>CM061040.1:10933509-11648509 GCA_030762985.1 Adelphocoris suturalis
AAGTGAATGTTTACTCGCGAGTTTCTATTAGATCATCATCTCACAAGAGCTCAATCGTCGTGATCATTTCTATAATAAAGTGAATGTTTACTCGCGAGTTTCTATTAGGAGACCATCATCTCACAAGAGCTCAATCGTCGTGATCATTTCTATAATAAAGTGAGAGCGAAGAGCTAAAACATGATTCCATGTTTTTTACATTTTAGCAGTCAGGCTCAAAGTAATAACATCCGGGGGGGTCCAGGGGGGCGAAGCCCCCCTGGCGGGGTCAAGGGGCAGAGCCCCTTGCGAGGCCCGAAGGGCCGAGTTTTTTCTCCTATTTTCTCTAATTTGACTGGGCTACTTCACTCAGAGCATGAGCAAATGTAAATTCTACCAAGCATCGTTTTCCACGCTCAAATTCGTAGGATAGTTAAGTGGGGAAGATTGGATAAACCCTTAAACTGGTCACACACGAGCGTTCCAACAAGACAAATGGCTTGGTAGCGCACCAATGGAACGATGTGTAGGCCAAACCCGATCATGATCGGAACGACGGACGAGGCGTGATGGAATAAGCCATCGTGCCACGCCAAAACTCCATCGCGCCAACTTCTCGTGTGTGGAAAAACCCGATCGAGCGGGACGGACAGATGGCGCAATGGAGCGATCGTGTATGTCGAAGCGCGTGCGTTTTTGTCTCAGTTGATGATGAGCAGTCGGCAGCACTGGGTCTCGGTCTCCGCCGATTTTTACCCGAACTACATTGTCATCAAACGGAAATGAGAGCTTCAAACTGATATTGCTGTTACAAATTTAAGCTACTCATAATTCATCCCAGTGGCCAAGAATCGTAGTGTAGCCGTAAGCCTTTCATCGGGAGTACTGCCCTGTCTCATGACTGCTATTGCTTCCGAGACTGCAAGGCAGCGGAAGCTTTGTATTCACTTTTGAAATGAAAAAAAATTTCTTGCTCCGAAATCAAAATTTTCACTCGCATTTTGCGTTTCAGAGCCTCCTGAACAAATTTGGTTCCGTGTCTGTCTGTCTGTCCACATTTCCTTGTAACAGCCATAACTTCAACAACTTTGATCCGATTTTAACCAAATTTTCAGGGATTGTGCGGGTTAAGCTCTAGATGGTCCCCTATCAACTTCATCATGATCGAATCAACGGTAGCTTTTGCGCAGGCGCTAACGTGAATTCCTTGTGACGGTCATAACTCGGTCAATGTTGAACGGATTTCGGTCAGATTTTCAGAGATGATGTGGGTAAGGTCCCTTGAGGTCCCATAAGACAATCATCATGTACCACCAGGGTCGTACTTGTACTACATAGAGCGACCTCTCATAGGCTAGGATAACCAGCCCTATTATTAGGCAAAAGGGTCTCCATCAGAGGTATGAGAAGGGCAAGCTAAGCTGTAAGCCTCTTGTATTAATTTTGAAATGAACACTCAACTACGATCTACAATACTGTTTCATTCACCTAAGTAACCAAATCTATTAAAAGTTGAAGAAGAACGTTAGATCACATATTCTTAGTTCTAACACGTTATCAGGCATTTTATTATTTTAATTAGGTATCAGTTCATCACGATGGTTATGTTCACCGTGTTTGGGTGTAGTAATCTAAGTAAGATGGTTTTCCCAAGGGATGAAACTTTAAGAAAACAGTGGATTTTTGCTATACACCAGGAAAATAATTTTGCGATTAAAAATTCAACAAAAGTGTGGCTGCTCCCTAACGCAAGCTTCTCATGTTCGGAGCCCGATTGACGCATCTAACAGTCCCTGGGCTGGTCCCATTGTTTTAGTCCAGAAGAAAGATGGAAGTACGCCATTTGTGAACAATGAGGAAAGAAATCAGAGAAGGGAGGGTCAAGCGTCAAGGTCCCCTCTCCATGATGTCTTGGTTGATAATGAATTGGGGAATTGAGTCAGTGTCTAAGTGTATCAATAAGAGTATTCATGCACTCAGTGCGATTCATAGACGTGATTAGAGGGTGATCCTGAACCTTTTTTGAAACCAGCGTTAAAACTCCTAATATAATTTGTCTTCTGATTCTCGAAAATACCATACTGCCAGCTGTAACAAGAACTATTCTGACAAATAAATATTTCTAAAAACCCATGAAATTTAAAGTTTTACTTGTTTAACAAATAGGTACTGAAAATTGTCAAATCTCACAAAAACTGCCTCATGTAAGCTTTCCAACAGTGTTTGGTCAGCATTGCCATTTCTTTTCAATTTGGTAGATATATATATATATATATATATATATATATATATATATATATATATATATATACTGATTTGAATGGTTTTTAAAACGGTTCCAGAGGAACAATATACTTTGGCACAGATGTGCGGAGGAAAATAGAACATATATAAAGATAAATAAAAAGGAAAAACTCACGTTATAATATTTCGGCTTTTGCCTTTGTCAAATAGTAGAGTAGAAGTGACAAGTGAGGCTATATATAAGTATCATATATATATATATATATATATATATATATATATATATATATATTAATTGCTATGCAATTCTTAGGCCGACCCCCAATAATTTTTTAAATGTCCACTTTTTGTGTAACGTTTTTTGTCCCGAGATGGGAAGCGAGAGGTCGTGGGTTCGAATCCCAGCCAGGCCTGAAATTTTTTTTTTTTTTTTTTTTTTTTTTTTTTTTTTTTTCTAGTGAGGCGAATGTGGGTTTGAATCCCGGCCAGGCCTGAAAAAAAATTTTTTTTTTTGTTTTCTCGTGAGACGAATTGCATAGCAAATTATCCTCGTTTTCTACACAGTAGAAAAGAGAAAAGATCCGGCGAGGCCCGAAGGGCCGAGTTATATATATATATTAGGTTGTATTTGAAAAAAAGAAAAAAAAAAACGAGGTATGACAAGGGGGTGAAAGAAATGTTATCATGCTCGTATAGCTTGACGAATACAGTCGACACAACGTCCCACTGGGGAAGATGCGTGGTTAAGAAACCATAAAGCTGGTCATTTTCCGCTTCTTAAAAAAACCGAACATTTAGCTTCCAGAGCAATTTCTGCCCGGACACCTCGATGAAAAGCCGGACTTTTTTCCCACTCCCATTCCCCCAAATCAGCTGCGCCTGAAATGTGCACTACTGTTTTGAAATTCGAGCATTCTGAGTGCATAGAAATAGTTAACTACTAATTTTATGGCAGTAAAACTCGTTCAAAATAATATTCTGCGATTAAAAGAAGATTCGGAAATTTTAGCTCATTTTGGGAATTTTTATGGATGTTTCAGCAAATATTAATGAAATTTGAGTACAATTTTCCGCATAATTTTGTACATAAATTTTATGTTCTAGTTTGTTGTTGATCAACTATCTTTGGCTAAAATCCTGCTAAATATAAATTTGACAATTTTTAGCAGTTTATAACCATTTTTAGTGATTTTTTTTAGTACATTTTTTTTTTAATTTGACCCATTTGGTGTGCTCAAAATGTGTTGGCCAGCGAACTCATCTTTACGTTTGGAAAGCTTGATTTTTTGGCGCAAGGACGGAATTTTTATCCCAATCCTAAGGAGAGTTATCGTTATGAAGCTGGCTACCGCTCCAAAAACCGATTGTGAATGGGGAAACCCGAATGGAGCGGCGTGGCGCGGTCGAATATTCAACCAGCCATAAATCCTCCGAGCCACGCCATTTTGAGCGGGCCCGTGAATGGGGAAATCCGGCGCAGATCAAACAATTCAGTTATGGATCACTTTATTCAAAATATTCCTCCTGTACCTCCCTTTGGTATTTAAAGACTTGAGGTCAACCCATTTGAGTTTACCCTCACACAAAACAACCTTACACAACGGATAAAAACTGCCGCAAATATAAATGGAGAAATACGACCTCAGATTAGGGAACTATTCTAATGAAAACAAACAGATTGCTAATAATTTCTTCCATTTCTTCTTCCACTGTTTCAATGTGCACGGATGCTAAATTTATCCATGGAAATACTTCTATAAACATCTGAACTCTTTGTTGAAGCTAGGCAAATACTTTTTCGAACCCGTTGTTCGCTAGGGATTACTGGGCTAGTCATCACAAATGGATCAAAGCTGTTGTCTCTGAAGTAATTATAGTTCACAGACCTACCGAGTGAACACTGAAGCTGGTACGACTTGGATACGCCATCTGGACCAATTGTGGTCCAGAACTCCACAGACATATGTGTCAGAAGATCATGAAAAGCTGACACATACAGAAGACACGCAGGGATTCACTAGACACCAAACTCCAGAAAGACCTACCGCCAGGAAATCATGGGAAAATAATGAAACCATATGGAAAACTGATCAATTAATTAATTACCAAAGCATGAAGAACCAAATCCTTTTGAAGGATTTTCTCCAATATCCTACAAATCACCACCAGCCCCTCGTGAATCACTCCCCTTCCATGGATTTCCACCAAATCCTGAACCTCCTGTGCATCCGGGATATCGACCTAACGTCGTACACCATTAAAGGAGTCGTCTTGTAGTTCTGCTCGACCCCTTCGTGTGAAAAATAACCCTCCCAAACGGTACAGCCCCAGTTGAACTTTCCACAGTGATGTGACTTTTAGAAACCAAAAATAAAAGTTATTGTAAGAAAAAAGCAATTAATTTATTCATTTATTTTCTAAATTACTTAGCTCTACTCAATGGGGAGGATGTTGTGACTCCATGATAGTTCCATGTATAACTGCATGTTAAGTAACAGTAATTTACCTTCCTACTTAGAGAACACGTTGATGTTACTTTTCCATTAAAACAGTATTAACCACATTGTGCAGAGATAGTATAAAGTGGAGATAAGTGATACATCGATCTTTCGAAAATTATTTAATAACTGTAAATTTAATATTGAGAAGTCATTTAAAGTGTTAATAGTTATAGATCATCTTGGTAATTAATTATTTCTGTTCTAGAACCAAAAATTTCAACCATGTATCATGTTTTCTCCTCGATATTGATTCGAAATTCTATGAAAACATCAGAAATTAACAAGCGGTTGCAATCATGTTCACAATATCAATTATTGAGAATGATCACCTGTGTGTAAACAATTATTTATATAACCATGCTCATAACTCAGTTTGTTGGACACGCACTTCGCCGTAGTTAACATAATATTGTTGGATAAATCGAGAGCTTTCGAACGAATGGTCAACGAATTTTGTGGGATGAAAAACGACGAAGTACCATTTCCCTAGCAACGACTCGGTTGTAGGCGGAAATCACTGTAACACTATATGTTTCGTGCGCGGAAAAAAATTGACTCGCAAAATTTGCTAGGACCCCAGGGCTAAAACATGATACATGTTAATACAACACAGAGAAAAAGTCAAGGATAAATCGGTGAGTAATCTAATATTGGATTTTCCATAACTAACAGGTTAGAACATAAAGCAACTTCCTTTGTTCTTTGTTCTCAACACGTGCTCATTAACCAACCTATAAAGATCACATTTTCTTTTCTTTTCTGTTTCACATCTTCTCTCATTTCTTTCAGTTGCTTAAATGGAAAAAAATAAACCACCTGATCCTGGTGGTAGATGGGGAGAAGAACTTCCACAAAGGCTGAGCCATATGGCCGGGAGTTCTAAACCCCAACACACCGGGACCTCAGAAAGTATTAAAACAGACAATGCCGAGGCGGGATCCCGCGACGGCAACCCTGCTAATAAACACTTATTCACAAGAAAACGGGGATTAGCTGCAACACTTAATAAAAAGGTGAAACAGATGTCCGCAAAGATAGAGACAATGCAAAAACAGGGAAAGGAGGCACCCGTCTCCTATAAAGAAAAACTATTGCAAATTAAACAAGAATTAATGAAAGTTAGGGAAGACCTTTTGACTAAGGAAAAAAAAGACGATAATAAACGTAAAAGAGACGAAAGCACACAACCGACAACAAAAGAAGAAAAGGTAGAAGCAACAAAAAATGCCATCGTAATAGCTGAAAAAGCTCTGGATCGAATGGTAGGCAAGAAACGAAAACTTAGTAATGAACGACAAGTGGGTCTGAAGAAAAAAGACAATTGGACCGAAGAAAATATTACAGAAATGAGGAAAATCATAATTAAAGAACTTTTAAACAATATTGGTAGAAGACCGGGAGCGGATCGCTCCATAAAAATGGGCTTTCTGAACTCGGGAGTACATGAAGATAAAAAATATTATTTATTCACCTGCTTAAATGAGGCAGCCGTGCTGTCCCTCACTAATATTTTACAAAAAGTGGCTGAGAAGAACGAGTGGAAGGTGGTAAGTGAAGAGGAGTTTCCAACTAGAGAGTTTTTGTGTGGAAGATCTCATGGTCTAGTTACCGAAAGAGAAGACTTCCTAGACGTAATAGAAATGAACAATAGAAGACACGAGGAACTTAACTTCAACGATTGGAAACTCATGAATTTGACAAAGAAGGTCTAATAACATACTTTGAGATTTCGGTATCAAAGCAGGATGCTAAGAATCTTGAAGAAATAGGTTTCTTAACAATCGAATTTTGCCTAGAGAGGGTGTGGATCAGAGGTAAAAGATTCGGAGAACGCATCGATTGGGATCTAGATAAGGGATTTCCCACACTAGACCAATCGTCCATAAAAGAGTCCAAAAGAGGGGAGGGGGTAAAAGCGAGAATTACGATGGTTCAGCTGTGTAAAAATCTAGAAAAAGTTATTGCTGTGGAAAAAAAATGCTTTTACCATCCAAAAAAGGCGCAGGTTCCATTTTTCGTGGTTCCGATGACGTTGGGTGGTGAGGGTTATGGAATAGAATTGGTATTCAAGATACTTGAATATTCTAATGTAGTTCACCACTAAATGGGGTCTTGTGCCTTTTTTCATTACTGGAAGTTTAAAAAAAATACTGTTGAACAATCGCGAAATCCATTCATCATGGTTCCGATGACGTTGCGTGGTAAGGGTTATGATAAAGAACAGCTGTTCAAAAACACTTGAAAATACTCATGTAATTTAGCGCTAAAAGGGGCTCTGGTAGATATCTTTTTTTCATAGTTAGAAATTTGAAACCAATGTAGGGCCTTCGAAAAACTTCTCTGTAGGTGTGGTTTAAATTTCAAATCATTCAAAGGTCAGAAAGAATGGGGAAAATATGTTTAGAAACCTGAAAATAAATAATTCAGCGCTAAATTGCCTATAAACCTGCGTCTATTAGCGCTGGACTGGACGCGGCTTAAGAATAGCCAATAACATAATTTTAATTCGACTGAATCGATTTGTGGATCAGTGCGGTGGTCTGGCAGTCCGCGCCCTTTGCTTTACTTTAGCAAATTTTGTTTAAAATCCGAAAATGTCGAACTTAATTTAAGGGCACCCGGTAGGCAAAAAAACATTTTTCTAGGTAAATTTTTATTATTGTCTTAAAAAAACTAGACAATCCACTGAACGAGACGGTATAACCAAATTTATTAAATTATAATATAAAGCGTATGAAATAAATTAGTAAATTCAGCGACTAGTGCATTCCGGCTGAAGAAGGGTAGGAAGCGGCTATTTGAAGGCTGAGGGTCAGGTTCCGACAGTAAATGTTCAACCCATCTCTTAGGAGGATTTCTCTTCTGCTTACGAAAAACTCGTTGAGATCTGCCCATTCTGACGAGAGCTTATCCCAAAAGTTGCGAAACGAGCAAGAAAAGAAGTAAAGAATCGCAAGCACACACGTAGCGAAGAACAACACCGATGTAAACAAAGACTTGACTTGACTTTTCTCAATTTTTGTTGTTGAGCACATGAGGATGTTGTCAGAACATCCATCTTTCCATCTTCCTCCTCTTCTGTTGTTTGTTTTTAAATTCTGTGCTAGTGAATCATGCGGGCAATGCGAAAAGATGCGTGGAGGTGAAGTTTTCAAAAATCTGCTCTCCTGAACAATTGCATTTTTTTCAACTTCATGTACTTTTTTCTCGGGAACGGTTCATCGTAGCAACATGATCCAAATTTTGTCGTATAGATTAAAAAAAAAAAAGCTTCAGACAAGTCAGATAGATTCATGAAATCTGACTTGGCTTGGTAAGCATGAATTTCTGAATGACAAAAAATTGGGGTCAAAAAGGACTATTTTTGGATGGCATGTACAAAATATTTTTAATGATCCTATAAGAAAACTATCCGACTTATTTGAAGAACACAACCAGTAGTACATGCAGTAAAAAATTGAACGATACTTTCCCCTAAGCTCTTCATTACTTTCCCCTAAGCTCTTCATTCTGTTCTTGGCGGACCTCAAGGCCAATTTGAGGGGCTGGGGCTGTCATGGTATCCCTTTCGCGGGTAGGGAATTGATGGTGCTGCTGTTTGCCGATGATGTTGCCATTTTGGCGGATTCGCTCCCCGTTGCTCAGAGGAAGGTCACTGCTTTGACGGAGTATTGCAAGGAGAAGCAACTGAAAATCAACCCAAGAAATCCAACATCTTGATTTTGATAAGGGAGGTCGGGTCGCAACAGGTAGAAAAATCATGTGCAGTGACGAGGAGATCAAGCGGGTTCCGTCCTTCCAGTATCTTGGAGTAACTTTTAGCCGATCTGGTAAGTTCAACCAAAATAAGGAAAAGTTGATCAAGAAGGCAAGAGTGGCTATTGGAAGTACACGAGATATTCTTTTCCATGGAAAAGTGGACTCATGGGACGCAAAGTTCAAACTTTTTGATTCGCTTGTGGCATCGGTGCTTCTGTACGCAGCAGAGGTTTGGGGAATTTGGTATACGGAAGATATCGAGGTCGTACAGATGTTATTTCTCAAAAGCACACTCTGTCTGCCACATGGAGTTCCCGACACTTCCTGCGTCTTGAGGCAGATCGACTTCCATTGAAAGTCTATGTACTTGAGCGTGCTCTGGGCTTCCAATCAAGAATCCTCAAAATGAGCGAAGAGAGATGGCCGAAGTTATGCCTTCAGGAGCTCATATCATACCACAAAAATCCTAGGAACTCGATTGACTTCAACTGGGTGACTAAGCTCGATAGCATATTTCAGTCTGTAGGAGTGAAAATGGATTGGGACGAGCTTAATTTTGACGCATTCCAAATCGATCGCAAGAACGTAATTGATGGCTACAAGTACCTATGTAGGAGCCTCGACATCCAACGGACATGGAACTCCGAGTACAACCCATCATTCCGTGCCATCCTGGACTATGATGGACGACAGGGATACCTGGGGAAGGCGGGGAATATCCATCGAGAGCGGCTGATAGCACAACTGAGACTGGCGACAAGAAATGTGGGCATGGGCAAGCTGAAATTCTACCACAGACGCAACAAGTACGAATTGGAAATAGCGAGACTTGTTCCCTCTGCAGCCTCGAGGTCCCCAAGACGTTGACCCACTTCCTGTTTGTATGTCCTCTTTACAGCTCATACAGAACATACTACCAAGGTGGATATGTAAATATAACCAGCACATGGAGGGAGTTGAATCGGTTTATCGTTCTCTCCTCGATACGGGACATGACAGGAGGAAGATGAACGATTTATACCAATTTGTGCTGAGATCTCTCATGCTAAGAGCCTTTGCCCATAACGAAGTGTAACTGCCCCCCCCCCCCCTCACAACATATTCTTCCTGCAGAAGACATCCACTATTCCAGAGTGGCACCCAATGAAGTGCACAGTGCACTGAAGTGTAATGCTCACGTTTAGGTTAATCGCTATTCTATTTTTTCCTTGCCTTCACCTCCTGGTATAATTAGTGAAACAATTTGTGTAATTAGGAAGAGAAAATTTTGATTTGTTTATGATTTTTGATGTAAGAGATCTTTTATTTATATAAATTCGATCCAAGTATGAGCAGTTTTATCCCATTGTTTAAACACGCCGAACTCTTGTAACAATCATGTAAATGATTTCTACAAATAAAGTTATTTTGATTGATTGATTCAAAAAAATGAACGAAATTGAACGAACAACAACCTGGAAAAAGATACATGAAAACTGCAAAATCGCCTATCTTGAATGGGGGTTACCGGGTGCCCTTAAGTGAGTGATAAATGGTTCGAATTGTCATTAAAATTTCAGCATATTGTCTTGTTTGACGATTCAAGCCGCCAGATCACTCACCTCTTTGCGTTTTCAAAAGTGATTACTTTGAAATGATAACTACATATTCAGTGTGGTGCTTGGAAGGACCTATATATTTTTTTTAACTTCTACCTATGAAAACAAGGCACCAAACCCCCATTTAGCGCTAAATTGCATGATTATATAAAGTTTTTTGAACAGCAACACTTTTCCATAACCTTCACCACCCAACGTCATCAGAAACCTGATAAATGGATTTCGCGTATTTTTGATGTGATAAAAACAATGTTCCCAGATTTTTACACAGCTGTGCTAGCGTATTTCTCGCATTTACCCCCTCCCCTACCACCCGACGTCCTCGGAACCATGAAAAATGGAGGCAGCGCATTTTTTAGCAGATAAAAATGATTTTTATGCATTTTTACACAGCTGTATTAGCGTTATTCTCGCATTTATCCCCTCCCCTACCACCCAACGTCCTTGAAATCAGGACAAATGGAGTCAGCGCATTTTACAGCTGTTAAAAACAATTTTTCCGGATTTTTACACAGCTGTACTGGCGTTATTCACGCATTATCCCCTCCCCTACCACCCGACGTCCTCGGAACCATGAAAAATGGAGTCAGCGCATTTTTTTTGCAGATGATAACAATTTTTCCGGAATTCTACACAGCTGTATTAATCTAATCCTCACATTTTCCCCCTCCCCTACCACCCGACATTTTCGGAACCATAAAAAATGGAGTCAGCGCATTTTTTTAGCAGATAAAAACCATTTTTTTAGATTTTTACACAGCTGTACTAGCGTTATTCTCGGGTTTACCCACTCCCTTACCGCCCGACGTCCTTGGAACCATGAAAAATGGAGTCAGCGCATTTTCTAGCTGTTAAAAACAAATTTTCCGGATTTTTACACAGTTGTACTGGAGTTATTCACGCATTATCCCCTCCCCTACCACCCAACGTCCTCGGAACCATGAAAATTGGAGTCACCGCATGTTTTGCAGATAATAACAATTATATATATATATATATATATATATATATATATATATATATATATATATATATATATATATATATATATATATATATATAAATTGCTATGCAATTCTTAGGCCGACCCCCAACAAATTTTTTTGTAATGTCCGTAACGAAATTTGTCTCGTGAGACCAAGGATGTGAGTTCAAATCCTGTCGACTGGTCAAATTTTTTTTGGTCGTACAACTCCCGAGATTCGCATAGCAAATTATCCTCGTTTTCTACGCAGTACAAAACAGAAAAGATCCGGGGGTCCAGGGGGGCGAAGCCCGAATGTTTTTATATACATACACAAAAGCGTTAAAATCCAGGAATCATTTCAGAATGCCTCAAAACAGATTTCGATGAAGAAAATTTTTGAAAATTTTTATTTTAAAATTTTTGGAGCCATTGCAATAGCTTTATTTTCTAAGAAAATTCCCCAAAAGCGCAAACTTCAGGAATCGTTTCAGAATGCCTAAAAACGGATTAATATGAAGAAATTTTTCAAAAATTTTCATTTTAAAATTTTTTGAGACATTGCAATAGCTTCATTTTTTACGAAAATTCGCTAAAAGAAAATTTAAATTAATTCCAAAATATAAGAATGAATCTTAAGTCAAAAAAAAAAAAAAAAAGTGTGTATTTAAATGTTAGATGAGAGTGTATATACCTGTTTGGGCCACCTCAATCACTTTCAACCAGACTTCGACACGCTGGGGGTTCTATAAATATATCTAGTTTTTTTGTGGTTCGAGCTGGGATTAAGGGGGGCATGGTATGATAAGAGTCGATGACAACGATAAAGTCCAGCAGCAGGTTGCAACCGAAGATGTCCCTTCTCCTCCTCCCAGTTTTGATCCACCTCTTTCTCTTTCTGCGAATCTCACAAAGGCAGTTCCCTTCGAGCGCTTGGCCAAGCAACTATTGCTCAAATTTACGTTAAAATAGCACGTGTTTTCTCAAAATTTGGAGAGGTCATCAGTATCCTCTACCAAAACCGCCACTATTAGTGACTGCATTACCACGGGTCATCAGTATCCCGAACTGCAGACCGGCGACATTCAAATTTCGCCAGAATTTGTCTTGAAATCTGGTGAAAGGTGCCATCAGAGGTTGGATCAATCCCCCCGGAATTCCGTTGAAGCCTTCCCTTGGATCGTCAGCCGCCATCATCACTATCACGGTCAGATCTTCGCCATTATTTTTCTTTATTTTTCTAAAAGGGACAATTTCAGTTTAATATATTAAACTAATTATTTTTGTCACTTAGTTTACGCGGGGAGCTCTCCTAGATTTTGTTATATAGAGAATTCTTTTGCATTGGTTTGTACTCGTACCATACCTAGAAGTATAAATGTTTTATAATCCATCTCCGAAAATTTGTATTTTTCTTGTGTAATTATCCTAGGTTTCCAATCTTCTGATTTTGAGTCTTTCTCTTCGAAAAAGATCCACGTTGGCCAAGGCCTAACATTTGGTAGCAGAGCGTGGTTTCTTTCAGAAAATCATTTTTTATTGAGACACAATTTTTGTTGAATCGTAGATATCCGATCTACTTTTCATATTTAAATAAATGAACATAAACCTTTTTAAACAACGCTTCCACATTGCGCCTTTGTAATTTTATAACTGAAATTGATTTTAGTTAAGTACTTATTAATTATTTTGTTATATATATGTCTTCTTTACCTATATTGCTAATTTTCTTGGTTGTGTACGAGTCAAGTTGTAGTCGCTAAAATTCTTCTGGGGTGTCTAACTTTTATTCAATATTGTATTTGCGTGTTTGGGAGAATTGAGGTGTCCCAGTTATTTCATTAATCCCGTTAAATTTAATATTAACTTCCCGATCCTTCATTCCCAAAATGCCTTCTGTCACCGAGGTTCTGGCGAAATCCAAGTTACTTAAACGTAAAATGAAAGCAGCTACCAACGAAGTGGCATCCATTGCGGAAAAGGCTCAAGCATGCCTAGAAAACCCAAATTTAGAATCGGAATTCAAAGGGGCTTACCGTACTCTGGAAAAATATTATTCGAAATTTGAAAATATTTGGGACGAGCTTCAAGACTTACACGATGAGGTAGAGGTCGAAAAACCTATTATACTGGTGTCTTAGCTACAGTTCGTAAACATTACGTTGAATCAAATACTGCGTACGAAATACTGTCAGCGCGCAATACAAGTTTTCATAGTGTGGCCAATACCTCAACGCATGAAGCGAAAACTTCAAATCACCTACCGGCAATCTCTCTCCCGAAATTCGATGGTCATTTGCCGAAATGGCCGAGTTACAGAGACACGTACCTCTCTTTAGTACATGAGGATAATACAATTCCCACTATGCGTAAATATCATAATTTGATATCTTCGCTAGTCGGACCTGCGCGAGCGGTAATTAAACACATTCCCCTGGAAGAGTCTCAGTATGAAAATGCGTGGGATGCAATTTTGAGGGCATTTGACAACAAGAGAATGCTCGCGTCAGCATATTTGAACCAATTATTAAATTATAAATCGATTCATCCAAAATCCACTCTTGAATACTTTCGAATGTTTTTGAACGAAATATCCGAAAATGTTTCGGCATTTCAAAGCCTACAAATTCAAAATGAATCTTATTTTATACTTTTTCATATAGCTATGAAGGCACTTGATCAAAAAACGCGAGAAGAATTTGAACTGGGTTATGATAAACAAGCTTTTCCAGATTTTAAGGATCTTAGGGAATTCATCACGAAAAAGGTCAATGCCTTACAATTAGCTGGTGCGAGTAACTTTGTACTTGACAGCAAAAATGTTGGACAGTCGATGTCTGAACAAACGAAACCATTTGCGAAAAAACTCACAAAATCACTTTTGGTGAGTGAAACCTCTCTCCCTAAAAAGGAGATAGAAACGCCTTTCCCTAAAAAAGATACTGCAAAGTCTGCGGTATGGAAATGCCCTGTGTGCCATAGCCAAAAATCTCATAATCTGTTCCACTGCATTAAATTTGTTGGAGCATCAGTCGAATCACGTCTTCAGTTTTTGAAAAATTGGAAAGGATGTTTAAATTGTCTAAACGAATCCCACATCACAGAAAATTGTGGTTCCAAATGGCGCTGTCGTTTTTGTAAAGAAAAACACAACACGTATTTACATATCAATAAAAATTCCAAAGACAAGTGTACGTCCGATTATTCTGTTCAGAAACAGAAGAAAGATTCAGAGGAAACCGTAAACTTGAATGTTTGCAATGACACTCAACCGAATATTTTGTTGGGTACAATGTTGTTGGAAATCCGTGATCGAAACGGTAGATTTCAACAAGTTCGCGCGGTCCTAGACCCAGGCTCACAAAATTCATACCCTGAGCTTGAAACTTCTGCAGTGGTTGTCAATAATATCTGTTCATTTCTACCCAACCGTTCGGTTGATATAAAATATCGTGAACAATTGACTTCCTTTCAACTTGCTGATCCTAAATTTTGGGATCCTTCAGCCGTGCAATTTTTATTGGGAGCTGACCTCTTCACAGACGTAATCACAGGAGCCCCGATACAATTAGAATATGGACTCCCAAAACTGCTTCCTTCAATATTCGGCTACATTGTGATAGGAAAGATAGACCAGATGGACCCGACTGATGCTGATATTTCTCTATTTTCTGCCATTAACATTGATGATGATATTAGCCACTTAATGTCTCGATTCTGGGAAATCGAAGAAGTCGAAATTCCAACCCCCACAATGTCGGAGGAAGATTTGAAATGTGAGGATCATTTCAAAAATACTCACTATCGACTTCCGAATGGGAGATATGTCGTTGGATTACCGTTTCGTGATGATGAACCATTAATTGGAGACTCATCAAGTGCAGCCATGAAACGGTTCCGAAATTTAGAAACTAAGTTCAACAACAATCCTCAATTGAGAGAGACCTATAACGACTTCATGTTGGACTATCTAGTGTTAGACCACATGAACACAACAACCAGACCTTCTAAGTTTATAATTCCGCATCATGGCATCACAAAAGTTGACCGAGGTAAGGTTAAATTGCGGGTGGTCTTCGATGGGTCAGTGAAATTAGCTGATGGTACTTTAAATGAAGCTCTTCTAGTTGGACCGAAACTTCAGAAGGATATCAGGGAAATCCTAATGAATTATCGAACTCATCGCTACGTATTTGTAGCTGACATTACCCAATTTTATCGTCAAATCAGAATAAACTCGGCTGACCAACCATATCAGCACATATACTATCGTTTTGATCAATCTGAGCCAATTCAAAAATACGCTTTGCAGACTATTACTTATGGCCTATCTTGCTCACCATATCTCGCTTGTAGAGTCATAGCTCTCAACTACTAATTGATGAAGGAAATGAGTTCCCATTAGCCAAAACATCACTGTCTAGGGACATCTATGTTGATGACATAGCAACAGGTGCGTCAACAATTTCCGAAATTTTAGACTTACAGTATCAGACGATTGAACTTCTAAGACGTGGTGGATTCGAACTGAGCAAATGGGCAAGTAATGTGCCGGATATTCTACAAAAGGGTCCAAAATGAGGGTGATGAACCAATCAACGAATCTTTCACAATTACACCGGACAATGATCAGTCATTGAAAATTTTAGGTATGTTATGGGATCCAGTGACTGATTGTTTTTCATATAGCATAACAAGACCCAAAGTTGCTACTACGAAACGGCTAATGCTATCAACTATTGCTAAAATATTTGATCCCATAGGTTTTCTTTCACCTTCCACTATTCTCATGAAAATCATAATCCAAGATTTATGGAAATTGAAATTGAAATGGGATCAAGTGGTTCCGGAAAAAATTTCGGAATTGTGGGAAATTTTCATGAATGAACTAAAATATTTTTCAACTATAAAAATACCCCGGTTTGTTGGATCAGAAAATTCCTTTTCAACATCACTTTGTCGGGTTTTGTGACGCATCGAATCAAGCGTATTGTGCGATGATATTTTTACGCACAATATGTGATTCTGGAATCAAAGTTCATCTCTTAATCGCAAAAAACCAAAGTGGCACCAGTTAAACAAATTTCCACGCCACGATTGGAATTATGTGCAGCCCTGTTGCTGGCTAAATTGGTAAATTCCCTCAAGGAATTTCGGAAAATGTTGCCACCAACGAGCTTGAAAAATTATCAATTTTACCGACTCAACAATTGTTTTAAGCTGGCTAAAGATACCTTCTTATGATCTCAAGACATTCGTCGGAAATCGAGTCACTCAAATTCTTGAATTTACTGAAGCAAGTTCATGGAGACATGTCATATCGGAGGAAAATGCCAGTGACTGCGGGTCTCGCGGCATTCTACCTTCTCAACTACTGAATGAAACTATCTGGTAGAATGGTCCCAGCTGGCTTCACATTCCCGAAGATCAGTGGCCTTCATCTTCAATTCCCCACCTCAAAGATATTCCGGAAATTAAGAAGAATGCTATAGTGTTATTTACAAATGAGAGCACGTCAGTTTTCATTCAGTGGATTTCACGGGTGTCATGCTTTCGAAAGTTATTGCGGTCTGTAGCATGGATAAAACGCTTAATAAAAACCCGGAAAACCGAGAAGTGCTGCTCAGGTCTAATTCGAGAAAATGAAATCAATGAAGCACTCATAATATGTGTGAAACATGTTCAAGAATTTTATTTTTTCAAAGGTCGAGATCCTAATCAGGCAATTTCATCATTTGCTCAAATGAGTCCCTTTATTGATGATAGCGGTGTCCTTCGCGTAGGTGGCCGTTTAAAAAACGCCAACATCAACTACGCTCATAAACACCCGATACTATTGCCTAATGATGCTCATTTCACTCGAATTATGGTAGATTATCACCATCGAGTTTGGAATCATCCGGGTCCCTGGCTTACTCCAGGCACTCATTCAGACAAAGTTTTGGGTACCCTACCTCCGCAGGTTGGTGAGAAAACGAAATTTTTTTATGCCTCACCTGTTATAAATCGAGGCGAGGCGAAACCGCTGGTTCCACGGATGGGAGATTTGCCGTCCTCTAGGTTGCAAGGTGGGCGGGCGTTCCTGCACATAGGTGTTGATTTTGCCGGTCCGTTTACGTTAAGGGAATCACTTCGCAGGAAGGCATCACTGAGTAAGGTCTACATGTGCGTTTTCGTATGTATGTCCACAAAGGCCATACACCTGGAGGCGGTCACCAGCCTCAGCACGGAAGCGTTTCTTGCTACCCTAAATCGCTTCATTTCTCGGCGAGGAGTGCCAGTCGCCATTTATTCCGACTGTGGGACCAACTTTGTGGGTGCAGCCAGGCTGTTGGGAGAATTCGCAACATTGTTTCGTGACCAATCTACTCAAAACGCTCTCATTCATCAAGCCACCAGAGTTGGGTTCTCATGGCACTTCAACCCTCCACATGCACCACATTTTGGAGGACTCTGGGAGGCCGGAGTTCGGTCAGCAAAGACTCATCTAGTGAAAATCGCTGGGAAAACTCCCCTGACTTACCGAAGAGTTTGCCACCCTGTTGGCTAGAGTCGAAGCAGTGCTAAACTCTCGCCCATTGTGCCCTCTATCAAACGACCCTTTCGGAAAACGATACTTCTCTTTGACTTGGACATTTCCTCATAGGTGGACCAATACTCGGATTACCAGAACCATCTCTCCTCGATGAAAGAGAAAATCGTCTTTCAAGATGGCAACTCATATCCCGAATGACAGAGGAACTTTGGGTACGGTGGAGACGAGAATATTTATCTACGCTCCAGAAACGAACAAAATGGACAGACGAGAAGCCCAGTCTTTGAAGTGAACGACCTAGTATTGCTACGCGACTCCACTGCCACTCCTCGTCACCTTTGAAAGAGAATCCTTATCCTGATCCTTAAAATTTGTATAAAAACATCCAAATTTGGTGGGCGGGATGTTTGGGCCACCTCAATCACTTTCAACCAGACTTCGACACGCTGGGGGTTCTATAAATATATCTAGTTTTTTTTTGTGGTTCGAGCTGGGATTAAGGGGGGCATGGTATGATAAGAGTCGATGACAACGATAAAGTCCAGCAGCAGGTTGCAACCGAAGATGTCCCTTCTCCTCCTCCCAGTTTTGATCCACCTCTTTCTCTTTCTGCGAATCTCACAAAGGCAGTTCACATCGAGCGCTTGGCCAAGCAACTATTGCTCAAATTTACGTTGAAATAGCACGTGTTTTCTCGAAATTTGGAGAGGTCATCAGTATCCTCTACCTAAACTGCCACAATTAGTGACTGCATTACCACGGGTCATCAGTATCCCGAACTGCAGACCGGCGACAGTCAAATTTCGCCCGAATTTGTCTTGAAATCTGGTGAAAGGTTCCATCGGAGGTTGGATCAATCCCCCGGAATTCCGTTGAAGCCTTCCCTTGGATCGTCAGGCCACAATCATCACTATCACGGTCAGATCTTCGCCATTATTTTTCTTTATTTTTCTAAAAGGGACAATTTAAGTTTAATAATATTAAACTAATTATTTTTGTCACTTAGTTTACGCGGGGAGCTCTCCTAGATTTTGTTATATAGAGAATTCTTTTGCATTGGTTTGTACCATACCTAGAAGTATAAAATGTTTTATAATCCATCTCCGAAAATTTGTATTTTTCTTTGTGTAATTATCCTAGGTTTTCCAATCTTCTGATTTTGAGTCTTTCTCTTCGAAAAAGATCCACGTTGGCCAAGGCCAAACAATACCACTGTACATAGTATATACAACTCTGTCCCTTTGCAAGTGCGAGAGACAACGAAAGAATATGTGGTTATCTCTCGGCGTGGTAATCTCCCGGGTTTGCAGGTCCGGGGATGGGCTTAACAAGAAGAGCTGGAGGTTTGAATGACTCCTTCAAACAAACTCCTAGTGCACTTGGGTGTTTCACTCTCGTAAAAATTGAAGAAAACTGAAGTGTAATAGGCCCTTCAAAAAAGGGACGTGGTGTGCTTGGGTGTGTGCCACTCACGTAAAAATAGTGTAACTTCTGTGCCATCTTCACTAAAACAGTGGTCCGAATGGGTGCACTAGGTATGTGCAAAATTAATTACTATGGTATTTGCACTTGGCTGTGGGCAAAATATGCACTTGGGTATGCGCGAGCACTGGGTGTGTGCATAAATATAGGAGGCTGGACCGCAACCTAGTGTGTGCATTCGTGGATGCTATAACAACTGTTAATATCCAAGGATTTCGTGGATACTGTACTACCTAATATCTATGAAGGTAAAACTAGGGTAGCGTTTCTAGCAGGAATTACGTCAAACAATCTCGTATCATTGCGCCAATGGTTTTAACATTCAAATTTACTGTTTCATGAGAGATTATTAGTCATGGAATAATTATTCACAAGTATTTAGGCTAATGTTTTGCTCAGTTTTACTCTACTATTACAATAATGAATGCGTTAATAGTTTGATATCTATCAATATAGAACTACAGTAAATAAATTCTCAAGTACTTTCTGAAAATAGGAACCTAACTAGAAAAGTCATCTACAAGAAACTGTCCAAAATGGTGACTTGTTGGGTTGAGAAACTCTTCGAAAACTATCTACGGGAAACCCATCATAAATGGTGTCTGATTAATTTAACTCAGGAGAATAATTTGTACTTTTATTTGATCAGTTTCCTGCTATGCTGAGAAACTCCTAAAAAGACCAAGGTGAGAAACTCCTCTACAGTAGTTTTTCAACATTTTCTATGAGTTTCCGGACCTGGAAACTCAACTGCAATTTATTCTTGTGGTTTTCTGTTTGATCCGAGCGAATCCCATCAACTCATATTTCATTGACCAGATGCCGTCTGGCAGAGTGGAGCAGTTTCAAAACACATCAGAAAACTCGTTGAAGAGTTCAAAAACCCCATTTTTGTACAGTTTCCGTTGCATGACTTTCCAATGACCAACCTGTATGTGATAGTAAGGTGTTCTTTCAGATGTTCAAGCTGACTAGCTCGGTAGTCACAGCTATCACAGGCATAGGGCTTCTCACCTGTCAAGGAAATGAAAATTTTTGCAATATTATGCAAACACAAAGAGTAATTACTTGAATTAGTTGTACCAGTTACATCAGCTATTGAAGTAATGTCAGTGTTATTCTATCAAAGAATAAACAAAACTAACCTGTATGTGATAGTACGTGTTTTTTCATATTACCAAGTTGACTAGCTCGGTAGTCACAGCTATCACAGGCATAGGGCTTCTCACCTGTCAAAGAAACGAAAATTTTTGCAATATTAGGCGAAAAATAGGTAATTACTGGAATTCGGGGTACCAGTTACTTCAGTTATTGAAGTAATGTTAGTATTATTCTATCAAGGAGTAAACAAAACAAACCTGTATGTGATCTTGAGTGTTTTTTCAGAGTACCAAGCTGACTGGCTCGGTAGTCACAGCTATCACAGGCATAGGGCTTCTCACCTGTCAAAGAAACGAAATTATTGCAATATTAAGCAAACACAATAGGTGATTTCCGGAATTCGGTGTACCAGTGAAATCAATTATTGAAGTGATGCTAGTATTATTCTATCAAGGAGTAAACAAAACAAACCTGTATGTGATCGTAAGTGTCGTTTCAGATTACCAAGCTGACTGGCTCGGTAGTCACAGCTATCACAGGCATAGGGCTTCTCACCTGTCAAAGAAACGAAAATTTTTGCAATATTAAGCAAACACAATGGGTAATTTTTGGAATTCAGTGTACCAGTGACATCAGCTATTGAAGTAATGTTAGTGTTATTCTATCAAAGAGTAAACTAAACCAACCTGTATGTGATAGTAAGTGTTTTTTCAGATGACCAAGCTGACTGGCTCGGTAGTCACAGCTATCACAGGCATAGGGCTTCTCACCTGTCAAAGATACGACAATTTTTGCAATATTATGCAAACACAATGGGTAATTCCTGATATTTGGTGTACCAGTGAAATCAATTATTGAAGTAATGTTAGCATTATTCTATCAAAGAGTAAACAAAACAAACCTGTATGTGATCGTAAGTGTTGTTTCAGATTAGCAAGCTGGCTGGCTCGATAGTCACAGCTATCACAGGCATAGGGCTTCTCACCTGTCAAGGAAACGAAATTTTTGAAATATTAAGCGAATAATAGGTAATTTCTGGAATTTGGGGTACCAGTTACATCAGTTATTGAAGTAATGTTAGTGTTATTCTATTATGGAGTGAACAAAACAAACCTGTATGTGATCTTAAGTGTATTTTCAAAGTATCAAGCTGACTGGCTCGGTAGTCACAGCTATCACAGGCATAGGGCTTCTCACCTGTCAAGGAAACGAAAATTTTTGCAATATTATGCAAACACAATGAGTAATTACTGGAATCTGTTGTACCAGTTACATCAGTTATTGAAGTAATGTTAGTGTTATTCTATCAAAGAGTAAACTAAACCAACCTGTATGTGATAGTAAAGTGTTTTTTCAGAGTACCAAGCTGACTAGCTTGATAGTCACTGCTATCCCAGGCATAGGGCTTCTCACCTGTCAAAGAAACGAAAATTTTTGCAATGTTAAGCAAACAATAGGTAATTTCTGGAATTTGGTGTACCAGTTACATCAGTTATTGAAGTAATATTAGTGTTATTCTATCAAGGAATAAACAAAACAAACCTGTATGTGATCGTAAGTGTTTTTTCAGAGTACCAAGTCGACTAGCTCGGTAGTCACAGCTATCACAGGCATAGGGCTTCTCACCTGTCAAAGAAATGAAAATTTTTGCAATATTATACAAACAAATGGGTAATTACTGGAATGTGTTGTACCAGTTACATCAGTTATTGAAGTAATGTTAGTATTATTCTATCAAGGAGTAAACAAAACAAACCAGTATGTGATCTCAAGTGTTGTTTTAGATTACCAAGCTGACTGGCTCGGTAGTCACAGCTATCACAGGCATAGGGCTTCTCACCTGTCAAAGAAATGAAAATTTTTGCAATATTATGCAAACACAATGAGTAATTACTGGAATCTGTTGTACCAGTTACATCAGCTATTGAAGTAATGTCAGTGTTATTCTATCAAGGAGTAAACAAAACAAACCTGTATGTGATCTCAGGTGTTCTTTCAGAGTACCAAGCTGACCGGCTCGGTAGTCACAGCTATCACAGGCATAGGGCTTCTCACCTGTCAAAGAAGTGAAAATGTTTGCAATATTATGCAAACACAATGAGTAATTACTGGAATCTGTTGTACCAGTTACATCAGCTATTGAAGTAATGTCAGTGTTATTCTATCAAAGAATAAACAAAACTAACCTGTATGTGATAGTAAGTGTCTTTTCAGATGTTCCAAGCTGACTAGCTCGGTAGTCACAGCTATCACAGGCATAGGGCTTCTCACCTGTCAAAGAATCGAAAAATTTTGCCATATTAGGCAAATACAATGAGTAATTACTAGAATCCGGGGTACCAGTTACATCAGTTATTGAAGTAATGTTAGTGTAATTCTATCAAGGAGTAAACAAAACCAACCTGTATGTGATCGTAAGTGTCGTTTCAGAGTACCAAGCTGACTGGCTCGGTAGTCACAGCTATCACAGGCATAGGGCTTCTCACCTGTCAAAGAAATGAAAAAATTTTGCAATATCAAGCAAACACAATAGGTAATTACTGGTATTTGGTGTACCAGTGAAATCAATTATTGAAGTAATGTTAGTATTAGTCTATCAAGGAGTAAACAAAACAACCTACAAGGAGTGAACTGTTAAGTCTACACCAACAAGGAGTAAACCTGTATCGATTGTAAGAGTTTTTTCAGAGTACCAAGCTGACTTGCTTGATAGTCACAGCTATCACAGGCATCGAGTTTCTCACCAGCCAAAGAAACGAAAATTTTTTGCAATATTAAGCAAACACAATAGGTAATTACTGGTATTTGGTGTACCAGTGAAATCAATTATTGAAGTAATGTTAGTATTAGTCTATCAAGGAGTAAACAAGACAAACCTGTATGTGATCGTAAGTGTCGTTTCAGATTACCAAGCTGACTGGCTCGGTAGTCACAGCTGTCACAGGCATAGGGCTTCTCACCTGTCAAAGAAACGAAAATTTTAGCAATATTAGGCAAATAATGGGTAATTTCTGGAGTTTTGGGTATTTGGGGTACCAGTGAAATCAATTATTGAAGTAATGTCAGTGTTATTCTATGAAGGAGTCAATAAACGAACTAACCTGTATGTGATAGTACGTGTTTTTTCATATTACCAAGTTGACTAGCTCGGTAGTCACAGCTATCACAGGCATAGGGCTTCTCACCTGTCAAAGAAACGAAAATTTTTGCAATATTAGGCGAATAATAGGTAATTACTGGAATTTGGGGTACCAGTTACTTCAGTTATTGAAGTAATGTTAGTATTATTCTATCAAGGAGTAAACAAAACCAACCTGTATGTGATAGTAAGTGTTTTTTCAGAGTACTAAGATGACTAGCTCGGTAGTCACAGCTATCACAGGCATAGGTCTTCTCAGCTGTCGAAGAACGAAAAATGTTTCAATATTATGCAAACACAATAGGTAATTTCTGGAATTTGGTGTACGAGTTACATCACTTATTGAAGTAATGTTAGTATTTTTCTATCGAGGAGTAAACACAACAAATCTGTATGTGATAGTAAGTGTGGATTCAGACTGCCAAGATGACTGGCTCGGTAGTCACAGCTATCACAGGCATAGGGCTTCTCACCTGTCAGTGAAACGAAAATTTTTGCAAACACAATGGGTAATTTGACATCAGTTATTGAAGTAATGTTAATATTTTTCTATCAAGGAGTGAGCAAAACAAACAGAGGTTGTGAGGTACTATCACATAGAGATGTGATAGTAAGTAGACTGTAAGATAATCAGTATAGGGCCAGTCTTTATAATTTCTGCAACCATTCATGTTACATTCACGCTTAACCAGCAGTGGCATCATAAGTGTCTAAGTGTACAGGTTTTCGTCAGGCTCTGTTGACAAACCACAACTGCCCAGAGCTGCGAATGAATAATTTACAACAGTAACTTGAAAGTTACTGAATGGGAAAAGCACCAGCCTAACGACCTACCCTCTCCATCCCTATTGGCGTGTTTGTATGAGGTGAGTTTGTAGGAGTGCCTTGAATTCATATGCATTCACCAAGCTGTGGGAGGCGTCAGTCTTGTCTTCATATGAAGTCATTAGGGTTGAATGGTCTTACATATTGAGTGTCAGTCGAATTTTTGTATTTCTTACTACAACATAGAATATTTTTGAACTGAAGTTATTATGACTGGCTTGGTAACAGGGAAATATTTTCAGGAAGTCCCTCTGAAGCTACGTCTTATGGGCAAGGCTTCCACTAGACAATATATGTCGACACCTCCCAGGCTATAATTCTCCGATTTTCGTGAATATTATTTGGTTCGATTCCAATCCATTGTTAAGTGGACCTTATTGAGAGCAAACCGAATGGACCCGATGTTGGCCTGTAAAGTTCCTTCGCCTTCGGTTCCCCCTAAAATATTTACGCTCACTGCACATTTATCCACTTGCGCCGTGGGGAAGTTTAGCCCTGTAGTTTCGGGGGCGGTCATTGTGATTTTGGATTTGTTAGACTTTGGGAAAAGATGATTAGGGACGTCTAGAGATGGACATGGAGGGGGGGGGGGGGGGGGGGGGTTCGGGCTGCAGGCCCTAACCTCCATCAACCATCATTGTCAGTGAGGGGGGGGGGGGGGTTGTTCTGTTACTTATGGAACTATAATCAACATTGGGCTAGTTTTCCACTGTACTAATTTTCCACCAACAGGCAAAACGCGGGCGAAACAACAGTACATAGTGTAACAGCCTAAAAATATTTGATACCTTGACAGGAGATCAAACTTGCGTCATCACAACTACGAGAAATTCCTCGTAGTTGCGACATTCTAACGATCAGAGCTATGAGGCCAGGGTGAGCAAACCTCTTTGACTGTGAGAGTTATTTTCCTGGAGTGTAACATTTCCCCGGAGTCAAATACCAGCCGCTTCGGCTGGTTTGGGGTCGGACGAATGACAAAGTGTAACTGCAGGCCGCTGGCTCAGCAGATGCTCGCTGGAACAAGTCTGCAGTCGAGCGAGGTCATTGTCACGGTGTGTTTTGACTCAAGTAAGTGAGGAATTGAAAGGCATAACAACAGGAAATGTGATGTTTACAGTCTTTTGGCTCGAGAGGGATTTAATTAATTATTGTTTCGTATGATTTTGGGTCCTATTTCGACTGCGCCACTGTAACGGGCTAAAAATATTTGATACCTCGACAGGAGTTCGAACTCACGTCGTCACAACTACGAGAAATTATGGGAAATTCCTCGGAGTTGCGACACTCTAACGATCAGAGCTATGAGGCCAGGGTTGATCAAACCTCTTTGACTGTGAGAGGTATTTTCCTGGAGTGTAACAATAGTAAACTAACCAAGACTATTTAGTTTCAGGCATTACCGCTATGGTTCAACTCTTGATGGAGTGTCTCACTGCAGGGCATGTGTAGACCGTCAGAGCGCTCTAGCAGCCTCCCTCAATAAAATTCCTTACTGAGTAGCGAAGTATTGTAATTGTTCATCTTACTACAACGGCTGTAGTAGTGTAAAGGTTGGAATGCCCAGTTCATGAGATGAAGGTCTCTGGTTCAAATCCATGCGTTATGGATTTTTTTTTTTTTTTTTTTTTTTTGCCTCTGTAACGTTTGAAGTACATTTTTAAACGTAATTCTGACCTATATGCCCAACTATTCTATATTTTTACTAAGGGATTGACTACTTAACGTAATGTATTTTTGAGATAAGAGCTAGCGAGCATCCAGACCACCAAACTATACACAGCAGTGATCCATTTTACCAATTAATCTATATTGTACTTTAAGAATTTTGAGGAGAGACGAGTTATTTTTGATGATTTGACAGTGATGAACTAGAGAGAGGCGTGATATGATGAGCAAGAGATAAGATAACAGAGCGGTAAGAAGAGAACTGGGGAAGTTC
The DNA here is from genome assembly GCA_030762985.1 of Adelphocoris suturalis. Taxonomy (NCBI): domain Eukaryota; kingdom Metazoa; phylum Arthropoda; class Insecta; order Hemiptera; family Miridae; genus Adelphocoris; species Adelphocoris suturalis. The sequence goes on from CM061040.1 coordinate 10,959,579, forward strand.
ACGGAATTCACGGCCACTGTAAGTAGAGTGCCACGGGGGGGGGGGGGGGGGGGGGGGGGGGGAATTGCATTTTTCAAATGAATACATATTTCTTCATTTTTTCTTTTTTTTTTTTTTTTTCCACTCCAACATTAAGGACCACAAAATTCAAAGATTAAAATTTGTAATCAGTAGGTACATAAATTATAATAAATATAAATCAATGAATCAAAGAGTGATATAGGACGAGGAAACACCAAAATCTCAGTGTAAATACATTTAATTTCATCTTGTAAATCTTATGGCCAGCTATGGAGGTAGCGAGAAAATTTTCTAGAATGGAGAAGATAACTAACTGCCTTACAAACAACTGGAGAGAATAGTCACGGCAAAACATGGCTGGTTATTTCGCGTTAGAGGCTTACAGAACAATCTGGAGAAGTTCTCCAGGGCAAAAATTGTGGCGTTTCTTTACTGTGGAAAAGTTTTTTCTATCAATATAAAGTTACAATTCAATTCAATTAATTTATATTTGTATAAGTGTTTCAGACATTATAAGGATTCTATATTGGAAAAAGCCATGAGATACAGAAAAGAAATACAAATGAACTAGAGGCCTGTTGGGGCTTGGAAAGCCCTAATCTAGTACCTAACAGGAACTCGGCACATTATAGTAACGATATAAGTCCTACCTATTTGCGGTGTTATGTGACCTGGTGCAAAGCTAAGGCGATGTAATTAAATGATTAGAAAGATGACATACCGATCAAAATGTAAGTAATGTAATAAAATAAATATAACCAGTTGAGGTGGTCCTCGCCACTATGAGACTAAACAAAAAGTTTAATCGGGGAATATATATAAAGTCCTCCAAGATCTTCAGTTTCAATTTCTTCGTTCAGAAATAACTCTATTAGATGTTGTTTGTTGATGTTGTTGTTATAAACTACACTACGTTTCTTACTTACCGTGAATTGATGGCAACTGTTGTTACCGCCACAGCCTGATAAACAACTCTCATTGATAAGGACCGCCTAGAACACGATCAAGGCGGGTATAGAGACGAACGGCGACACTTTTGCAACAAACTTGGGGCCGTGCTGATTCGAATGAACAGTCTAACACTAAAATCGGACCGCGAAGTACTTCACAATTTCAAAGACCGTTCGGAATTATATATAAAGATATTAAATTAAATAATTTGCTAACCTTGTCTAGGTTTACTATGCCAAAAATAAATTATGTGCTAGTACATTACCTTATATCAACGTTTACAATTTGTTTTATTTAATGATATTATTTTTATCAAATCTTATTTTCTTATTATATGATGCCTGTATATTAGGTAACTACTGATTGATCGCCTTCAATATAATTTTAGAGCTATTAGATTCGCTTCAAGGTCCCTATTCATTGAGAGAAAAGGTCCTTAAACAATGTGCCTTGTCGACGTACTGATATAGAGACATATTGAGGCTTTCATTAGAGGATATATCCAATATGAGTTCCTTGATGTCTTGAACTTTCTCTGTGGGTTCTATGAAGCCCCATGCTACGTATGTTTCTAATTAATAACGTCTATACGGTATGTATAATGGGCTTACAACCAAGAAATGCTCAGCTGTCTCCAGTTCACCCATATTGCAATTTATACATTGCAAGGAACCATCAATGCTATGCACGGATTTTTCAAAATAAAACACTAATTCATTTTTGTATGAAAGTCCAAGTTGCACAATTACCCTCTCAACATGAATACTCTTATTCGCTCCCAAATATTTGGCTTTGACTTGAAATGTACAAATCTTCGGGAAATATTTATTGTATCTTGATTCTATCGTACTCTCCACATCCTTGGAGTAGCAGTGGTTCTCCCACCTCTCGAAAAGGTTAATTTTGTTTCTAACTTGAGGCTTTGGTTGTACCATATCTTATAAAAACGTATTGTCTACAACCAACCTGCCACATTGGACCAGAGGTTGAAAATTCGATCCAGAAGATTTGCTCCTAACTGCTCCCCCTCAAAACTCTCCGGATGGAATAAATATTTTCAAAAAAGAAAAATATTGAACTTAACCGGATCTATATTCAAACCAGCCACAAAACTATGATCCGGAGTGGATTCGATCTAGGTCGGAGCGCTATTTTTCCATCCTAAGAGGATCCGATCCGGGCCGGATCGACGAGTATCGATCCGTAATTGTATCACTCCGACCCTTTTTCTGCTTTGAAACGGCCAAAACCATGTGGGAATCCTCTGAAGCTAAATTTAAGGCCTTGAGAGATCCCAAGGTAGACAGCCCAATCCATGAGCAATATTTTTTTGCTCAGAAAATGAAACTCATCTTTTGAGCGGCTTGAATCATCTTGTTTTTGCTCAAAATAAAACTCCGAACGTCGTAATCCCTTATTTAGTTGTAAAACATCAACTCTGACCTTGCAGTTGAGATGGCTTTTCAATTTCCAATCTCCCTTGTACCAAATCAAAATTTTCATGCAGACTTCATAGCAGGAAAATCAATTTGATATCTGAATTTTTGAGGTTTCTGCGTGAAATATGACGTTTTTTTAACTTACGAAAATGAGTGGGGTTTCTTGTGAGTTTCCCTGTAGCTTATCACGCTGAATGGAGTGGTGATACACCCATGAATATAATATTTTGGCGAAGTAATTGAAAAAGTAATCACTACCAACTAATAATCAGTCGGTACTTAGCAACTTCTCTGGTTATGATATGGATGGATTGGACTGTCTACCTTGGGATCTATGAAGGCCTTAATGGAGCCTCAAAGTTGATTCCCACATGATTTTGGCCGTTTCAAAGCAAAACAACGGTTGGAGGGAAAAAATTGGGGATCGATACTTGTCGACCCGGCGCGGATCGGATCCTTTTGGGATGGAAAAATAACGCTCCTAACTAGATCGAATCCACTCCAGATCGTAATTTTGTGGGCGGTTCGGATATCGATCTGGTTTGGATCGTTACTTTCCCTTTTTGAAAATATTTATTCCACCCGGAGGGATTTGAAGGGGAGCAGTTAGGAGCAAATCTGTGAGTAACCCTGAAATACCCCCTTAGTAACGGACTGACAGAAACTTCCTCCTGAACCATCCCTTGTTTCGGAATACGCAGCGTCATACAGGCTTTTAAGGATGTTAATAATCTTTGTTGTGACCAGGGGTTGAAGATTCGATTCAGAAGATTTGCTCCTAACTGGTCCCCCTCAAATCCCTCCGGATGGAATATTTTCAAAAAAGAAAAGTAACGATCCGAACCGGATCAATATCTGAACCAGCCACAAAATTATGATCCGGAGTGGATTCGATCTAGGTCGGAGCGTTATTTTTCCATCCCAAGAGTATCCGATCCGGGCCAAACCAAATCGATAAGTATCAATCCCTAATTTTTTCCCTCCGACTTTTTTTTTCTTTGAAACTGCCAAAATGTTGTGGGAATCTTCTGAGGCTCAATTTAAGATCTTGAGAGATTAGTCCAGTCAAATAAAACCAAAAAATGGTGTTTTGGCAACAAAATTCGTCCATCAATGAAACGTTGGTTATAAGCTCTTTTTAGCAGTAGAATTTGATATCTGAAGAGTCTCCATAAATTAAAGTGGAGGAACATGGTTTTAGTGAGGGGAGAGTGGGGGAAAATGTCAGAAATCATAAGTTCACGAAAAAAGTCGAGCAAGGTGTCTTTTCCTTTGTATTTCTTAGTGCTGAATCGGATAAAACTGTTTTCAACCCGATCTGAGCCCTTTACTATGATATATGATGTGTTTTTAGGGGAAAAATATAAAATTGTGCATACAAAAGTAAGTAGGCAAGTGAGTATTCTTTGAATGGAGACACTTAATAAAATTATGGTGAAATTAATGCAATTGTAATGTTGATGTTTGTGCACAAACAACCATCGTTCTCACATTTTCAAGAGTAAAAGAGGGGAAGTTGGATTGTCAGTATTCCAGGCCCTAAGTTCAAACACGGAGGAAAGGGTAATTGAAGACAGTAAAACTTATGGTTCCGTACTTAATTTCAAGTGGGCACATTCACGATGCAAAAGCAAGCCTCAACTATCTTCAACAGATGTCCAAATTGCAAACGCATATATCACAGTCCGAATTTCAACGGTTTTCAGAGAGATTTTTCAAAATTAGAAGAACAAATCAATTCTGCAGTGGTACCTCACCAGATATGTTGATAGAGAAAATAGCAAACAGAGAATTCAAAGAGAAAGGAGGAGTTATTCACAAAGGATTTACTGACGATGTATAAAATAATTATGTTTCAAGAAAGCCCGCAACGTCACACATTACTGAAGCCCTTGAAGATTATTCAGGCTTTATTTTCCTTACGTCTGAGCAACGTGTAGGTGCTCGTGAAAGTCGTATAAATAGGGACAATAATGACATAGCAAAACTTCAGAAGCGCCTGGAATTAAATAATCCATTTCATCACTCGTAATCAATTGTAGTGTCTCGTGGGACAGGTATCACTGGTACCGACATAAGTTGCTGCATGTCAAAAGAGATTGATGAAAACATCATGACGCATTTGTTTTTAAGAAATTCATAAAAAATGAAAAGAAGAAATAATGTGCGAATTCTTGCTGCAGTAGGTACATCCCTGTGTTAAGGTGAATGGAAAAGTGATGGCGATAATACTATACTTACCAGAGAATGCTTGTTAGGAGGAACAAGTCAGATGACTTGTCAGATTATTCCAAGTACAAAATAGCCCCGTATTCTCTCTCACTTTTCACCTCTCAAGGAATAAGAAAGAATGTTAAATTAAATCTGTATGAGGAATTCACTTATGTTGATGACGATGAATTGAAGTAAACTAACTGCTTCATCATCAACGGTGGTCATTTACTGCAATCGCTAAATTGGAATAAAGAGAATGGTCACACATATGCTGACGTATGTGATTCATACACCAAGTATTTGATAGATCATTTTTAACATAAACCAGTTGTGGTTTTTTATGGATATGATGATCCAAATTACATCAAAACAATTGAAAATTAACGAAGATACAAACACTTTGCACCTCGTTTTACCAATAATGAAACAACTCTAATTTATGGCAATCAATAGATGATCCTGTCCAGTGCAGAAAACAAGAAACAATTTATCAAGAAAAATATCGTACTGAAACAAGCTGTTGGTGATGCAGATCTTATCTTTGTGCAGACTGCCATTGAGAAATCAGCTCACTTTCTGCCGACTATCGTTACTCAAGATGTTGATGTTTTAATAATCATGATCGCGCTAGCCTTGCCAAATAAACCTGTGTTGATATTAAAACCAAAGATAGGTCCTGTAAAACAAAAAACGTTAACTCGAAAAACCTACAGGAGCAACGACTGAATCCTAACGAGTTTACTACCAAATACAATATTGGCTATCCAACTGCCTGTGTCCTGAGGATTGGGGCTGGGTTCGTCATGGCAGTGAACTTCAGCCCATTGAAACTAATTTGCGACCTGCCTCTGATTAAGTCCTTAAGCTAATTTTCTCCTCGTGCAAAGGAAATTGTTCAACTCAACTGTGCAGTTGTTTTAAAAGTGGTGTGCAGTGTTCGGTTCTTTGCAAAAACTGCGAGGGAATTAGAAGCCAAAACATACAAAGTTACTATCTCGATGATCATGCAATTGATGAGATTGCTTCTGATTAAGAAATTATACGCGGGGAAGAGGACTCTACAGATTAGAGAAGTAAGAGCTAATAGAACAGATTTAAAAAATGTGAATACTTAGTGCAATTTTGTAAAACAAATTACTTTAACTAATAGATGGTGTGAATTATATATTTATCATAAAAAATCCTTCACACACACTTGATACATGAGGATAATCGTGCTGAAAGTTGTTTTATGCGATTCAGCGTTAAAAAATACTATGGAAAAGACCCCTCACTCGACTTTTTTCGCAAAGTTATGATTTCTTACATTTTCCCCCACTATCCCCCCCTCTAAAACCATGTTCCACCACTTTAATTTCTGGAGACTCATCAGATATCAAATTATACTGCTAAAACGACATTATAACAGAAGTTTCATCAATGGAAGAATTTTGTTGAAAAAAAAAAAATCCCAATTTGACTGTACTAGATCCCAAGGTAGACGTAGTTGGTAATGATTACTTTTTCAATTACTTGGCCAAAATATTATATTTATGGGTGTATCACCACTCCATTCAGCGTGATAAGCTACAGGGAAACTCACAAGAAACCCCACTCAATTTCCTAGGTTGTAAAAACTGATTTTCCTCCTATGAAGGGGGTTTGAACTTTGGGCCTGGAATACTGATAATCCAACTTCCCCTCTTTTACACTTAAAAATGTGAGAACGATGGTTGTTTGTGCACAAACATCAACATTACAATTGCATTAATTTCACCATAATTTTATTAAGTGTCTCCATTCAAAGAATACTTACTTGCCTACTTACTTTTGTAAACACAATTTTATATTTTTCCCCTACAAACACATCATATATCATAATAAAGGGCTCCCATCGGGTTGAAAACAGTTTTTTCCGATTCAGCACTAAGACATACAAAGGGAAAGACACCTCGTGCACAAACATCAACATTACAATTGCATTAATTTCACCATAATTTTATTAAGTGCCTCCATTCAAAGAATAGGTACTTGCCTACTTACTTTTGTACACACAATTTTATATTTTTTCCCTAAAAACAAATCATATATCATAATAAAGGGCTCAGATCGGGTTGAAAACAGTTTTTTCCGATTCAGCACTAAGAAATACAAAGGAAAAGACACCTTGCTCGACTTTTTTCGTGAACTTATGATTTCTGACATTTTTCCCCACTCTCCCCTCACTAAAACCATGTTCCTCCACTTTAATTTATGGAGACTCTTCAGATATCAAATTCTACTGCTAAAAAGAGCTTATAACTAACGTTTCATTGATGGACGAATTTTGTTGCCAAAACACCATTTTTTGGTTTTATTTGACTGGACTAATCTCTCAAGATCTTAAATAGAGCCTCAGAAGATTCCCACATCATTTTGGCAGTTTCAAAGAAAAAAAAAAAAGTTGGAGGGGAAAAATTAGGGATTGATACTTATCGATTTGGCCCGGATCGGATACTCTTGGGATGGAAAAATAACGCTCCGACCTAGATCGAATCCACTCCGGATCGTAATTTTGTGGCTGGTTCAGATATTGATCCGGTTCGGATCGTTACTTTTCTTTTAAGAAAATATTCCATCCGGAGGGATTTGAGGGGGAGCAGTTAGGAGCAAATCTTCTGAATCGAATCTTCAACCCCTGGTCACAACAAAGATTATTAACATCCTTAAAAGCCTGTATGACGCTGCGTATTCCGAAACAAGGGATGGTTCAGGAGGAAGTTTCTGTCAGTACGTTACTAAGGGGGTATTTCAGGGTTACTCACAGATTTGCTCCTAACTGCTCCCCTTAAAATCCCTCCGGGTGGAATAAATATTTTCAAAAAGGGAAAGTAACGATCCAAACCAGATCGATATCCGAACCGCCCACAAAATTACGATCTGGAGTGGATTCGATCTAGTTAGGAGCGTTATTTTTCCATCCCAAAAGGATCCGAGCCGGGTTGACAAGTATTGATGCCCAATTTTTTCCCTCCAACCGTTGTTTTGCTTTGAAACGACCAAAATCATGTGGGAATCAACTTTGTGGCTCCATTAAGGCCTTCATAGATCCCAAGGTAGACAGTCCAATCCATCCATATCATAACCAGAGAAGTTGCCAAGTACCAGCTGATTATTAGTTGGTAGTGATTACTTTTTCAATTACTTCGCCAAAATATCATATTGATGGGTGTATCACCACTCCATTTAGCGTGATAAGCTGAAGGAAAATCACAAGAAACGCCACTCATTTTTGTAAGTTAAAAAAACGTTATATTTCTCGCAGAAACCTCGAAAATTCAGATATCAAATTGATTTTCCTGCTATGAAGTCTAGTTGAAAATTTTGATTTGGTACAAGGGAGATGGAAATTGAAAGGCCATCTCAACTGCAAGGACAGAGTTGATATTTTACAGCTAAATAAGGGATTACGACGTTCCGAGTTTCATTTTGAGCAAAAACAAGATGATTCAAGCCGCTCAAAAGATGAGTTCCATTTTCTGAGCGAGAAAAAATGGATTGCTGTCTACCTTGGGAATATCAAGGAAATTGAGCTTCATATTCCCACATGATTTTGGCAAAGCAGAAAAAGGGTCCGACTTGTCTATCGATCAACAATCCACTCCGGATCGAATCCACTCCGGATCATAGTTTTGTGGCTGGTTTGAATATAGATCCGGTTAAGATCGATATTTTTCTTTTTTGAAAATATTTATTCCATCCGGAGAGTTTTGAGGGGGAGCAGTTAGGAGCAAATCTTCAGGATCGAATTTTCAACCCCTGGTCACAACAAAGATTATTAACATCCTTAAAAGCCTGTATGACGCTGCATATTTCGAAATAAGGGATGGTTCTGGAGGAAGTTTTTGGCAGTCCGTTACTAAAGGGTATTTCAGGGTGAATCACTCTCGCCTTTGATACATATTGTTCATGGCAGATATGGTCGAATTTCTTTACAGAAAGGGCTGAAGTGACTTGCCATTGAGAGGAAAGGAGCTAATATTGCTGGCCTTTGCTGACGATGTAGTGTTGTTAGCCAACTTAGTTGTTGAAGCTCAAGCTAAAGTTACTGTGTTCAAAGAATAAGTGCTCGGAAAACCAACTCTCCATAAATGAAAACAAAACCAAAGTGTTTGTTATTGGAGGCACTGGGCGGCCCAAAAAGTTGAAAAATATCTATTGTGGCACTAAGGCTCTTGACTACGAAAAATCGCTCACATAAGTTGGCATATTATTCTCGAAATCAGGGAAAATTTACCAAGCTAAAGAGGTGATGGCGGCTAGGGCTAAGCCAGCTGTCGGGGCTATAATTAACTCTATATGAAAGGGAAGAATAACTAACTGGGAGGCGAGGATGGCTCTTCTCCAGTCATTGGTTGAGTCAGTGTTGATGTACAGCATTGAAGTTTGGGGCCCTCGGTACGTTAATGATATCGAGGTGGTACAGGCCAAATTTTGAAAGGCTTTACTCCCGCTCCCGTTTTCTACACCTAGCTCTTACACTTACGTCTAGAGATGGCAGATCCACTCTCGGGGTTTCCAGTTTCAAACGGACCATTAATTACAGGGAAAAACTCTTGAAAATGAGTGATTCTATCATAGCAAAAATATGTCTGGTTGAACTCACAAAGCTTAATTCAAGCTCGAGCAACATTCCGGATTGTAACTGAGCCACCAATGTGGAAGGCTGGTTGGAGTCAATAGGTTTATATAACATATGGTATAACCAAAGCGCCGATCTCCTCAAGTTAGAAAAAAACGAACTTTTTCGAGAGGTGGGAGAACCACTGCTACTCCAAGGATGTGGAGAGTACGATAGAATCAAGATACAATAAATATTTCCCGAAGATTGTGCAACTTGGACTTGCATACAAACATGAATTAGTGTCTTATTTTAAGAAATCCGTGCATAGCATTGATGGTTCCTAGCAATGTATAAATTGCAATATAGGTGAACTGGAGACAGCTGAGCATTTATTGGTTGTAAGCCCATTATACCTACCCTAGAAACGTTATTATTTAGAAACATACGTAGCAGGGGGCTTCCCAGTACCCACAGAGAAAGTTCAAGACATCAAGGAACTCATATTGGATATATCCTCTAATGAAAGCCTCAATATGTCTCTTCATCAGTACGTCGACAAGGCACTTTGTTTAAGGACATTTTCTCTCAATGAATAGCTGCCTTGAAGCGAATCTAATAGCTCTAAAATTATGTTGAAGGTGATCAATCAACAGTTACCTAATATACAGGCATCATATAATAAGAACATAAGATTTAAAAAATAATAATAATAATAACATTAAATAAAACAAATTTTTTTTTTTTAAACATTTATACTTTTATTAATCAGAAGTAGGATGCTTATCTTTGGAAGTGTTTAAGATGTGGGACGCTCAGAATTTCGTGCGTTTAAACTGGTCCCATTTCATCGGCGAACCTGGAGGTGTGGGGTTTGGGTGAAAGGTCTTCTCAATTTACTCTTGCTGCTGCTCCATCCTGAAACCCAATCAACTCTTCGCAGCTCCACCACCTCTTTCTTGCTCCTCGGAGACACATGCTTGAAGCCCTTAGGATGGCAAAGGCCACTCTAGCCCTCAGCCACCCTCGCACTACTCCTTGAGGTCTTCCCCATTTGTCACTCAGCTTTTCCGCCATGACTTTTAGAAAATTCGACAGCTGGGGTGCAAAATGGCCATCTACTGAACAGATGAGAGGCGTAAATGTTGCTCGTCGGGCCTCACATGCGACCATATATTTGCGCTTTTTTTCTTCTTCTGCTGACGAGAATATTGCGGCAACAGGTCGGGAACCATAAGAGGGAGCGTCGGTGTCAGTGACACGTACATCGAATAACGCCTCCCTTTGAGGTTCCCACACCCCCCTGCACGCCAAATCGCCTCTTAGTGAGCTTGGTCACTCATTTCGGTTAGAATCGGTTCCTTTGTACAGTTTCCCCATGCAAGCATCATGCCCTCCCCCAACAGATCTCTAACCTCATTATGTCTTCGTGTAACCAACCCACCCATTTTGCAGCTAAGGGCATGGTCCATGGTGAATGGCCTGGTTCCACAACCATCACACGCAAGAGGCAAGTCGTTGGCTTTCCTTTTGTACCGTACTGCCAGTGCATCACGAAATTCTGACGGGCTGAGGTCAAAGTTGTGTTTTCTTAGGGGGACTACCGACAACCAACCTGAGGACTTGGATCCTGAGGTATGAAACACCGATCGATTTACAGCCCTTCTGCGATCCTCTGGCAGTCTTTCTAACGCGTTTTTCAATTTTCTGTCCTCAATTTCAGATCTACCTCCCCGTGCTGCTCGCTTCGCTTCTGCCACATTCCTCCTGTGTTCATGGACATCGAAGTCCCTTTTTTCTAGGAATGCTGAAACAAGCTCTCTTGACCCTTCTTTGGTCAAATAGTAAACGTTGATCTAAGGTAATGTACTAAGCACATAATTTATTTTTGGCATAGTAAACCTAGACAAGGTTAGCAAATTATTTAATTTAATATTAATTTATATTTCTTTTGTGGACCTCATGACTTTTTCTAATATAGAAATCCTTATAATGTCTGAAACACTTATACAAATAGAAATTAATTGAATTGTAACTTTATAGAGAAAGAGAAACGCCACAATTTTTGCCCTGCAGAACTTCTCCAGATTGTTCTGTAAGCCTCTAACTCGAAATAACTAGCCATGTTTTGCCGTGACTATTCTCTCCAGTTGTTTCTAAGGCTTATCTTCTCCATTCTAGTAAATTTTCTCATTAACTCCATAGCTGGTCATAAGATTTACAAGATGAGATTAAATGTATTTACACTGAGATTTTGGTGTTTCCTCGTCCTATATCAATGTGTAATTCATTGATTTATATGTATTATCATTTCTGTTAATAAATTGAGATTAGTTGGATATATGGGTCAGCATGATGTGGATAGTTTGGTGGTCTGTATGCTAGCAACCTCGCACTTCAAAACTACATTACATCGAGTATTTAATCCCTTAGTAAAAATTCAAATTAGTTAACCATGTAGGTAAGAATGATGGTATTGTTTGGTGGTCTGGATGCTCGCATCTCATAAATACATGACATCGAGTAGTCCATCCCTTGGTAAAAATACAGAACAGTTGGACATACCGGTCAGAATTACGTTTAAAAATATACTTCAAACGTTACGGAGGAAAAAAAAAAAAAAAAAAAAAAAATCAGAACGCATTGGATTCGAACCAGGGACCTTCATCTCATGAACTGAGCACTCCAACCTTATACTACTACAGCTGTTGTAGTAAGATGAACAACCACAATACTTCACTACTCAGTAAAGCCGGTTTCACATGGAGCGGTACGAGCGGAAAGAGGAAGGACGGAACGCAATCTGATTTGGCTGTTGGGACAACAGTTGAGGATGGTGGCTGCCATGTTGCCGGAATGGGCAGTCCGAGTTCCGTCGAGCGTAGCGCAAGCTCATTGGACAGGAATGTTGATAACCGCAAGTAGAGGTTTCAGATCAGAGAGGGTTTCAGTAGGAAGGTTATGATTCCGTTCACCAAGGTGACCGCTTCACGTGAACAATCTTGGCGACTCCACCGCCCCTCCACTGGTTTTCCGTCCTTCCATCTTTCCGCTCGTTACGCTCCATGTGAAACCGGCTTCAAGATGCTATTGAGAGAGGCTGCTAGAGCGCTCTGACGGTCTACACATGCCCTGCAGTGAGACACTCCTCCAAGAGTTGACCCATAGCGGTAATGCCTGAAACTAAATACTCTTGGTTAGTTTACTATGGATTGTTGTTTCGCCCGCGTTTTGCCTGTTGGTGGAAAATTAGTACAGTGGAAAACTAGCCCACTTTTGATTATATTTCCAAAAGTAACAGAACCCCCCCCCCCCCCCCCCCTATCAAGGATGGTTGATGGAGGTTAGGGCCTGTAGCCCGAACCGCCCACCCATCCCTGACCATCTCTTGACGTCCCTAATCATCTTTTCCCAAAGTCTAACAAATCCAAAAACACATTGACCGCCCCTGAAACTACAGGGCTAAACTTCCCGCGGCGCAAGTGGATAAATGTGCACTGAGCGTAAATATTTTAGGGGGAACCGAAGGCGAAGGAACTTTGCCGGCCAACTTCGGGTCCATTCGGTTTGCTCTCAATAAGGTCCACTTAACAATGGGCATGTATAATGTTATGAAATATGATATGAAATTAACTATTCATATTGTTATGAAATATGATATGAAATTAACTATTCATATTGTTTGGGTACCTTGAATCGTGTCCATAGCTTCAACAGAATCGTGAACTGAAGATTCCATTGCCAGTTACTTCGTTGAGACAATGACAACCACGTGTTCTGATCCCGTAGGAAGAGCAATTTCACTGAGGACACGACAAAACAACGTGTAGGTAGAAGAGGAATAAATTTAAATTCTGAGAACAAATTCACTGTACTTAATTTTCGTTAATTCATACAAAGAACTTACTCATCAATCGTAGTTAATGAGTCAAGTTTGTCCTTTTGTAGTGGGTTGGGCAATATTTATTGATGCAGCATTTCGGATTATGAACTAGGTACTAACTAGCAATTTACAAGATCAGAGCAAAGGGATGTAAGTGCACAAGAAGCTAAAATTAAAACATGAACTTGAAATACAACTGGTGGTTTCTGCATTGAAGAACCGGACTACCGGACTACTTGTCAGTGTAAGGGTGAATATGGATACTATAAACATTGTTTCGGTTGGTTGGTTGCTTTCTCTCACTTTGGCCGTAATCCATTAGCTTTGTTCCAACAACGTTAGAAAACATGAACCTCGGAGGGGGAGTGGACCGGGCGTCCACACCTTGCCGCGACAATCGGCGTACGTCAGAGGGGGTTGTGGAGAACGAGGCCCCCTCGGTTGGGTAGGCGTGGCCTAACGAAAGGTGGAGGGGGGCTTCTCCTCACAGAACCTTGTGAGCCTTGTGACTTTAGCTCCTGTTTCACTCGTGCCGTGTTTTTTATTTCACAATTTTCATTTTATTTTTAACAATCATGTTTTACCGATGGATCCCCCGCCGAAAAGTGAGACTATAAAGTGACATGAAAGTAGCGCCAATAATTGTGATGATTTCCGCTTATACCGAGTCGTTGCTAGGGATATGATACTTCATCGTTTTTCATCCCACAAAATTCGTTGACCATTCGTTCGAAAGCTCTCGATTTATCCAACCATACTATATTAACTACTGCAAAGTGCGTGGCCAACAAGCTGAGTTATGAGCATGGTTATATGAATAATTGTTTACACACAGGTGATCATTCTCAATTATTGATATTGTGAACATGATTGCAACCGCTTGTTAATTTCTGATGATTTCATTGAGCTGGTGTTTCAATGATGTGATTCATAGCAGGTGATCCGAATATTGCGAGAACGGTTTGATTTGTGAAGCGGTGGTTAAACAATTTTAATAGGTAATTTCTATACTTTACACTATAGGAAGCTGTAATTTCGTATGTAGCCTCTTTAGCCTCTTTCTATAATAAAGTGAATGTTTACTCGCGAGTTTCTATTAGGAGATCATCATCTCACAAGAGCTCAATCGTTGTGATCATTTCTATAATAAAGTTAGAGCGAGGAGCTAAAACATGATTCCATGTTTTTTACATTTTAGCAGTCAGGCTCAAAGTAATAACATCCGGGGGGGTCCAGGGGGGCGAAGCCCCCCTGGCGGGGTCAAGGGGTGGAGCCCCTTGCGAGGCCCAAAGGGCCGAGTTATTTCTCTTCTGTTATTTTATTTATTAGGTATATTAATTTTATCTCATTCCTGCAAAGCCATGGTGCGGAAGTGCAGTGTTTTTGTGGAACTACTCAAGCCACTAACATACAAGTAAGTACCTTGTTGTTGTTACTACTATGTATTCAATTATCAGAGTAGGTAAGTACAGTGTTTGATGTAATTACGTTGCTGATTGTATTGGTTTGTAGTAAGTAGGTACCCATTGGTAAGTAACTTACTTGGTAAGTTTACGGTTGTTGGTGCTATCCAACGTGCTGTAAATACCTAGGTACCTTTTTGGAACATACAATGCACCTACTTTTTCTTGCTTGTACTGCCTTCAAGTCTTCAAGTAAAACCGACCACTGCACATATGAAGTGGCACTGCACCCTTCATTACAATGTGAACGGCGAGCGCTAGTGTAGATGCAGTGTGAATGATGTACCTACGTACCTGGGCTTTAGGTACCTACCTACTAATTTTTCTCTCATTCGAACTACTAGTGTACGAACATCAATAGTGTACCTACTTCAGCGTTTGATATCTGCTAAATTCGAGCTAATGCAAGGAATACCAACAATAAATATCAGTATTTAGGCACCTATGTTTATTATCTTACCTCAAGGTACCTATTCCAATCTTTTTTAGGATCCGTGTTTTAGTGACTTGATAGCAGTCACCTCCACGCTGGCAAGTCCTGGTTACTTCAGGCCTCCCTGGGTACTTAACTGGCTTATTCAATTGTGAATAAATATCTATCAGTGGACTGCAATGTCCCTTAAACCGAATAGATTTTATTCATGATTTTGATTGAGCTTGCTGAGAACTGCTTGTAGTGGATTTATATGTGTTTTGTAGTGGATTTATATGAGTTGGTACTCCCAGTGCAACGTCACGAGCCATGTTGTATATATGGTTGTACGGGCTCGATTCTTGAAAAGGGTCTTGTGAAAGGTACGAAAAAGTACCGTGGTTATTTCGCACATCGTGATGTTTCACAGGATATGGAAGGTATGAGCCATGTAGTAAGGTTTCTTCAGATTGGCCTTCGCGACGCTGATCTGGTTGAGTCATTCCGACTCGTGAATATAAATTCACTGGCTCTTGTTGAGTGTTTTCATGACCGTATGAAGCGGAAGTTTGTAGGTACTGAAAAGTACCTTTTGTTTCGTGTTCTAGTTGGTCTCGAGCGTCTTGAAAAAGACCCTGATCAAAAATGTGAAAAATGAAGTTAATATTTAGGGGTGCCAGGTATGATACGTGGGAAGTGTAAGGTCCAAAGGTATTGAAAACAATGTGGTAGGAATTATTCCTCCTCAAACGGGAACGTACGACGAGTTCAAACATGAGTGTCGTGATGACTCCAACGTGTAACTCGGGAAGGCATGAAAAGCAGTCGTCTTCAAGTTGCTCCGCTGAACGGACAGTTGCCGAGGGAACAAGGCCGATATTTTTCTCGATTTGTATACCTCATAGGTAAGTGAAAAAAAATATTTTTATTGTTTTTAAATATTTTTTTAGCTTGTAATTAATATTCTTGTTTTAGTGGAAAAATGGGATTTTTTTTCATAAGCCTTTGACGTTCCAGAGAATAACTTTTGAATTTAGTCGTGTTCAGCCAAAATTAAATTTTCCAGTCTTATGGGAACCTAATGATGACAAAACAACAATAAAATCTTGCGCATCCTTGCGGCCTGGTAGAAATCGTCAAAAATGTAATGTAACCTAGTGTTTTTCCTGTTTTTCCAGCGATGTTTTCGCACGAAACTTTGTTCCATATATGGAGGGCGGGGGGCGAAGGAAGAGGGCTTTGACATACTCTTTCGGCATATATCAAACTCTATTGAAGGTATAATATATGGAAATATTTCTCATTAGACCTGTCAAACAATTTTTTTCCCGTGAATTTTCGAAGAATTTACGATCTGTCACGTGCTTGAAAACTGTGTAAGCTAATTACATTACATTATATTACATTTACGGTCTCTCGATTCACAGTACAACAGCTGTCTGATGAAGACATCAATAAATTGAAGGCCGCAGTGAGAAATTTAAAACACAGATTCGAGGAAAAATGGGAGAAGGCTCATCGGCATTATGAGCGCTTTGTGGAAAAAAATGCTTCCTGGTTGCAGCAGGAATTTCAAATTCCTGTTCTCCAGACTGGTGGTTGCTTTCCTAGTCCTTCGACCTCCAGGTATTTCATGCTTTAAATTTTTTCGTAAAAAATTGTCACCTCACTGAATCATTTTAAGCTTGAACTATTTTGTCATAGTGGTAGGAGAGGGAGACCGAAGAAGCTTTTTCAAGAAGCAAGTGATTCAACGAAACAGCGGAGGGCAAGAAGCTTGGTCGACTCATATACGAATGACGAACTTTCATCGGCCTTGAGGCTCAGTTTGAACGTGCTGGGAAAAAGGGATTCGGCTGCTCTGGTTCAGGAAGTGGCTCTAGCCTCTCCGACTCGAGGAACTGCAATTAAGAAAGCTCGGAAATCTGCCGATTCAGGTAAACCAGAGTCATTGTCCCCCGATAAAGCTCTCGCACTTATGACGGATTGCAATTTATCCTCCCGCCAATATCGTTCTTTGAGAGCTCACTGTCTGGATGTTAGT
This sequence comes from Adelphocoris suturalis, assembly GCA_030762985.1. Classification (NCBI taxonomy): domain Eukaryota; kingdom Metazoa; phylum Arthropoda; class Insecta; order Hemiptera; family Miridae; genus Adelphocoris; species Adelphocoris suturalis. Next base: position 10,976,585 of record CM061040.1, read on the forward strand.
CCCAAATTGTATCCACCCATCCATATTTTGCAACAGGCTAAAAACGACTGCTACCCCTCTGACATAACTGTTACTGAAACATCAGCTGAGATCAAGCTGCAGTCCCTGATAGATCACACAGTAAGCCGTTTAGCCCATTACCTGACGGAAGTATTGGTAGCTTTCCCCAACTTGTCTGATGGTTCTATCAATGTAATCTTTAAATGGGGGTGCGATGGGTCTAACCAAGCTGTTTATAAACAAAAATTTGATGGTGAAGGATTTTCAGACGAAAATTTGTTTTCATTAAGCATTGTTCCTGTTCAAATGAATTTTCAGACGAATGAGGGGAGTGAAGAGGGGAAAAAAGTAATTTGGTCAAATCCTGTACCGTCTTCTACTAGGTATTGCCGACCACTCAAGTTAATTTTCTCTAAGGAGACACCCGAAACAATTACGCGAGAGGTGGAAAGCATAAAACGAGAAATAGATCTGCTCAATCCAACAACTATAAATATTGAAAATGTCGATGTTCTGATTAAACCTATTCTCGTTTTATGTATGGTTGACGGTAAGGTATGTAATGCCTTGGCTTCTTGTAAATCGACACAAACCTGCTATTTATGCGGTGCTAAACCCAGTGAGATGAATAAGCTGGATATCGTTTTGAATAAAAGTGTGGATTCTTCATTATTAAATATCGGACTGTCACCATTACATGCTAGAATAAGATTCATGGAGTGCATCCTCCATATATCTTATAAGCTTCAATTTAAAGCAGGCCACGCTCGTGGCGTTGAAATGAAAACCAAAGTTAACGAAAGAAAGAAAACTATTCAAGATCGATTTAGAAGGGAATTGGGGTTACTCGTTGACGTACCAAAACAACAAGCGGGAAATACGAATGACGGGAACACTTCTCGCAGATTTTTCAAAAATGCCGATAAAACTGCTGAAATAACAGGCGTTAATCGAGACTTGATAGAGCGCTTTGGATTGATTTTACAGTGTATAAACAGCGGATTTGCACTCGATATAGAAAAATTCGAAAGTTACGTTATTGAAACCAGAAACTTATATCTTAGGAACTACTCCTGGTACAATATGCCAGTTTCTGTGCACAAAATTTTGTTTCACGCACGACAAGTTATTGAAGCGTGTCTCCTCCCAATAGGCCAAATGTCGGAGGAAGCACAAGAATCCAGGAATAAAGATAACAGGAAGTTCCGGGAAATGTTCACGCGGAAAGATAAAAGAATACATACCAACACAGATTTGCTACATAGGTTGTTAATAACCTCCGATCCAGTCATTGCAGGTTTGAGACAAAAACCTCAAACCAAACGGGATAAACTGTCACCTGAAATATTATCCTTTCTACGTGCTCCACCTACATTTGAGTGCACTGAAAACAATGCGGGCGATTCGTGCGACTCCGATTCCGATTCTACTATCTAATAATACTTTTAATATTAACAAAAATAAAAACATACCCAATTGCTTTTAATTACTTTTATATGATAATGCAGAAGTGATTTTCGAATATATTTTATTTATTCAGAATATAATATTATGAAACTATTGCAACTTTTGTGATTTCGTCTAATGCTGTGAGACAATAACTATGTTAAGATTGTAATTTGTATAATGCTAGTGATACTATCGTGATAATATGAGACTGCTGTGACTGTGATTCGTAAATTATCTGACTACTGGGAAGATATGAGACCATTATGTTATTGCGATTTTACATAAAGAAGTTTATGAAACATAGTAAACACTGAAATTTGTTCTTTTTCAAGTCTACCCAAGTGAGATTCTCTACCTGAAAATACGACAATTTTCATAGTACTAACAAAAATGTATTTATTCACCCCTTCAATTGCACAAGGTTTAAAAAAAAAATTAATATTACATAAATTTTGAATTGAATGTCATCCAGAATCATAATCTGCATTAAAAAATTTAAGTTACCCATAAAATTACAAAATTAGCGCGCAAATACGCATTTCGGCTAATCGGACGTGCTTAGAAATTTCAAATTTGAATTCTACGCACCTCAAAACATAAACAACAAAATTTCAGAAGGATTCCACTGTTTTTTCTATTTTTGACCTCCCAGATTGGCAAAATAATACACTGTGCGGCGTGTGAAGCACACGGCTGCGCGTCTACGAGAGAGCTTTGGCCCGGCCTTGTATATCGGAGGCGGTGCCACGTGGAGGACAGGCGGGGAATTCACCCGCTCTCATCGTGTGACCCAGAGGGGCTCGTCGGCCGGCGCCAAGTAGTCTGCTCGGGCTCTCCCAGAAGGCGGAACGAGGGTGTCCGCTCCCTTTGAGAAGATTTATTTAGTTCTGAAAAGAACTAAATTGCGGGGACTCGCTTCCGAATTTTTTATTCAGAGGGTCCTCCTGAAAGGGGTCGACTGCTTGTCGATTGAGTGAAGCTCTTTCGATCAAACAGGTCCGCCTGATTCGGAAAGATCGGCCGCTGTGGGCTGTCTTGAGGTCTTTCCGGCTCGTCCCAGCGGGCGGTTCACAAATAAATCTGTGAACCCGGGTGGCAAGGCTTCCTGGAAGCAAGACAGTGTCGTCCGTTTAGGAATACTGCTTGGCGTCTCGGCTTTAACGAGACTTAGAGTAGCGAGGAATACGAAGTGTATAACTCTATCTACTCGGGTTCTGGTAGTCTGGAAGAAGGTGGAATCTCGTGTAGCGAAATTCGTTTTTAATTGGCTTGAAAAAAACCTCGTCCTCGTCAATCCCGATGGAGTTGTGATCGCAGTCGGCTTGAAGACAGAGGTTCGTCAAGTATCAGATTGAAGTGTGAAGATCAGAGGTAGAGATTGATATATCTCGATCGGGGCTGGAGCTGCTATATTTGTACTCGTCGGGGGGAGTCGGATGCTGTGTGTGATTGGCTGCTCTGATTTGATCGCTCGCGCCCGGTGTGTGGAAGGTGAAACATCTTCCGATTTGATCGCTCGCGCTTGGTGTGTGGAAGGGGAAACTCTAGTTTTCCCCTTCCCGCCGCCAGGGCGCTCTTGGGTTGCTTTCCCTTGTCCCAGGGGATGTATTGTAAACGATGATATCTAGGTCTGCCGTTTTTACTTGTCTTGGGTAATCTGTATCGTTCTGGGATTATCCTTCGCGGGGACGTTGCCTTCCCCGTTCCGATTTTAGGAAGCTCGAGACGATGAGAATTATTCCCTATGTTTCTCATTCGTCTGCTTTTCCTGGGAAGCTGTCTTCCCCGTTTGGCCACTAGGGAGCTCTCGTGTTGGGGCTTGGGATTTTCTCTTTTAGGTGGCCCATCGTCTTTATTTATTAAAGTTATTGGTGGTAAATTCACCACACCTCTTATCAAACCATTTGCCACTAACAATAAATGTGTACCTACATTATGTACCTATGTGTTTTTTTTTTTTTTTTAATTATTTATTTCATGTTTCCTCATTCTACTTATCTGCACATTAAATACCTGCGCTCAGGATTTTTTTTTTTTTTAACATCAAACAAAATGTCACCTTGTATTTTGCATAAAACAATAAAACACTGCAAATCCTTGCATTATTTTCTGTTACAGATAACAAACCTAGGACAGAATCGGCTGTTTTTCCCCGATCAGTTTATTCAAATACTGAGAATGTAATTACCTACCTACTATTGGCATTATATATTCAGTAGAATACCTCTATTTCATTTGCCATCGTCTCATGAAGTGAATTCATAACACAAATAGACACCTAATTGAGTCAGGTTCAGTACCTACGGAAAATTTGATATTACTTATTTATTTATTTAAGGGCTAGTTAGCCCAATATACAATAAGAAAACTATACAAGGAAAATTCAGATAAAATGAAAAAATAAATTTATACAGAGTAGAAAAAAAATTAAATCAATACACAAAAGATAATAATAGTACTGTGGTGAAAACCACCCCCTCTTTTCAACAGCCCTTTTCAGGGCTACCAAAAAGAGGTAGACACAACACAAAAATATTTATAAGACGTCGAGTTACAACTCCGTCAAACAAAATATTTCACCAGAGAGAAAATACGAATTTCTCTCTCAAAAGTGAAATATTAACTAATAACATACAAGGCGACCTCCCTAGACACTTACTGGGCGAGAGAGATGCGACAAGTATCTCGAACCAAGTCGCCTTGAACGAGAAAACTCAAACAGAAAATCAAACGTCCTCTAAAACTAACAAGGACAATTCAAACAAGCCTACTCGCCAATCAGAAACACTGATTACACGAGAGACAATAGGCGAACCAACCAAGAGGCGGCAAGCAACCACCTCTGGTCCAGCAGCCACCCCGGGGACCCCGTCTGAACAACTGACGCAGAGAAAGCACCCGAGGTCCCCGTCTAAACTCAAGGTCGTCGGCTCCGCGACGGACGCTCGTAAGCCACCCCCGGGGACCCCGTCGCAGCGACGGACGTGGGGAAACCACCCCGGAGGACCAGCTCAGCTATCATACTCGCAGATACTGAGAAAACAATGTGCGAGCCAATGAGATTACACAGTCGAATTAACGAAATTAAGCGGACCAATCAGGAGGCGGCAGGAGGCGGCCACCTCCCTATAATTACCCCGCTCGGAGCCCTCCGAATTCATTCCACTCTCCGCTCTCGACGACTACACTCAGAAGTACGAAGATTTCTACACGCTCTACGCTGACGAACCTTCTGCATCCCGAGTTCATCTCAAGAACGGCTTCCTACTGCTTTCTACAAGGCCTACCTTCTCTCCACACAGATCTCGCATTGGCATCTACGAGTCCAGTGATTATTCATCCTGCTCATTGCCCAACGTAGTTCATCTGTCAGGACGCCACCCGGTACATCTATCGAAATTCTCTTTAGATCGTACGCTCGCTGGGACGTTCCTAGTCGTGTCGCCCGGGTTTCGTAGCACTAGGCTCGTCACCGACCGCTGTGGGCACGCCGGTAAATTACCCAGCTCATACGCTCTAATTTACCGTCCAAGGAAGTCTTTTTCAAGACTACAAGGTAGGACCCTGACATACGAGCAAAGGAAAGAAGCTCTGTCAAGCTAGTCCACCTTCTAAACCCTCTATTTCTATACATAGAGGCATCGAGAAACCTATTTCGATGGAACGTCGGCCGTCCTATTTCCTCATGCAAGGGGAGGTAGACCACGGCGCGGCCGGGCCTCTTAGTCCACGCAGCGCTACCTACACGCTGCCCGGCCAATCCGCCGGTCCCAGCGACGGCTCAAGGCTCGATCCTCACGACGAGATCGCCTTCTCACCTAACGTATTCACGAAGGAAACGTTAGATCAAGCCTCACCCATACAAAAGATCGAGGATACCTTTCAGACCCGCTCTGAAGTCAATCATTATGATTCGACAAAGCTTTCCGAATATCCACGATATTCTACACAAGGCTACCCGGCCGATCCGAGTGTCAAATACAATCCAAATGTACAAAAAACAAAGGATACTTTTCAGTACCTCAACCAAGCTCAACATATTCCTCCTACAGATATAAATCTTAGGCCGGAATATTACAAAACGGCTCAGTACCAAACTGATCGAACCCAGCACCCACTATGCGAGCCCAGTGCTCCACGCGGCTGCGACACGAACTATCTCTCAGTTCCTCCCGCCAAGCAAGCTGACCTTGACGGTTTCGCTCACATTCCTTACAGGAATAACCCAGGGACTAACCCGCATAATCAGAATATAAATGTCCCACTTGGTCTACCTACACCAAGTAAAACATATTTAAATCCACTACAAATGGTGACCCCGCCTTTGAACAGGCTTAACACGGAGCATTTCGTTCCCTCTTATGAAGCTAGTGGATTTCAGGGAACCACTGCGGGCGTGCGACCCCCGCCGAGCCTCTACGCCCCACATCTCACTCAACAACCCTCTACACAAAGTGGCTTTCGAGCACTTTTAGAGGAGATGGGAGATTATCAAAAACCAATCTTCCAAAAGAAGAATATCGATCGTGCACTCGCCGAGTTCGATCAATACTGCGTGCGAAAACACCTGAGAACGCAGAACGAATGCTTCTCAGCCATATACAAGTGGGTACCAGAAGAAATGAGGGAAGCTATCGACTCAGCTTACCTCACGGCACCCCACGCACCCTACGAAGAGGCCAAACAGCGCCTACAGCGAGAATACGGGTTGTCCTTACAGGACAGGCTCCTCGCACTCGAGGACCCCGCATCTCTCGCCAAAAAACCCAGCACCAAGTACCACGAAATGTACTCTAAAGCTGTTGGGTACTTTTCAGAGGCTCTGATCACTCAAAAGTGGATCGAAACTCTACCCATCGCTCGCAGCTCAGCCTACCACGACCGCCCGGCTCGACCTAGCTGATACGCTACACGCGTACAAAACAGAGAATACCTCTCTAAACATACGAGGAGTAGAATCTACTCCGAAACCCATGAAAACTGGTTTCAAAAAGGCCCTCTCACAACAAGCTGAGTTCAAACCCCAACCAGTAGAGAGTAGGCCTCACAAACCGACGGCCTATGTCTGTCGAAACCACGCACGTTTCGGTAGCGAAACTCGCAAATGTGCAGACCCAGAACACTGCACTTGGAAGGCAAACACTGCTTCCAAAACTAGCAAAAAGGCAGCGACTATAAGCCAGCCTAAAACCTGGGTTTCAAACGAAAATACTCAGAGATCGGTACAAGAAAGTACCGTTCCAACCTCCGACGTAGAGAGTTCGGAAAACGAATAACTGCCAGTGTATCTGAGCCTATACACCGGCAGTCTACTGAGTATAAAAGGCTTTTTTTCAAGTGCAAACTAAATGGCACTGAATTTCTCATCGACACGGGAGCAGAAGTGAACATTCTGCCCCACAATGTCACTAAAAAAATTGGGCTTAAAAATTCGTAAGTCCAACGTAAAGCTCACAGCAGCTAACGGAGCCCCTATAGACACACTAGGGCGAGCTGACACGACAATTAACATCGGCCTCGGTGACATGACCACCGATTTTATGATCACGAAAGTTGATCTAGCGATCCTAGGTATACCATTCCTCGAGTCTTGGGATATCGGATTACGGGTCAAACACAAGTACATTTATAAAGATAAAATAAAGAGCTATGCCGATCAAAAAATAGCTGCAGTCATGAACAAAAAATTCACTGACGAACAAATAGCAGCTACTATCCCTCATCGTGACAACAGCCCTCAACCAGAGGACGTGCAAATCACGGAGGACGAAAACATTCGCTCTATCATTGAAAAATACAATGATAAAATGAGCAAACTTCAAGGAAAGTGGAAAAACAACGGGGTTTACCACCGTATAACCACGGAAGGAACACCAGTACACTTCCGAGCAAGACCCATGGCGGGCGAAAAAACGGGCTCAAGTCAAAAGTACTTTTGACAAAATGCTTTCCGAAGGCATAATTGCACCATCAGATTCCGAATGGGCATCCCCGTTACACTGTGTGCCAAAAAAAGACGGGTCATGGAGAATCACCGGCGACTATCGTTTCCTGAACGCGAAAACGAAGAAAGACGCCTACCCTCCTCCTCACATTCGCTCTTTCCAAGCGAATTTACATGATACACGAATCTATTCGACAATAGATTTAAAATCGGCATATTACCATATTCCGATGCACCCAGATGACGCTCATAAAACTGCAATTATTACACCTTTCGGTCTTTATGAGTTTAAGAAAATGAGCATGGGTTTGGCCGGAGCGGCTCAAACATGGCAAAGATACATGGACAACATCATGCGAAAATTTGATTTCGCATTTGTATACCTAGATGACATCCTGGTGGCTTCTAAAAATTATAAAGAACACATGAACCACCTCAAACAAATTTTTGACAAGCTAGGGGAACACGGACTTCGAGTAGGTTTTGATAAATGCATTTTTCAAAACCTACCGTCGATTTCCTAGGTTTCACTATCTCGAAAGAAGGGATAATTCCTAAACGAGATAAAATAGAAGCCATAGAACAATTTCCTAGGCCAATAGACGTACGAAGTCTACGCAGATTCCTAGGTATGTGTGGTTTCTACCGAGCATGCTCGAGTAAATTCGCTCACACGGCACAACCTCTGTATGACTCCATTCAGTCAAACAAAAAAAATGACAAAACACCTATCGAATGGACATCAGAGAGAGAAAAAGCTTTCAACAGCTTAAAACAAGCAATGATTAAAGCTACATTACATAATATCGCTCATCCACACCCTACAGCAGAGTGGAGATTAGTCTGCGACGCATCCGACACACACATCGGAGCGGCACTGGAGCAGGAAATTACAGACAAACACGGCTCGAAATCTTACCAACCATTGGGATTTTTCAGTAAAGAAATTCCGGAACAATGGAAGAATAAAGCATCATTCGACAAAGAGATGTTCGCCGTTTACCAAGCTTGCATTCATTGGCACAATGACTTGGACGGCCGATCTTTTCATATTTGTTCAGATCACAAGCCTCTGCTAGGCACGATGCTTAAGAAAAATGCACATTTTTCTAAAATGAGATTAAGATGGCTAACATACATCTCTCAAATGACGAGCGACATTCGTCATATACCCGGAGAGAACAACGTCGTCGCCGACGCACTCTCCAGACCCTTCGATCCAGTTGAAATTCAAACAAAATCGATTTCAACCCAAACTGACGAGGGTCCACCCATAGCCGAAATTTCACAAATTACAGCTGCAATAGAGTGCAATCTTCTACTGCACATTTCAAATGCACAAATTCGTTCTCCCCCTAACGCAGAGGACAAATTGAAACTCACACAAGTTGAATTCCCTCAAGGAGAAATTTGGTGTAACCTAGACCTAGGACACCCAAGACCTTATATTCCAAACGAAATAAGGCAAGAAATAATCAGCCAAATTCACAATTTGGGACACCCAGGTATACACTCTACAGTGTATAAAGTTAAACAAAGATATTTTTGGCACGGACTCCGTGCAGATGTCTCCAACTGGGTCCGAGCGTGCGAAACTTGCCAACGAGCAAAAATCACGCGCTCCGTGAAGCTCCCTTACTCCGAATTTGAAACGGCTAACAAATTTTCACATGTACACGTTGATATTACCGGACCCTTACCTTTAGCTAAAGGAGGGAAACGTTACATTTTAATGATGGTCGATAGAGCAACGGGTTGGCTAGAGGCAGTCCCTCTTAACAACATCGAAACAGCCACGATCACAAACGCCTTTATCAATATTTGGGTAGCTTCAAAGGGCGTACCTAAATACATCACAAGTGATCAAGGCACACAATTCGAATCAGATCTATTTAATTCCATTATGGAACGTCTCGGAGTAAAACATACTCACACGTTACCATACAAACCGTCAACAAACGGAATGGTAGAACGCAGAAATAGATCTTTGAAAGAGGCTCTCAAAGCACAAAACGAAAATTGGCTCGACGCACTTCCAAAAGTTCTACTCGCCATGCGTACGGCAGTAGACCCAGCAACGGAAACTACACCGTTCCAAAAAGTTTACGGAATTGACGTACCACTCCCAGGAGACATTTTCGTAACTTCTACAAACCTTTCTGAGCCTCTCTTCTTCCGGCCTACACATATTAAACATAATAATACGAAGTATGCCGTCAACATGCCCAAAAACTTGGATACATGTACACATGTCTATATCAGAGTGCCCACACAGCTCTCCTCCCTGCAATGTCCTTACACGGGACCATTCAAGGTTATTAAGAGAGATAAGTTTTCGGTTACAGTACAAATTGGCGAACACACGAAAAAAGTTCCCAAACAACAAATAAAACCGGCTTACACTCTAAACTCGGACGAAGCTGTGTCACGAAACCAAAATCAGGCAGAAAATAAGGAGAAAACTCCCCGAAAATCCGCCAGAGGGCGCGTCCCCTCTACCAAATTCGACGAGAAGTGGGTGACTGCACTCGAAGCAGACCACGCCCACTTTTCTCGGGTAGGAACAGTGGGAGATATAAATATGGAACACCCCACGCCAGGAGCTCATACCAACTTTGACCATGGCAGCTCCCACTACTACAGAGCAGATGATAACAGAGGAAGTGGAGAATCTCCTCCTCGCCGAGGAAATTCCGGCAGTCATCAGCCCGCTACCGCCGTCGCGGAGAAGAAGACACCGGCGGACGCCAGAGCGCCGAGGGAGGTGGTGTGGAGAACACCAGCAGCGTTCAAGACGCCGGCTACACCCACTCCGCAGCTGCCCAGGGCTCCACCCGCTCAACAGCCCCCCACGGCTCCACGAAAGTGGATCAGCTCGGGCGACGTGCCCGTGCCTCGGTGGGACGAAATGAGCGCGGCGGGGTGGACGGAGCCGGAACGAGCACCTCCGCAACAGCCCAGCCGCGGCCGCGGGCCAAGCCCTCGCGGGTTTGGCTCCCGTCGGCAAAGCTCGGGCCGGCCACGGCCGCCCCGCGGCGCTCGTCGAAACCGGCGAGGCCGGGGCGCACCCCAGGCGCGGGACGCGAGGCCTGCACCTCCGCCTCCGCCCCAACTGGTGAGGGTTTCCTACGGAGAATTCCGTGTGGACCTCCCAGTTCTCCCCAGCCGGCGTCGTCGTTAGTAACACGACGTCTTGGGGGGGGGCGCCTGTGGTGAAAACCACCCCCTCTTTTCAACAGCCCTTTTCAGGGCTACCAAAAAGAGGTAGACACAACACAAAAATATTTATAAGACGTCGAGTTACAACTCCGTCAAACAAAATATTTCACCAGAGAGAAAATACGAATTTCTCTCTCAAAAGTGAAATATTAACTAATAACATACAAGGCGACCTCCCTAGACACTTACTGGGCGAGAGAGATGCGACAAGTATCTCGAACCAAGTCGCCTTGAACGAGAAAACTCAAACAGAAAATCAAACGTCCTCTAAAACTAACAAGGACAATTCAAACAAGCCTACTCGCCAATCAGAAACACTGATTACACGAGAGACAATAGGCGAACCAACCAAGAGGCGGCAAGCAACCACCTCTGGTCCAGCAGCCACCCCGGGGACCCCGTCTGAACAACTGACGCAGAGAAAGCACCCGAGGTCCCCGTCTAAACTCAAGGTCGTCGGCTCCGCGACGGACGCTCGTAAGCCACCCCCGGGGACCCCGTCGCAGCGACGGACGTGGGGAAACCACCCCGGAGGACCAGCTCAGCTATCATACTCGCAGATACTGAGAAAACAATGTGCGAGCCAATGAGATTACACAGTCGAATTAACGAAATTAAGCGGACCAATCAGGAGGCGGCAGGAGGCGGCCACCTCCCTATAATTACCCCGCTCGGAGCCCTCCGAATTCATTCCACTCTCCGCTCTCGACGACTACACTCAGAAGTACGAAGATTTCTACACGCTCTACGCTGACGAACCTTCTGCATCCCGAGTTCATCTCAAGAACGGCTTCCTACTGCTTTCTACAAGGCCTACCTTCTCTCCACACAGATCTCGCATTGGCATCTACGAGTCCAGTGATTATTCATCCTGCTCATTGCCCAACGTAGTTCATCTGTCAGGACGCCACCCGGTACATCTATCGATATTCTCTTTAGATCGTACGCCCGCTGGGACGTTCCTAGTCGTGTCGCCCGGGTTTCGTAGCACTAAGCTCGTCACCGACCGCTGGGGCACGCCGGTAAATTACTCAGCTCATACGCTCTAATTTACCGTCCAAGGAAGTCTTTTTCAAGACTACAAGGTAGGACCCTGACATACGAGCAAAGGAAAGAAGCTCTGTCAAGCGAGTCCACCTTCTAAACCCTCTATTTCTATACATAGAGGCATCGGAAACGAGCTAATAATTCGAATATTTCGATGGAACGTCGGCCGTCCTATTTCCTCATGCAAGGGGAGGTAGACCACGGCGCGGCCGGGCCTCTTAGTCCACGCAGCGCTACCTACACGCTGCCCGGCCAATCCGCCGGTCCCAGCGACGGCTCAAGGCTCGATCCTCACGACGAGATCGCCTTCTCACCTAACGTATTCACGAAGGAAACGTTAGATCAAGCCTCACCCATACAAAAGATCGAGGATACCTTTCAGACCCGCTCTGAAGTCAATCATTATGATTCGACAAAGCTTTCCGAATATCCACGATATTCGACACAAGGCTACCCGGCCGATCCGAGTGTCAAATACACTCCAAATGTACAAAAAACAAAGGATACTTTTCAGTACCTCAACCAAGCTCAACATATTCCTCCTACAGATATAAATCTTAGGCCGGAATATTACAAAACGGCTCAGTACCAAACTGATCGAACCCAGCACCCACTATGCGAGCCCAGTGCTCCACGCGGCTGCGACACGAACTATCTCTCAGTTCATCCCGCCAAGCAAGCTGACCTTGACGGTTTCGCTCACATTCCTTACAGGAATAACCCAGGGACTAACCCGCATAATCAGAATATAAATGTCCCACTTGGTCTACCTACACCAAGTAAAACATATTTAAATCCACTACAAGTACCTTTTACTAGGCTGGAAATGTATAACAATAGGAAATTATGTGGTTTTTAAATATGGAAAAACTATTGAAAAATAAACCAAGGCAATTATTCTCGACTGCTATTAAATTATAATGTCTAGCCGTGCGATAAAGGGGGTTATTTAACAAATAATTAAACTGGACAGAAGGGACGGAAAAATAAATCATTAGGTACTTCTAGCCTTGTACTTGCCTGAATGTCAACATCAATCTTTCCTCAGCTCCTACGGGCCTTTGAAAATTGGAAACTTGATGATTAAATTTTCCTTCAATAGATTCAACAATATGGGTAGGCAATTTTGACAGATTACGTTGAAATCAGGTTTTTGAACAAAATATGCCATTTCAGCCCACTGTGCGTCATCCTCCTCGTAGAAAAACCTACGAATCCGGTATTTTTCCGGAATTTTCGACGGCCGTTTAGAGGGGAAGTGGAAAAAGCACACATTAAAACTTGCTTCGACCCCCCTCCCGCCCTACTAGCCTTGTACTCTCCTGACTGTCAACATCAATCTTTCCTCAGCTCCTACGGGCCTTTGAAAATTGGTAACTTGATGATTAAATTTTCCTTCAATAGATTCAACAATATAGGTAGGTAAGCGAAGGTGGATATATTCATCCTGGAGTAAGCAAAAAAGGCCGCCCCATCCTTCCTGAGTTGCGGGAAGTCACTGTATTGTTGCCTCATTGAATAAATATTCGAAACTGGATCCCGTCTCGACGAATTATTTTTCGCCAAGTAATAAAGCATTGCTGCATTATTTAAAAGAAATAAATCGTTCATAATATCGCAAAAATAGAAAAAAAAATTTACACTTAGCACGAAACAAAGGTAACCTCGCAATAATTCTAGACGCGTACCTACTGTGGACACTGTAGCGGTGCGCGCGAGCGACTTGAGGTCGCTCGCTCGTGCTCTTTGGTCGTCAACATAGGACACAGCGTAAGGCTCTCAAGCAGTTTGGAATAGGCCACGCCCTTAAAACCACATTCTTCGGGAGGTTGCCGGCCGCACTCCCAACACCCTGTCCACTTGGCCCTCCTAGGTTCATGGCTGGTATAATAGCGACTTTTGACGTGTTTCCTCAGATAGGATTTACCTACTGCTCACCCGTAGAGAAATGTGTAGGCCTGAGACGTTTTTTAGTTGACACCCATTTTGTTCACTCAGAACCCACACGTGAATTGGCGGTTTCAAGGATGCGAAGTCTAGCGGCGGAAAAATAAACCCTTGAAAGTGGGATCACCCGGATAAGCAGTTAGTTTGCCATTTTTTATTTGGTGACTAAAAACTCAAATTAATCGTACTGCGGTGATATTTTGCTCGTAAATGGTGTCAGTGTTATATTTTGCTTCCCTAATCATCCCAAAAGCGGAAAACAAAATGTTCGAATAGGTAACTAATACCTAAGTTCAGATTGAAAAAACAAGTAGGTAGAGCAGCAATTGGCCTGGGAAAGAGTGTTGAAAATGGGCAAAAAGGTGTGAAATCATAATAAAAGTGACTTTATTATATTGCCAGGCACTTACTTATCATTGGTATAATCAGTTATCTGCTTAGTCTTAGTTGTTTACATTTACATCCCTTGTAACTTCAGGCTCGCATGGTCCAAATTTTCCCATGCTCATGCTGAACCGTGAAAGAACCCATCCTGGACCATGAATGGGTGAGATACTCGTGGTATGGTGAGATGTTGAGTGACACACAAGAAAAAAAAACTGTTTTATATTACTCACCTCATCACTTACACTTTACCATTAGGTGGATATTTACCTAATTACAGATGAACTTATGTGTTTCACCTCAACTTTAATATAATAACTTACCTATCCAAATTTTCTTCAACAAACTTTCAATTATGTAACCACCGAAGAACATGAATTTAAAAAAGGTCCAGTCATGCAGCATGATCGTATAGGAAAAATTTCGTAAATTAGGTACTTTTATTGTATTGAATAATGTTAGTGTTTTAAAATTTGAGCTTTTTGAGTGCAAGGATATTTTTAACTATTATTTTATAGCACAAAACCTTCTCTAAATGATGATCCACTGTTCAAAAAGAAGTTTTGGTTTTTTAGATTGTATGCAGGTTTTATCGATATGTCACCAAATTTTAATGAAATTTAAGTATATTTTTTGGCATCATTTTGTACACATATATTACAATGTTCTGTTTTATAGTTAATAAACATTATTTGAGCAATATTCTGCTTAAAAAAAAAAAAAAAAAAAAAAAAAAAAAAAAAAAAAAAAAAATTAACTACCGAAAGCAGTGATTTCTGTAGTAGGTTCATTTTTGAAATGTGACCAATTTAATGTGCTCAAAAAGTGCTGGCCAACGAACTCATCCTTGCATTTGGCAAGCTTGATTTTTTGGCGCAAGAGCAGAATTTTTATCTCAATCCTAAGGAGTCGAAAGCCAAAACCTATCTACACACGTCAAACAATTTTTTCATCAAATGTTTTTCATCACCTTGATTCATTCTGAAATATGCACAGGAAACATTTGAGGCTTGGATTTCTGATAAGTGTATCTAATCACGTACGTGGAGAGATTTAATATGTGAACTCCCTGTACGAACTCCCAGTAATGACGATGAGACCATTTCAAGAGCTTATCTCGTTGTTCAGGATTCATGATTGATCATGTTCCGGTGTATCAATCTGAACTTCTTCAACTTTTTCCTTATGGCCTGACACTCATTACAAAGGTCAAAAGGCCCTGTCAGCAATAACAAAACTGTTGGACGATATCCCAAGTGTTTTTCTTACAATTTTTAGAAAAGTGAGTTTTTCGGTTTTTTGGTCAGTTTTCAAAGGAAAAAAATGTTTAATGGAAAAAACGCTCTAACTACAGGTTTTTCTGTTCCCGCTAAAGGTGTGACTACTGAAGTGATTTTTTTTTTTTTCTTTTTATAATTTTTAGAAAAGTGAATTTTTCATTTTTTTGCCTTTTTTAAATAAAATTTTTTTGTAAATAAAGAAAATTATCCAAAAAAGGTGTTTTCCATGGTTTCTATTTAGTGTTCAGATACACTTTTCGGAAATCCAAGCCCCAAAATTTTCCTGTACATATTTCAGAATGAATCAGGGTGATGCAAAACTTTTTTTGATGTGTGCAGATAACCTTTTTCTTTGACACGATATCGTAGTTGTCCCATTTTATATTAGACTTCTTGCTATTACAGTAAAGTGCCCCAAGACTACCACCTGAAGTATTACGATCGTTTTATAGGTTTTGCGTTGCACGGAATAAACATAAGGCATGTTTTATGTGAGATACGTTTCTGGTTGGTCGTCTTGCCCCTTGTTAGGGATTGTTTAAAAATGGCGTCGGAGATCGTCTCTTCAATTTCACATTGAAGCTTCGAAATTAATTTCCTCATGTTTCGGTCTAAGTTTAGCTCTCTTCTCAATGTAGATCTTCGTTGGTTAGGTTTATTGTCCATTCAGGGAAGTTCGCTCATATAAATCTGTTGTTTTATATTAGTGACTAATGCTCTGGCATGCAACTCAGAATATTGGCCAACTGTGCAGACTATCTCGATTAAGCCATTGTGCCCATTGAACTGCACTGATTAACCACTTTGTCCTCAGCGTTGTAAGATACGAAGTGTCAGATATCTGAGCCCCGCAGATATCTGATGCGCCTGACACGCGAAGATTTGAGAGACAAATCTGCCGGAGTTAAATTAAATACCGACTACTGGCGTACACCCCAAGAATTATTTTAGGTTTAGTTGTCGGTAGGGGCACTCTTGTAAAATAATTTAGCGCATAGGGTACCCATGGACCATTATTGAACTGGTCAGTCAGGTTCTCACTAGGGCCGTGTCTAACTGGGAATATTTGCAAAGGGCCTCGATTCCCTGAGGTTAAAGCCTACTGCCTCATGTGTAGGACTGATATTTATATTATAGAGTTTGAGAGGCTTGTAAGGCGCAAAGTTAAGCGGCTGAAAAAGAGAGAGCTGTAGTCACTCAGAAACCTATTGCTCTTCCATAGGCACCTCTTTGAATTGCACTTAAACTATGTCCGTGGGACTGATTGTGTTGACCTCTCGGGCAACTTACATAGTGGGTAGTTGAGATTTGAGATACCAAAATTAATTATAATAATATTATAGAAACTATTTTACACTGCCTCATTAAAATAAGTGGATACTGGCCCCGTCATCCTTTGCAGCAGGTTAAGGGAGTGGTGAAGTCGACTTCCTCTGAGAATAAGTCTCTAGGACCTCATAGCTCGTGGATTGTCGATCAACCGTTCCTGGAAACCTAGGCCTACTCTAGTGTATTAAGGTTAGATCAACAGAAACTATGCTCAGCACTAGGATCAAAACTTTTAATTTGTAAAATCACTGAGATCGTGCGTCCTGAAAGGGGGGTCAGGATTTATGGGGGATGTTTTTATCTCTGGCGGCCCGGCCTCTAGGGCTCCTGGTGCATCACCCCCTGAGTTCTGAATCCCTGTGTACATGTTTATTTTTGTATGCTCTAAAACTTATAACACAGACTCCTGCGATTTATGGAATGTTTAAATGGATTAATTTCTCCAGTTAGCTTGGTTCATATTACCTGAATTAGGTTACAAGACCGATGGTCATGACAAGTAACTTGTCATACATGAGTATCCATGCATCAATGTATCCATGTATGCATACATAACTATCAGTAAACATTGTTCTGCTATCGACCTTCACTTGTGAATGTCCATAAGGGTATCTGCTAGTGTCAACACAATCAGGATCTTAATGTATACCTTCTGGGGACACGTCGAGAAAACGTGTTAGTTAACAAAAGTCGCTGTGCACGCTATTTGCATTGTATCTGTATACCAAAATTCAGACAGCTTTCCTCACTGGTCCCTTGGGAGACAATAATGAAAACATTCATATTTTCTTTGTGTACCCTCTTTAGCATAGTTGAAACATATGCGGTTACATACTCAACTTGGAAAAAATACTGGATACAGCTTATGAAACCTGAAATATGGAGAACAGGGGTTGACAAGTGAAGGCTTTGAGAGCCAGAAGGAATAAGCCTTCTATACCTAATTTTGAGTCCAAAGAAAAAGAGAACCCCATATGTTGTGTACAGGTGGTTCAGGTATTTGTCTTACCCTAATTAGTATATTTTTATTAGTCTCTCGAGGTACATAGACAATTAGAAAAATCCTGATAGTAAATATTCCTCCTGTCTTATTTTACTTATTTGCCTTTGAGTACTAGAATTGTTAGTAAACCAATACTGGTTTCTCTAGATACACAGATAATAGAAACTCTGATACTAAATATTTCCTCTGAATTTATTTACTTATGTGCTTTTGAGTACTAAAAATGTGTTAGGAAACCAATGCTTTGATTCAACTAACTTTTCCACTCAGTGTGTACTTTCAGATCGCACTCACACCGATCCTACAATGAGTCAATCAGATTCAGATATTTCACTGACCGGAAGCTTGGCCAAACGAATGTGGGACGAGACTGACCATGAAAACAAACACTTAAATACTGACATGGACCAGGATTTTTTTTTAGGGAGCATCTTGTAGTAAAATGATAAATGAAAGATTTGACCAACTTTCCAGACAAGTAGCTGCAAACCAAGCACCTTTCCCTCAGACAGACTCAAACGTTCCCTTCGCTTCGCATAATGTCCCACTTGCTCCGACCACAGATACTAACAATACTGACAATTCTAAAATACCTGAAAATCGTCTACGGAAACTGTTCCCCACTCCCATTTCAATTAGAGCTGATATGAAGGTCTTCGGTAATGTATTTTTTTTAAGAACCCAAGTACACTATTCTTACAAAAAATCTAACGCTGATTCCGAAAATGAGGTCAAAAGTTGAAATTAAATGAGGTGAAGTGGAGAAATTGGAGTTTAAAAGGAAAAAACACAGTTTACCAGGGAAAAAAACCTTTAAAAAATCATATTTTGAGTACGGATGAGATAAAAATATGCAGTTGGCGGCGTTTTACTTCATTTTTGTTGCAAATTAATCGAAATAAATTTCAATTATCCGGTTCCACCCTGTAAATGTAGAGTGAAATAACAACAAAAGGAGAAGAACATGTATTACACGTACATTTGTACTATGTAGGTACAAACAAAAGTTACATGGCTACAAATGTATATAAATACTGTAAATATAAAATACAATATAATTGTAAACATACCAGATCAACGATCAATCGACAATCAACACGTTTAGCCGCATAAAAAATCCCCAAAACTAAGGGGAGCAAGTCCTCTTAAAATTTAGATACAAATGAAACGCTTCCTATCATAATTATGAACACTAACAGACAGTGTTAACTCCCTCACATCGAACCATTTTGCGTTGCATTTAACCTACTGAAGAGAACAATAAGGTCGTGCATATTAGAAGTAGGATATCGATGAGAGGTCGAAACAAAATCAGACGTAAAAATTCAAGAATACACACTGCAGGGATGGTAATGATATTCAAATTTATGAAGGCGTGTTTGCAATCGGCTCTATACCCTAACCTTGCTAATTCTCTGACTGCAAGCGTACACCGCCTAGCTTTTGCAAGGGCAGCCAAATGATCAAACTTTGTGAAATGATTTGCAGTTTTTTTTCCCCACGGTATTGACTCACTATACCATGGGTAAAACAAGGATGGAAATGGGAAACAAGCAAAGTCGTAGGTTTTGAAGATTATTAAAAATGAGAAATCACTTTTATGTGGATTGATGACGAAATTTTAACATATGGGGGTCTAATAGACGAATAGTCCACCGTCCTGAGATCGAAAAGACCTATTTCGCCTCAAATATTGGATAAATTCTAACTCTTCGTCGTTAAATGTATTCTACATTTGTATAGGTAATACCTACCCATGTTAAGGGGTAAAATGATTGGATAAGAAATGTGAGGAAAAATACAATTACATATAAATACATTAACTTACATATAAAACTACATCAAATACATTAAAATTACTTATAAATACATTACATTCCAGAGATAATTAACTCATTAACCAAACTCAATAAGTTAACACTTAAATGGAGGTGAGATAGTGAAATGGCCAACAACCAAATTATAAAATTAGAACTTATAAAAAATGAAGTAGGCGCAAAGGAACCCCCGCAACATGACTGTAAGTTTGTAAGAATTAATTATCACTTGAAAGTAGGCTATAGCAACTTCAGGCATTATAAAATGCTTTTTTCCAAAGTTTTTTTTACAGTTTTTTTTCCAAGTTTGAAAATTCAACTTAGTAACTAGTTATTTTATGAATTAGTGCCCAGCTTGGTTGTCAAAATGTTGTCCGAAAGCTTCTCACCTGAGAATGAAAAATTTGATATCAATAAATTCCATAAGTGTAATAATAAAATTACATAAATCAAATTTCTCATCATAATTAATCTATTATCAGCGAAATGTTGGGGTCATTACATCAAGAACTTACAAAGGAAGCTGTGTTTGTGTCGTCTCACAGAACGGAGCTCTCGGAAGACTCAGCCATCACGGACGGAAGACTTCTTACCTAATAACAAAACATTAGATTTTAATTTATGTGAAATGCATAATACAATGGTACCAGGCATTAGAATTCTCATCAGTTTGAAAATCTGCTTTAAATTAGTTTTACTCCAGGAGGATTAATAAACCTGCATGCCTTGATAAGTATTTTTTCTTATTACCAAGAAGAGGACTAGCTTGGTTACAGGCTTGCCTGGCGTACGGATTCTTATCAAGTTGTCCATGCAAAAGCTGAAACTTGCACTGAACGCCAAATGTCTGGTTTCCACAGAAAGAGCGGCAGATGTCTGGTTTTTGTTTCAATCAATGCATGTGCCTTTTGTTGTAGGACGTCGAAACAACCTCGGAACATACATTTGAAGACTGTGGCCGAACAACCCTCTATGTTACAATTTTTCGTTAATTTTTTTATTTAAGCCGTACCTCAACCAGAAGGGTCATTAGGGCATTGAACATGGTGTCTAAAGGATCACTAGATGTGGCACAATTCTAAGGGGAGCCATGTTGCCATCCTTGACTAAAAAGGAGCGCCATCATGGACTCTACTGGCAAGTCGGAGGGGGAAAAAATGAGGAGTACAGTTATGACCACTGTTTAGCCCCCAAAGTGGATTAAAAAAACCCCAAAAATTAAGTAATACAACGAAGACTAGATGTAAAATAGGCTAATAACTATATACATGCTACTATGTACAGTCAGCAAAGTGAAATAAAACTACGACTAGATGTATATAAATATATCACAGATCAGATATCACAGTTCATAGTAGGCGGCTCTCAGGTACAACAACAGGGATCGGACCTTGTCTGGTCCAGATAAAATGTCAACTCACTGAGGGGGCTGATGCTTGACTCGAAGGTCCACAAGGGCTGGGCAGTCCTCCAGAAAGTGGTGGATGGACAGATCACCCCCACTCCTCCCACACACAACATCTCGGGCTTCTGCACTAAGCAGGTGTCTGTGAGTAAGACGGGTATGGCCAGTGGCAACCCGGTTGACCACTATTTGATCCCTCCTTGGAAGTAGGGTTACGAAAGGGCCCACCAGGCTCAAGTCCTGAAGGACACCACGCAGACCAGTGACCTCACCCTGCCATTGCTCATGCCAGATGGAATTGACTTTATGTTGCATGTAGGAAATTTGATTTTTTTTTTTTCAATTATTATCTTCAATAATGAATTTATGTAATTGACCAAGAAAAAAATTGTTTAACACCCCCTTCAAAATTTGTTGGTTTACGTTTCAAGATGCGTAGAATTCCAAAATCGAAGAAAAAATTCCGTCCGTCCGCTGTCCAGAGCTTTTCTCCAAAACAACTGGACCAAAGTTTAGGAAATTTGGCTCAAAAATCATACATAGGCTGAGGATGTGCCAGTAACACCGGCATCAATTTAGGTCGACACTAAAGGGTATCTAGTAATTAAGGGCTGAAATATTGTAAAATCTAGATCTCAATAACTTTCGAGGTAACAGTAATGTTTTTTTGGGTTCATTTATAGACATCATCCCAGAAAATCGGATGAAACCACCCGGGTGGCTGTACGCTCATCCATTTGCTCTCCCAGTCAGGGAGGAAAAAAAAAATTGACAACATGGGAGCAAATCAAATTTTTTTTTTGTATTTATATTTAGACGCAATCAACCATTTGTGGTCATGGGCGTCAAACAAGAATAATTTACAGTATATTACAAATTAAATATGGCATTTCAATGGATTAATGGACAGTTTTTTAGATTTGGTGATATAGCGAAAGAGATTTTAGAATTTGGAACAAATTATTTAAATGAGTAGAGTCATTTCCTAGCAGTTCGGTAATGTTCCTTGGGATGTTAACGGCTGGGTCATAGAATCCTGGGCACTCCGAGAGAAGATGAAATATCGTAAGCGGGCATACACAGGTAGTACAAACTGGAGGTGGCTGTCTGGGCTGCAACGACATGAGATATCCGTGAGTAAGACGTGAATGTACTATGCGAAGGCGGGTCAGGATTACTTCCTCTCGGCGTGAATGAGAAATGGATCCATCAGCGTGTTTCTTGGTTCTTCATGAAGACGACCATGGATGTACATCTTTTTTCGTTACCCATAACTTCTGGTAGTCCATACTGAGCCAACGAGAGTGCCATGCGTTCCATACGGTCAACTTGATAGTGGATAGAAAGTCTGATCGGAAGTAGATGTGGGATGTTCTGGTTCATTGGTTGCATGCTTAGCGTGTTGGTCAGCTAATTCATTACCAATAATACCACTGTGACCAGGCACCCAACTGGAAATTATTGATATCCCAAGATCAAGATGATGTTGAACCTTTGTAAGCATATCTGTAACTAGTGGGTGAGAATCAACTCCTTTCTTAATTGCTTGAAGAGCACTTAGTGAATCAGAGCAGATAACAAATGTTGTTTCATTCGGCTCTATCACATTTAAAGTTGCGAATCGTAACTGGTGGAATTTAGCAAAAGTCGGCTTGTAACTACGACGCTCGTATCAGCTGATATAACTCGAATGGAATTTATATTCGGGTTTATTATAGGTACCTAGTAGAAGCGTTGTTTTCTCCTTTGGGAAATGAAACATTTTTTTGTCTCCAAAATCAAAAATTTCAATCGCATTTTACGTTTTATACTATTTGGGACAACTTTTATTCTGTGTCTGTTGCGTATCCACAAATCCGTGGAACAAGCCTCATTTCTACAAATCTCATCCGATTTTTATGAAACGTTCATGGAATATACTGGTTAGGGTGAAGATGGTCCACTATCAGTTTCGTTGTTCTCAAATCAATACTTCAATCAGCGCATGCGCAAACGTAAATTCCACCAAGCATATTTTTCCACGCTCAAATTCGTAGGATAGTTAGGTGGGGAGGATTCGATAAACCCTTATAAATTTCAACATGATTGGATCATTCATTAGTAGCTAATGCGCTTGCGCAAATGTATATTCCGTTTAATGAGCCTAATTCAACAGTTTTCATCCGATTTCGAAGAAATTTTCAGGGAATGTGCGGGTTAAGCTGTAGATGGTCCCCTATCAATTTCGTATTTCTCAAATCACATCTCCATTCTGCGCATGGGCAAATGTAAATTACCTCAAGCATCATTTTGTGACACCCTAGTTGTCCGATCCTGCTCAAATGTGGATAGTTGGGGGACGACGATTTAATCATTACATATCAATTTCAACATTATTGCATCTTTAGTAGCTCCTGCACATGTGCGAAAGTATAATCCCAAGAACAAGCATAATTTCTAGTTTTAATCAGAATTGATGACATTTTCGGAGAATGTGCAGGTTAGGCTGTAGATCGTTCCCCACCTATTTAATTTTTCTCAAATCATTACTCCATTCTGCGCATGAGCTAACGTAAATTACTTTAAGCATAATTTTCCCATTTCCTAATTGATCGATTTCGACATTTCATGTTACCTACATCTTTGATGTGCTATAATCCGCTATAGAGTTTTTTTTAAAATGAATATTAAAACCATTTCAATACTCTAATACACTCATGTTATTTTCAGTAGGTAGGTACCTACCTACTTAAATGTCTTCTCGAATTTCCCTCCGTAGTTGCCTATATCTACGCAGGCAAATTAATGACAACCTATGGACCTGTAATTTGAAATGAAACTTCTTCGAGATACCTACCTAGAATTGAATATCAGTGCACACTGATCAGCCGAGAGACTTGAGCCTTATGTTTGAGGCCAATTTCTTTCCTAACTGACTCATGGTGCGGAAATTTAAAAAAGCTCCTTTTCGGACACCTCGAAAACAATTACGAGGTTCGGAGGCACACAGATCGGCTTAGGGGGCCTCTGAGGCAAATCTATTTATTATTCAACATGCCTTTTATTATGACTATACTTTTTGTTTTGTCATTTTTTTATTTTAATTTTCGATATTTACTATAAACCATCAAATTGTGGGGTCCTTGTACTGTAAAGGTGTGTGTGACCGAAAGAAGACCCAGGAAGAAGAGAACTCGAAGAAGACCTCCACCACTACCACCCATCAAACCCCTTACCTTGCCAGGCTCCATTTCCTCCCCTACCTATCACCACTCTTTCCTGGCTGGAGGGGGTGGTCTGAAGTATGAAAACTGCTGGAGGGGTACATATGATCATATTCTGTCCTGCACAAGTACATACACAAAGTCAGTTTTACGTTTTGGGAGCACCCACCCTCAGTGTACAAGTGAACACCACCCTGTTCCTTTTCCACATATCTACCCTCAATCGCTACTGACCAACTCTCCCTCGACGGGGACCGCAATCTACACCTTCAGGACTGAGATTGGTGAAATTGTTTAAAACTTGTGGACTACCTAGTCCGTTTGTTAAAAAGACAGTGACTGAGAATTTGAGTTTCATTTCTTTTGTGCTTAATTTTTCCCAATATTGAATTTGATCATTTTTGTTGTTTCCGTTTTCTTGGAGTCCCTGGCTCAGTACTATTACCATAAAGATCATTTTAATTTCTGTTTAAGAATCCAAGATGTCATTTTCGTTCTCGCCAGATTTTCGTTTTGTTTCATTTACCATTCTGAAGTTTATTGCCTTACGTTTTCCTAGCTGATAAGAATCATTTGTTCGAGAGAGTGGGGTATATGTGCCTCTTGTTTCTATAGAGGAATACAATATTTTCGCTCTTGTTGATTGCAAAAGTTTTGTGTTTTTCTTTGAAAAAATCTACCTTGGTGGGAGGTTCAGCTAATTTTTAGCGGAGGTGGCAGCAGAAAGTAAATTGTTGTTCGTTTACCCCATAAAAAGTGTTACATGTGGACCCTTGTTTTGATCATTTACTATATCTATCTTTATTAACTGAATTAGGGGATGATGTGACATTTGATGATGTCATCTCTCTTGACATCAGATTTGGCAGTAGAAATCAGGCCACACGGAATCTTGCTCTGCAACAAACATGGACTCAGAAGCATTAAGAGGATATTTCAACCTTTCATCAAGTTATCAAAGATCCAATAGGCAGGTATGGCCAGATGCACGAGGAAGAGGGAATCCAGCCAAAGACACTTCCATATTTCACTTTGCAAGAGACTTAAGGGACAGAAGACTGAGAGACATGGTACTAAGAACAAACCCTATCCATGAGCCAAGCGCTAGAAGATGCTGAGGGAATGTAGACTGTACTGCTGATACCAAGACCTGTTAATGTGTATATGGACAAAGTAATAGACGTTTCATTGAAGCAGGAGGACGTTAACGGCTTGCAAGCAGGTCCATATCAGTCAGTCAGGCCATCAACACAGCGTAGGGAGATAGTTTGTTGGCAGTGTGTAGAGCATGGAGTTGTCCGGATCAACTTAGGCTAGGAGGTCAGAAATCGCTTCAAGGTTGGTCAGAAGAGTCTTGACCAAACCTTGAAATGCCAGGCTTAACTACATAACATGTTGCGACACAAACAGTGGAAGATATCCCATCTTTCAGAGTCACTCCAATCCCATCACTTGCTTAGCAAGGTAGTCTTAATAGTGTTGAATACTTTGTGGTAGAAACTGGTGCAACTAGAACTATAATGAGCCTGGAATTGGTGGATAGGGTAAAGTACACTAATCGGCCAACTGGACAATAATACATCCATTCCATTCCAGGTGAGAGGATGCTAATTGAGGGCCAGGCGACAGTGGTTTTGGATGTTGGAGATGAACAGGGGAGATTTCAAAATGTTCTTGTGGCAAGAATTCAAGATGAATCCTGCGTTCTAAGGCTTGATTTCCTGGTGGCCCATCATTGCTTGATTGATTTGGCAAAGCGTGTAGTTGTAGTTGACGAGTATCTATCATGGAGGAGTTTGATGATTGGCAAGGGGAGCAGTTCCAGGAGTTGATTGTAGTTGACGATGCAGATAGGTACTGGCAAAACAAGCAATCAAGACTTCCCAGTGCTCCTTTAGAAATTGTGGGAAGAGGTTGTGAGAAACCTATCAGGAGAGGAGAAGGCATTAGAGCAAAAACTCTTAGTAGACTTTGCTGAAGTATTTGCTAAACATATGCGGATATTAGAACAATCAAAGGCTGTGCTCATGTGATTGATACCAGGGATTTCCCCGCACCACCAACCTCATCAATCCTTTTCAAAAATGAAAATGATATTATTAATAGATTAATAATTATAATAAAGAAATGTATACAAACAATAAAAACGGAAAAATAAACAAAAAACCGGTAGGTAGGAAGGAACCTGCAGCACATGAATAACCACACTGTAATCCAGAGACGTCCTTACGAAATTAGAGACCTCAGATCAGTAACTGATGTAACCAGCAACCCCGTGCATTATAAAGCCTAGAAACTCTCTCGGTACCAGCTCTTTTCTATTCAAGACAAGACTATTGGGTGCTACATAATGTACCACCAGGGTCGTACTTGTACTACATAGAGCGACCTCTCATAGGCTACTGTTACGCTCCAGGAAAATAACTCTCACAGTCGAAGAGGTTAGGTCACCCTGGCCTCTTAGCTCTGATCGTTAGAGCGTTGCAACTCCGGGAAATTAATAATAATTTCTACGAGAAATTATTTTCCCGGAGTTGCAACGCTCTAACGACCAGAGCTAAGAGGCCAGGGTTATCAAACCTCTTCGACTGTGAGAGTTATTTTCCTGGAGAGTAACATTTCCCCGGAGTCAAATACCAGCCATCTCAGCAGATACTCGCTGGAAATAGTTAGCAGTCGAGCGAGGTCATTGTCACGGTGTGTTTTGACTCAAGTGAGTGAGGAAATGAAAGGCATAACAACAGGAAATGTGATGTTTACAGTCTTTTGGCTCGAGAGGGATTTAATTAATTATTGTTTCGTATGATTTCGGGTCCTATTTCGACTGCGCCACTGTAACGGGCTAAAAATATTTGATACCTCGACAGGAGTTCGAACTCGCGTCGTCACAACTACGAGAAATTATTATTAATTTCCCGGAGTTGCAACGCTCTAACGACCAGAGCTAAGAGGCCAGGGTGACCAAACCTCTTCGACTGTGAGAGTTATTTTCCTGGAGCGTAACATTTCCCCGGAGTCAAATACCAGCCGTCTCGGCTGGTTTGGGGTCGGACGAATGACGAAGTGTAACTGCAGGCCGCTGGCTCAGCAGATGCTCGCTGGAACAAGTCAGCAGTCGAGCGAGGTCATTGTCACGGTGTGTTTTGACTCAAGTGAGTGAGGAAACGAAAGGCATAACAACAGGAAATGTGATGTTTACAGTCTTAGCTCGAGAGGGATTTAATTAATTATTGTTTCGTATGATTTTCGGGTCCTATTTCGGCTGCGCCACTGTAACGGGCTACAAATATATGATACCTCAACAGGAGTTCAAACTCGCGTCGTCACAACTACGAGAAATTACTATTAATTTCCCGGAGTTGCAGCGCTCTAACGACCAGAGCTAAGAGGCCAGGGTTACCAAACCTCTTCGACTGTGAGAGTTATTTTCCTGGAGCGTAACATTTCCCCGGAGTCAAATACCAGCCGTCTCGGCTGGTTTGGGGTCGGACGAATGACCAAGTGAAACTGCAGGCGGCTGGCTCAGCAGATGCTCGCTGGAATAAGTCAGCAGTCCAGCGAGGTCATTGTCACGGTGTGTTTTGACTCAAGTGAGTGAGGAAATGAAAGGCATAACAACAGGCAACTCCGGGAAAATAATTTCTCGTAGTTGTGACGACGCGAGTTCGAACTCCTGTTGAGGTATCAAATATTTTTGGGCCGTTACACTAGGATAACCAGCCCTATTATAAGGCGAAAGGGTCTCCATCAGAGGTATGAGAAGGGCAAGCTGAGCTGTAAGCCCCATGTATTAATTTTGAAATGAACACTCAACTACGATCTACAATACTGTTTCATTCACCTAAGTAACCAAATCTATTAAAAGTTGAAGAAGAACGCTAGATCACATATTCTTAGTTCTAACACGTTATCAGGCATTTTATTATTTTAATTAGGTATCAGTTCATCACGATGGTTATGTTCACCGTGTTTGGGTTTAGTAATCTAAGTAAGATGGTTTTCCCAAGGGATGAAACTTTAAGAAAACAGTGGATTTTTGCTATCCACCAGGAAAAGAATTTTGCGATTAAAAATTCAACAAAAGTGTGGCTGCTCCCTAACGCAAGCTTCTCATGTTCGGAGCCCGATTGACGCATCTAACAGTCCCTGGGCTGGTCCCATTGTTTTAGTCCAGAAGAAAGATGGAAGTACGCCATTTGTGAACAATGAGGAAAGAAATCAGAGAAGGGAGGGTCAAGCGTCAAGGTCCCCTCTCCATGATGTCTTGGTTGATAATGCATCATTTAGGGCAGACGGGAATTGAGTCAGTGTCTAAGTGTATCAATAAGAGTATTCATGCACTCAGTGCGATTCATAGACGTGATTAGAGGGTGATCCTGAACCTTTTTTGAAACCAGCGTTAAAACTCCTAATATAATTTGTCTTCTGATTCTCGAAAATACCATACTGCCAGCTGTAACAAGAACTATTCTGACAAATAAATATTTCTAAAAACCCATGAAATTTAAAGTTTTACTTGTTTAACAAATAGGTACTGAAAATTGTCAAATCTCACAAAAACTGCCTCATGTAAGCTTTTCAACAGTTTGGTCAGCATTGCACATTTCTTTTCAATTTGGTAGATATATATATATATATATATATATATATATATATATATATATATATATATATATATATATATATATATATATATATATATATATATATATATATATATATATATATATATATATATTAATTGCTATGCAATTCTTAGGCCGACCCCCAATAATTTTTTAAATGTCCACTTTTTGTGTAACGTTTTTTGTCCCGGGATGGGAAGCGAGAGGCCGTGGGTTCAAATCCCGGCCAGGCCTGAAATTTTTTTTATTTTTTTCTCGTGAGACGAATGTGGGTTCGAATCCCGGCCAGGCCTGAAAATTTTTTTTTTTTTTTTTCTCGTGAGACGAATTGCATAGCAAAAGCCCCTTGCGAGGCCCGAAGGGCCGAGTTATATATATATATATATATATATATATATATATATATATATATATATATATATATATATATATATACCTATATATTAGGTTGTATTTGAAAAAAAAAAAAAAAAAAAAAAAAAAACGAGGTATGACAAGGGGGTGAAAGAAATGTTATCATGCTCGTATAGCTTGACGAATACAGTCGACACAACGTCCCACTGGGGAAGATGCGTGGTTAAGAAACCATAAAGCTGGTCATTTTCCGCTTCTTAAAAAAACCGAACATTTAGCTTCCAGAGCAATTTCTGCCCGGACACCTCGATGAAAAGCCGGACTTTTTTCCCACTCCCATTCCCCCAAATCAGCTGCGCCTGAAATGTGCACTACTGTTTTGAAATTCGAGCATTCTGAGTGCATAGAAATAGTTAACTACTAATTTTATGGCAGTAAAACTCGTTCAAAATAATATTCTGCGATTAAAAGAAGATTCGGAAATTTTAGCTCATTTTGGGAATTTTTATGGATGTTTCAGCAAATATTAATGAAATTTGAGTACAATTGTCCGCATAATTTTGTACATAAATTTTATGTTCTAGTTTGTTGTTGATCAACTATCTTTGGCTTAAATCCTGCTAAATATAAATTTGACAATTTTTAGCAGTTTATAACCATTTTTAGTGATTTTTTTTTTTTTTTTTTAGTACATTTTTTTAAATTTGACCCATTTGGTGTGCTCAAAAAGTGTTGGCCAACGAACTCATCTTTACGTTTGGAAAGCTTGATTTTTTGGCGCAAGGACGGAATTTTTATCCCAATCCTAAGGAGAGTTATCGTTATGAAGCTGGCTACCGCTCCAAAAACCGATTGTGAATGGGGAAACCCGAATGGAGCGGCGTGGCGCGGTCGAATATTCAACCAGCCATAAATCCTCCGAGCCACGCCATTTTGAGCGGGCCCGTGAATGGGGAAATCCGGCGCAGATCAAACAATTCAGTTATGGATCACTTTATTCAAAATATTCCTCCTGTACCTCCCTTCGGTATTTAAAGACTTGAGGTCAACCCATTTGAGTTTACCCTCACACAAAACAACCTTACACAACGGATAAAAACTGCCGCAAATATAAATGGAGAAATACGACCTCAGATTAGGGAACTATTCTAATGAAAACAAACAGATTGCTAATAATTTCTTCCATTTCTTCTTCCACTGTTTCAATGTGCACGGATGCTAAATTTATCCATGGAAATACTTCTATAAACATCTGAACTCTTTGTTGAAGCTAGGCAAATACTTTTTCGAACCCGTTGTTCGCTAGGGATTACTGGGCTAGTCATCACAAATGGACCAAAGCTGTTGTCTCTGAAGTCATTATAGTTCACAGACCTACCGAGTGAACACTGAAGGTGGTACGACCTGGATACGCCATCTGGACCAATTGTGGTCCAGAACTCCACAGACATATGTGTCAGAAGATCATGAAAAGCTGACACATACAGAAGACACGCAGGGATTCACTAGACACCAAACTCCAGAAAGACCTACCGCCAGGAAATCACGGGAAAATAATGAAACCATATGGAAAACTGATCATCAATTAATTAATTACCAAAGCATGAAGAACCAAATCCATTTTAAGGATTTTCTCCAATTTCCTACAAATCACCACCAGCCCCTCGTGAATCACTCCCCTTCCATGGATTTTCACCAAATCCTGAACCTCCTGTGCATCCGGGATATCGACCTAACGTCGTACACCATTAAAGGAGTCGTCTTGTAGTGCTGCTCGACCCCTTCGTGTGAAAAATAACCCTCCCAAACGGTACAGCCCCAGTTGAACTTTCCACAGTGATGTGACTTTTAGAAACCAAAAATAAAAGTTATTGTAAGAAAAAAGCAATTAATTTATTCATTTATTTTCTAAATTACTTCGCTCCACTCAATGGGGAGGATGTTGTGACTCCATGATAGTTCCATGTATAACTGCATGTTAAGTAACAGTAATTTACCTTCCTACTTAGAGAACACGTTGATGTTACTTTTCCATTAAAACAGTTTTAACCACATTGTGCAGAGATAGTATAAAGTGGAGATAAGTGATACATCGATCTTTCGAAAATTATTTAATAACTGTAAATTTAATATTGAGAAGTCATTTAAAGTGTTAATAGTTATAGATCATCTTGGTAATTAATTATTTCTGTTCTAGAACCAAAAAATTCAACCATGTATCATGTTTTCTCCTCGATATTGATTCGAAATTCTATGAAAACATCAGAAATTAACAAGCGGTTGCAATCATGTTCACAATATCAATTATTGAGAATGATCACCTGTGTGTAAACAATTATTTATATAACCATGCTCATAACTCAGTTTGTTGGACACGCACTTCGCCGTAGTTAACATAATATTGTTGGATAAATCGAGAGCTTTCGAACGAATGGTCAACGAATTTTGTGGGATGAAAAACGACGAAGTACCATTTCCCTAGCAACGACTCGGTTGTAGGCGGAAATCACTGTAACACTATATGTTTCGTGCGCGGAAAAAATTGACTCGCAAAATTTGCTAGGACCCCAGGGCTAAAACATGATACATGTTAATACAACACAGAGAAAAAGTCAAGGATAAATCGGTGAGTAATCTAATATTGGATTTTCCATAACTAACAGGTTAGAACATAAAGCAACTTCCTTTGTTCTTTGTTCTCAACACGTGCTCATTAACCAACCTATAAAGATCACATTTTCTTTTCTTTTCTGTTTCACATCTTCTCTCATTTCTTTCAGTTGCTTAAATGGAAAAAAATAAACCACCTGATCCTGGTGGTAGATGGGGAGAAGAACTTCCACAAAGGCTGAGCCATATGGCCGGGAGTTCTAAACCCCAACTAACCGGGACCTCAGAAAGAAAAAATATTAAAACAGACAATGCCGAGGCGGGATCCCGCGACGGCAACCCTGCTAATAAACACTTATTCACAAGAAAACGGGGATTAGCTGCAACACTTAATAAAAAGGTGAAACAGATGTCCGCAAAGATAGAGACAATGCAAAAACAGGGAAAGGAGGCACCCGTCTCCTATAAAGAAAAACTATTGCAAATTAAACAAGAATTAATGAAAGTTAGGGAAGACTTTTTGACTAAGGAAAAAAAAAAGACGATAATAAACGTAAAAGAGACGAAAGCACACAACCGACAACAAAAGAAGAAAAGGTAGAAGCAACAAAAAATGCCATCGTAATAGCTGAAAAAGCTCTGGATCGAACGGTAGGCAAGAAACGAAAACTTAGTAATGAACGACAAGTGGGTCTGAAGAAAAAAGACAATTGGACCGAAGAAAATATTACAGAAATGAGGAAAATCATAATTAAAGAACTTTTAAACAATATTGGTAGAAGACCGGGAGCGGATCGCTCCATAAAAATGGGCTTTCTGAACTCGGGAGTACATGAAGATAAAAAATATTATTTATTCACCTGCTTAAATGAGGCAGCCATGCTGTCCCTCACTAATATTTTACAAAAAGTGGCTGAGGAGAACGAGTGGAAGGTGGTAAGTGAAGAGGAGTTTCCAACTAGAGAGTTTTTGTGTGGAAGATCTCATGGTCTAGTTACCGAAAGAGAAGACTTCCTAGACGTAATAGAAATGAACAATAGAAGACACGAGGAACTTAACTTCAACGATTGGAAACTCATGAATTTGACAAAGAAGGTCTAATAACATACTTTGAGATTTCGGTATCAAAGCAGGATGCTAAGAATCTTGAAGAAATAGGTTTCTTAACAATCGAATTTTGCCTAGAGAGGGTGTGGATCAGAGGTAAAAGATTCGGAGAACGCATCGATTGGGATCTAGATAAGGGATTTCCCACACTAGACCAATCGACCATAAAAGAGTCCAAAAGAGGGGAGGGGGTAAAAGCGAGAATTACGATGGTTCAGCTGTGTAAAAATCTAGAAAAAGTTATTGCTGTGGAAAAAAAATGCTTTTACCATCCAAAAAATGCGCAGGTTCCATTTTTCGTGGTTCCGATGACGTTGGGTGGTGAGAGTTATGGAATAGAATTGGTGTTCAAGATACTTGAATATTCTAATGTAGTTCACCACTAAATGGGGTCTTGTGCCTTTTTTCATTACTGGAAGTTTAAAAAAAATACTGTTGAACAATCGCGAAATCCATTCATCATGGTTCCGATGACGTTGCGTGGTAAGGGTTATGATAAAGAACAGCTGTTCAAAAACACTTGAAAATACTCATGTAATTTAGCGCTAATAGGGGCTCTGGTAGATATCTTTTTTTCATAGTTAGAAATTTGAAACCAATGTAGGACCTTCGAAAAACTTCTCTGTAGGTGTGGTTTAAATTTCAAATCATTCAAAGGTCAGAAAGAATGGGGAAAATATGTTTAGAAACCTGAAAATAAATAATTCAGCGCTAAATTGCCTATAAACCTGCGTCCATTAGCGCTGGACTGGACGCGGCTTAAGAATAGCCAATAACATAATTTTAATTCGACTGAATCGATTTGTGGATCAGTGCGGTGGTCTGGCAGTCCGCGCCCTTTGCTTTACTTTAGCAAATTTTGTTTAAAATCCGAAAATGTCGAACTTAATTTAAGGGCACCCGGTAGGCAAAAAAACATTTTTCTAGGTAAATTTTTATTATTGTCTTAAAAAAACTAGACAATCCACTGAACAAGACGGTATAACCAAATGTATTAAATTATAATCTAAAGCGTATGAAATAAATTAGTAAATTCAGCGACTAGTGCATTCCGGCTGAGGAAGGGTAGGAAGCGGCTATTTGAAGGCTGAGGGTCAGGTTCCGACAGTAAATGTTCAACCCATCTCTTAGGAGGATTTCTCTTCTGCTTACGAAAAACTCGTTGAGATCTGCCCATTCTGACGAGAGCTTATCCCAAAAGTTGCGAAACGAGCAAGAAAAGAAGTAAAGAATCGCAAGCACACACGTAGCGAAGAACAACACCGATGTAAACAAAGACTTGACTTGACTTTTCTCAATTTTTGTTGTTGAGGACATGAGGATGTTGTCAGAACATCCATCTTCCTCCATCCATCTTTCCATCTTCCTCCTCTTCTGTTGTTTGTTTTTAAATTCTGTGCTAGTGAATCATGCGGGCGATGCGAAAAGATGCGTGGAGGTGAAGTTTTCAAAAAATCTGCTCTCCTGAACAATTGCATTTTTTCAACTTCATGTACTTTTTTCTCGGGAACGGTTCATCGTAGCAACATGATCCAAATTTTGTCGTATAGATTTAAAAAAAAAAGCTTCAGACAAGTCAGATAGATTCATGAAATCTGACTTGGCTTGGTAAGTATGAATTTCTGAATGACAAAAAATCGGGGTCAAAAAGGACTATTTTTGGATGGCATGTACAAAATATTTTTAATGATCCTATCAGAAAACTATCCGACTTATTTGAAGAACACAACCAGTAGTACATGCAGTAAAAAATTGAACGATACTTTCCCCTAAGCTCTTCATTACTTTCCCCTAAGCTCTTCATTCTGTTCTTGGCGGACCTCAAGGCCAATTTGAGGGGCTGGGGCTGTCATGGTATCCCTTTCGCGGGTAGGGAATTGATGGTGCTGCTGTTTGCCGATGATGTTGCCATTTTGGCGGATTCGCTCCCCGTTGCTCAGAGGAAGGTCACTGCTTTGACGGAGTATTGCAAGGAGAAGCAACTGAAAATCAACCCCAAGAAATCCAACATCTTGATTTTTGATAAGGGAGGTCGGGTCGCAACAGGTAGAAAAATCATGTGCAGTGACGAGGAGATCAAGCGGGTTCCGTCCTTCCAGTATCTTGGAGTAACTTTTAGCCGATCTGGTAAGTTCAACCAAAATAAGGAAAAGTTGATCAAGAAGGCAAGAGTGGCTATTGGAAGTACACGAGATATTCTTTTCCATGGAAAAGTGGACTCATGGGACGCAAAGTTCAAACTTTTTGATTCGCTTGTGGCATCGGTGCTTCTGTACGCAGCAGAGGTTTGGGGAATTTGGTATACGGAAGACATCGAGGTCGTACAGATGTTATTTCTCAAAAGCACACTCTGTCTGCCACATGGAGTTCCTGACACTTCCTGCGTCTTGAGGCAGATCGACTTCCATTGAAAGTCTATGTACTTGAGCGTGCTCTGGGCTTCCAATCAAGAATCCTCAAAATGAGCGAAGAGAGATGGCCGAAGTTATGCCTTCAGGAGCTCATATCATACCACAAAAATCCTAGGAACTCGATTGACTTCAACTGGGTGACTAAGCTCGATAGCATATTTCAGTCTGTTGGAGTGAAAATGGATTGGGACGAGCTTAATTTTGACGCATTCCAAATCGATCGCAAGAACATAATTGATGGCTACAAGAACCTTTGTAGGAGCCTCGACATCCAACGGACATGGAACTCCGAGTACAACCCATCATTCCGTGCCATCCTGGACTATGATGGACGACAGGGATACCTGGGGAAGGCGGGGAATATCCATCGAGAGCGGCTGATAGCACAACTGAGACTGGCGACAAGAAATGTGGGCATGGGCAAGCTGAAATTCTACCACAGACGCAACAAGTACGAATTGGAAATAGCGAGACTTGTTCCCTCTGCAGCCTCGAGGTCCCCAAGACGTTGACCCACTTCCTGTTTGTATGTCCTCTTTACAGCTCATACAGAACATACTACCAAGGTGGATATGTAAATATAACCAGCACATGGAGGGAGTTGAATCGGTTTATCGTTCTCTCCTCGATACGGGACATGACAGGAGGAAGATGAACGATTTATACAAATTTGTGCTGAGATCTCTCATGCTAAGAGCCTTTGCCCATAACGAAGTGTAGCTGCCCCCCCTCACAACATATTCTTCCTGCAGAAGACATCCACTATTCCAGAGTGGCACCCAATGAAGTGCACAGTGCACTGAAGTGTAATGCTCACGTTTAGGTTAATCGCTATTCTATTTTTTCCTTGCCTTCACCTCCTGGTATTATTAGTGAAACAATTTGTGTAATTAGGAAGAGAAAATTTTGATTTGTTTATGATTTTTGATGTAAGAGATCTTTTATTTATCTAAATTCGATCCAAGTATGAGCAGTTTTATCCCATTGTTTAAACACGCCGAACTCTTGTAACAATCATGTAAATGATTTCTACAAATAAAGTTATTTTGATTGATTGATTCAAAAAAATGAACGAAATTGAACGAACAACAACCTGGAAAAAGATACATGAAAATTGCAAAATCGCCTATCTTGAATGGGGGTTACCGGGTGCCCTTAAGTGAGTGATAAATGGTTCGAATTGTCATTAAAATTTCAGCATATTGTCTTGTTTGACGATTCAAGCCGCCAGATCACTCACCTCTTTGCGTTTTCAAAAGTGATTACTTTGAAATGATAACTACATATTCAGTGTGGTGCTTGGAAGGACCTATATATTTTTTTTAACTTCTACCTATGAAAACAAGGCACCAAACCCCCATTTAGCGCTAAATTGCATGATTATATAAAGTTTTTTGAACAGCAACACTTTTCCATAACCTTCACCACCCAACGTCATCAGAAACCTGATAAATGGATTTCGCGTATTTTTTATGTGATAAAAACAATGTTCCCAGATTTTTACACAGCTGTGCTAGCGTATTTCTCGCATTTACCCCCTCCCCTACCACCCGACGTCCTCGGAACCATGAAAAATGGAGGCAGCGCATTTTTTAGCAGATAAAAATTATTTTTATGCATTTTTACACAGCTGTATTAGCGTTATTCTCGCATTTATCCCCTCCCCTACCACCCAACTTCCTTGAAATCAGGACAAATGGAGTAAGCGCATTTTATAGCTGTTAAAAACAATTTTTCCGGATTTTTACACAGCTGTACTGGCGTTATTCACGCATTATCCCCTCCCCTACCACCCGACGTCCTCGGAACCATGAAAAATGGAGTCAGCGCATTTTTTTTGCAGATGATAACAATTTTTCCGGAATTCTACACAGCTGTACTAATCTAATCCTCACATTTTCCCCCTCCCCTACCACCCGACATTTTCGGAACCATAAAAAATGGAGTCAGCGCATTTTTTTAGCAGATAAAAACCATTTTTTTGGATTTTTACACAGCTGTACTAGCGTTATTCTCGCGTTTACCCCCTCCCTTACCGCCCGACGTCCTTGGAACCATGAAAAATGGAGTCAGCGCATTTTCTAGCTGTTAAAAACAAATTTTCCGGATTTTTACACAGTTGTACTGGAGTTATTCACGCATTATCCCCTCCCCTACCACCCAACGTCCTCGGAACCATGAAAATTGGAGTCACCCCATGTTTTGCAGATAATAACAATTATATATATATATATATATATATATATATATATATATATATATATATATATATATATATATATATATATATATAATTGCTATGCAATTCTTAGGCCGACCCCCAACAAATTTTTTTGTAACGTCCGTAACGAAATTTGTCTCGTGAGACGAAGGATGTGAGTTCAAATCCTGTTGACTGGTCAAATTTTTTTGGTCGTACAACTCCCGAAATTCGCATAGCAAATTATCCTCGTTTTCTACGCAGTACAAAAGAGAAAAGATCTGGGGGTCCAGGGGGGCGAAGCCCGAATGTTTTTATATACATACACAAAAGCGTTAAAATCCAGGAATCATTTCAGAATGCCTCAAAACAGATTTCGATGAAGAAAATTTTTGAAAATTTTTATTTTAAAATTTTTGGAGCCATTGCAATAGCTTTATTTTCTAAGAAAATTCCCCAAAAGCGCAAACTTCAGGAATCGTTTCAGAATGCCTAAAAACGGATTAATATGAAGAAATTTTTCAAAAATTTTCATTTTAAAATTTTTTGAGACATTGCAATAGCTTCATTTTCTACGAAAATTCGCTAAAAGAAAATTTAAATTAATTCCAAAATATAAGAATGAATCTTAAGTAAAAAAAAAAAAAAAAAAAGTGTGTATTTAAATGTTAGATGAGAGTGTATATACCACTGTACATAGTATATACAACTCTGTCCCTTTGCAAGTTCGAGAGATAACGAAAGAATGTGGTTATCTCTCGGCGTGGTAATCTCCCGGGTTGGCAGGTCCGGGGATGGGCTTAACAAGAAGAGCTGGAGGTTTGAATGACTCCTTCAAACAAACACCTAGTGCACTTGGGTGTTTCACTCTCGTAAAAATTGAAGAAAACTGAAGTGTAATAGGCCCTTCAAAAAGGGGACGTGGTGTGCTTGGGTGTGTGCCACTCACGTAAAATAGTGTAACTTCTGTGCAATCTTCACTAAAACAGTGGTCCGAATGGGTGCACTAGGTATGTGCAAAATTAATTACTATGGTATTTGCACTTGGCTGTGGGCAAAATATGCACTGGGTATGCGCGAGCACTGGGTGTGTGCATAAATATAGGAGGCTGGACCGCAACCTAGTGTGGCATTCGTGGATGCTATAACAACTGTTAATATCCAAGGATTTCGTGGATACTGTACTACCTAATATCTATGAAGGCATACTAGTAGCGTTTCTAGCAGGAATTACGTCAAACAATCTCGTATCATTGCGCCAATGGTTTAACATTCAAATTTACTGTTTCATGAGAGATTATTAGTCATGGAATAATTATTCACAAGTATTTAGGCTAATGTTTGCTCAGTTTTACTCTACTATTACAATAATGATGCGTTAATAGTTTGATACCTATCAGATAGATCTACAGTAATAAATTCTCAAGTACTTCTGAAAATAGGAACCTAACTAGAAAAGTCATCTACAAGAAACTGTCCAAAATGGTGACTTGTTGGGTTGAGAAACTCTTCGAAAACTATCTACGGGAAACCCATCATAAATGGTGTCTGATTAATTTAACTCAGGAGAATAATTTGTACTTTTATTTGATCAGTTTCCTGCTATGCTGAGAAACTCCTAAAAAGACCAAGGTGAGAAACTCCTCTACAGTAGTTTTTCAACATTTTCTATGAGTTTCCGGACCTGGAAACTCAACTGCAATTTATTCTTGTGGTTTTCTGTTTGATCCGAGCGAATCCCATCAACTCATATTTCATTGACCAGATGCCGTCTGGCAGAGTGGAGCAGTTTCCAAACACATCAGAAAACTCGTTGAAGAGTTCAAAAACCCCATTTTTGTACAGTTTCCGTTGCATGACTTTCCAACGACCATGCAAATTGAGCACATACATGGAATTTTCCGTTTCTTTTTCACCATGCTATTTGAATAGAATCGCCACCATTTTTCAATTTTCATCGCCTGTTTGTTCGATTTTCATCACCACCTAGGTCATCTGAAAATATTTATATGGAGGTGTTGGGACAGTTTACAATCAGATTCATGTCAGGAGGTGATAGGAATCAGAGGTGTTGGTAAGTAACCGAATTCCGTACCCCCAGGGGCAAGGAGCCTCCTTTGAGTTTCTGGTCGAGGGCCCAAGGAAGAAATAGTCCAGCCCTGTTGTCGATGTTATTCTATCAAGGAGTAAACAAAACAACCTACAAGGAGTAAACCTGTAAATCTACTCCAACAAGGATTAAACCTGTATGTGATTGTAAGAGTTTTAACAGGTAACTGTAGTACACCTACTTCAACAAGAAACCTGTATGTGATTGTAAGATTTTTTCAGAGACCAAGGTGACTAACTTGATAATCACTACTATCACAGGCATAGGGCTTCTCACCAGCCAGATACGACAACTTTTGCAATATTATGCAAATACAATGGGTAATTTCTTTTGATGAATCTATCAAGGAGTACTTTTCAGATCCAAGGTGACTAGGGTAGTCACAGGTAGGGCATTTCTCACCTGTCAAAGAAACGAAAATTTTTGCAATATTAGGCGAGTAATAGGTAATTACTAGAATTTGGGGTACCAGTTACATCAGTTATTGAAGTAATGTTAGTGTAATTCCATTATGGAGTGAACAAAACCAACCTGTATGTGATCGTAAGTGTCGTTTCAGAGTACCAAGCTGACTGGCTCGGTAGTCACAGCTATCACAGGCATAGGGCTTCTCACCTGTCAAAGAAATGAAAATTTTTGCAATATTATGCAAACACAATGAGTAATTACTGGAATCTGTTGTACCAGTTACATCAGCTATTGAAGTAATGTCAGTGTTATTCTATCAATGAATAAACAAAACTAACCTGTATGTGATAGTGAGTGTTTTTTCAGATGTTCAAGCCGACTAGCTCGGTAGTCACAGCTATCACAGGCATAGGGCTTCTCACCTGTCAAAGAAACGAATTTTTTTGCAATATTAGGCAAACAATAGGTAATTTCTGGAATTTGGTGTACCAGTTACATCAATTATTGAAGTAATATTATAGTTATTCTATTATAGAATGAACAAAACAAACCTGTATGTGATCGTAAGTGTTGTTTCAGAGTACCAAGATGACTGGCTCGGTAGTCACAGCTATCACAGGCATAGGGCTTCTCACCTGTCAAAGAAATGAAAATTTTTGCAATATTATGCAAACACAATGAGTAATTTCTGGAATTGGTGTACCAGTTACATCAGTTATTGAAGTAATGTTAGTATTATTCTATCAAGGAGTAAACTAAACAAACCTGTATGTGATCTTAAGTGTTGTTTCAGAGTACTAAGCAGACTGGCTCGGTAGTCACAGCTATCACAGGCATAGGGCTTCTCACCTGTCAAACAAGTGAAAATTTTTGCAATATTAAGCAAACAATAGGTAATTTCTGGAATTTGGTGTACCAGTTACATCAGTTATTGAAGTAATGTTAGTATTATTCTATCAAGGAGTAAACAAAACAAACCTGTATGTGATCGTAAGTGTCGTTTCAGAGTACCAAGCTGACTGGCTCGGTAGTCACAGCTATCACAGGCATAGGGCTTCTCACCTGTCAAAGAAACGAATTTTTTTGCAATATTAAGCAAACAATAGGTAATTTCTGGAATTTGGTGTACCAGTTACATCAATTATTGAAGTAATATTAGTGTTATTCTATTATAGAATGAACAAAACAAACCTGTATGTGATCGTAAGTGTTGTTTCAGAGTACCAAGATGACTGGCTCGGTAGTCACAGCTATCACAGGCATAGGGCTTCTCACCTGTCAAAGAAATGAAAATTTTTGCAATATTATGCAAACACAATGAGTAATTACTGGAATCTGTTGTACCAGTTACATCAGCTATTGAAGTAATGTCAGTGTTATTCTATCAAGGAGTAAACAAAACAAACCTGTATGTGATCGTAAGTGTCTTTTCAGAGTACCAAGATGACTGGCTCGGTAGTCACAGCTATCACAGGCATAGGGCTTCTCACCTGTCAAAGAAATGAAAATTTTTGCAATATTATGCAAACACAATGAGTAATTACTGGAATCTGTTGTACCAGTTACATCAGCTATTGAAGTAATGTCAGTGTTATTCTATCAAAGAGTAAACAAAACCAACCTGTATGTGATAGTAAGTGGTTTTTCAGATGTTCAAGCCGACTAGCTCGGTAGTCACAGCTATCACAGGCATAGGGCTTCTCACCTGTCAAGGAAACGAGAATTATGCAATATTAAGCCAACAATAGGTAATTTCTGGAATTTATTGTACCAGTTACATCAGTTATTGAAGTAATGTTAGTGTAATTCTATTATGGAATGAACAAAACAAACCTGTATGTGATCTTAAGTGTTGTTTTAGATTACCAAGCTGACTGGCTCGGTAGTCACAGCTAGCACAGGCATAGGGCTTCTCACCTGTCAAAGAAATGAAAATTTTTGCAATATTATGCAAACACAATGAGTAATTACTGGAATCTGTTGTACCAGTAACATCAGCTATTGAAGTAGTGTCAGTGTTATTCTATCAAGGAGTAAACAAAACT
Organism: Adelphocoris suturalis; assembly: GCA_030762985.1. Taxonomy (NCBI): domain Eukaryota; kingdom Metazoa; phylum Arthropoda; class Insecta; order Hemiptera; family Miridae; genus Adelphocoris; species Adelphocoris suturalis. Next base: position 11,018,482 of record CM061040.1, read on the forward strand.
AACCTGTATGTGATTGTAAGTGTTGTTTCAGAGTACCAAGCAGACTGGCTCGGTAGTCACAGCTATCACAGGCATAGGGCTTCTCACCTGTCAAAGATACGACAATTTTTGCAATATTATGCAAACACAATGGGTAATTTCTGATATTTGGTGTACCAGTGAAATCAATTATTGAAGTAATGTTAGTATTGTTCTATCAAGGAGTAAACATAACAAACCTGTATGTGATCGTAAGTGTCTTTTCAGATTACCAAGGTGACTAGTTTGGTAGTCACAGGTATGACAGGCATAGGGCTTCTCACCTGTCAAAGAAACGAATTTTTTTGCAATATTAAGCAAACAATAGGTAATTTCTGGAATTTGGTGTACCAGTTACATCAATTATTGAAGTAATATTAGTGTTATTCTATTATAGAATGAACAAAACAAACCTGTATGTGATCGTAAGTGTTGTTTCAGAGTACCAAGATGACTGGCTCGGTAGTCACAGCTATCACAGGCATAGGGCTTCTCACCTGTCAAAGAAATGAAAATTTTTGCAATATTAAGCAAACAATAGGTAATTTCTGGAATCTGTTGTATCAGTTACATCAGCAATTGAAGTAATGTCAGTGTTATTCTATCAAAGAGTAAACGAAACCAACCTGTATGTGATAGTAAGTGTTTTTTCAGATTACCAAGCTGACTGGCTCGGTAGTCACAGCTATCACAGGCATAGGGCTTCTCACCTGTCAAAGAAACGAAAATTTTTGCAATATTAAGCAAACAATAGGTAATTTCTGGAATTTGGTGTACCAGTTACATCAGTTATTGAAGTAATGTTAGTATTATTCTATCAAGGAGTAAACAAAACAAACCTGTATGTGATCTTAAGTGTTGTTTCAGAGTACCAAGCTGACTGGCTCGGTAGTCACAGCTATCACAGGCATAGGGCTTCTCACCTGTCAAAGAAATGAAAATTTTTGCAATATTATGCAAACACAATGAGTAATTACTGGAATCTGTTGTACCAGTTACATCAGCTATTGAAGTAATGTCAGTGTTATTCTATCAATGAATAAACAAAACTAACCTGTATGTGATAGTGAGTGTTTTTTCAGATGTTCAAGCCGACTAGCTCGGTAGTCACAGCTATCACAGGCATAGGGCTTCTCACCTGTCAAAGAAACGAATTTTTTTGCAATATTAGGCAAACAATAGGTAATTTCTGGAATTTGGTGTACCTGTTACATCAATTATTGAAGTAATATTAGTGTTATTCTATTATAGAATGAACAAAACAAACCTGTATGTGATCGTAAGTGTTGTTTCAGAGTACCAAGATGACTGGCTCGGTAGTCACAGCTATCACAGGCATAGGGCTTCTCACCTGTCAAAGAAATGAAAATTTTTGCAATATTATGCAAACACAATGAGTAATTACTGGAATCTGTTGTACCAGTAACATCAGCTATTGAAGTAATGTCAGTGTTATTCTATCAAGGAGTAAACATAACAAACCTGTATGTGATCGTAAGTGTCTGATTACCAAGCTGACTGGTATCGGTAACAGTGGGCTTCTCACCTGTCAAAGAAACGAAAATTTTTGCAATATTAAGCAAACAATAGGTAATTTCTGGAATTTGGTGTACCAGTTACATCAGTTTTTGAAGTAATGTTATAGTTATTCTATTATAGACTGTATGTGATCTAAGTGTTGTTTCAGAGTACCAAGCTGACCGGCTCGGTAGTCACAGCTATCACAGGCATAGGGCTTCTCACCTGTCAAAGAAGTGAAAATTTTTGCAATATTATGCAAACACAATGAGTAATTACTGGAATCTGTTGTACCAGTTACATCAGTTATTGAAGTAATGTTAGTGTTATTCTATCAAAGAGTAAACTAAACCAACCTGTATGTGATAGTAAGTGTTTTTTCAGATGACCAAGCTGACTAGCTCGGTAGTCACAGCTATCACAGGCATAGGGCTTCTCACCTGTCAAAGAAACGAAAATTTTTGCAATATTAAGCAAACAATAGGTAATTTCTGGAATCTGTTGTATCAGTTACATCAGCTATTGAAGTAATGTCAGTGTTATTCTATTAAAGAGTAAACGAAACCAACCTGTATGTGATAGTAAGTGTTTTTTCAGAGTACCAAGCTGACTGGCTCGGTAGTCACAGCTATCACAGGCATAGGGCTTCTCACCTGTCAAAGAAACGAAAATTTTTGCAATATTAAGCAAACACAATAGGTAATTTCTGGAATTTGGTGTACTAGTGAAATCAATTATTGAAGTAATGTTAGTATCATTCTATCAAGGAGTAAACAAAACCAACCTGTATGTGATCGTAAGTGTAGTTTCAGATTACCAAGCTGACTGGCTCGATAGTCACAGTTATCACAGGCATAGGGCTTCTCACCTGTCAAGGAACGACAAATGTGGCAATATTATGCAAATGATAGGTAATTACTGGAATTTGGTGTACCAGTGAAATCGATTATTGAAGTAATGTTAGTACTATTCTTTCGAGGAGTAAACAAAACCAACCTGTATGTGATCGTAAGTGTCGTTTCAGATTAGCAAGCTGACTGGCTCGATAGTCACAGTTATCACAGGCATAGGGCTTCTCACCTGTCAAAACAACGAAAATTTCTGCAATATTATGCGAACACAATGGGTAATTTTTTATATTCAGTGTACCAGTGAAATCAATTATCGAAGTAGTGTTAGTATTGTTCTATCAAGGACTAAACAAAACCAACCTGTATGTGATAGTAAGTGTTTTTTCAGAGTACCAAGCTGACTAGCTCGGTAGTCACAGCTATCACAGGCATAGGTCTTCTCAGCTGTCGAAGAACGAAAAATGTTTCAATATTATGCAAACACAATAGGTAATTTCTGGAATTTGGTGTACGAGTTACATCACTTATTGAAGTAATGTTAGTATTTTTCTATCGAGGAGTAAACACAACAAATCTGTATGTGATAGTAAGTGTGGATTCAGACTGCCAAGATGACTGGCTCGGTAGTCACAGCTATCACAGGCATAGGGCTTCTCACCTGTCAGTGAAACGAAAATTTTTGCAAACACAATGGGTAATTTGACATCAGTTATTGAAGTAATGTTAATATTATTCTATCAAGGAGTGAGCAAAACAAACAGAGGTTGTGAGGTACTATCACATAGAGATGTGATAGTAAGTAGACTGTAAGATAATCGGTATAGGGCCAGTCTTCATAATTTCTGCAACCATTCATGTCTTATTCACGCTTAACCAGCAACATAAGTGTTCAAGTGTTCAGGTTTGCGTCAGGCTCTGTTGACGAACCACAACTGCCCAGAGCTGCGAACGAATAATTTCTAACAGTAACTTGAAAGTTACTGAATGGGAAAAGCACCAGCCTAACGTCCTACAGCCCTCCTTCATCCCTATCGGCGTGTTTGAATGAGGTGAGTTTGTAGGAGTGCCTTGAAATTATATGCATTCACCAAGCCGTGGGAGTCGTCAGTCTTGTCTTCATATGAAGTCATTAGGGTTGAATGGTCTCAGATATTGAGTGTCAGTTGAATTTTTGTATTTCTTACTACAACATAGAATATTTTTGAACTGAAGTTATTATGACTGGCTTGGTAACAGGGAAATATTTTCAGGAAGTCCCTCTGAAGCTACGTCTTATGGGCAAGGCTTCCACTAGACAATATATGTCGACACCTCCCAGGCTATAATTCTCCGATTTTCGTGAATATTATTTGGTTCGATTCCAATCCATTGTTAAGTGGACCTTATTGAGAGCAAACCGAATGGACCCGATGTTGGCCTGTAAAGTTCCTTCGCCTTCGGTTCCCCCTAAAATATTTACGCTTACTGCACATTTATCCACTTGCGCCGTGGGGAAGTTTAGCCCTGTAGTTTCGGGGGCGGTCATTGTGATTTTGGATTTGTTAGACTTTGGGAAAAGATGATTAGGGACGTCTAGAGATGGACATGGAGGGGGGGGGCGGTTCGGGCTGCAGGCCCTAACCTCCATCAACCATCATTGTCAGTGAGGGGGGGGGGGGGGGGGGTTTGTTCTGCTACTTTTGGAAATATAATCAACAGTGGGCTAGTTTTCCACTGTACTAATTTTCCACCAACAGGCAAAACGCGGGCGAAACAACAGTACATAGTGTAACAGCCTAAAAATATTTGATACCTTGACAGGAGATCAAACTTGCGTCATCACAACTACGAGAAATTCCTCGTAGTTGCGACATTCTAACGATCAGAGCTATGAGGCCAGGGTGAGCAAACCTCTTTGACTGTGAGAGTTATTTTCCTGGAGTGTAACATTTCCCCGGAGTCAAATACCAGCCGCTTCGGCTGGTTTGGGGTCGGACGAATGACAAAGTGTAACTGCAGGCCGCTGGCTCAGCAGATGCTCGCTGGAACAAGTCTGCAGTCGAGCGAGGTCATTGTCACGGTGTGTTTTGACTCAAGTAAGTGAGGAATTGAAAGGCATAACAACAGGAAATGTGATGTTTACAGTCTTTTGGCTCGAGAGGGATTTAATTAATTATTGTTTCGTATGATTTTGGGTCCTATTTCGACTGCGCCACTGTAACGGGCTAAAAATATTTGATACCTCGACAGGAGTTCGAACTCACGTCGTCACAACTACGAGAAATTATGGGAAATTCCTCGGAGTTGCGACACTCTAACGATCAGAGCTATGAGGCCAGGGTTGATCAAACCTCTTTGACTGTGAGAGGTATTTTCCTGGAGTGTAACAATAGTAAACTAACCAAGACTATTTAGTTTCAGGCATTACCGCTATGGTTCAACTCTTGATGGAGTGTCTCACTGCAGGGCATGTGTAGACCGTCAGAGCGCTCTAGCAGCCTCCCTCAATAGCATTCCTTACTGAGTAGCGAAGTATTGTAATTGTTCATCTTACTACAACGGCTGTAGTAGTGTAAAGGTTGGAATGCCCAGTTCATGAGATGAAGGTCTCTGGTTCAAATCCATGCGTTATGGATTTTTTTTTTTTTTTTTTTTTTTTTTTTTTTTTTTTTGCCTCTGTAACGTTTGAAGTACATTTTTAAACGTAATTCTGACCTATATGCCCAACTATTCTATATTTTTACTAAGGGATTGACTACTTAACGTAATGTATTTTTGAGATAAGAGCTAGCGAGCATCCAGACCACCAAACTATACACAGCAGTGATCCATTTTACCAATTAATCTATATTGTACTTTAAGAATTTTGAGGAGAGACGAGTTATTTTTGATGATTTGACAGTGATGAACTAGAGAGAGGCGTGATATGATGAGCAAGAGATAAGATAACAGAGCGGTAAGAGGAGAACTGGGGAAGTTCACGGAATTCACGGCCACTGTAAGTAGAGTGCCACGGGGGGGGGGGGGGGGGGGGGGGGGCATTTTTCAAATAAATACATACAAATTTCTTCATTTTTTTTTTTTTTTTTTTTTTTTTTTTTCACTCCAACATTAAGGACCACAAAATTCAAAGATTAAAATTTGTAATCAGTAGGTACATAAATGATAATAAATATAAATCAATGAATCAAAGAGTATATAGGACGAGGAAACACCAAAATCTCAGTGTAAATACATTTAATTTCATCTTGTAAATCTTATGGCCAGCTATGGAGGTAGCGAGAAAATTTTCTAGAATGGAGAAGATAACTAACTGCCTTACAAACAACTGGAGAGAATAGTCACGGCAAAACATGGCTGGTTATTTCGCGTTAGAGGCTTACAGAACAATCTGGAGAAGTTCTCCAGGGCAAAAATTGTGGCGTTTCTTTACTGTGGAAAAGTTTTTTCTATCAATATAAAGTTACAATTCAATTCAATTAATTTATATTTGTATAAGTGTTTCAGACATTATAAGGATTCTATATTGGAAAAAGCCATGAGATACAGAAAAGAAATACAAATGAACTAGAGGCCTGTTGGGGCTTGGAAAGCCCTAATCTAGTACCTAACAGGAACTCGGCACATTATAGTAACGATATAAGTCCTACCTATTTGCGGTGTTATGTGACCTGGTGCAAAGCTAAGGCGATGTAATTAAATGATTAGAAAGATGACGTACCGATCAAAATGTAAGTAATGTAATAAAATAAATATCACCAGTTGAGGTGGTCCTCGCCACTATGAGACTAAACAAAAAGTTGAATCGGGGATTATATATGAAGTCCTCCAAGATCTTCAGTTTCAATTTCTTCGTTCAGAAATAACTCTCCTAGATGTTGTTTGTTGATGTTGTTGTTATAAACTACACTACGTTTCTTACTTACCGTGAATTGATGGCAACTGTTGTTACCGCCACAGCCTGATAAACAACTCTCATTGATAAGGACCGCCTAGAACACGATCAAGGCGGGTATAGAGACGAACGGCGACACTTTTGCAACAAACTTGGGGCCGTGCTGATTCGAATGAACAGTCTAACACTAAAATCGGACCGCGAAGTACTTCACAATTTCAAAGACCGTTCGGAATTATATATAAAGATATTAAATTAAATAATTTGCTAACCTTGTCTAGGTTTACTATGCCAAAAATAAATTATGTGCAAGTACATTACCTTATATCAACGTTTACAATTTGTTTTATTTAATGATATTATTTTTATCAAATCTTATTTTCTTATTATATGATGCCAGTATATTAGGTAACTACTGATTGATCGCCTTCAATATAATTTTAGAGCTATTAGATTCGCTTCAAGGTCCCTATTCCTTGTCGACGTACTGATATAGAGACATATTGAGGCTTTCATTAGAGGATATATCCAATATGAGTTCCTTGATGTCTAGAACTTTCTCTGTGGGTACTGGGAAGCCCCCTGCTACGTATGTTCCTAAATAATAACGTTTCTAGGGTAGGTATAATGGGCTTACAACCAATAAATGCTCAGCTGTCTCTAGTTCACCCATATTGCAATTTATACACTGCAAGGAACCATCAATGCTATGCACGGATTTCTTAAAATAAAACACTAATTCATTTTTGTATGAAAGTCCAAGTTGCACAATTACCCTCTCAACATGAATACTCTTATTTGGCTTTGACTTGAAATGTACAAATCTTCGGGAAATATTTATTGTATATTGATTCTATCGTACTCTCCACATCCTTGGAGTAGCAGTGGTTCTCCCACCTCTCGAAAAGGTTAATTTTTTTTCTAACTTGAGGCTTTGGTTGTACCATATGTTATAAAAACCTATTGTCTACAACCAACCTGCCACATTGGACCAGGGGTTGAAAATTCGATCCAGAAGATTTGCTCCAAACTGCTCCCCCTCAAAACTCTCCGGATGGAATAAATATTTTCAAAAAAGAAAAATATTGAACTTAACCGGATCTATATTCAAACCAGCCACAAAACTATGATCCGGAGGGGATTCGATCTAGGTCGGAGCGCTATTTTTCCATCCTAAGAGGATCCGATCCGGGCCGGATTGACAAGTATCGATCCGTAATTATATCCCTCCGACCCTTTTTCTGCTTTGAAACGGCCAAAATCACGTGGGAATCCTCTGAAGCTAAATTTAAGGTTTTGAGAGATCCCAAGGTAGACAACCCAATCCATGAGCAATATTTTTTAACTCAGAAAATGAAACTCATCTTTTGAGCAGCTTGAATCAACTTGTTTTTGCTCAAAATAAAACTCCGAACGTCGCAATCCCTTATTTAGTTGTAAAACATCAACTCTGACCTTGCAGTTGAGATGGCCTTTCAATTTCCAATCTCCCTTGTACCAAATCAAAATTTTCATGCAGACTTCATAGCAGGAAAATCAATTTGATATCTGAATTTTTGAGGTTTCTGCGTGAAACGTTTCTCACTTTTCACCTCTCAAGGAATGAGAAAGAATGTTAAATTAAATCTGTATGAGGAATTCACTTGTGTTGATGACGATGAATTGAAGTAAACTAACTGATTCATCATCGATGGTGGTCACTTACTGCAGTCGCTCAGATGGAATAAAGAGAATGGTCACACATATGCTGACGTATGTGATTCACAGTTCAGGTATTTGATAGATCATTTTTAACATAAACCAGCTGTGATTTTTTATGGATATGATGATCCAAATTACATCAAAACAATTGAAAATTAACGAAGATACAAACACTTTGCACCTCGTTTTACCAATAATGAAACAACTCTAATTTATGGCAATCAATAGATGATCCTGTCCAGTGCAGAAAACAAGAAACAATTTATCAAGATGTTATCTCTAGCTCTACAAAGAAAAAATATCGAAGTGAAACAAGCTGTAGGTGATGCAGATTTTATCTTTGTGCAGACTGCCGTGGAGAAATCAGCTTCCTTACCGCCTACTATTGTTACTCAAGATGTTGATGTTTTAATAATAATTATGATCGCGCTAGCTTTGCCAAATAAACCTGTGTTGATATTAAAACCAAAGATAGGTCGAGTGAAACAAAAAATTTTCAACTCGAAAAACCTACAGAAGCAACGACTGAATCTGAAAGATTTCATTCTTGTTGCCCATGCATTTAGTGTTTGCAATTCGACCAGTGCCATCCAAGGAAAAGAAAAAACGACAGCGTTTCAAATTGTTCTAAACTGAACCAAATTTAATGGACTGCGTCAGAACATTTCAAACCAAATGCAACCCAGGATGAAATTAAAGTTGCAGGGGAATGCCTGTTTCTCCTCCTGTATGGCGAAAAGAATGAAGATCTCAACCTTGATCAGCTGCATTTTAATGCCTTCCAAAAGTCACTGCACAACTGTGCAGTTGTTTTAAAAGTGGTGTGCAGTGTTCGGTTCTTTGCAAAAACTGCGAGGGAATTAGATGCCAAAACATACAAAGTTACTATCTCGATGATCATGCAATTGATGAGATTGCTTCTGATTAAGGAATCATACGCGGGGAAGAGGACTCTACAGATTAGAGAAGTAAGAGCTAATAGAACAGATTTAAAAAATGTGAATACTTAGTGCAATTTTGTAAAACAAATTACTTTAACTAATAGATGGTGTGAATTATATATTTATCATAAAAAATCCTTCACACACACTTGATACATGAGGATAATCGTGCTGAAAGTTGTTTTATGCGATTCAGCGTTAAAAAATACTATGGAAAAGACCCCTCACTCGACTTTTTTCGCAAAGTTATGATTTCTTACATTTTCCCCCACTATCCCCCCCTCTAAAACCATGTTCCACCACTTTAATTTCTGGAGACTCATCAGATATCAAATTATACTGCTAAAACGACATTATAACAGAAGTTTCATCGATGGAAGAATTTTGTTGAAAAAAAATTCCAATTTGACTGTACTAGATCCCAAGGTAGACGTAGTTGGTAGTGATTACTTTCTCAATTACTTCGCCAAAATATTACATTCATACTTGTATCACCACTCCATTCAGTGTGATAAGCTACAGGGAAACTCACAAGAAACCCCACTCAATTTCCTAGGTTGTAAAAACTGATTTTCCTCCTATGAAGGGGGTTTGAACTTTGGGCCTGGAATACTGATAATCCAACTTCCCCTCTTTCACACTTCAAAATGTGAGAACGATGGTTGTTTGTGCACAAACATCAACATTACAATTGCATTAATTTCACCATAATTTTATTAAGTGTCTCCATTCAAAGAATACTTAGTGGCCTACTTACTTTTGTAAACACAATTTTATATTTTTCCCCTACAAACACATCATGTATCATAAAAAAGGGTTCCCATCGGGTTGAAAACAGTTTTTTCTGATTCAGCACTAAGACATACAAAGGGAAAGACACCTCGTGCACAAACATCAACATTACAATTGCATTAATTTCACCATAATTTTATTAAGTGCCTCCATTCAAAGAATAGGTACTTGCCTACTTACTTTTGTATACACAATTTTATATTTTTTCCCTAAAAACACATCATATATCATAATAAAGGGCTCAGATCGGGTTGAAAACAGTTTTTTCCGATTCAGCACTAAGAAATACAAAGGAAAAGACACCTCGCTCGACTTTTTTCGTGAACTTATGATTTCTGACTTTTCCCCCACTCCTCCCTCTACTAAAACCATGTTCCTCCTCTTTAATTTATCGAGACTCTTCAGATATCAAATTCTACTGCTCAAAAGAGCTTATAGCTAACGTTTCATTGATGGACGAATTTTGTTGCCAAAACACCATTTTTTGGTTTTATTTGACTGGACTAATCTCTCAAGATCTTAAATAGAGCCTCAGAAGATTCCCACATCATTTTGGCAGTTTCAAAGAAAAAAAAAAAGTTGGAGGGGAAAAATTAGGGATTGATACTTATCGATTTGGCCCGGATCGGATACTCTTGGGATGGAAAAATAACGCTCCGACCTAGATCGAATCCACTCCGGATCGTAATTTTGTGGCTGGTTCAGATATTGATCCGGTTCGGATCGTTACTTTTCTTTTAAGAAAATATTCCATCTGGAGGGATTTGAGGGGGAGCAGTTAGGAGCAAATCTTCTGAATCGAATCTTCAACCCCTGGTCACAACAAAGATTATTAACATCCTTAAAAGCCTGTATGACGCTGCGTATTCCGAAACAAGGGATGGTTCAGGAGGAAGTTTCTGTCAGTACGTTACTAAGGGGGTATTTCAGGGTTACTCACAGATTTGCTCCTAACTGCTCCCCTTAAAATCCCTCCGGGTGGAATAAATATTTTCAAAAAGGGAAAGTAACGATCCAAACCAGATCGATATCCGAACCGCCCACAAAATTACGATCTGGAGTGGATTCGATGTAGTTAATAGCGTTATTTTTCCATCCCAAAAGGATCCGATCCGCGCCGGGTCGACAAGTATCGATCCCCAATTTTTTCCCTCCAACCGTTGTTTTGCTTTGAAACGGCCAAAATCATGTGGGAATCAACTTTGAGGCTCCATTAAGGCCTTCATAGATCCCAAGGTAGACAGTCCAATCCATCCATATCATAACCAGAGAAGTTGCTAAGTACCGACTGATTATTAGTTGGTAGTGATTACTTTTTCAATTACTTCGCCAAAATATTATATTCATGGGTGTATCACCACTCCATTCAGCGTGATAAGCTACAGGGAAACTCACAAGAAACCCCACTCATTTTCGTAAGTTAAAAAAACGTCATATTTCACGCAGAAACCTCGAAAATTCAGATATCACATTAATTTTCCTGCTATGAAGTCTGCATGAAAATTTTGATTTGGTACAAGGGAGATAGGAAATTGAAATGCCATCTCAACTGCAAGGACAGAGTTGATTTTTTACCGCTAACAAAGGGATTACGACGTTCCGAGTTTCATTTTGAGCAAAAACAAGATGATTCAAGCCGCTCAAAATATGAGTTTAATTTTCTGAGTTAAAAAATATTGCTCATGGATTGGGCTGTCTACCTTGGGATCTCTCAAGACCTCAAATTTAGCTTCAGAGGATTCCCACATGATTTTGGCTGTTTCAAAGCAGAAAATGGGTCGGAGGGATAAAACTGGGGATCGATACTCGTCGATCCGGCCCGGATCGGGTAGTCTTAGAATGGAAAAATAACGCTCCGACCTAGATCGAATCCACTCTGGATCATAGTTTTGTGGCTGGTTTGAATATAGACCTGGTTAAGATCGATATTTTTCTTTTTTGAAAATATTTATTCCATCCAGAGGGATTTGAAGGGAAGCAGTTTGGAGCAAATCTTCTGGATCAAATTTTCAGCCCCTGGTCACAACAAAGATTATTAACATCCTTAAAAGCCTGTATGACGCTGCATATTTCGAAATAAGGGATGGTTCTCTGGAGGAAGTTTTTGTCAGTCCGTTACTAGGGGGGTATTTCGGGGGGGTACTCTCGCCTTTGATATTCATATTGTTCATGGCAGATATGGTCGAATCTCTTTACAGAAAGGGCTGTAGTGGCTTGCCATTGGGAGGAAAGGAGCTAATATTGCTGGCCTTTGCTGACGATGTAGTGTTGTTAGCCAACTCAGTTGTTGAAGATCAAGCTAAAGTTACTGTGTTCAAAGAATAAGTGCTCGGAAAACAAACTCTCAAATGAAAACAAAACCAAAGTACTTGTTATTGGAGGCACTGGGCGGCCCAAAAAGTTGAAAAATATCTATTGTGGCACTATGGCTCTTGACTACGAAAAATCGCTCACATAAGTTGGCATATTATTCTCGAAATCAGGAAATATTTACCAAGCTAAAGAGGTGATGGCGGCTAGGGCTAAGCCAGCTGTCGGGGCTACAATTAACTCTATATGAAAGGGAAGAATAACTAATTGGGAGGCGAGGATGGCTCTTATCCAGTCATTGGTTGACTCAGTGTTGATGTACAGCATTGAAGTTTGGGGCCCTCGGTACGTTAATGATATCGAGGTGGTACAGGCCAAATTTTGAAAGGCTTTACTCCCGCTCCCGCTTTCTACACCTAGCTCTTACACTTACGTCTAGAGATGGCAGATCCCCTCTCGGGGTTTCCAGTTTCAAACGGACCATTAATTACAGGGAAAAACTCTTGAAAATGAGTGACTCTATAATAGCAAAAATATGTCTGGTTGAACTCACAAAGCTTAATTCAAGCTCGAGCAACATTCCAGATTGTAACGGGGCCACCAATGTGGAAGGTTGGTTGGAGTCAATAGGTTTATATAACATATGGTATAACCAAAGCGCCGATCTCCTCAAGTTAGGAAAAAACGAACTTTTTCGAGAGGTGGGAGAACCACTGCTACTCCAAGGATGTGGAGAGTACGATAGAATCAAGATACAATAAATATTTCCCGAAGATTTGTACATTTCAAGTCAAAGCCAAATATTTGGGAGTGAATAAGAGTATTCATGTTGAGAGGGTAATTGCGCAACTTGGACTTGCATACAAACATGAATTAGTGTCTTATTTTAAGAAATCCGTGCATAGCATTGATGGTTCCTTGCAATGTATAAATTGCAATATGGGTGAACTGGAGACAGCTGAGCATTTATTGGTTGTAAGCCCATTATACCTACCCTAGAAACGTTATTATTTAGAAACATACGTAGCAGGGGGCTTCCCAGTACCCACAGAGAAAGTTCAAGACATCAAGGAACTCATATTGGATATATCCTCTAATGAAAGCCTCAATATGTCTCTTCATCAGTACGTCGACAAGGCACTTTGTTTAAGGACATTTTCTCTCAATGAATAGCTGCCTTGAAGCGAATCTAATAGCTCTAAAATTATGTTGAAAACGATCAATCAACAGTTACCTAATATACAGGCATCATATTATAAGAACATAAGATTTAAAAAAAAAATAATAATAACATTGAATAAAACAAAAAAAATTTTTTTTTTTTTACATGTATATACTTTTATTAATCAGAAGTTAGCTTATCTTTGGAAGTGTTTAAGATGTGTGACTCTCAGAATTTCGTGCGTTTAAACTGGTCCCTTTTCATCGGCGAACCTGGAGGTGTGGGGTTTGGGTTAAATGTCTTCTCAATTTACTCTTGCTGCTGCTCCATCCTGAAACCCAATCAACTCTTCGCAGCTCCGCCACCTCTTTCTTGCTCCTCGGAGACACATGCTTGAAGCCATGAGGATGGCAAAGGCCACTCTAGCCCTCAGCCCCCCTCGCACTACTCCTTGAGGTCTTCCCCATTTGTCACTCAGCTTTTCCGCCATGACTTTTAGAAAATTCGACAGCTGGGGTGCAAAATGGCCATCTACTGAACAGATGAGAGGCGTAAATGTTGCTCGTCGGGCCTCACATGCGACCATATATTTGCGCTATTTTTCTTCTTCTGCTGACGAGAATATTGCGGCAACAGGTCGGGAACCATAAGAGGGAGCGTCGGTGTCAGTGACACGTACATCGAATAACGCCTCCCTTTGAGGTTCCCACACCCCCCTGCACGCCAAATCGCCTCTTAGACCTGGAGCTTGGTCACTCATTTCGGTTCCTTTGTACAGTTTCCCCATGCAAGCATCATGGCCTCCCCCAACAGATCTCTAACCTCATTATGTCTTTGTGTAACCAACCCACCCATTTTGCAGCCAAGGGCATGTTCGATGGTGAATGGCCTGGTTCCACAACCATCACACGCAAGAGGCAAGTCGTTGGCTTTCCTTTTGTACCGTACTGCCAGTGCATCACGAAATTCTGACGGGCTGAGGTCAAAGTTGTGTTTTCTTAGGGAGACTACCGACAACCAACCTGAGGACTTGGATCCTGAGGTATGAAACACCGATCGATTTACAGTCCTTCTGCGATCCTCTGGCAGTCTTTCTAACGCGTTTTTCAATTTTCTGTCCTCTATTTCAGATCTACCTCCCCGTGCTGCTCGCTTCGCTTCTGCCACATTCCTCCTGTGTTCATGGACATCGAAGTCCCTTTTTTCTAGGAATGCTGAAACAAGCTCTCTTGACCCTTCTTTGGTCAAATAGTAAACGTTACTAAGCACGTACTAAGCACATAATTTATTTTTGGCATAGTAAACCTAGACAAGGTTAGCAAATTATTTAATTTAATATTAATTTATATTTCTTTTGTGGACCTCATGACTTTTTCTAATATAGAAATCCCTATAATGTCTGAAACACTTATACAAATAGAAATTAATTGAATTGTAACTTTATAGAGAAAGAGAAACGCCACAATTTTTGCCCTGCAGAACTTCTCCAGATTGTTCTGTAAGCCTCTAACTCGAAATAACTAGCCATGTTTTGCCGTGACTATTCTCTCCAGTTGTTTCTAAGGCAGTTATCTTCTCCATTCCAGTAAATTTTCTCATTAACTCCATAGCTGGTCATAAGATTTACAAGATGAGATTAAATGTATTTACACTGAGATTTTGGTGTTTCCTCGTCCTATATCAATGTGTAATTCATTGATTTATATGTATTATCATTTCTGTTAATAAATTGAGATTAGTTGGATATATGGGTCAGCATGATGTGGATAGTTTGGTGGTCTGTATGCTAGCAACCTCGCATTTCAAAACTACATTACATCGAGTATTTAATCCCTTAGTAAAAATTCAAATTAGTTGGCCATGTAGGTAAGAATAATGGTAATGTTTGGTGGTCTGGATGCTCGCATCTCATAAATACATGACATCGAGTAGTCAATCCCTTGGTAAAAATACAGAACAGTTGGACATACCGGTCAGAATTACGTTTAAAAATATACTTCAAACGTTACGGAGGAAAAAAAAAAAAAAAAAAACCAATCAGAACACACTGGATTCGAACCAGAGACCTTCATCTCATGAACTGAGCATTCCAACCTTATACTACTACGGCTGTTGTAGTAAGATGAACAATCACAATACTTTGCTACTCAGTAAAGCCGGTTTCACATGGAGCGGTACGAGCGGAAAGAGGAAGGACGGAACGCAATCTGATTTGGCTGTTGGGACAACAGTTGAGGATGGTGGCTGCCATGTTGCTGGAATGGGCGGTCCGAGTTCCGTCGAGCGTAGCGCAAGCTCATTGGACAGGAATGTTGATAACCGCAAGTAGAGGTTTCAGATCAGAGAGGGTTTCAGTAGGAAGGTTATGATTCCGTTCACCAAGGTGACCGCTTCATGTGAACAATCTTGGCGACTCCACCGCCCCTCCACTGGTTTTCCGTCCTTCCATCTTTCCGCTCGTTACGCTCCATGTGAAACCGGCTTCAAGATGCTATTGAGAGAGGCTGCCAGAGCGCTCTGACGGTCTACACATGCCCTGCAGTGAGACACTCCTCCAAGAGTTGACCCATAGTGGTAATGCCTGAAACTAAATACTCTTGGTTAGTTTACTATGGATTGTTGTTTTGCCCGCGTTTTGCCTGTTGGGGGAAAATTAGTACAGTGGAAAACTAGCCCACTGTTGATTATATTTCCAAAAGTTACAGAACACCCCCCCCCCCCCCCCCCCCCCCCCCCCCCCCCCCCCCCGTCAAGGATGGTTGATGGAGGTTAGGGCCTGTAGCCCGAACCGCCCACCCATCCCTGATCATCTCTTGACGTCCCTAATCATCTTTTCCCAAAGTCTAACAAATCCAAAAACGCATTGACCGCCCCTGAAACTACAGGGCTAAACTTCCCGCAGCGCAAGTGGATAAATGTGCACTGAGCGTAAATATTTTAGGGGGAACCGACGGCGAAGGAACTTTGCCGGCCAACTTCGGGTCCTTTCGGTTTGCTCTCAATAAGTCCACAAACAACAATAGGTCCACTAAACAATGGGCATGTATAATGTTATGATATATGATATGAAATTAACTATTCATATTGTTATGATATATGATATGAAATTAACTATTCATATTGTTTGGGTACCTTGAATCGTGTCCATAGCTTCAACAGAATCGTGAACTGAAGATGGTTACTTCGGTGAGACAATGACAACCACGTGTAGGAAGAGCAATCCCGTAGGAAGAGCAATTTTACTGAGGACACGACAAAACAACGTGTAGGTAGAAGAGGAATAAATTTAAATTCTGAGAACAAATTCACGGTACTTAATTTCGTTAATTCATACAAAGAACTTACTCATCAATCGTAGTTAATGAGTCAAGTTTGTCCTTTTGTAGTGGGTTGGGCAATATTTATTGATGCAGCATTTCGAAATATGAACTAAGTACTAACTTGCAATTTACAAGATCAGAGGAAAGGGATGTAAGTGCACAAGAAGCTAAAATTAAAACATGAACTTGAAATACAACTGGTGCATTCAGCATTGAAGAACCGGACTACTTATCAGTGTAAGGGTGAATTTGGATACTAAAAACTACAAACATTGTTTCGGTTGGTTCGTTGCTCGCTCTCACTTTGGCCGTAATCCATTAGCTTTGTTCCAACAACGTTAGAAACATGAACCTCGGAGGGGGAGTGGACTGGGCGTCCACCCCTTGCCGCGACAATCGGCGTACGGCCAGAGGGGGTTGTGGAGAACGAGGCCCCCTCGGTTGGGTAGGCGTGGCCTAACGAAAGGTGGAGGGGGGCTTCTCCTCACAGAACCTTGTGAGTCTTGTGACTTTAGCTCCTGTTTCACTCGTGCCGTGTTTTTTATTTCACCATTTTCATTTTATTTTTATTTCTCTTCTGTTATTTTATTTATTTGTTATATTAATTTTATCTCATTCCTGCAAAGCCATGGTGCAGAAGTGCAGTGTTTGTGGAACTACTCGAGCCACTTACATACAAGTAAGTACCTTGTTGTTGTTACTACTATGTATTCAATTATCAGAGTAGGTAAGTACAGTGTTTGATGTAATTACGTTGCTGATTGTATTGGTTCGTAGTAAGTAGGTACCCATTGGTAAGTAACTTACTTGGTAAGTTTACGGTTGTTGGTGCTATCCAACGTGCTGTAAATACCTAGGTACCTTTTTGGAACATACAATTCACCTACTTTTTCTTGCTTGTACTGCTTTCAAGTCTTCAAGTAAAACCGACCACTGCACATATGAAGTGGCACTGCACCCTTCATTACAATGTGAACGGCGAGCGCTAGTGTAGATGCAGTGTGAATGATGTACCTACGTACCTGGGCTTTAGGTACCTACCTACTAACTTTTCTCTCATTCGACCTACTAGTGTACGAACATCAATAGTGTACCTACTTCAGCGTTTGATATCTGCTAAATTCGAGCTAATGCAAGGAATACCAACAATAAATATCAGTATTTAGGCACCTATGTTAATTATCTTACCTCAAGGTACCTAATCCAATCTTTTTTAGGATCCGTATTTTAGTGACTTGATCCACGTTGGCAAGTCCTGGGTACTTAACTGGCTTATTCAATTGTGAATAAATATCTATCAGGGGACTGCAATGTCCCTTGAACCTTATAGATTTTATTCATGATTTTGATTGAGCTTGCTGAGAACTGCTTGTAGTGGATTTAAATGTGTTTTGCTGGGAGTTGGTACTCCCAGTGCAACGTCACGAGCCATGTTGTGTATATGGTTGTACGGGCTCGATTCTTGAAAAGGGTCTTGTGAAAGGTACGAAACAGTACCGTGGTTATTTTGCCCATCGTGATGTTTCACAGGATATGGAAGGTATGAGCCATGTAGTAAGGTTTCTTTAGATTGGCCTTCGCGACGCTGATCTGGTTGAGTCATTTCGACTCATGAATATAAATTCACTGGCTCTTGTTGAGTGTTTTCATGACCGTATGAAATGGAAGTTTGTAGATACTGAAAAGTACCTTTTGTCTCGTATTCTAGTTGGTCTCGAGAGTCTTGAAAAAGACCCTGACTTTTGTTGTACTTGGTCAAGTAGGATGGGCGTATTTCCGCTCGTGAATTAAATTCGCGAGGGACCCTTTGAAAAGGGGTTTGGTATTGGTTGGCCGTGTAGCTTAAATCCGCTGGGGATGGATACAATGGCGCCATGAAATATGCTCGATCCTTCCATGTTTCAGGAAGTCGAGTTAAGCTGTTATCTCTCGCGAGACTGGCGTGTGAAGCACACGGCTGCGCGTCTACGAGAGAGCTTTGGCCCAGCCTTGTATATCGGAGGCGGTGCCACGTTAGGACAGGCGGGGAATTCACCCGCTCTCGTCGTGTGACCCAGAGGGGCTCGTCGGCCGGCGCCAAGCAGTCTGCTTGGGCTCTCCCAGAAGGCGGAACGAGGGTGTCCGCTCCATTTGAGAGAATTTATTTAGCTCTGAAAAGAACTAAATTGCGGGGACTCACTTCCGGATTTGATTCGGAGGGTCCTCCTGAAAGGGGTCGACTGCTTGTCGATCGAGTGAAGCTGTCTTTCGATCAAACAGGTCCACCTGATTCGGAAAGATCGGCCGCTGTGGGCTTTCTTGAGATCTTTCCGGCTCGTCCCAGTGGGCGGTTCACAAATAAATCTGTGAACCCGGGTGGCGAGGCTTTCTGGAACCAAGACAGCGTCGTCCATTTAGGAATACTGCTTGGCGTCTTGGCTTTAACGAGACTTAGAGTAGCGACGAATACGAAGTGTATAACTCTATCTACTCGGGTTCTGGTAGTCTGGAAGAAGGTGGAATCTCGTGTAGCGAAATTTCCTTTTTAACTGGCTTGAAAAAAACCTCGTCCTCGTCAATCCCGATGGAGTTGTAATTGCAGTTGGCTTGAAGACAGAGGTTCGTCAAGTATCAGATTGAAGTGTGAAGATCGGAGGTAGAGACTGATATGTCTCGATCGGGGCTGGCGCTACTATATTTATACTCGTCGGGGGGAGTCGGATGCTGCGTGTGATTGGCTGCTCCGATTTGATCGCTCGCGCCCGGTGTGTGGAAGGTGAAACATCTTCCGATTTGATCGCTCGCGCTTGGTGTGTGGAAGGGGAAACTCTAGTTTTCCCCTTCCCGCCGCTAGGGCGCTCTTGGGTTGCTTTCCCTTGTCCCAGGGGATGTATTGTAAACGATAATATTTAGGTCTGCCGTTTTTACTTGTCTTGGATAATCTGTATCGATCTGGGATTATCCTTTGCAGGGACGTTGCCTTCCCCGTTCCGATTTTAGGAAGCTCGAGACGATGAGAATTATTCCCTATGTTTCTCACTCGTCTGCTTTTCCTGGGAAGCTGTCTTCCCCGTTTGGCCACTAGGGAGCTCTCGTGTTGGAGCTTGGGATTCTGTCTTTTAGGTGGCCCATCGTCTTTATTTATTAAAGTTATTGGTGGTAAATTCACCACACTGCTTATCAAACCATTTGCCACTAACAATAAATGTGTACCTACATTATGTACCTATGTGTTTTTTTAAAATATTTATTTCGTGTTTTCTCATTCTACTTATCCATATCTGCACGTTAAATACCTGCGGAATTTTTTTTTTTTTTTTTTAAACATCAAACAAAATGTCACCTTGTATTTTGCATAAAACAATAAAACACTGCAAATCCTTGCATTATTTTCTGTTACAGATAACAAAAATAGGACAGAATCGGCTGTTTTTCCCCGATCAGTTTATTCAAATACTGAGAATGTAATTACCTACCTACTATTGGCATTATATATTCAGCAGAATACCTCTATTTCATTTGCTATCGTCTCATGAAGTGAATGCATAACACAAGTAGACACCAAATTGAGTCAGGTTCAGTACCTACGGAAAATGTGATATTACTTATTTATTTATTTAAGGGCTAGTTAGCCCAATATACAATAAGAAAACTATACAAGGAAAACTCAGATAAAATGAAAATATAAATTCATACAGAGTAGAAAAAAAAATTAAATCAATAAGCAAAAGATAATGATAGTACCTTTTACTAGGTTGGAAATTTAGAGCAATAGGAAATGATGTGGTTTTTAAATATGGAAAAACTATTGAAAAATAAATCAAGGCAATTATTCTCGACTGCTATTAAATTATAATGTCTAGCCGGCTTCCCAGGAAAAGCAGACGAATGAGAAACATAGGGAATAATTCTCATTGTCTCAAGCTTCCTAAAATCGGAACAGGGAAGGCAACGTCCCTGCAAAGGATAATCCCAGATCGATACAGATTATCCAAGACAAGTAAAAACGGCAGACCTAAATATTATCGTTTACAATACATCCCCTGGGACAAGGGAAAGCAACCCAAGAGCGCCCTAGCGGCGGGAAGGGGAAAACTAGAGTTTCCCCTTCCACACACCAAGCGCGAGCGATCAAATCGGAAGATGTTTCACCTTCCACACACCGGGCGCAAGCAATCAAATCGGAGCAGCCAATCACACGCAGCATCCGACTCCCCCCGACGAGTATAAATATAGTAGCGCCAGCCCCGATCGAGATATATCAGTCTCTACCTCCGATCTTCACACTTCAATCTGATACTTGACGAACCTCTGTCTTCAAGCCGACTGTGATCACAAATCCATCGGGATTGACGAGGACGAGGTTTTCGCTACACGAGATTCCACCTTCTTCCAGACTACCAGAACCCGAGTAGATAGAGTTATACACTTCGTATTCCTCGCTACTCTAAGTCTCGTTAAAGCCGAGACACCAAGCAGTATTCCTAAACGGACGACACTGTCTTGGTTCCAGGAAGCCTCGCCACCCGGGTTCACAGATTTATTTGTGAACCGCCCGCTGGGACGAGCCGGAAAGACCTCAAGACAGCCCACAGCGGCCGATCTTTCCGAATCAGGCGGACCTGTTTGATTGAAAGAGCTTCACTCGATCGACAAGCAGTCGACCCCTTTCAGGAGGACCCTCCGAATAAAAAATTCGGAAGCGAGTCCCCGCAATTTAGTTCTTTTCAGAACTAAATAATTCCTCTCAAAGGGAGCGGATACCCTCGTTCCGCCTTCTGGGAGAGCCCGAGCAGACTGCTTGGCGCCGGCCAACGAGCCCCACTGGGTCACACGACGAGAGCGGGTGAATTCCCCACCAGTCCTACACGTGGCACCGCCTCCGATATATACAAGGCCGGGCCAAAGCTCTCTCGTAGACGCGCAGCCGTGTGCTTCACACGCCGGTCTCACGAGAGATAACAGCTTAACTCGACTTCCTGAAATACGGAAGGATCGAGCATATTTCATGGCGCCATTGTATCCATCCCCAGCGGATTTAAGCTACACGGCCAACCAATACCAAACCCCTTTTCAAAGGGTCCCTCGCGAATTTAATTCACGAGCGGAAATACGCCCATCCTACTTGACCAAGTACAACAAAAGTCAGGGTCTTTTTCAAGACTCTCGAGACCAACTAGAATACGAGACAAAAGGTACTTTTCAGTATCTACAAACTTCCGTTTCATACGGTCATGAAAACACTCACAAGAGCCAGTGAATTTATATTGCTCTTCCATAGGTACCTCTTTGAATTGCACTTAACCTAAATCCGTGGGACTAATTGTGTTGACCTCTCGGGCAACTTAGATAGTGGGTAGTTGAGATACCAAAATTAATTATAATAATATTATGGAAACTATTTTACACTGCCTCATTAAAATAAGTGGATACTGGCCCCGTCATCCTTTGCAGCAGGTTAAGGGAGTGGTGAAGTCGACTTCCTCTGAGAATAAGTCTCTAGGACCTCATAGCTCGTGGATTGTCGATCAACCGTTCCTGGAAACCTAGGCCTACTCTAGTGTATTAAGGTTAGATCAACAGAAACTATGCTCAGCACTAGGATCAAAACTTTTAATTTGTAAAATCACTGAGATCGTGCGTCCTGAAAGGGGGGTCAGGATTTATGGGGGATGTTTTTATCTCTGGCCTCTAGGGCTCCTGGTGTCATTGATGATCATCCCCTGAGTTCTGAATCCCTGTGTACATGTTTATTTTTTTATGCTCTAAAACTTATAACACAGACTCCTGCGATTTATGGAATGTGAAAATGGATTAATTTCTCCAGTTAGCTTTGTTCATATTACCTCAATTAGGTAACAAGATCGATGGTCATGGCAAGTAACTGGTCTTGCGAGAGTATCCATGCATCAATAGTATCCATGTATAACTATCAGTAAACATGGTTCTGCTATCGACCTTCACTTGTGAATGTCCATAAGGGTATCTTCTACTGTAAACACAATCAGGATCGTCCTGTATACCTTCTGGGGACACGTCGAGAAAACGTGTTACTTAACAAAAGTCGCTGTGCACGCTATTTGCATTGTATCTGTATACCAATTCAGACAGCTTTCCTCACTGGTCCCTTGGGAGACAATAATGAAAACATTCATATTTTCTTTGTGTACCCTCTTTAGCATAGTTAAAACATATGGGGTTACATACTCAACTTGGAAAAAATACTGGATACAGCTTATGAAAACTTGAAATATGGAGAACAGAGGTGACAAGTGAAGTTTTTGAGAGCCAGGAGGAATACGGGATGAGCCTTCTATACCTAATTTTGAGTCCAAAGAAAAAGAGAACCCCATATTCAGGGGTTCAGGTATTTGTCTTACCCTAATTAGTATATTTTTATTAGTCTCTCGAGGTACATAGACAATTAGAAAAATCCTGATAGTAAATATTCCTCCTGTCTTATTTTACTTATTTGCCTTTGAGTACTAGAATTGTTAGTAAACCAATACTGGTTTCTCTAGATACACAGATAATAGAAACTCTGATACTAAATATTTCCTCTGAATTTATTTACTTATGTGCTTTTGAGTACTAAAAATGTGTTAGGAAACCAATGCTTTGATTCAACTAACTTTTCCACTCAGTGTGTACTTTCAGATCGCACTCACACCGATCCTACAATGAGTCAATCAGATTCAGATATTTCACTGACCGGAAGCTTGGCCAAACGAATGTGGGACGAGACTGACCATGAAAACAAACACTTAAATACTGACATGGACCAGGATTTTTTTTGGGAAGTAGTAAATTGATAAAAATTTTCGGAAAATTTATTTTTCCAAAATCGTCTATGTTTGAGCTGATATGAAGGTCTTCGGAATGTATTTTTTAAGAACCCAAGTACACTATTCTTACAAAAAATCTAACGCTGATTCCGAAAATGAGGTCAAAAGTTGAAATTAAATGAGGTGAAGTGGAGAAATTGGAGTTTAAAAGGAAAAAACACAGTTTACCAGGGAAAAAACCTTTAAAAAATCATATTTTGAGTACGGATGAGATAAAAATATGCAGTTGGCGGCGTTTTACTTCATTTTTGTTGCAAATTAATCGAAATAAATTTCAATTATCCGGTTCCACCCTGTAAATGTAGAGTGAAATAACAACAAAAGGAGAAGAACATGTATTACACATACATTTGTACTATGTAGGTACAAACAAAAGTTACATGGCTACAAATGTATATAAATACTGTAAATATAAAATACAATATAATTGTAAACATACCAGATCAACGATCAATCGACAATCAACACGTTTAGCCGCATAAAAAATCCCCAAAACTAAGGGGAGCAAGTCCTCTTAAAATTCAGATACAAATGAAACGCTTCCTATCATAATTATGAACACTAACAGACAGTGTTAACTCCCTGTCACATCGAACCATTTTGCGTTGCATTTAACCTACTGAAGAGAACAATAAGGTCGTGCATATTAGAAGTAGGATATCGATGAGAGGTCGAAACAAAATCAGACGTAAAAAATTCAAGAATATACACTGCAGGGATGGTAATGATATTCAAATTTATGAAGGCATGTTTGCAATCGGCTCTTTAGCCCAACCTTGCTAATTCTCTGACTGCAAGCGTACACCGCCTAGCTTTGCAAGGGCAGCCAAATGATCAAACTTTGTGAAATGATTTGCAGTCTTTTTTTTTCCCACGGTATTGACTCACTATATCATGGGTAAAACAAGAATGGAAATGGGAAACAAGCAAAGTCGTAGGTTTTGAAGATTATTAAAAGTTTTATTTGGATTGATGACGAAATTTCCAACATATGGGGCCTGATCGACGAACAGTCCACTGTCCTGAGATCGAAAAGACCTATTTCGCCTTAAATATTGGACAAATATCTTCGTCGTTAAATGTATTCTACATTTGTATAGGTAATACCTACCCATGTTAAGGGGTAATAAAATGATTGGATAAGAAATGTAAGGAAAAATACAATTACATATAAATACATTAACTTACATATAAAAATACATAAAATACATTAAAATTACATATATAAATACATTACATTCCAAAGATAATTAACTCATTAACCAAACTCAATAAGTTAACACTTAAATGGAGGTGAGATACTGAAATGGCCAACAACCAAATTATAAAATTAGAACTTATAAAAAATGAAGTAGGTGCAAAGAAACACCCGCAACATGACTGTACATTTGTAAGAATTAATTATCACTTGAAAGTAGGGCATAGGTACTTCAGGTATTATAAAATGCTTTTTTCCAAAGTTTTTGTTTACAGTTTTTTCCAAGTTTGAAAATTTACTTAGTAACTAGTTATTTTATGAATTAGTGCCCAGCTTGGTTGTCAAAATGTTGTCAGAAAGCTTCTACACCTGAGAATGAAAATTTTGATATCAATAAATTCCATAAGCACAATAATAAAATTACATAAATCAAATTTCTCATCATGATTAATCTATTATCAGCGAAATGTTGGGGTCATTACATCAAGAACTTACAAAGGAAGCTGTGTTTGTGTCGTCTCACAGAACGGAGCTCTCGGAAGACTCAGCCATCACGGACGGAAGACTTCTTACCTAATAACAAAACATTAGATTTTAATTTATGTGAAATGCATAATACAATGGTACCAGGCATTAGAATTCTCATCAGTTTGAAAATCTGCTTTAAATTAGTTTTACTCCAGGAGGATTAATAAACCTGCATGCCTATATAAGTATTTTTTCTTATTACCAAGAAGAGGACCAGCTTGGTTACAGGCTTGCCTGGCGTACGGATTCTTATCAAGTTGACCATGCAAAAGCTGAAACTTGCACTGAACACCAAATGTCTGGTTTTCACATAAAGAGCGGCGGATGTCTGGTTTTTGGTTTCAAACTATGCATGTGCCTTTTATTGTAGGACGTCGAAACAACCTCGGAACATACATTTGAAGACTGTGGCCGAACAACCCTCTATGTTACAATTTTTCGTTAATTTTTTTATTTAAGCCGCAACTCAACCAGAAGGGTCATTAGCGGCATTGAACATGGTGTCTAAAGGGTCACTAGATGTGGCGCAATTCTAAGGGGAGCCATGTTGCCATCCTTGACTAAAAAGGAGCGCCATCTTGGACTCTACTGGCAACTCGGAGGGGGAAAAAATGAGGAGTACAGTTACGACCACTGTTTAGCCCCCAAAGTGGATTAAAAAAACCCCAAAAATTAAGTAATACAACGAAGACTAGATGTAAAATAGGCTAATAACTCTATACATGCTACTATGTACAGTCAGCAAAGTGAAATAAAACTACGACTAGATGTATATAAATATATCACAGATCAGATATCACAATTCGTAGTAGGCGGCTCTCCGGTACAACAACAGGGATCGGACCTTGTCTGGTCCAGATAAAATGTCAACTCACTGAGGGGGCTGATGCTGGACTCGAAGGTCCACAAGAGCTGGGCAGTCCTCCAGAAAGTGGTGGATGGACAGATCACCCCCACTCCTCCCACACACAACATCTCGAGTTCTGCACTAAGCAGGTGTCTGTGGGTAAGACGGGTATGGCCAGTGGCAACCCGGTTGACCACTATTCGATCCCTCCTTGGAAGTAGGGTTACGAAAGGGCCCACCGGGCTCAAGTCCTGAAGGACACCACGCAGACCAGTGACCTCACCCTGCCATTGCTCATGCCAGATGGAATTGACTTTATGTTGCATGTAGGAGATTTGATTTTCTTTTTTCGATTATTATCTTCAATAATGAATTTATGTAATTGACCAAGAAAAAAATTGTTTAACCCCCTCTTCAAAATTTGTTGGTTTACGTTTCAAGATGCGTAGAATTCCAAAATCGAAGAAAAAATTCGGTCCGTCCGCTGTTCAGAGCTTTTATCCAAAACAACTTGACCAAAGTTTAGGAAATTTGGCTCAAAAATCATACATTGGCTGAGGATGTGCCAGTAACATCGGCATCAATTTAGGTCGACACTAAAGGGTAGTAATTAAGAGCTGAAATATTGTAAAATCTAGACATCAAAAACTTTCGAGGTAGGTAACAGTAATGTTTTTTGGGTCTCATTTATAGAATCATCCCAGCAGAGAATCGGATGAAACCACCCGGGTGGCTGTGCGCTCATCCATTTGCTCTCCCAGTCAGGCAGGAAAATAAATTAACAACATGGTAGCAAATCATAACTGGTGGAATATAGAAAAAATCCAATAGCCTTGTAACTACGACGCTCGTATCAGCTCATGTAACTCGAATGGAATTTATAACCGGGTTTATTATAGGTACCTAGTGGAAGCGTTGTTTTCTCCTTCGGGAGATGAAACATTTTTTTGTCTCCAAAATCAAAAATTTCACTCGCATTTTACGTTTTATACCATTCGGGACAAATTTTATTTTGTGTGTTGTGTATCCGCAAATCAGTGGAACAAGCCTCATTTCTACAAATCTCATCCGTTTTTTATGAAACGTTCATGGAATGTACTGGTTAGGGTGAAGATGGTCCACTATCAGTTTCGTTGTTCTCAAATCAATACTTTGCCCAGTCAAATTAGACCAAAAAGAGGCAACTTGGGGAAATAATTCATAGTAAAGAAATTTCTTCACCAAGCTCTTCCTTCATACGTAGTAAATCATATCTCAAAAGTCCCCTAGTATGGGGGGTGTTTTTCTCCATTTTTTCAACTTTTTTTTCGTTTTTTTTTGCCTATAACTAGAAAAGTAAGCGTTCTAGCGACTTGTTTACTATTACCAGAATTAAAGTGCATAAAATTTCCTACAATTTGCACTCCTGACTTCATTCTCTACGATTAGGCGTCCTGCCGCTAGAGCGCGTTGAAAAGTAGGTATAATTTCAAAAAATCAGCAAAAAGGCCTTTATGCTCTTTTTACGCAGAAATCATTCGTATGAAGCTTCTGGGTGACTTAGAATACATCATGACTTGTTTTCCGAACGTCAGTGATGCTCGGACAGTGGCTTGAGCGGGTTTCATGTATGTCTTTGTTTTCTGTTCTTCGCTTACATCCTGGAAACTGTGATAACCATAACATATTTTCAGCGCCCTTACCAACAAACTGTGAATTACCGGTGAATATATTTGTATATAAAACACAGTGGCTCTTAAAAAGAAAAAAAAAGGAACTAAAGAAAATGAGCTGTGTTTCACCAAAAAATGTTTAGTGTGCAGGTACAGTATAACCCATGTTAAAGTAATATTCACAAAAGGAGTGGGAAGGGGAAGGGGTCATCAATCTTCACAGGTGTCTGCTCTTCATACATTGAACACCATCCACAGTCAAACTGAAAATCAAAATCGGATTACAGTGAGGTGCATATAATCTTATATTGATAGTAGTAGTAAAGTAGACAACCATTCCAGGTTGGGGCTTTTCGTCCGACTGCCTCGGGTGTCGCGGACGACATCAGCTGTCCCAGATTCGTTCTGATGATTTCACTTAAAGCTCCTCATTGCCTCGCCCCCTTGAGTGGAGAGGGTTTCGCAGTACAGAAGCGCGAAAATTACTTGGACGTCTGACCCTTACCTGGGCGGTCACCCATCCAATTACTCCCCACGCTCGGCGTTGCTTAACTTCACTAATCGTATGAGAAACGGTTCATTGCAACGCCTAACCCGTACGGCTCTTATATTGATAAATAGATGAAGTTCATGTAGATGATTAGGATGAAACTTACATAGAGATGGCATATGTTTTGAGTGGGTAGTCTTATGATTCCGTGTCTGTTTCATCATCTTCTATAGATGAACCGTCGTCAGCAAGTGGTGGGTTGTTTGTGCAGGAACCTGAACAGTTGGAGCAGAGTGCTGAGCAGTGGATGCCAGCTCTGTGGCATCCACATCGACCACTACCGCAGCTTTTGGTGCAGCTGCAAAATATATTCTGCAGAATTTCAGGTGTTGCTGGTGGATCCAAAGTTGGGATTGGTTTGAGGAAGCCATCGTCTTCCCTACTCAAGCCCCAATTCACTCACATCCACGGCTCAACACTGCCATCCCTATGTAAGTTTCATCCTAATCATCTGCATGAACTTCATCTATTTATCAATATAAGAGCCGTACGGGTTAGGCGTTGCAATGAACCGTTTCTCTTGCGATTAGCGAAGTTAAGCAACGTCGAGCGTGGTGAGTACTTGGATGGGTGACCGCCCAGGTAAGGGTCAGACGTTCAATTAATTTTCGCGCTTCAGTACGGCGAACCCCTCTCCACTCAAGGGGGCGAGGCAATGAGGAGCTTTAAGTGAAATCATCAGAACGAATCTGGGACAGCTGATGACGTCCGCGACACCCGAGGCAGTCGGACGAAAAGCCCCAACTTGGAATGTTTGTCTACTTTACTACTACTATCAACATAAGATTATATGCACCTCACTGTAATCCGATTTTGAATTTTCAGTTTGATTGTGGATGGTGATTCTCAATGGATGAAGAGCAGACACCTGTGAAGATTGATGACCCCTTCCCCCTCCCACTCCTTTTGTGAATATTACTTTAACATAGGTTATACTGTACCTGCACATTAAACATTTGTTGGTAAAACACAGCTCATTTTCTTTAGTTCCTTTTTTTTCTTTTTTAGAGCCACTGTGTTTTACATACATATATATTCACCGATAATTCACAGTGAGTTGTTAAGGGTGCTGAAAATATGTTATGGTTATCATAGTTTCCAGGATGTAAGCGAAGAACAGAAAACAAAGACATACATGAAACCCGCTCAAGCCACTGTCCGAGCATCACTGACGTTCGGAAAACAAGTCATGATGTATTCTAAGTCACCCAGAAGCTTCATACGAATGATTTCTGCGTAAAAAGAGCATAAAGGCCTTTTTGCTGATTTTTTGAAATTATACCTACTTTTCAACCCGCTCTAGCGGCGGAACGCCTAATCGTAGAGAATGAAGTCAGGAGTGCAAATTGTAGGAAATTTTATGCACTTTAATTCTGGTAATAGTAAACAAGTCAATAGAACGCTTACTTTTCGAGTTATAGGCAAAAAACCGAAAAAAAGTCGAAAAAATGGAGAACCCCCCCTCGTCGAGCTCACCCCCCATACTAGGGGAATTTTGAGATATGATTTACTACGTATGAAGGAAGAGCTTGGTGAAGAAATTTCTTTACTATGCATTTTTTCTCCTATTTTCTCTAATTTGACTGGGCTACTTCACTCAGAGCATTCGCAAATGTAAATTCCACCAAGCAAATTTTTCCACGCTCAAATTCGTAGGATAGTTAAGTGGGGAAGATTGGATAAACCCTTAAGCTGGTCACACACGAGCGTTCCAACAAGACAAATGGCTTGGTAGCGCACCAATGGAACAATGTGTACGGCCAAACCCGATCATGATTGGAGCGACGGACGAGGCGTGATGGAATTTCGACAGATCCAAAAGCCATCGTGCCACGCCAAAACTCCATCGCGCCAACTTCTCGTGTGTGGAAAAACCCGATCGAGCGGGACGGACAAATGGCGCAATGGAGCGATCGTGTAAGTCAAAGTGCGTGCGTTTTTCTCTCAGTTGATGATGAGCAGTCGGCAACACTGGGTCTCGGTCTCCGCCGATTTTTACCCGAACTACATTGTCATCAAACGAAAATGAGTGCTTCAAACTGATATTGCTGTTACAAATTTAAGCTACTCATAATTCATCCCAGTGGCCAAGAATCGTAGTGTAGCCGTAAGCCTTTCATCGGGAGTACTGCCCTGTCTCATGACTGCTATTGCTTCCGAGACTGCAAGGCAGCGGAAGCTTTGTATTCACTTTCGAAATGAAAAAAACTTTCTTGCTCCAAAATCAAAATTTTCACTCGCATTTTGCGTTTCAGAGCCTCCTGAACAAATTTGGTTCCGTGTCTGTCTGTCTGTCCACATTTCCTTGTAACAGCCATAACTTCCACAATTTTGATCCGATTTTAACAAAATTTTCAGGGATCGTGCGGGTTAAGCTCTAGATGGTCCCCTATCAACTTCATCATGATCGAATCAACGGTAGCTTCTGCGCAGGCGCTAACGTGAATTCCTTGTGACGGTCATAACTCGGTCAATGTTGAACGGATTTCGGTCAGATTTTCAGAGATGATGTGGGTAAGGTCCCTTGAGGTCCCATAAGACAATCATCATAATTGCATTAGCGGTACGCTCTGCGCATGCGTGAACGAAATATTCTTGTTACGGTCCTTGCAACAGCCCTAATTTCCACAATTTTGATGCGATTTTCTTCAAATTTTTAGGGATCGTGCGGGTATAGCTCTACATGGTCCCCTATCAGTTCCGTCATGATCGAATCAATGGTAGCCTCTGCGCAGGCGCAAACAAAATTTTCTTGTTTCGGTCATAAACCAGGCAATTGTGAACGGATTTAGGTCAGATTTTCAGGGATGATGCGGGCAAAGTTTCTTGAGGTACCGTTTCACATTCTTCGCGATCATCAGCAGCAGTACGCTAGGCGCATGTGCGAAAGTGATGTTTTTGTTACGGTCACAGCTTAGTTAATTTTATCGGATTTTGTTCAAATTTTCAGAGATGATCCCGGTAGAGTCCTTTGAGGTGCCATACGAATCGCCAAAAAATATCCCCAAGGATGTTTTAATCATGAATTTAGATCAAAATATTAATGAAATCCTGTAAATCAAATAAAAACTCCTTCAGTTTTGCCATATTAAAATCAAAATTTTCCTTATTAATTTCATTTATTATATGTACCATTCAGCTTCCAATTTCCCACCTTATCAATTCCCTGATGCCAGAACCGGTCGTTTCTAGTTTTCTGGAATTTAATGGTGACGTACTGTGAAGGTCACGAGGAATCTCATGTGCCATTTCCTTGGCAGTGTATTTTTATTTATTTTTTTTTTTTTCAATACTTGGCGTGACCAAATGAAGTAATTGACAGTAGGCCTCTTCGTCAATGCGTAATTTCTCCAGTCTGATGGTTCCAATCGCAGCTCTTCAAGTAAATTCAAGTGTGTGTGCTGGCTTCTGTTTAGAAACCAATGTTTCCCCCACATTCGTCGGGGTTTTCTTCGTTTCACATACAAACATACCGCTGTCGCCAAAAAGAGAAACTCTTCTTCGTCCATACCAAAGAAAGTTCACAATATCACAAAAACACATCTACAGATGACGGTAGGAACAGCACTGGAAACAATGGAGTGGAGTGATCGTCTGTGACTCCAACTTCCGACCCTTTCCTTCGTCCCTCCAATACGAGCCACGCCACTCCATTTGGAACGCTCGTGTGTGACCAGCATTATAAATTTCAAAATGATTGGATAATTTATTAGTAGCTAATGCTCATGCGCGAATGTATATTCCTTTTAATGAACCTACAAGTAATTTCAACAGCTTTCATCCGAGTTCGATGACATTTTCAGGGAATATGCGGATTAGGCTGTAGATGGTCCCTATCAATTTCGTCTTTCTCAAATCACATCTCCATTCTGCGCATGGGCAAATATAAATTACTTCAAACATCATTTTGAGACGCCCTAGTTTTGTCCAATCCTGCTCAAATGTGGATAGTTGGGGGACGACGATTTAATCATTCCATATCAATTTCAACGTTATTGCATCTTTCGTAGCTCCTGCACATGTGCGAAAGTATAATCCCAAGAACAAGCATAATTTCTAGTTTTAATAAGATTTTGATGAAATTTTCGGATAATGTACAGGTTAGGCTGCAGATTGTTCCCCACTTATTTAATTTTTCTCAAATCATTAGGTACTCCATTCTGCGTATGTGCTAAACGTAAATTACTTTAAGCATAATTTTCACGTTTCCTAATTGATCGATTTCGACATTTTACGTTACCTACATCTTGATGTGGTATAATTCGCTATGTAGTTTTTTAAAATGATTATTAAATCATTTCAATGCTCTATACTCTCATGTTATTTTCAGTAGGAAGGTACCTACCTACTCTGATCAGTTTTGGAACGTTTGAGGCTAATTTCTTTCCTAACTGACTCATGGTGCGGAAATTTAGGAAAAGCTCCTTTGGGAAACCTCGAAAACAATTACGAGGTTCGGAGGCACACAGATCGGCTTAGGGGGCATCTGAGGCGAATCTATTTATTTTTCAACATGCCGTTTATTATGATTATACTTTTTGTTTTGACATTTTTTAATTTTCGATATTTACTATAAACCATAAAACTGTGGGGTCCTTGTAATGTAAAGGTGTGTGTGACCGAAAGAAGACCCAGGCAGAAAAGAACTCGAAGAAGACCTCCACCACTACCACCCCTCAAACCCCTTACCTTGCCAGGCTCCATTTCCTCCCCTGCCTATCTCCACTCTTTCCTGACTGGAGGGGGTGGTCTGAAGTATAAAAATTGCTGTAGGGGTACATATGATCATATTCTGTCCAGCTCAAGTACATACACAAAGTCAGTTTCACTTTTCGGGAGCACCCACCCTCAGTGTACAAGTGAACACCACCCTGTTCCTTTTCCACATATCTACCCTCAATCGCTACTGACCAACTCTCCCTCGACGGGGACCGCAATCTACACCTTCAGGACTGAGATTGGTGAAATTGTTTAAAACTTGTGGACTACCTAGTCCGTTCGTTAAAAAGACAGTGACTGAGAATTTGAGTTTCATTTCTTTTGTGCTCAATTTTTCCCAATATTGAATTTGATCGTTTTTGTTGTTTCCGTTTTCTTGGAGCCCCTGGCTCAGTACTTTTACCATTAAGATCATTTTAATTTCTGTTTAAGAATCCAAGATGTCATTTTCGTTCTCGCCAGATTTTCGTTTTGTTTCATTTACCATTCTGAAGTTTATTGCCTTACGTTTTCCTAGATGATAAGAATTATTTGTTTGAGAGAGTGGGGTATATGTGCCTCTTGTTTCTATAGAGGAATAAAATATTTTCGCTCTAGTTGATTGCACAAGTTTTCTGTTTTTCTATGAAAAATTCTACCTTGGTGGGAGGTTCTGCTAATTTTTAGCGGAGGTGGCAGCAGAAAGTAAATTGTTGCTCGTTTACCCCATAAAAAGTGTTACATGTGGACCCTTGTTTTGATCATTTACTATATCTATCTTTATTAACTGAATTAGGGGATGATGTGACATTTGATGATGTCACCTCTCTTGACAACAGATTCGCCAGTAAAATCAGACCACACGGAATCTTGCTCTGCAACAAACATGGACTCAGAAGCATTAAGAGGATATTTCAACCTTTCATCAAGTTATCAAAGATCCAATAGGCAGGTATGGCCAGATGCACGAGGAAGAGGGAATCCAGCCAAAGACACTTCCATATTTCACTTTGCAAGAGACTTAAGGGACAGAAGACTGAGAGACATGGTACTAAGAACAAACCCTACGTCCATGAACCAAGCGCTAGAAGATGCTGAGGGAATGGAGACTGTACTGCTGATACCAAGACCTGTTAATGTGTATATGGACAAAGTAATAGACGTTTCATTGAAGCAGGAGGACGTTAACGGCTTGCAAGCAGGTCCATATCAGTCAGTCAGGCCATCAACACAGCGTAGGGTGATAGTTTGTTGGCAGTGTGTAGAGCATGAAGTTGTCTGGATCAACTTAGGCTAGGAGATCAGAAATCGCCTCAAGGTTGGTCAGAAGAGTCTTGACCGAACCTTGAAGTGCCAGGCTTAACGGCATAACATGTTGCGACACAGAAGTGGAAGATATCCCATCTTTCAGAGTCACTCCAATCCCATCACTTGCTTTGCAAGGTAGTCTTAATAGTGTTGAATGCGTTGTGGTAGAAACTGGTGCAACTAGAACTATAATGAGCCTGGAATTGGTGGATAGGGTAAAGTACACTAATCGCCCAACTGGACACTAATACATCCATTCCATTCCAGGTGAGAGGATGCTAATGGAGGGCCAGGCGACAGTGTTTTTGGATGTTGGAGATGAACAGGGGAGGTTTCAAAATGTTCTTGTGGCAAGAATTCAAGAGGAATCCTGCGTTCTAGGGCTTGATTTCCTGGTGGCCCATCATTGCTTGATTGATTTGGCAAAGCGTGTAGTTGTAGTTGAAGAGTGGCTATGATGGAGGAGTTTGATGATCGGCAAGGGGAGCAGTTCCAGGAGTTGATTGTAGTTGACGATGCAAATAGGTACTGGCAAAACAAGCAATCAAGACTTCCCAGTGCTCCTTTAGAAATTGTGGGAAGAGGTTGAGACTAACCTATCAGGAGAGGAGAAGGCATTAGAGCAAAAACTCTTAGTAGACTTTGCTGAAGTATTTGCTAAACATATGCGGATATTAGAACAATCAAAGGCTGTGCTCATGTGATTGATACCAGGGTTAGTTTCCCAATCCTACAGCCACCAAGGAGAGCCTTGAAGAGGTAGAAAAGTTGGTATCAGACATGGAGGCCAATGCCAATGGTGCTCCGAACTAACAAGGAGAGCTAGGGGGGCAGTGACCTAAAGAAAGTAGTTGTTGACATCATTTTCCCCTTGCAAGTACTTTGTGTCGCCCCTTTTTGCTCTATAATTATTTCCCCGCACCACCAACCTCATCAATCCTTTTCAAAAATGAAAATGATATTATTAATAGATTAATAATTATAATAAAGAAATGTATACAAACAATAAAAACGGAAAAATAAACAAAAAACCGGTAGGTAGGAAGGAACCTGCAGCACATGAATAACCACACTGTAATCCAGAGACGTCCTTACGAAATTAGAGACCTCAGATCAGTAACTGATGTAACCAGCAACCCCGTGCATTATAAAGCCTAGGAACTTTCTCGGTACCAGCTCTTTTCTATTCAAGACAAGACTGTTGGGTGATACATAATGTACCACTAGGGTCGAACTTGTACTACATAGAACGACCTCTCATAGGCTAGTGTTACGCTCCAGGAAAATAACTCTCACAGTCGAAGAGGTTTGGTCACCCTGGCCTCTTAGCTCTGATCGTTAGAGCGTTGCAACTCCGGGAAATTAATAATAATTTCTACGAGAAATTATTTTCCCGGAGTTGCAACGCTCTAAGGACCAGAGCTAAGAGGCCAGGGTTATCAAACCTCTTCGACTGTGAGAGTTATTTTCCTGGAGCGTAACATTTCCCCGGAGTCAAATACCAGCCGCTGGCTCAGCAGATGCTCGCTGGAACAAGTCAGCAGTCGAGCGAGGTCATTGTCACGGTGTGTTTTGACTCAAGTGAGTGAGGAAATGAAAGGCATAACAACAGGAAATGTGATATTTACAGTCTTTTGGCTCGAGAGGGATTTAATTAATTATTGTTTCATATGATTTTGGGTCCTATTTCGACTGCGCCACTGTAACGGGCTAAAAATATTTGATACCTCGACAGGAGTTCGAACTCGCGTCGTCACAACTACGAGAAATTACTATTAATTTCCCGGAGTTGCAGCGCTCTAACGACCAGAGCTAAGAGGCCAGGGTTACCAAACCTCTTCGACTGTGAGAGTTATTTTCCTGGAGCGTAACATTTCCCCGGAGTCAAATACCAGCCGTCTCGGCTGGTTTGGGGTCGGACGAATGACCAAGTGAAACTGCAGGCGGCTGGCTCAGCAGATGCTCGCTGGAATAAGTCAGCAGTCCAGCGAGGTCATTGTCACGGTGTGTTTTGACTCAAGTGAGTGAGGAAATGAAAGGCATAACAACAGGCAACTCCGGGAAAATAATTTCTCGTAGTTGTGACGACGCGAGTTCGAACTCCTGTTGAGGTATCAAATATTTTTGGGCCGTTACACTAGGATAACCAGCCCTATTATAAGGCGAAAGGGTCTCCATCAGAGGTATGAGAAGGGCAAGCTGAGCTGTAAGCCCCATGTATTAATTTTGAAATGAACACTCAACTACGATCTACAATACTGTTTCATTCACCTAAGTAACCAAATCTATTAAAAGTTGAAGAAGAACGCTAGATCACATATTCTTAGTTCTAACACGTTATCAGGCATTTTATTATTTTAATTAGGTATCAGTTCATCACGATGGTTATGTTCACCGTGTTTGGGTGTAGTAATCTGAGTAAGATGGTTTTCCCAAGGGATGAAACTTTAAGAAAACAGTGGATTTTTGCTATCCACCAGAAAAAGAATTTTGCGATTAAAAATTCAACAAAAGTGTGGCTGCTCCCTAAGGCAAGCTTCTCATGTTCGGAGCCCGATTGACGCATCTAACAGTCCCTGGGCTGGTCCCATTGTTTTAGTCCAGAAGAAAGATGGAAGTACGCCATTTGTGAACAATGAGGAAAGAAATCAGAGAAGGGAGGGTCAAGCGTCAAGGTCCCCTCTCCATGATGTCTTGGTTGATAATGCATCATTTAGGGCAGAATTCATAGACGGGAATTGAGTCAGTGTCTAAGTGTATCAATAAGAGTATTCATGCACTCAGTGCGATTCACAGACGTGATTAGAGGGTGATCCTGAACCTTTTTTGAAACCAGCGTTAAAACTCCTAATATAATTTGTCTTCTGATTCTCGAAAATACCATACTGCCAGCTGTAACAAGAACTATTCTGACAAATAAATATTTCTAAAAACCGATGAAATTTAAAGTTTTACTTGTTTAACAAATAGGTACTGAAAATTGTCAAATCTCACAAAAACTGCCTCATGTAAGCTTTTTAACAGTTTGGTCAGCATTGCGATTTCTTTTCAATTTGGTAGATATATATATATATATATATATATATATATATTAGATTGTATTTGAAAAAAAAAAAAAGAAAAAAAAACGAGGTATGACAAGGGGGTGAAAGAAATGTTATCATGCTCGTATAGCTTGACGAATACAGTCGACACAATGTCCCACTGGGGAAGATGCGTGGTTAAGAAACCATAAAGCTGGTCATTTTCCGCTTCTTAAAAAAACCGAACATTTAGCTTCCAGAGCAATTTCTGCCCGGACACCTCGATGAAAAGCCGGACTTTTTTCCCACTCCCATTCCCCCAAATCAGCTGCGCCTGAAATGTGCACTACTGTTTTGAAATTCGAGCATTCTGAGTGCATAGAAATAGTTAACTACTAATTTTATGGCAGTAAAACTCGTTCAAAATAATATTCTGCAATTAAAAGAAGATTCGGAAATTTTAGCTCATTTTGGGAATTTTTATGGATGTTTCAGCAAATATTAATGAAATTTGAGTACAATTGTCCGCATAATTTTGTACATAAATTTTATGTTCTAGTTTGTTGTTGATCAACTATCTTTGGCTTAAATCCTGCTAAATATAAATTTGACAATTTTTAGCAGTTTATAACCATTTTTAGTGATTTTTTTTTTTTTAGTACATTTTTTTAAATTTGACCCATTTGGTGTGCTCAAAAAGTGTTGGCCAACGAACTCATCTTTACGTTTGGAAAGCTTGATTTTTTGGCGCAAGGACGGAATTTTTATCCCAATCCTAAGGAGAGTTATCGTTATGAAGCTGGCTATCGCTCCAAAAACCGATTGTGAATGGGGAAACCCGAATGGAGCGGCGTAGCGCGGTCGAATATTCAACCAGCCATAAATCCTCCGAGCCAAGCCATTTTGAGCGGGCCCGTGAATGGGGAAATCCGGCGCAGATCAAACAATTCAGTTATGGATTACTTTATTCAAAATATTCCTCCTGTACCTCCCTTCCATATTTAAAGACTTGAGGTCAACCCATTTGAGTTTACCCTCACACAAAACAACCTTACACAACGGATAAAAACTGCCGCAAATATAAATGGAGAAATACGACCTCAGATTAGGGAACTATTCTAATGAAAACAAACAGATTGCTAATAATTTCTTCCATTTCTTCTTCCACTGTTTCAATGTGCACGGATGCTAAATTTATCCATGGAAATACTTCTATAAACATCTGAACTCTTTGTTGAAGCTAGGCAAGTACTTTTTCGAACCCGTTGTTCGCTAGGGATTACTGGGCTAGTCATCACAAATGGACCAAAGCTGTTGTCTCTGAAGTCATTATAGTTCACAGACCTACCGAGTGAACACTGAAGGTGGTACGACCTGGATACGCCATCTGGACCAATTGTGGTCCAGAACTCCACAGACATATGTGTCAGAAGATCATGAAAAGCTGACACATACAGAAGACACGCAGGGATTCACTAGACACCAAACTCCAGAAAGACCTACCGCCAGGAAATCATGGGAAAATAATGAAACCATATGGAAAACTGATCATCAATTAATTAATTACCAAAGCATGAAGAACCAAATCCATTTGAAGGAGTTTCTCCAATTTCCTACAAATCACCACCAGCCCCTCGTGAATCACGGATATCGACCTAACGTCGTACACCATTAAAGGAGTCGTCTTGTAGTGCTGCTCGACCCCTTCGTGTGAAAGTTAACCTTCCCAAACGGTACAGCCCCAGTTGAACTTTCCACAGTGATGTGACTTTTAGAAACCAAAAATAAAAGTTATTGTAAGAAAAAAGCAATTAATTTATTCATTTATTTTCTAAATTACTTCGCTCCACTCAATGGGGAGGATGTTGTGACTCCATGATAGTTCCATGTATAACTGCATGTTAAGTAACAGTAATTTACCTTCCTACTTAAAAAGTATGCGCTGGGTGTGCGTGAGTGTGAGCACTAGGTGCGTGCAAAAAAATAAGCGCTGGGTATGCACGAGCGTGAGCACTAGGTGGGTACAAAAATATAGGGGGCTGGACCACAACCTAGTGTGGCGTACATCGATGCTATAACAACTGTTAGTAGTGTTAATAGTTATAGATCATCTTGGTAATTGATACAACACAGAGAAAAAGTCAAGGATAAATCGGTGAGTAATCTAATATTGGATTTTCCATAACTAGATAGCGTACAGGTTAGAACATAAAGCAACTTCCTTTGTTCTTTGTTCTCAACACGTGCTCATTAACCAACCTATAAAGATCACATTTTCTTTTCTTTTCTGTTTCACATCTTCTCTCATTTCTTTCAGTAGCTTAAATGGAAAAAAATAAACCACCTGATCCTGGTGGTAGATGGGGAGAAGAACTTCTACAAAGGCTGACCCATATGGCCGGGAGTTCTAAACCCCAACTAACCGGGACCTCAGAAAGAAAAAATATTAAAACAGACAATGCCGAGGCGGGATCCCGCGATGGCAACCCTGCTAATAAAAACTTATTCACAAGAAAACGGGGATTAGCTGCAACACTTAATAAAAAGGTGAAACAGATGTCTGCAAAGATAGGGACAATGCAAAAACAGGGAAAGGAGGCACCCCTCTCCTATAAAGAAAAACTATTGCAAATTAAACAAGAATTAATGAAAGTTAGGGAAGACCTTTTGACTAAGGAAAAAAAAAGACGATAATAAACGTAAAAGAGACGAAAGCACACAACCGACAACAAAAGAAGAAAAGGTAGAAGCAAACAAAAAATGCCATCGTAATAGCTGAAAAAGCTCTGGATCGAACGGTATGCAAGAAACGAAAACTTAGTAATGAACGACAAGTGGGTCTGAAGAAAAAAGACAATTGGACCGAAGAAAATATTACAGAAATGAGGAAAATCATGATTAAAGAACTTTTAAACGATATAGGTAGAAGACCGGGAGCGGATCACTCCATAAAAATGGGCTTTCTGAACTCGGGAGTACATGAAGATAAAAATATTTTTTATTTACCTGCTTAAATGAGGCAGCCATGCTGTCCCTCACTAATATTTTACAAAAAGTGACTGAGGAGAACGAGTGGAAGGTGGTAAGTGAAGAGGAGTTTCCAACTAGAGAGTTTTTGTGTGGAAGATCTCATGGTCTAGTTACCGAAAGAGAAGACTTCCTAGACGTAATAGAAATGAACACAATAGAAGACACGAGGAACTTAACTTCAACGATTGGAAACTCATGAATTTGACAAAGAAGGTCTAATAACATACTTTGAGATTTCGGTATCAAAGCAGGATGCTGAGAATCTTGAAGAAATAGGTTTCTTAACAATCGAATTTTGCCTAGAGAGGGTGTGGATCAGAGGTAAAAGATTCGGAGAACGCATCGATTGGGATCTAGATAAGGGATTTCCCACACTAGACCAATCGACCATAAAAGAGTCCAAAAGAGGGGAGGGGGTAAAAGCGAGAATTACGATGGTTCAGCTGTGTAAAAATCTAGAAAAAGTTATTGCTGTGTAAAGAAAAAAAATACTTTTACCATCCAAAAAATGCGCAGGTTCCATTTTTCGTGGTTCCGATGACGTTGGGTGGTGAGGGTTATGGAATAGAATTGGTGTTCAAGATACTTGAATATTCTAATGTAGTTCACCACTAAATGGGGTCTTGTGCCTTTTTTCATTACTGGAAGTTTAAAAAAAATACTGTTGAACAATCGCGAAATCCATTCATCATGGTTCCGATGATGTTGCGTGGTAAGGGTTATGATAAAGAACAGCTGTTCAAAAACACTTGAAAATATTCATGTAATTTAGCGCTAATAGGGGCTCTGGTAGATATCTTTTTTTCATAGTTAGAAATTTGAAACCAATGTAGGACCTTCGAAAAACTTCTCTGTAGGTGTGGTTTAAATTTCAAATCGTTCAAAGGTCAGAAAGAATGGGGAAAATATGTTTAGAAACCTGAAAATAAATAATTCTGCGCTAAATTGCCTATAAACCTGCGTCTATTAGCGCTGGACTGGACGCGGCTTAAGAATAGCCAATAACATAATTTTAATTCGACTGAATCGATTTGTGGATCAGTGCGGTGGTCTGGCAGTCCGCGCCCTTTGCTTTACTTTAGCAAATTTTGTTTAAAATCCGAAAATGTCGAACTTAATTTAAGGGCACCCGGTAGGCAAAAAAACATTTTTCTAGGTAAATTTTTATTATTGTCTTAAAAAAAACTAGACAATCCACTGAACAAGACGGTATAACCAAATGTATTAAATTATAATCTAAAGCGTATGAAATAAATTAGTAAATTCAGCGACTAGTGCATTCCGGCTGAGGAAGGGTAGGAAGCGGCTATTTGAAGGCTGAGGGTCAGGTTCCGACAGTAAATGTTCAACCCATCTCTTAGGAGGATTTCTCTTCTGCTTACGAAAAACTCGTTGAGATCTGCCCATTCTGACGAGAGCTTATCCCAAAAGTTGCGAAACGAGTAAGAAAAGAAGTAAAGAATCGCAAGCACACACGTAGCGAAGAACAACACCGATGGAAACAAAGACTTGACTTGACTTTTCTCAATTTTTGTTGTTGAGGACATGAGGATGTTGTCAGAACATCCATCTTCCTCCATCCATCTTTCCATCTTCCTCCTCTTCTGTTGTTTGTTTTTAAATTCTGTGCTAGTGAATCATGCGGGCGATGCGAAAAGATGCGTGGAGGTGAAGTTTTCAAAAAATCTGCTCTCCTGAACAATTGCATTTTTTCAACTTCATGTACTTTTTTCTCGGGAACGGTTCATCGTAGCAACATGATCCAAATTTTGTCGTATAGATTAAAAAAAAAAAAAAAAAAGCTACAGACAAGTCAGATAGATTCATGAAATCTGACTTGGCTTGGTAAGTATGAATTTCTGAATGACAAAAAATCGGGGTCAAAAAGGACTATTTTTGGATGGCATGTACAAAATATTTTTAATGATCCTATAAGAAAACTATCCGACTTATTTGAAGAACACAACCAGTAGTACATGCAGTAAAAAATTGAACGATACTTTCCCCTAAGCTCTTCATTCTGTTCTTGGCGGACCTCAAGGCCAATTTGAGGGGCTGGGGCTGTCATGGTATCCCTTTCGCGGGTAGGGAATTGATGGTGCTGCTGTTTGCGGATGATGTTGCCATTTTGGCGGATTCGCTCCCCGATGCTCAGAGGAAGGTCACTGCTTTGACGGAGTATTGCAAGGAGAAGCAACTGAAAATCAACCCCAAGAAATCCAACATCTTGATT
The DNA here is from genome assembly GCA_030762985.1 of Adelphocoris suturalis. Classification (NCBI taxonomy): domain Eukaryota; kingdom Metazoa; phylum Arthropoda; class Insecta; order Hemiptera; family Miridae; genus Adelphocoris; species Adelphocoris suturalis. Next base: position 11,060,860 of record CM061040.1, read on the forward strand.
TTTGATAAGGGAGGTCGGGTCGCAACAGGTAGAAAAATCATGTGTTGTGACGAGGAGATCAAGCGGATTCCGTCCTTCCAGTATCTTGGAGTAACTTTTAGCCGATCTGGTAAGTTCAACCAAAATAAGGAAAAGATGATCAAGAAGGCAAGAGTGGCTATTGGAAGTACACGAGATATTCTTTTCCATGGAAAAGTGGACTCATGGGACGCAAAGTTCAAACTTTTTGATTCGCTTGTGGCATCGGTGCTTCTGTACGCAGCAGATGTTTGGGGAATTTGGTAAATGGAAGACATCGAGGTCGTACAGATGTTATTTCTCAAAAGCACACTCTGTCTGCCACATGGAGTTCCTGACACTTCCTGCGTCTTGAGGCAGATCGACTTCCATTGAAAGTCTATGTACTTGAGCGTGCTCTGGGCTTCCAATCAAGAATCCTCAAAATGAGCAAAGAGAGATGGCCGAAGTTATGCCTTCAGGAGCTCATATCATACCACAAAAATCCTAGGAACTCGATTGACTTCAACTGGGTGACTAAGCTCGATAGCATATTTCAGTCTGTTGGAGTGAAAATGGATTGGGACGAGCTTAATTTTGACGCATTCCAAATCGATCGCAAGAACGTAATTGATGGCTACAAGAACCTATGTAGGAGCCAAGACATCCAACGGACATGGAACTCCGAGTACAACCCATCATTCCGTGCCATCCTGGACTATGATGGACGACAGGGATACCTGGGGAAGGCGGGGAATATCCATCGAGAGCGGCTGATAGCACAACTGAGACTGGCGACAAGAAATGTGGGCATGGGCAAGCTGAAATTCTACCACAGATGCAACAAGTACGAATTGGAAATAGCGAAACTTGTTCCCTCTGCAGCCTCGAGGTCCCCAAGACGTTGACCCACTTCCTGTTTGTATGTCCTCTTTACAGCTCATACAGAACATACTACCAAGGTGGATATTTTTTTTTTTTTTTTTTCAAAATTTCTTTATTAGAAACATAACATAACAACTGAGCTTGGCCCATCAAGTTAATTTACTTTAATACAATATTCGACATTGTGTAGAGTTCATAGCCCAATGGCAACTACTCTATAGGATCACTTTCTCACAAGTCTTGTCACATCACGTTACAAGGTCGAGAGGTTTCGTTCTGTCGAGACGCCGGATGACGTTACTGTTGTCTAATAGACGAAGAACTTCTGGGTTCATGTGTTCATGAAGCCGCTGTTCGTGTTTAATAGCAAAGTCCTTAACCACTTCGCTAACTGTTTCCATCTTGAGATCCCGGTGGAGGTCATCATTTCGTATGTACCAGGGAGCATTAACAATACTCCTTAGTACCTTGTTCTGAAAAGTTTGTATGATCTTTATGTTTGACTTTTTCGTGCAGCCCCAGAGCTGGATGCCATACGTCCAGGCTGGCCTTAGAATTTGCTTGTATATAAGCAATTTGTTGTGAAGGGATAGATCGGAGTACCTGCCGAGCAGCCAGTACATTTTTTTGAACTTGATATTTAATTGATCTCTTTTTTTAATGACATGCTCCTTCCATCTTAGTTTTGCATCAAGAGTCATTCCTAAATACTTTGCTGTATTGGCGTAAGGGATCTCACGCCCATTCAGCATGACTGGTATTTTTGTTACGTTTTTGTTTGTAAAGTTAATATGTGTAGATTTCTGTTCATTGAGTTTGAGCCGCCATTTTTTTGTCCATGTACTGACATTGTTAACAATAACTTGTAATTTCCTAGTTGCTTCCTCTACCGTATCACCAACCGCTAACAGGGCAGTATCATCAGCAAAAGTTGCAATTGTTGTGTCGTCATCGCTGGGTACATCACGTGTAAACAGAAGATAGAGCAAGGGCCCGAGCACGCTACCTTGCGGAACGCCTGCCTTTATTTTCTTGAGACTGGAATACTCTCCTTCGTGTTTTACTCTAAAGTGTCTCTCAGAGAGATAAGATTTCAGAATTAAGCAGAATTGCTTTGGTAGATCTCTCTCAAGTTTGTATTCAAGGCCTTGGTGCCAGACTTTATCAAAAGCTTGGGAAACATCCAGGAAGGTGCCTACGCAAACTTTTTTCCTTTCTAAGCAATTTTCAATTATATCAGTGATACGATGCACTTGATCTATGGTAGAGTGTTTTTCCCTGAAACCAAACTGGTGATCGGGGATTAGTTCTCTCTCTTCGACAGTAGCTTTCAGTCTTCGTATAAGTAATCTCTCAAACAGTTTCGAGATTACTGGTAGCAGAGATATCGGTCTATAAGAAGTTTTGTCCTTAGGGTCTTTCCCCGGTTTCAGAATCATGATAACTTCCGCCACTTTCCAGCAACGTGGTACATATTTCAGCCTCAGTGCTGCGTTGATAAGATACAGAAGCATTCGTATGCCTTCCTCTGGAAGTTTTTTAATTACATTACCAGTAATGAGATCATACCCAGGTGCTTTGTTCGTTTTAAGGACACGAATCCCATCTTTAAGTTCACTTATTGTAACTGGTTGTATATCTTCTAAATCCGTAGAGGGGGTGATAGTCGGTAGTTCTCCATCATTCACATGGCTAGAGTTCGGGACAAATGTTTTTTCAAGGTGATCAGCAAAGACTTCTGCCTTTTCAATTGGGCTCTTTGCCCATTCCCCGTCTTCCTTTTTAATGGGAGGTACGTATTCCTTCGTCTGCTTGAGTGACTTGGTAACCTTCCAGAGTGAATAATCCGTATCTTTTTCAGGGTTTAGACTATGTATTAGCCTAAGGTGGGTTTCTTGCTTCATTTCTGAGCATAGATTATCCAATTGATTCTTCAGCCTATTTAATTTAGTTTTATCACTTGGGGCTCTAGTAAGATGCCACGTTCTTCTAGCTTTCCTTTTTTCCCTGATCAGGTCCCTAACTTCACGAGGGTATGATACATTAGCATCAGAATGCTCAGTCCCTTGTGGGGTACTAGCCCAAGCTGCTCGCTGGATACATTTCATGAAATTTTCCGCTTCATCTTCAAGCTGTTCTGTATATTTAAGGGGAACAGATAGATCAATATTAACAGCTATGTATTCCCTAAAAACATCCCAATCAGTATAACGAGTAACTAATCGTGGAGGTTTATCTTTAATTATTATTGTGTCGCTAATTGTGAGGACTATTGCGGAATGATCAGACATGAGGCTTCCGCTGTCTTCGACGTAGATAAAATTACTCGATATTCCTTTGATCACGAAAAAGTCAATAAGGTCTGGAGCTTTTGTTCTATCCGTGGGCCAGTACGTCGGTTTACCAGAAGAATAGAAATCACTGTGCACTTTTTTACCAGCAGAGAATAGCTCTCGGCCTTTCGTTGTGGTTAGGCGTGAGCCCCAGTAAGTATTTTTTGCATTGAAGTCACCCCCAATGACAAAATTGGGTCCCAAGCTTTTGAGTAAGGACAAGTAGTCTACTTCTTTGAGATTATATCGTGGTGGGCAGTAGATCGCTGCTATGTTGCATTTTTTGCTATTTACCTGTACAGTTATTGAGGAGACTTGCATAAATTCTTCTTGAATTTTATGGTGTACGTAGTGCTTAATAGCACTCCTGATAAGGACAGCTGAACCCCCTCGAGGTCTTCCTGCTGGATGGTCCGCTCGGTAGCATTTATAACCATTGATTCCAATGTAGGATGACTGAACAAAATGAGTTTCAGAAACCAGGCATATATCTATTTTTTCTTGGCTCAGGAACAACTCCAGTTCTGAGGCATATTTTGCTAGTCCATTCGCATTCCAGGCAGCTATTCTAAATGTGTTTTGAATTTTCATGATTTCAACAACAATTTGGGTTTAATACTCCTTTCTAGCGTGGAAACTCTTTCAATCAACAGTCTGTTGGTGTGCTTTTGTTCATTTAACATTTCGAACATCAGAGTGAGCATTTTGTCAACAGAGGAGTTCGGAGTATTGCTGCGCACAACACTAGCGTACGACAACATACGAGTATTTTTATTATTTGCACAGGCAGAACTGACTTGACTTTGAGGCTTCAATGCAGTTTTCGAAGTAGTTTTTTCGGCAGATTTCCCAGAATGGAGTTTTTTTGTTTGGTCTTTGATTTTTTGTAACTCCCTAGCTACTTCGCACCCCCGATAGTTTGCTGGGTGGGCATCTCCACAATTAACGCACCGAGGGTTCTCTTTTAGAGGGCAAGTGGTGGTATCGTGCTTACCAGAACACTTGACACATCTAGTTTCACGCATACAATAGCTTTTTGTGTGATTAAAGCCTTGACAATTTTTACATTGGGGAATGAGATTCGTCGTTTTCCGTAGAGGTTCAATTTTGACCCTAATGTTCATAATCTCTTTAATGTCATAGATTCGTTCTATAACCTCTGTGTTCTCGAAATTTAGAATGAAAAGAGGAAGGCCTCTCTTCACCAGCACCGATTCCCCCTTATCATTAATTTCTCTGGTTTTTTTTAGAAGATTCACTGCTTCAGTTATTTTGTAGTTTTTCCTCTTAAGGTCACTAACTATCTCAGCAGCATCACACGTATGGTGCAATCCTCTTGCAACCACTCTGATGGGTCGCGTGTTTTTATCCTGATACGTATACCACTGAAAATCCTTCTCTTTAAGTCCAGAAGTTAAGGATCGGTACGTATCACTATCTGGTGCAAAAATTTTCCAAACGTTGTTGGATAAGGCCTTGACAGTACATCGTTGTGAGGCCACTGTTTTGACGAGATTATGGATCGTGCCATACTCTGCTACACCAGTGACTGTGATCGGAGGCGGGGGCTGAACAGTTTTACTTTTAATTCCATCATGCAGCACAGTCTTGGTGTTGTCCACCTTCTTGCCAGATTTAGTTGTCTGCGGCACGTCTACCTCAGGGGAGGAACCAGCCTTACGTTTTTTAGTGGATTTCCTATTTTTTTTGAGAATCCAATTCGTTTCTCTTTCTAACTCCTCCTCGTCGGTTTCAAACTCTGTATTAGCTAAACTAGTTTTTGATTTTGATTGAATTGCTTCCCTCAGTGCAGAGTTCTCCAATTCAAGTTTAGTGACATTGGTCTTGGACTCACAAATGGATGTCTCAATGTCGGCCAAGTAGCCACATAATATTTCAATAATTGAATACAGCTCACCTATGGACGTCTTGATAGTCGGGTCAAGAATTCGGGCTGAGAATTCCTGGTGTTGCGAAATCTGAGCCTTTGTTTTGGAAATAATGTCGCCGACCGTTAAACAACCGCCACTGTCCGAGTTCATCGCGCCGACGAGTACAAACCTCGCGGCACGGGAATGTTTACAAATCACTGAGCTCGTTCGATGTTTTCGCCTTGAACGTTCGCGAGAGACTGGAAGGTGGATATGTAAATATAACCAGCACATGGAGGGAGTTGAATCGGTTTATCGTTCTCTCCTCGATACGGGACATGACAGGAGGAAGATGAACGATTTATACCAATTTGTGCTGAGATCTCTCATGCTAAGAGCCTTTGCCCATAACGAAGTGTAACTGCCCCCCCCTCACAACATATTCTTCCTGCAGAAGACATCCACTATTCCAGAGTGGCACCCAATGAAGTGCACAGTGCACTGAAGTGTAATGCTCACGTTTAGGTTAATCGCTATTCTATTTTTTCCTTGCCTTCACCTCCTGGTATTATTAGTGAAACAATTTGTGTAATTAGGAAGAGAAAATTTTGATTTGTTTATGATTTTTGATGTAAGAGATCTTTTATTTATCTAAATTCGATCCAAGTATGAGCAGTTTTATCCCATTGTTTAAACACGCCGAACTCTTGTAACAATCATGTAAATGATTTCTACAAATAAAGTTATTTTGATTGATTGATTCAAAAAAATGAACGAAATTGAACGAACAACAACCTGGAAAAAGATACATGAAAACTGCAAAATCGCCTATCTTGAATGGGGGTTACCGGGTGCCCTTAAGTGACTGATAAATGGTTCGAATTGTCATTAAAATTTCAGCATATTGTCTTGTTTGACGATTCAAGCCGCCAGATCACTCACCTCTTTGCGTTTTCAAAAGTGATTACTTTGAAATGATAACTACATATTCAGTGTGGTGCTTGGAAGGACCTATATATTTTTTTTAACTTCTACCTATGAAAACAAGGCACCAAACCCCCATTTAGCGCTAAATTGCATGATTATATAAAGTTTTTTGAACAGCAACACTTTTCCATAACCTTCACCACCCAACGTCATCAGAAACCTGATAAATGGATTTCGCGTATTTTTTATGTGATAAAAACAATGTTCAAGGATTTTTACACAGCTGTGCTAGCGTATTTCTCGCATTTACCCCCTCCCCTACCACCCGACGTCCTCGGAACCATGAAAAATGGAGGCAGCGCATTTTTTAGCAGATAAAAATTATTTTTATGCATTTTTACACAGCTGTATTAGCGTTATTCTCACATTTATCCCCTCCCCTACCACCCAACTTCCTTGAAATCAGGACAAATGGAGTAAGGGCATTTTATAGCTGTTAAAAACAATTTTTCCGGATTTTTACACAGCTGTACTGGCGTTATTCACGCATTATCCCCTCCCCTACCACCCGACGTCCTCGGAACCATGAAAAATGGATTTCGCGTATTTTTTATGTGATAAAAACAATTTTTCCGGAATTCTACACAGCTGTACTAATCTAATCCTCACATTTTCCCCCTCCCCTACCACCCGACATTTTCGGAACCATAAAAAATGGAGTCAGCGCATTTTTTTAGCAGATAAAAACCATTTTTTTGGATTTTTACACAGCTGTACTAGCGTTATTCTCGCGTTTACCCCCTCCCTTACCACCCAACGTCCTTGAAATCATGACAAATGGAGTCAGCGCATTTTACAGCTGTTAAAAACAATTTTTCCGGATTTTTACACAGCTGTACTGGCGTTATTCACGCATTATCCCCTCCCCTACCACCCGACGTCCTCGGAACCATGAAAAATGGAGTCAGCGCATTTTTTTTGCAGATGATAACAATTTTTCCGGAATTCTACACAGCTGTATTAATCTAATCCTCACATTTCCCCCCTCCCCTACCACCCGACATTTTCGGAACCATAAAAAATGGAGTCAGCGCATTTTTTTAGCAGATAAAAACCATTTTTTTAGATTTTTACACAGCTGTACTAGCGTTATTCTCGCGTTTACCCCCTCCCTTACCGCCCGACGTCCTTGGAACCATGAAAAATGGAGTCAGCGCATTTTGTAGCTGTTAAAAACAAATTTTCCGGATTTTACACAGTTGTACTGGAGTTATTCACGCATTATCCCCTCCCCTACCACCCAACGTCCTCGGAACCATGAAAATTGGAGTCACCGCATGTTTTGCAGATAATAACAATTATATATATATATATATATATATATATATATATTAATTGCTATGCAATTCTTAGGCCGACCCCCAACAAATTTTTTTGTAATGTCCGTAACGAAATTTGTCTCGTGAGACCAAGGATGTGAGTTCAAAACCTGTTGACTGGTCAAATTTTTTTTGGTTGTACAACTCCCGAAATTCGCATAGCAAATTATCCTCGTTTTCTACGCAGTACAAAAGAGAAAAGATCTGGGGGTCCAGGGGGGCGAAGCCCGAATGTTTTTATATACATACACAAAAGCGTTAAAATCCAGGAATCATTTCAGAATGCCTCAAAACAGATTTTGATGAAGAAAATTTTTGAAAATTTTTATTTTAAAATTTTTGGAGCCATTGCAATAGCTTTATTTTCTAAGAAAATTCCCCAAAAGCGCAAACTCCAGGAATAGTTTCAGAATTCCTGAAAAAGGATTCCAATGAAGGAATTTTTCAAAAATTTTCATTTTAAAATTTTTGGAGCCATTGCAATAGCTTCATTTTCTACGAAAATTCGCTAAAAGAAAATTTAAATTAATTCCAAAATATAAGAATGAATCTTAAGTAAAAAAAAAAGTGTGTATTTAAATGTTAGATGAGAGTGTATATACCACTGTACATAGTATATACAACTCTGTCCCTTTGCAAGTGCGAGAGATAACGAAAGAATGTGGTTATCTCTCGGCGTGGTAATCTCCCGGGTTGGCAGGTCCGGGGATGGGCTTAACAAAAAGAGCTGGAGGTTTGAATGACTCCTTCAAACAAACACCTAGTGCACTTGGGTGTTTCACTCTCGTAAAAATTGAAGAAAACTGTAATAGGCCCTTCAAAAAGGGGACGAGGTGTGCTTGGGTGTGTGCCACTCACGTAAAATAGTGTAACTTCTGTGCAATCTTCACTAAAACAGTGGTCCGAATGGGTGCACTAGGTATGTGCAAAAATAATTACTATGGTATTTGCACTTGGCTGTGGGCAAAATATGCACTGGGTATGCGCGAGCACTGGGTGTGTGCATAAATATAGGAGGCTGGACCGCAACCTAGTGTGGCATTCGTGGATGCTATAACAACTGTTAATATCCAAGGATTTCGTGGATACTGTACTACCTAATATGTATGAAGGCATACAAGTAGCGTTTCTAGCAGGAATTACGTCAAACAATCTCGTATCATTGCGCCAATGGTTTAACATTCAAATTTACTGTTTCATGAGAGATTATTAGTCATGGAATAATTATTCACAAGTATTTAGGCTAATGTTTGCTCAGTTTTACTCTACTATTACAATAATGATGCGTTAATAGTTTGATACCTATCGGATAGATCTACAGTAATAAATTCTCAAGTACTTCTGAAAATAGGAACCTAACTAGAAAAGTCATCTACAAGAAACTGTCCAAAATGGTGACTTGTTGGGTTGAGAAACGAATCCCATCAACTCATATTTCATTGACCAGATGCCGTCTGGCACAGTGGAGCAGTTTCCAAACACATCAGAAAACTCGTTGAGGAGTTCAAAAACCCCATTTTTGTACAGTTTCCGTTGCATGACTTTCCAATGACCATGCAAATTGAGCACATACATGGAATTTTCCGTTTCTTTTTCACCATGCTATTTGAATAGAATCGCCACCATTTTTCAATTTTCATCGCCTGTTTGTTCGATTTTCATCACCACCTAGGTCATCTGAAAATATTTATATGGAGGTGTTGGGACAGTTTACAATCAGATTCATGTCAGGAGGTGATAGGAATCAGAGGTAAGTAACCAAATTCCGTACCCCCAGGGGCAAGGAGCCTCCTTTGAGTTTCTGGTCGAGGGCCCCAGGAAGAACCAGTTCAGCCCTGGTTCTGAGGTGTTACTCTATCAAGGAGTAAACAAAACAACCTACAAGGAGTAAACCTGTGAATCAACTTTAACAAGTAGTGAACCTGTATGTGATTGCAAGAGTTTTAACAGGTAACTGTAGTACACCTACTTCAACAAGAAACCTGTATGTGATTGTAAGATTTTTTCAGAGTACCAAGGTGACTAACTTGAAAATCACTACTATCACAGGCATAGGGCTTCTCACCAGCCAAAGATACGACCACTTTTGCAATATTATGCAAATACAATGGGTAATTTCTGGAATTTGGTGTACCAGTGAAATCAATTATTGAAGTAATGTTAGTATTGTTCTATCAAGGAGTAAACATAACAAACCTGTATGTGATCGTAAGTGTGCTTTCAGAGTACCAAGTCGACTAGCTCGGTAGTCACAGGTATGACAGGCATAGGGCTTCTCACCTGTCAAAGAAACGAAAATTTTTGCAATATTAGGCGAGTAATAGGTAATTACTAGAATTTGGGGTACCAGTTACATCAGTTATTGAAGTAATGTTAGTGTAATTCCATTATGGAGTGAACAAAACCAACCTGTATGTGATCGTAAGTGTCGTTTCAGAGTACCAAGCTGACTGGCTCGGTAGTCACAGCTATCACAGGCATAGGGCTTCTCACCTGTCAAAGAAATGAAAATTTTTGCAATATTATGCAAACACAATGAGTAATTACTGGAATCTGTTGTAACAGTTACATCAGCTATTGAAGTAATGTTAGTGTTATTCTATCAATGAATAAACAAAACTAACCTGTATGTGATAGTGAGTGTTTTTTCAGATTACCAAGGTGACTAGTTTGGTAGTCACAGGTATGACAGGCATAGGGCTTCTCACCTGTCAAAGAAATGAAAATTTTTGCAATATTATGCAAACACAATGAGTAATTACTGGAATCTGTTGTACCAGTTACATCAGCTATTGAAGTAATGTCAGTGTTATTCTATCAAGGAGTAAACAAAACAAACCTGTATGTGATCTCAGGTGTTCTTTCAGAGTACCAAGCTGACTGGCTCGGTAGTCACAGCTATCACAGGCATAGGGCTTCTCACCTGTCAAAGAAGTGAAATTTTTTGCAATATTATGCAAACACAAAGAGTAATTACTTGAATTAGTTGTACCAGTTACATCAGCTATTGAAGTAATGTCAGTGTTATTCTATCATAGAATGAACAAAACAAACCTGTATGTGATCGTAAGTGTTGCTTCAGAGTACCAAGATGACTGGCTCGGTAGTCACAGCTATCACAGGCATAGGGCTTCTCAACTGTCGAAGAAACGACAATTTTTGTAATATTATGCAAACACAATGAGTAATTACTTGAATTAGTTGTACCAGTTACATCAGCTATTGAAGTAATGTCAATGTTATTCTATCAAAGAGTAAACAAAACCAACCTGTATGTGATAGTAAGTGGTTTTTCAGATGTTCAAGCCGACTAGCTCGGTAGTCACAGCTATCACAGGCATAGGGCTTCTCACCTGTCAAGGAAACGAGAATTATGCAATATTATGCAAACACAATGAGTAATTACTGGAATGTGTTGTAAAAGTTACATCATTTATTGAAGTAATGGAAGTATTTTTCTAACGAGGAGTAAACAAAACAAATCTGTATGTGATAGTAAGTGTAGATTCAGAATGCCAAGATGAATGGCTCGGTAGTCACAGCTATCACAGGCATAGGGCTTCTCACCTGTCAAAGAAACGAAAATTTTTGCAATATTAGGCGAGTAATAGGTAATTACTAGAATTTGGGGTACCAGTTACATCAGTTATTGAAGTAATGTTAGTGTAATTCCATTATGGAGTGAACAAAACCAACCTGTATGTGATCGTAAGTGTCGTTTCAGAGTACCAAGCTGACTGGCTCGGTAGTCACAGCTATCACAGGCATAGGGCTTCTCACCTGTCAAAGAAATGAAAAATTTTTCAATATTAAGCAAACACAATGGGTAATTTCTGGAATTTGGTGTACCAGTGAAATTGATTATTGAAGTAATGTTAGTATTATTCTATCAAGGAGTAAACAAAACAACCTACAAGGAGTAAACCTGTATGTGATTGTAAGAGTTTTAACAGGTAACTGTAGTACACCTACTCAAACAAGCAACCTGTATGTGATTGCAACAGTTTTTTCAGAGGACCAAGGTGACTAACTTGATAATCACTACTATCACAGGTATAAGGCTTCTCACCAGCCATAATACGACAATTTTTGCAATATTATGCAAATACAATGGGTAATTTCTGGAATTTGGTGTACCAGTGAAATCGATTATTGAAGTAATGTTAGTATTATTCTATCAAGGAGTAAACAAAACCAACCTGTATGTGATTGTAAGTGTATTTTCAGAGTACCAAGACGACTAGCTCGGTAGTCACAAATGTCACAGGCATACGGCTTCTCACCTGTCAAAGAAACGACAAATGTGGCAATATTATGCAAACACAATAGGTAATTTCTGGAATTTGGTGTACCAGTTAAATCATTTATTGAAGTAATGTTAGTATTTTTCTATCGAGGAGTAAACAAAACAAATCTGTATGTCATAGTAAGTGTAGATTCGGATTGCCAAGATGACTGGCTCGGATGTCACAGCTATCACAGGAATCGGGCTTCTCACCTGTCAGTGAAACGAAAATTTTTGCAATATTAGGCGAGTAATAGGTAATTACTAGAATTTGGGGTACCACTTACATCAGTTATTGAAGTAATGTTAGTGTAATTCCATTATGGAGTGAACAAAACCAACCTGTATGTGATAGTAAGTGTTGTTCCAGAGTACCAAGCTGGCTGGCACGGTAGTCACAGCTATCACAGGCATAGGACTTCTCACCTGTCAAGGAAACGAAAATTTTTGCAATATTAAGCCAACAATGGGTAATTTCTGGAATTTGGTGTACCAGTGAAATCGATTATTGAAGTAATGTTAGTATTATTCTATCAAGGAGTAAACATAACAAACCTGTATGTGATTGTAAGTGTTTTTTCAGATTACCAAGGTGACTAGCTCGGTAGTCACAGGTATCACAGGCATAGGGCTTCTCACCTGTCAAAGAAACGACAATTTTTGCAATATTATGCAAACACATTGGATAATTTCTGATATTTGGTGTACCAGTTACATCATTTATTGAAGTAATGTTAGTATTTTTCTATCGAGGAGTAAACAAAACAAATCTGTATGTGATAGTAAGTGTAGATTCAGAATGCCAAGATGAATGGCTCGGTAGTCACAGCTATCACAGGCATAGGGCTTCTCACCTGTCAAAGAAACGAAAATTTTTGCAATATTAGGCGAGTAATAGGTAATTACTAGAATTTGGGGTACCAGTTATTGAAGTAATGTTAGTGTAATTCCATTATGGAGTGAACAAAACCAACCTGTATGTGATAGTAAGTGTTTTTTCAGATGTTCCAGCCGACTAGCTTGGTAGTCACAACTATCACAGGCATAGGGTTTCTCACCTGTCAAAGAAACAAAATGTTTTTCAAGATTAAGCAAACACAATGGGTAATTTCTGGAATTTGGTGTACCAGTGAAATTGATTATTGAAGTAATGTTAGTATTATTCTATCAAGGAGTAAACAAAACAACCTACAAGGAGTAAACCTGTATGTGATTGTAAGAGTTTTAACAGGTAACTGTAGTACACCTACTCAAACAAGCAACCTGTATGTGATTGCAACAGTTTTTTCAGAGGACCAAGGTGACTAACTTGATAATCACTACTATCACAGGTATAAGGCTTCTCACCAGCCATAATACGACAATTTTTGCAATATTATGCAAATACAATGGGTAATTTCTGGAATTTGGTGTACCAGTGAAATCGATTATTGAAGTAATGTTAGTATTATTCTATCAAGGAGTAAACATAACAAACCTGTATGTGATTGTAAGTGTTTTTTCAGATTACCAAGGTGACTAGCTCGGTAGTCACAGGTATCACAGGCATAGGGCTTCTCACCTGTCAAAGAAACGACAATTTTTGCAATATTATGCAAACACATTGGATAATTTCTGATATTTGGTGTACCAGTTACATCATTTATTGAAGTAATGTTAGTATTTTTCTATCGAGGAGTAAACAAAACAAATCTGTATGTGATAGTAAGTGTAGATTCAGAATGCCAAGATGAATGGCTCGGTAGTCACAGCTATCACAGGCACAGGGCTTCTTACCTGTCAGTGAAACGAAAATTTTTGCAATATTATGCAAACACAATGGGTAATTTGACATCGGTTATTGAAGTAATGTTAATGTTATTCTATCAAGGAGTAAGCAAAACAAACTTTTATTTGATTGTAAGTAGACTGTAAGATAATCGGTATAGGGATCAGTCTCCATAACTTTTGCAACCATTCATGTTACATTCACGCTTAACCAGCAGTGGCATCATAAGTGTTCAAGTGTTCAGGTTTGCGCCAGGCTCTGTTGACAAACCACAACTGCCCAGAGCTGCGAACGAATAATTTCTAACAGTAACTTGAAAGTTACTGAATGGCAAAAGCACCAGCCTAATGACCTACAGAACTTCTCCATCCCTATCGGCGTGTTTGTATGAGGTGAGTTTGTAGGAGTGCCTTGAATTCATATGCATTCACCAAGCCGTCTTGTCTTCATATGAAGTCAATAGGGTTGAATGGTCTTACATATTGAGTGACAGTCGAATTTTTCTATTTCTTACTAGAACATAGAACATTTTTGAACTGAAGTTATTATGACTGGCTTGGTAACCGTGAACATATTTTCAGGACGTCCCTCTGAAGCTACGTCTTATGGACAAGGCTTTCATAATGGAATAGGGGGAATTAAGGGGGTAAAGCAGAAATAACGAGATTTTTTAGACAAATTATGTCGACACCTCCCAGGCTATAATTCTCAACCGATTTTCGTGAATTTTATTTGGTTCGATTCCAACCCATTGTTGAGTGGACCTTATTGAGAGCAAACCGAATGGACCCGTAGTTGGCCTTCGCCTTCGGTTCCCCCTAAAATATTTACGCTCAATGCACATTAACTGCGGTTGGGGCTGCAGTAACTTTTGGAAATATAATCAACTGTGGACTAGTTTTCCTCTGGACTAATTTTCCACCAACAGGCAAAACGCGGGCAAAATAACAGTAGTAACCAAGGGTATTTAGTTTAGGCATTACCGCCATTGTTCAACTCTTGGTAGAGAGTCTCACTGCAGGGCATGTGTAGATCGTCAGAGCGCTCTAGCAGCCTCCCTCAATAGCATTCCTTACTTTAGCGAAGTATTGTGATTGTTCATCGTACTACAAAGGCTGTAGTAGTGTAAAGGTTGGAATGCCCAGTTCATGAGATGAAGGTCTCTGGTTCAAATCCAGTGCGTTCTGATTTTTTTTTTTTTTTTTTTGACATGGATATGTTTTTTGGCTGGGGGTCAAGGAATTGTTTGCTACACTTTTTTTTCGCGACCGACACTTTTTCTTCTCCACACGAAATGCAACGCTCCGGCACTTTTTCTATTGATTTTTACGTACAATCAATGCCTTACTAGCGAAATGTAACTCCCTTAGTTTTCATAGCAGGAAAATCGTTCGCCACTTTTTGGAATGCTCTAATTTTATCATAACATCTCATGATCCCTAAGCCATTGTTGGGTCAAGAAAAGCTGATTTATTACGCTGTTATAAACTAATATCAATAAGTAACCATAATGAACTAATAATGCGAAAAGAAGGCACTCTATGGTAGGTACTATTGAGTAGTAGGTACTTGTAAGCAGAAGGTACTAGACGATGCATACACTATTCCCTATCATTAGAACTAGCTGCTCTCGATCCATAACGATCTCGATCCGGTTTCCATTCAAGTTGGCTGTCATAGATTTTGTTAATACTGTCGGAACTGATTTAGTTATCCAATTGGCTATCAGCGTTATGCGCTCTGGCCCAGAACGAGATGCAACCCCTTTAACCCTACATCAATGCAAGGTCCCCCTCAACCGTTAATGTTGAATTGTTTAAAGAATATATATATATATATATATAAGCATGGAACAGCGGGATTTTTTACTTTCCTAACATCCCAACAGAGTGGAAAGTGATGTCCATTTTTACTTTCCCAACAGAGTGGAAAGTAATATCTATTTTTACTTTCCCAACATCCCAACAGAGTGGAAAGTAATGTCCACTTTTACTTTCCCAACAGAGTGGGAAGTAATGTCCACTTTTACTTTCCCAACATCCAAACAGAGTGGGAAGTAATGTCCATTTTTACTTTCCCAACATAATGGCAAGTAATGTCCATTTTTAATTTCCCAACATCCCAACATAATGGAAAGTAATGTCCACTTTTACTTTCACAACATCCGAACAGAGTGGAAAGTAATGTTGATCTAAGCCATTGTTGGGTCAAGGAAAGCTGATTTATTACGCTAAGTTATAAACTAATATCAATAAGTAACCATAATGAACTAATAATGCGAAAAGAAGGCACTATATGGTACTATTGAGTAGTAGGTACTTGTAAGCAGTAGGTACTAGACGATGAATAGACCTCAGATTTCCTACGTTGGTAATTGGAAAATTTTCTCCACGGGTAAAAGAACTTTTCGTGACACTATTTTTTCTCCACACAAAATGCAACGCTCTGGCACTTTAGATTATTATTAACTCGAAAAGTGAAGGCTAGGTAGAAATCAATGAGGTACTACCGCAATGTACTTCTACAAAATATGCATGGACAACTGATGATTTAACTCCTGCGTTAAACAGCTGACGTGGTAGAACATGTGATGAATGAAGGAACCATACAACCACTTCAAAGTTGTCCAATTTTGGAAAAATGTCGCGCAAAACGAAAAGGTGTAGGGGAGACGGACCATCTCTTGAACCAAATGAGGGAATACTGGCCGATCCACCGCAGTCTGTTCAGAATCAGCAGTTTGGTTCAGAAGGAGATTCATCTTACTTCATGGATCCTTAGACCAGTCCACCTGGATCAATAAGAAAGTGAGTAATTACCATTGAATGAAGTTCAATTAAGGTTTGTTTTGGCAATGAGTTGTTGTCGAGGTGTTGTCAACAACAACTTGATGGGTGTAAGAAGTGGGAGTACATTACTTTCCCAACATCTCAACAGAGTGGAAAGTAATGTACATTTTTATTTTCCCAACATTCCAAAAGAGTGGAAAGTAATGTCCATTTTTACTTTCCCAACATCCCAACAGAGTGGAAAGTAATGTCCATTTTTAATGTCCACTTTTACTTTCCCAACAGAGTGGGAAGTAATGTCCATTTTTACTTTCCCAACATCCCAACATAATGGAAGTAATGTCCATTTTTACTTTCCCAACATCCCAACATAATGGAAAGTAATGTCCACTTTTACATATGATTTGACATATTGAGGCTTGTATTAGAGGATATGTCCAATATGAGTTGCTTGATGTCTTGAACTTTCTCAGTGGGTATTGGGAAGCCCCCTGCTACGTATGTTTCTAAATAATAACGTCTATAGGGTGGGTATAATGGGCTTACAACCAAGAAATGCTCAGCTGTCTCCAGTTCACCCATATTGCAATTTATACATTGCAAGGAACCATCAATGCTATGCACCGATCTCTAATAAAACACTAATTCATTATTGTATGCAAGTCCAAGTTGCACAATTACCCTCTCAACATGAATAAATAATATTTTTGACTTGAAATGTACAAATCTTCGGGAAACATTTATTGTATCTTGATTCTATCGTACTCTCCACATCCTTGGAGTAGCAGTGGTTCTCCCACCTCTCGAAAAGGTTCGTTTTTTTCTAACTTGAGGAGATCGGCGCTTTGGTTATACCATATGTTATATAAACCTATTGACTCCAACCAACCTGCCACATTGGTGGCCCAGTTACGATCCGAAATGTTGCTCGAGCTTGAATTAAGCTTTGTGAGTTCAACCAGACATATTTTTGCCATTATAGAATCACTCAATCTCAATAGTTTTTCCCTGTAATAAATGGTCCGTTTGAAACTCAAAACCCCGAGAGGGAATCTGCCAAAAAGACGTAAGTGTAAGGGCTAGGTGTAGAAAACGGGAGCAAGAGTAAAGCCTTTCAAAATTTGGCCTGTACCACCTCGATATCATTAACGTACCGAGGGCCCCAACCTTCAATGCCGTACATTAACACTGACTCAACCAATGACTGGAGAAGAGCCATCCATGACTCCCAGTTAGTTATTCTTCCCTTTCATATAGAGTTATTGTAGCCCCCGACAGCTGACTTAGCCCTAGCCACCATCACCTCTTTAGCTTGGTAAATATTTCCTGATTTCGAGAATGATATGCCAACTTATGTGAGCGATTTTTCGTATTCAAGAGCCTTAGTGCCACAATAGATATTTTTTCAACTTTTTGGGCTGCCCAGTGCCTCCAATAAAAAGTACTTTGGTTTTGTTTTCATTTATGGAGAGTTGATATTCCGAGCACTTATTCTTTGAACACAGTAACTTTAGCTTGAGGTTCAAAAACTGAGTTGGCTAACAACGCTACATCATCAGCAAAGGCCAGCAATATTAGCTCCTTTCCTCCCAATGGCAAGCCACTACAGCCCTTTCTGTAAAGAGATTCGACCACATCTGCCATGAACAATATGAATATCAAAGGCGAAAGTGAGTCACCCTGAAATACCCCCCTAGTAACGGACTGACAAAAACTTCCTCCAGAACCATCCCTTATTTCGAAATATGCAGCGTCATACAGGTTTTTAAGGATGTTAATAATCTTTGTTGTGACCAAGGGTTGAAAATTCGATCCAGAAGATTTGCTCCTAACTGCTCCCCCTCAAATCCCTCCGGATGGAATAAATATTTTCAAAAAAGAAAGATATCGATCTTAACCGGATCTATATTCAAACCAGCCACAAAACTATGATCCGGAGTCCGGCCCGGATCGACAAGTATCGATCCCTAATTTTATCCCTCCGACCCTTTTTCTGCTTTGAGACGGCCAAAATCATGTGGGAATCCTCTGAAGCTAAATTTAAGGTCTTGAGAGATCCCAAGGTAGACAGCCCAATCCATGAGCAATATTTTTTAACTCAGAAAATGAAGCTCATCTTTTGAGCGGCTTGAATCATCTTGTTTTTGCTCAAAATAAAACTCCGAACGTCGTAATCCCTTATTTAGCTGTTAAACATCAACTCTGACCTTGCAGTTGAGAAGGCCTTTCAATTTCCAATCTCCCTTGTACCAAATCAAAATTTTCGTGCAGACTTCATAGGAGGAAAATCAGTTTTTACAACTTACGAAAATGAGTGGTGTTTCTTGTGAGTTTCCCTGTAGCTTATCACGCTGAATGGAGTGGTGATACACCCATCAATATAATATTTTGGCGAAGTAATTGAAAAAGTAATCACTACCAACTAATAATCAGTCGGTACTTAGCAAGTTCTGTGGTTATGATATGGATGGATTGGACTGTCTACCTTGGGATCTCTCAAGGCCTTAAATTGAGCCTCAGAGTTGATTCCCACATGATTTTGGCCGTTTCAAAGCAAAAAAACGGTAGGAGGGAAAAAATTGGGGATCGATACTTGTCGATCTGGCCCGGCTCGGATCCACTTAGGATGGAAAAATAACGCTCCGACCTAGATCGAATCCACTCCGGTTCATAGTTTTGTGGCTGATTCGAATATAGATCCGGTTAAGATAGTTATTTTTCTTTTTTGAAAATATTTATTCCATCCCGAGGGATTTGAGGGGGAGAAGTTAGGAGCAAATCTTCTGGATCGAATTTTCAACCCCTGGTCACAACAAAGATTATTAACATCCTTAAAAACCTGTAAAACGCTGCACATTTCGAAATAACGGATGGTTCTGGAGGAAGTTTTTTTCAGTCCGTTACTAGGGGGGTATTTCAGGGTGACTCACTCTCGCCTTTGATATTCATATTGTTCATGGCAGATGTGGTCGAATCTCTTTACAGAAAGGGCTGTAGTGGCTTGCCACTGAGAGGAAAGGAGCTAATATTGCTGGCCTTTGCTGACGATTTAGCGTTGTTAGCCAACTCAGTTGTTGAATTGGGAGGCGAGGATGGCTCTCTTCCAGTCATTAGTTGAGTCAGTGTTATTGTATGGCATTGAAGTTTGGGGCCCGCGGTACGTTAATGATGTTGAGGTGGTACAGGCCAAGTTTTTAAAGGCTTTACTCTCGCTCCCGTTTTCTACACCTAGCTCTTACACTTACGTCTAGAGATGGCAGATTCCCTCTCGGGGTTTCGAGTTTCAAACGGACCATTAATTAAAGGGAAAAACTATTGAAAATGAGTGATTCTATAATGGCAAAAATATGTCTGGGGATCATTCCATGTCAAATCAACACACTTTAAATATAAATTTTAACTCACCATTTTAGATTTTGCTCAAATTTAGTATATTCATAGTAAGTGTTGAGACTAAGAAAAATACCAAATTTTAAATTTTTATCTCAAACCGTTTCTTAAATATGGCTATGAAAAACTTACAAAATCTCGCCAAAAAACCATGAACGGATTTTATACTATTTGCTCTAGGAACTGTCCTGATTGAGCTAGAGAGCTGGTAGAGGTATCATTTTGCAGCTTTTTTTATGCCCTTTCCAGTGATATACTACAGGACATCGGTTCTAATAGAAAACTTTTTGTCAAAATACAAATAAAATTTTGATTTAATTGTTTTGAAAAAAGTACATAATTTAAAATTTTCAAAATATTCCTATAAATACTTAGTACTGTTGTAAACAATGTGACAAAATATAAATATGGGATAATGATGGGTTCATTGTTAAAAAAAAAATATTCCTGACACTAGTTTTCCACTAATAGCCCGGTTTTGACTAAATAATAAACATATGTACTTTTACCAAAGAGGTAGGCTATTTAATTAAATATATAATGGTATACTATGTATAAAAGTAAAAAAATATCAGAAATATCAATTCAAAATACTATCTTGTAACCTAACTTGTAAAAAACAAAAATACTGAACATTACAAATACTATCTTGTGAAAATAACTTTTCTTCGTCCGTGTGGGCCAGCTACATCATTCTCCTATTCTTAACACACGGATGTCCTGTGGGTGTCAGTTGTGGATGTTCTAACAAAAGTAAATCCAATTACACCGACTGGGAGAACATACACTCTAGCTGAAAGCGATCTTAGCCAAACCCAACTGGCTTTTTTAAACTGAGATAATGTTTAGGGAAACTGCTGTCAACTCAAAACTTAATTTTTCCTCAGGTTAGTGTTAATCTAGATAGTTGTTTAAACATTATCGTTAGTACTGCACCAATTGTGTTACATTTACTTACCTACTCGTATACCTACTAATCATCATAAATATGTATAATATTATGTAAATTTTGATTAATCTGTTTGTACCAGAATTATTACATAACTATTTAGAGTATTTTTCAAATTTATTGTTATAGAAATGTTCAAGATTTTTGTTTTACTAATTAATAGGCGATTAACTTAGTTTAAAGTGTATAATATTAAAGTAAGCAACCTAATTAACTTAATTTTTATTAGAATATATCTATGGCTATTGGTTTTGCTTTAACAAGATAGTATACCTTTATATATTTAATTTAAAAGCCTACTTCTTTGGTAAAAGTTCGTATGTTTATTATTTAGTCAAAACCGGGCTACTAGTGGAAAACTAGTGTCAGGAATATTTTTTTTCAACAATGAACCCATCATCATCCCATGTTTATATTTTGTCACATTGTTTACAACAGTACTAAGTATTTATAGGAATATTTTGGAAATTTTAAATTATGTACTTTTTTCAAAACAATTGAATCAAAATTTTATTTGTATTTTGACAAACTTTTTTCTATTAGAACCTATGTCCTGTTGTATATCACTGGAAAGAGAATAAAAAAAAACTGCAAAATGATACCTCTACCAGCTCTCTAGCTCAATCAGGACAGTTCCTAGAGCGAATAGTATAAAATCCGTTCATGGTTTTTTGGCAAGATTTTGTAAGTTTTACATAGCCATATTTAAGAAACGGTTTGAGATAAAAATTTAAAATTTGGTATTTTTCTTAGTCTCAACACCTACTATGAGTATACCAAATTTGAGTAAAATCTAATATGGTGAGGTAAATTGGGTGTGTTGAATTGACATGGAATGACCCCTGGTTGAACTCACAATGCTTAATTCATGCTCTAGCAACATTCCGGATCGTAACTGGGCCACCAATGTAGCAGGTTGGTTGGAGTCAATTAATAAGTTTATATAGTTGGAGTCAATAGGTTTATATAACATATGGTATAACCAAAGCGCTGATCTCCTCAAGTTAGAAAAAAAAAACCTAACCTTTTCGAGAGGTGGGAGAACCACTGCTACTCCAAGGATGTGAAGAGCGCGATAGAATCAATATACAATAAATATTTCTCGAAGATTTGTACATTTCAAGTCAAAGCCAAATATTTGGGAGCGAATAAGAGTATTCATGTTGAAAGGGTAATTGTGCAAATTGGACTTTCATAAAAACATAAATTAGTGTTTAATTTTAAGAAATCCGTGCACAGCATTGATGGTTCCTTGCAATGTATAAATTGCAATATGGGTGAGCTGGAGACAGCTGAGCATTTATTGGTTGTAAGCCCATTATACCTACCCTTTAGAAGTTATTTAGAAACATACGTAGCAGGGGGCTTCCCAGTACCCACAGGGAAAGTTCAAGACATCAAGGAACTCATATTGGATATATCCTCTAATGAAAGCCACAATATGTCTCTATATCAGTACGTCGAAAAGGCACTTTGTTTAAGGACCTTTTCTCTCAATGAATAGGGACCTTGAAGCGAATCTGGTTGCTCTAAAATTATATTGAGGCGATCAATCAATAGTTACCTAATATACAGGCATCAAATAATAGGAACATAAGATTAAAACAAAAATAATAACATTAAATAAAACAAATTGTAAACGCTGATATAAGACAATGTACTGGCAAATTATTTCATTTAATATTCATTTATATTTCTTTTGTGGACCTCATGACTTTTTCTAACATAGAAATCCTTATAATGTCTGAAACACTCATACAAATAGAAATTAATTGAATTGAATTGTAACTTTATATCGATAGAAAAAACTTTTCCACAGTAGAGAAACGCCACAATTTTTGCCCTGCAGAACTTCTCCAGACTGTTCTGTAAGCCTCTAACTCAAAATAACCAGTCACGTTTTGCCGCGACTATTCTCTCCAGTTGTTTGTAAGGCAGTTATCTTCTCCATTCCAGTAAATTTTGTAGCTATCTCCATAGCTGGTCATAAGATTTACAAGATGAGATTAAATGTATTTACACTGAGATTTTGGTGTTTCCTCGTCCTATATCACTCTGTAATTCATTGATTTATATTTATTATCATTTATGTACTGATTATAAATTGTAATCTTTGAATTTTGTGGTCTTCAATGTTGAAGTGAAAAAAATGAAAAAATTTGTATTCATTTCAAAATAGAGAAGTGTCTCACTGCAGGGCATGCGTAGACCGGTGGTACTCTCCTTACAGTGGCCGTGCATTCCGTGAACTTCCCCAGTTCTCTTCTTACCGCTCCGTTATCTTATCTCTTGCTCATCGAATCACGCGTCTCTCTAGTTCTCCACTGTCAAAATAACTCGTCTCTCCTCAAAATCCTTAAAGTACAATATAGATTAATTGGTGAAATAGATCAGAACTACTGCTGAGTATAGTTTGGTGGTCTGGATGCTCGCTAGCTCTTATCTCAAAAATACATTACATCAAGTAGTCAATCCGTTAGTAAAATTTAAGATTAGTTTGACATATGGGTCAGAATGATATGGATAGTTTGGTGGTCTGTATGCAAGCAAGCTCGCATCTCAAAACCACATTACGTCGAGTATTCAATCCCTTAGTAAAAATTCAGGTCAGTTGACCATGTAGGTCAGAATGATGGTATAGTTTGGTGGTCTGGATGCTCGCAAAATCGCATCTCATCAATACATAACATCAAGTAGTCAATCCCTTAGTAAAAATACAGAATGATTGGACATACAGGTCAGAATTATGTTAAAAATTATACTTCGAACGTCACGGAGGCTAAAAAAAAAAAAAAAAATTCAGAATGCACTGGATTCGAACCAGAGACCTTCATCTCATGAACTGGGCATTCCTACACTAATAGGGCTGTTGTAGTAAGATGAACAATCACAATACTTCGCTAATCAGTAAGGAATGCTAATGAGGGAGGCTACTAGAACGCTCTGACGGTCTACACATGCCCTGCAGTGAGACACTCCTCCGAAAGTTGAACCATGGCGGTAATGCCTGAAACTAAATAAGTACTCTTGGTTAGTTTACTACTGTTGCTTTGCCCGCGTTCTGCCTGTGGGTGGAAAATTAGTACAGTGGAAAACTAGTCCACAGTTGATTATATTTCCAAAAGTTACAGAACACCCCCTCCCTGTCTAGAGATGGTTGATGGAGGTTAGGGCCTGCAGCCCGAACCGCCCCCACCCATCCCTGACCATCTCTAGACGTCCCTAATCATCTTTTCCCAAAGTCTAACAAATCCAAAAACACATAGACCGCCCCCAAAACTACAGGGCTAAACTTCCCCGCGGCGCAAGTGGATAAATGTGCATTGAGCGTAAATATTTTAAGGGAACCGAAGGCGAAGGAACTTTGCCGGCCAACTTCGGGTCCATTCGGTTTGCTCTCAATAAGGTCCACTTAACAATGGTCATGTATAATATTATGAATGATGTCTATAATTAACTATTCATATTGTTTGGGTACCTTGACTCGTGTCCATCGCTCCAACAGAATCTTGAACGGAAGATGATTCCATTTTCAGCTACTTCAGTGAGACAATGACAGCCACGTGTTGTGATCCCGTAGGAAGAGCAATTTTACTGAGGACACGACAAAACAACGTGTAGGTAGAAGAGGAATTAATTTAAATTCTGAGTACAAATTCACGGTACTTAATTTTCGTTAATACATACAAAGAACCTACTTATCAATCGTAGTTGATGAGTCGTTGGTCCTTTTGTAGTGGGTTGGGCAATATTTATTGATGCAGCATTTCCAGATATGAACTAGCAATTTACGAGATCAGGGAAAAGAGATGTAAGTGCACAAAAAGCTCAAATTAAAATATGAACATGAAAGACAACTGGTGCGTTCTGCATTGAAGATCCGGACTACAAGACACGACATAAACTTGAAACTGGAAATAAAGACGAATTGGCAACACGGAATCACGGAACACGAGCACAGACTTTCTGGTTTCTGCGCATGAAGAGCAGATAACAGGCTATTCTATTACGGTTATTGCTTGACTGCTATTTAGAGCGAATATGGATACTACAAACAAGGAGTGTCTGGAGACGGGATGCCAGTGACGCCGCCAGCGCGTTCTGTCGACAGTTTTTGCAACTTCCTCTTATCTCTAGGTACCTACCACGGGGATGAAGGCAAGGCCAGAGAGCGACGCAGGCGTTTTGAAAGTTCTTGAATGTTTTAAAATACAGGGTGTCCCACAACCTACCTCCTCCTTATCAACCGTAATAAATGAGTTAGAAGAACAATTCAATTGGTAACCCCCTTGTTTTTTCCGTAGATCTCGAGAATGTTCTTTAATACTGCCTCCCAATTTCAACGTTATATTTCTCCCATTCAAAACGTCACTTTCTCATTTTGAAAATATGATTTGGACTCTTCAAAACTCCCTCTTCTTTACTGTTATAATTTTAAACATCCCAAGTATGATTAACATGATTAATTATGGTTTTTAAAATTGAGGGTGCAGTAGTTAAGTTTTTTACTAGGCAAAAACTTCACTGCTGCTCCCCAGGTTAACAACTAAATTAACAACACTTGAAAAATTCTCTTTCTATCAATTAGAAGGATAATTACTGCTGGACCCCCCCCCCCCCCCCTTTCAATCCCATGAGAGTCTGGGGGATTTTCCACCCACGATTCTAACCACAGGTTTGGTTCTATTTGTCCAACTAATTGCTTTTGGTTTATTATTTTCAATAATAAGCCTATGTGATCGTGTAGCAAAAAATTTTTATAACCCCCCCTCAAACTTTGTCACTTTACGTTTCAAGGTACGTAGAATCCAAATTTGAAATGTCCGTCCGCCGTCCGCCGTCCGCCGTCCGCCGTCCGCCGTTCGCCGTTCGCCGTTCGCCGTCCGCCGTCCGGGCCATAAAAGGCCCAAGAATTGACTTAAAAAACCCGTTCTTTCGCACATAGACTCCATTTGGGGTCTAGTTGGTCCTAACGTTTAACCATCCCGATCGCTTTACTCGCATAGATGCTATGGGCCAAAAACGGGCGAAAAAGTGTGAAAAAGTGTCAGTGTTAGACTGAAGAACGCGCGCACGCCTTGTGGGTGGGAGAGGGTGGGCGGGAGAGAGTGAGAGGGGGGTCGAGGCGGAGGGAGTGAGAGGGAAAGGAGGGCGAGGGAGTGTGGAGGAGGCGGAGGGAAGAGAGGGGAGGGAGGGGAGGGATGATGGAGTGAGAGGGAACGGAGGGCGAGGGAGTGTGGAGGAGGCGGAGGGAAGAGAGGGGAGGGAGGGGAGGGGAGATGGAGTGAGAGGGAACGGAGGGCGAGGAATAGGGAAGGGAGGGGAGGGAAGGCGAGAGAGAGAGAGTGTGATGAAATTAATTCCAATTAGAAGAGATTGTTTATGAGTATGAAAATACTCATAATTCTATGATATAAAGCTTCGCTGATTTAGTGAGGCTAAATAATTACGGTCAGTTTTCTACGTAGAAGGTCTGTATGATAAAGAAATAATAAACCTTTGTGTAATAATTTGCAGCGTTTTTACTATAAGGATAGATTTAGGGTATTTTTCGTTCTTGAGTTGCGAGTTTTTGAGGATCCAAAACCTCCTATACACATGATTCAGATCAATTTTCCAAATAATCCATATTTTACTAAAAGGTCTGATTTAGGATGTATTTTAAGATATATATTGTGGTACTAAAACTGCGAAGTTCAGCTCTGAAAGTGCGAAAATTGTGAAATAATGAATTTTCGAAGATAGGTATTAAACATGAACCTAGGAGGGAAATGGACTGGGTATTGAACAGTTGACACATCCCAAGTATGATTAACACTAATTATTTGTGGTTCTATAAAATTGGGGGCAGTAGTGAAGTTTTGTCTAGTGAAAAACCTTACTTATTACTCTTTCAAACAGCAGAATAATACAATAAAGATCTGTCTGATGAAGCAGATATTCGCTATCGAATGTTAAGGGGTTGAGAATCAGAAACTTGATTAGGTACCTATGGCTGGACTCCTTCCCGTCCGATTTCAAGCGATTCTGGGAACCACCCTCCCCCCCACCCGTGATCTATTTATGCAACTAACCTATACTATTTTACCGAAACGATTGATTTAGGATATCACTGTAATAGTTGGGTTTCCTAGGGCTGAGCGGTCGGGTGAGAAACCTACTATTACGCTTACCCAACGCTTATGCTAGGTAGGTTAAGGTACTTACCAGGACGGGACTGGATCTGCGACGTCACAGCAAGTCGGGCGTAGGGGTATTGACTAGGCGTCTCAAGGGATCGCCGAAAAATAACTCTACCGTCTGATAAATTATTTAGACGTCGCTGGGTGATTATGAAGTAATCGCAGGTAAGTGTAATTTCTAAAAAGTTGGAAAAGAGTTGATCGAATTCGGAGCGCTTTAGCTTCCGTCCAAAAATTGAAATAAAGGTAGGTAAATTTGATTTCAGAAAAATAAATAGTCACTGGAGTTAAGCTCCTAAGGTAGTAAGATCAAATTCAATTTACTCTCGTGTATCAAAAAAACAGTTACTGGAGTTAAGCTCCTGAAGTAGTGTAACTAAATGCAATCTGCTCTCGTGTATCACCAGGAAGAGGTCCAGTTCAAAAAAAAAGAAAGGCCGTTTGTGAAAAATGCTAGTTCTCTAATTCGACGAATAATCGTAAGGATCACAAACATGAAGTATGACATGAACAAAAAATAATAACGGTATTCAAATATCTACAAAAAGAAATATATATATCTATATCAAAAAGAATATAACTTAAGGAGGGTTAACACCCTTGTATGAAATTAGACGATGGCGTAACGCCTCAAAATAATGGTGTCCCAACGGGGACCTCAACTGCTCGTTCAAAACGACGCCTAAGGGTGAAGCCCACTACGAAACAGGAAAATGAATTAACTCTAACTAAATCAACATAAATATTAACGAAATTTAACTGGGAACCACAAAAAGTGCAAAGAAAAATATTTACAAATGTTACCGGGGCGTTATACCGAGTATTGTCCAATTCTCGAAGTCCTTGGGAAGTCCGGGTTGACGAGTGGGCCTACTTGGCTTGGGAGGGCGTACCGATGCACCAAATCCGAAGAGGGTTCCACTTCGTTGCGGGATATTCAAAATATACTGTTGGCTTTATTTTACTGTACTGAATCACTGACTGTTCTATCTCACTTGACTACTATCACTGTCCAACAAATACTTCTCTCTTTCTCAATCACTATGTACCGGGTCACTATACGGGTCTGAACCGGGTCACTTTCGGAACTGATCCGGGTCACTTTTTTGGGGGGGGTCCTGCGTCAGGAAGGTTGTTGCGAGGCGCTCGATCAAGACACGACTGCCGTTCCCCTGGTCGGTCGTCCTGGTACCCCCTTCGTCTCCCACCACTACTCCGGCTCCTTCCCCTCCTGCGCTGTGGCCAATGCGCATCTTCCCCTCCTTGCGGCTCGGTCAGCATGGATGGGTGGATTCCCGTGCTCCATGCGAGAGGCCCGGGGTCCTTCCTCCATGGCCGCCCCATTACACCCCTCCTTTCTCCGGAGGCCGATGTCCTCATCGGCTTTTTGTTTCCCTTCCGGAGTGACGGCCGGAAGCGGCAGAGGTAGGTCTGGGCGGGCTCCCAGCAAAGCGCGCTCGTAGCGCCATCTGCGGCATCCGGGGCATTTCGGTGGCCTAGCCTCCTGGTGTTCACGTTTCCTGCAGGTGCGTGGGTGGCTAGGGTGACCCAGCGGGAATTGCTTCGCCCTCACCACCAGTCGGTTCCAAAACTGCTTACACGACTGGCATCTGAAGCCAGTGATGAGCCGACCTGGTACGCCGCACACGGGACATGCGCTTAGGATAGTCCGGGCAGATTCGCTCACTTGGGCAGGGTCTTGATTTGGTGGTCCGATCGGGGAGTAGGGTGGCGAGTCATCGCTCGCTTCATCATCTGGATTTTTCGGCGCGGTTAGGCCGGAGGTTGGTTCTGGTGTGGACGTCGCGTCGGGCGACCCTGGTGCGCTGGTCAGGTTCAGCCCGCTCTGTTCAGTGATAGTGTCGTTGCGGCACTGTGACAGTTGTTCTTGGAGGGCCTGCACCTGGTACCTGAGCATGGCAATTTCTCGGTCCGAGGATGCAACCGAGGCCATGACCGGCTCTGGCTCTGCAACGAGGCTCGCTAACTGTGTGATGCATCGGGTGACCACCTGTAGCTGCTGCGGCATACCCCCCAGCGTCTCCGCCACTCGTCCAATTGTTTCAATGGCTCTGATCGTAGCTCCTCTCTTCTCTTCCCAACTCCTAACATTTTCGCTGCCGCTCGGCACTCGGGGTGTCGCCATCCCTAAGTGGTTCCCCCTGAAACAAAGAATAAGGTCGTGGTCACCACACCAACTCTCATTCCCCTCTCATGCTCACATATAAACAAAATTCACATTCATGTGGCGGCCGTGATTGGTCGCCCCGGCCCGGGTCCCCATTACCTCCCATCCCAGACGGGTCTCGACCCCACGTCGCACAGTGGGCTGAAATGGCATATTTTGTTCAAAAACCTGATTTCAAGGTAATCTGTCAAAATTGAAATGCATTCCCATGGTTTTTTCATTTTTTGAATCGAATAAGACTAGTTTCAGAACAATGCGCACAGTCGTTTTCAAGATATTTCAGTTTTGAGGCAATTTCAGCGACCGTGCTGAACTGAAAAAGTGAAATAATCAAAGTATTACTTGTAAGTCACTCATTCCGTTTTTCCGGTTGCGAAAACTTGATACAGTAATCATCAATTAATATTAGTTTATTTATTTAATTATTGTTGTTGCTGTCATAGAAATTGAGAAGGGTAAATGAGAGAAAAGTTGAAACGGGAACACATTCTTTCATATTTCTGTATTTTGTCAATAGTATAACAAATGGTGCGTGGTGAAATAACATTAAAATATGAAAGAAAAAAACGAAAATTATGCTTTGAGGGCCTCCCAACTTTATTAGATCCACTGCAGGAATGTGAGAAATCAGTATGGTTAACAAATGTTCCCTTCAACCAGTCACTATTCTTGGATAAGAATGTGGCTTTGTTATGAGTCACATCCCTCATTTTTTTATTAAAATTACACAGAAACCTTCAGTTTTCTCCGAAATTACCTGGAGTAAGATGGTATTCTCCATTTCGGGGTAACGGTCCCGCAAACTCTCTTCCAGTGTCCTGTTAGGAGTAAATAACATTTCGCACAGAACACTGTAAGGAATAGTTATTTCCGACATATTAATGAACTAACTGGGAACGAATGAATGAGTGTTTAACGTCGGTTTACCGATATATAACTGGATCATCGAATAGGATAAGATGAATGCCAGTGTGACAAAAGATCGTAGACTTTACCAGTCCAAAGAGTGTTTACTTTTTCGCAAGCTAACAATTGTTTGTTTACTCTAAAATGAACTGTGAAAAGAGTCGGCGGAAGTCGGCGATGAAACTGATGGAGAATGCACTTTAATACCTCACCTTTCTAAATATTTCACTCACTCAATAAATGCCGGTAACACTTTTTTTTCCGGCTCTTCTCATTAATAAAAATACGTGATTTTTCAGCTTAAATTACGAAAACTGTAAATTTCTTGTATGATTAATATTTAAAAAATATATATAACCCCATAAACCGTTTAATAATAATGTAATTTAATAATTTATTAGTAATTTAATTATTAAAATATTTAATACACCATATCACGATCATAAGTATAGGTATCATAGGTACCTACTGACATGACGGAGTCGTGCGAAACTGCCTGAGAAAAAGGCCACTATTAGCCTAAGTCGTTGGAATATTTGAAAATCTACTACGTACAACTATCTAGCAACTATCTATCTAGCTATGAAAAAATAACAAACCCAGCTGGATTGAAAAAAAATTTTTTGGGGGGTTTTTGAACACTTCAGCCCACTGTGCGTCGGTGCGTCGAGCGGTAGCAATCGGACACAGAATGAAAACGACCGGACCCTCGTGGCCGGACAGCAAACGTGTTTTATTGGTAAGTGTATGTATAATTCGTCATTGATTGCTCGTATCAAGAAATAACAGGTTTTTTTTTTTTTTTTTTTTTTTTTTTTCCTTCCCCTTCCTTTTTTTTTCTCTTTCCCCCTCCTTCCCTTTTTTTTTTTTTTTTTTTTTTTCTACTACATGGTGTTTGTTTTTACACAAAAGAACAAAACAAAAACGAAAAGAACAAAGAACAAAACTAAAACAAAATTTTAAAAAAATATGACATAATTCCCTCCTCTCAGGTTTCTTCTTCCGGTCTGTTTCTCCTTCAGGTGTCTTCTGCGGACGGCGGCTGCTGCGCCCCGCTGTGCATCCGAGCGTAGTCAACGCGGGGTCGTCGCCGTAGATTATACCCCGGGGACTCTGTTGCTTCGCTCGTCTCTTCGGCCCGGTTGGTGGGAGCGGTCTCATCTGGGGACTGGTCCCGCTGCTTGGGTTTCGGTTCTGGTGTCGAGCGCTGCGGCGGATCCTCGTCCTCCACCTCGAGCCACTCTGCTTCGTCGGGCCGTCCTTGCGGCGAGGATGTCTCGCGGGGCGGCACCCGCGGTCCGGCGCCGAGCGTGTCAGTGGTCGTGGCCTCGTCCGGCACGCAACCCAGAAAGGCGGGCTTCAGCCTGCTCAGGTGATGACGCGAAACCTGGCCCATCACGTCCACGACTTCGTAGTTAACTTCCGTTAACTTTCTCTTGACGGTGAGCGGACCGACTCATGGGCTCCAGAACTTTTTGATGGTTCCCTGTGGCGGTACCACTTGTTTGGCGTAAACGCGCTGTCCTTCGCGGAAACTCCGCGCGTGCCGCCTCAGGTTGATCGCTTTCTCGCGCGTGTACCACGCACGTCGCAGCTGGCCCTCGGTGAGTTTCCTCACTTTTCGGATTTCCAGCGTCCGTCTGTTGGGTCCCGTGGCTGGAGTGGGTGCTGTCTCAAGTTCTGCTATGTGTGGTAGCCGTAACTCCCTTCCGTACAACACCTTATTCGGGGAATAGCCGGTACTGTGGTGTGGAAGACTCCGATAGGCCGCCAGTGCAATGGGTAAGGCGGCTTCCCAATCCGTGGTCTCGGAGCGAATCTTGGCCACGATGTTTGCCAAGGTACGGTGAAACCGCTCACACACTCCGTTACCCTGTGGGTGGTACGCCGATGTCTTGATCTGTCTGATGGCCCATACTTCGCACAGCTCCTTGAGAAGCCCGGACACGAATGCGGCTCCTCTGTCCGAAACCAATTGCTCAGGAGCGCCATGTGAGGGAATGTACCGGGTCGTCAGTACCCTGGCGGTAGTGGCTGCCGTGCAATCGGCGGTGATGTAAGCTTCGGCGTATTTTGAAAAGTGGTCGATGACAGTGAGGATGTACCTGGTCCCGGTTCCTCCTGGTATGGGTCCTACGAAGTCGATCCCGACGATTTGTCCGATCCTAGGGGGCAACTCTGGTTTCTGTATTGGGGCTTCTAGCCCGGTCGGGGTGTTTCGTCGTTGACAGGCTACACAGCTCCGGACGAACGCCTCCACGTCTCTCATCATCTTGCTCCAGTAGCCGTACCGCTGGGCAATTCTTTTTGTGGTGTCGATACCCGGGTGTCCAGCCCATTGATGCTCATGGCAATTCGTCAGGTACCATGTTCGTAACGTGCTTGGTATCAGCGGGACGAAGGCGCTGCCCTCGTTCTGGTTCACCCGGATCTTCCATATACCGTCCACCTTCTGGACTTTCCCGTTCTCGTGCGCTTGGATCATTGTTTGCACCCAGGGGTCCAGGGCCTGACCGGCGATGAGCAGCTCCTTGGGCATACTCAGGGCAGAGACGGCGCCGATGGTCAAACGGCTGAGACCGTCAACATGTGTCATCTGGGCTCCGGGGCGGTATCTGGGTTCGTACTCGTACTCGGTGAGCCTCAGTATCCAGCGTCCAATTCGGGAGGTCGGGTCTCTGATGTTCATGGCGGCAGTTAGGGCCGCGTGATCAGTCTGGAGGATGAACTTCCTCCCCAGGAGGTACTCCTGGAAGTGGCCTGTGGCCCACATCACGGCCAGGAGTTCGCGCTCCGTGGTGGAATATCTCGTCTCGGTGTCCTTGAGGGTCCTGCTGGCAAATGCGATCGGGTGCTCCCCGTCTTCGAACTCCTGGGACAGAACAGCTCCAAGGGCCGTGCCAGAAGCATCGGTGGCCAGGATGAAAACCCGCTCGAAGTCCGGGTAGGCCAACACAGGTCGTGACGTCAACGAGGCCTTCAGTCCATCGAACGCCTCTTGCTGCTCGTTTTCCCACAAAAATGGTTGCCCCTTCCGAAGCAACCTCGTAAGGGGGCGGCTGATAACGGAGTAGCCTTGCACGAAGCGCCGATAAAACCCAGCGAGACCCAAGAAGGCTCGCAGTTCTCTGACGGTGGTCGGCGCCCGCTGGTCCTGAATGGCGGATATCTTTTCGGGATCCATCTCCACTCCGTCCCTCGATACCACGTGGCCCAGGTAGTTCACCCGAGCCCGCATGAAGGAGCACTTGGCCAGGTTCACCCGGAAACCCGCCTCCTCGAACCTCCGGAATACCTCCTGCAAGAGTCGGAGATGTGACTCGACGTCCGGAGTGAACAGGATCACGTCGTCCAGGTAGATCAGACAGCCCTCTCCGATGATGCCGTCCAGGGCGTCGTTCATGGCGGCCTGAAATGTTGCCGGTGCGTTTTTGAGCCCAAAAGGCATACGGGCGCATTCGAAGTGCCTGTTCAGGGCGGTGAAGGCAGTCTTCTCTCGGGAGTCCGGGGCCACCGGGATCTGATGGTATCCCATGGTCAGGTCGAGGGTGGAGAACCACTTACTTCCACCCATCAGTGATAGAGTCTCCTGAAGTCGGGGAAGGGGGTATTTGTTACCCTTGGTGACCTGGTTCAGGCCTCTGTAATCAATGCAGAACCTCCAACGCTGCGGCTCGCCAGGTGGAGTCTTTTTCTTGGCCATGACCACGGGCGCATTCCATGGGCTCCGTGAGGGGGTGATGACGCCGTCCGCCAACATGTCCTGCACCTGCGTCTCCACGAATTCTCGCAGGGCATGGGGCACCGGATATGGTCGTCTGGCCACCGGCTCGGCGTCTCCGGTGTCAATGTCGTGCGCTACCGGCAGAGTACACCCCGTCTTGCCCGGTTTACCAAACAGGTGGGTGTTCTGAAAAAGGCAGTCCTCCAGCCGGCCGCGTTCCGTTCCGGTCAAGTGCTCCACATGGGCGAGGATTTGCTGTGAGAGTTCCTCGGGTGAGGTGGCCTCGTCCCATTCCTCGGTAGGAAGCGGCTCAGGCTCATCGTGGTTGGTCATGGTAGAGTTAGGTCGGTGCTCCTCGTGAAAGGCAGCACTGGTGGTTTCCTCGTGGTTCATCATCGGGTTGGTGGTCGGCATTCTCGGGGTTTGAAGTCCCGCAGACAGTTGTTCCAGACGACGCTGAGTCTCTGGGTCCCGCACTATTGCTCCGACGGTGAGACGCTCGCCGGTCCTCGGGTGGTTCATCTCCACTGCGCCCGTGTCCGTTCGGATGCAGATCGGGAACTTCCGCAGGAGATCCAGCCCCAACAGGTTCAACCCCGAGTCCGGTCTGTCGAAAACGAAAAACTCGTGGGTGGTCTGAACGGGTCCGATAACCACGGGTGCGGTTTGGACCCCACGGAGCGGAATGCGCTGGCCGTCCGCTCCCCACAGCTCGGCCGCCGTCGGTCGGAGATCCACTCCCGGTATGGCATCGGACAGAGCTGACACTGCGGCTCCTGTGTCCAAAACCATACGGCGCTCCGCTGTCCCCAGTTTCACGGTGACCGAGATCATTGGTCTCGCGGTGAACGCCACGGTCGTTTGGAACGCCACCACCTCGTCGCCTCGGATCTCCTCATCGGGTTCGCCCGCCGTTTCGGCGGTTATCGCAGCCGCGGGGGCTCCTGCTTGGATGTCCGTCGGGGAGGGACCCATCATCTTTCGCTTCTTGAAGCAGTCGGCTTCGTGATGTCCCCCACCGCTGCAGAAGTCGCAATAGTCGTCTTCGGCCCGCCTTCGTGGGCAAACTGCCGGGAAGTGTGTCGTCTCGCCGCAAAAGCAGCATGGTCGTCGTGGTTTCGGGGCGGCGGTGCCCCACGTCGGCGGTTTCCGCCGATTTTCCCCATAGTACGGTGGTACTGGGGGGGCTGCTTGACTGGTAGTGACGCCTCCTCGATGAGGGCATCGGAGAGCGAAATGGCCGACCTCCCCGCAGTTGTAGCATTTCCGGGGTTCCTGGTTCAAGATTCCCGCCACGTCCCAGCGCAGCTCCGGGTCGTCATCCGCTCGGCCGGCGCCTTCCCAGTCTTCGGCCTTATCCACCGCGTCCTCCAGAGTTTCGAGGGGCCCCCGTCGCAGGAAGAGGCTGGTCTCTCGGTCCACCCCGTGGACGAAGGCTCTCAGGGTCCGTTCTCGAATCCAGCTCGGTCGTCGCGCTAGTGGCACATCCCGTTCGGCCTCCACGGCGCGCGACGCCAGGCCCAGCAATCGTTCGGCGAACTTTCGGACGGGCTCTCCGGGCTGTCGTCGGGTAGACCAAAGTTTGGCGGTGGCCTGAACTGGATCTTCTTTCCGGTACCATCGGAGGATATGGGTTTTTAGCCGCTCGTACGGCTGGTCACCGGTGGCTTCCGACAGGAATCGCTTGGCCACCCCTTTCAGCCGGGATCTGAGGAATCGTACCCGCTGCTCCTGTGTGAGGTCGACGGTGGCCTGTTCCACCTCCTGGAAAAACTGTTGGGCAGGGATGCTGCCAGCCTCATCTGGGTTCCAGACATCCACCTCCAGGAACAGGGATCTGGGCAGTCCGGCGCCCGGTTCCTCAGTGCGTCGATTCCCTCCTTGGGTGGCGAAATAGCCTCCCATCTGAGCCATGGCCGTAGTTACGGCCTCCAGAAGTTCTTGGGTTGAGGTTGGTTCACAGTCACTTGTAGACATGTTGTACGGTGGTTATTGGTGACGTCACAAATAAGAAAAAAAAATTTACAATGGTTGAAAGAGAATACACAAAAACACAAAACACTGGAAATTGGCACTATTCGGTGGAATGTACCGGGTCACTCTGTTGTACCGGGTCGCCCTGCTGTACCGGGTCGCCCTGTTGTGCCGGGTCGCCCTGCTGTACCGGGTCGCCCTGTTGTGCCGGGTCGCCCTGCTGTGCCGGGTCGCCCTACTGTACCGGGTCGCCCTACTGTACCGGGTCGCCCTAATGTACCGGTTCACCCTGATGTACCGGTTCACCCTGTTGTGCCGGATCGCCCTGTTGTGCCGGGTCGATTGGCTTGAGGTGTGCCGGGTCTGTCCCGAGTCGTCGCCTCTATGCCCGGTGATCCGCCCACAAGTCGACCCGGAACAGTTCCCTGAACCGGACGCTTGAACACGCGTGAGGTCGCCCCAACCGTCTGAGGCGGCACAGATCCGGATCGCGACGACCAATCCGACCCGTTAGCCACCGAGTGTGTTGTCCCCAGCGCTCGATCTCTCTCTCGCACGCCTCTCTCTGATTGTGTTTTCGTGTCCACGGCCCTATTTCTTGTTTTTACAGAAATAGTGTCCTAGGATCGTGTTATTTAGTCGCAATCGTGTGGTCAATAAACAACAATAATAAAAAAAATAAAAATATAAGAACAAAATTCGATACGGCTCTGGCCAACCTCCTGGTGATTTGCTAACACCTAGTCCACGTTGGGCTCCGAACTGAGGGTTCGTGACAATCGAAATTGTCCTAAAATCCCAGACGCTGCCACCAATTGTAATAGTTGGGTTTCCTAGGGCTGAGCGGTCGGGTGAGAAACCTACTATTACGCTTACCCAACGCTTATGCTAGGTAGGTTAAGGTACTTACCAGGACGGGACTGGATCTGCGACGTCACAGCAAGTCGGGCGTAGGGGTATTGACTAGGCGTCTCAAGGGATCGCCGAAAAATAACTCTACCGTCTGATAAATTATTTAGACGTCGCTGGGTGATTATGAAGTAATTGAAGGTAAGTGTAATTTCAAAAAAGTTGGAAAAGAGTTGATCGAATTCGGAGCGCTTTAGCTTCCGTCCAAAAATTGAAATAAAGGTAGGTAAATTTGATTTCAGAAAAATAAATAGTCACTGGAGTTAAGCTCCTAAGGTAGTAAGATCAAATTCAATTTACTCTCGTGTATCAAAAAAACAGTTACTGGAGTTAAGCTCCTGAAGTAGTGTAACTAAATGCAATCTGCTCTCGTGTATCACCAGGAAGAGGTCCAGTTCAAAAAAAAAAGAAAGGCCGTTTGTGAAAAATGCTAGTTCTCTAATTCGACGAATAATCGTAAGGATCACAAACATGAAGTATGACATGAACAAAAAATAATAACGGTATTCAAATATCTACAAAAAGAAATATATATATCTATATCAAAAAGAATATAACTTAAGGAGGGTTAACACCCTTGTATGAAATTAGACGATGGCGTAACGCCTCAAAATAATGGCGTCCCAACGGGGACCTCAACTGCTCGTTCAAAACGACGCCTAAGGGTGAAGCCCAATACGAAACAGGAAAATGAATTAACTCTAACTAAATCAACATAAATATTAACGAAATTTAACTGGGAACCACAAAAAGTGCAAAGAAAAATATTTACAAATGTTACCGGGGCGTTATACCGAGTATTGTCCAATTCTCGAAGTCCTTGGGAAGTCCGGGTTGACGAGTGGGCCTACTTGGCTTGGGAGGGCGTACCGATGCACCAAATCCGAAGAGGGTTCCACTTCGTTGCGGGATATTCAAAATATACTGTTGGCTTTATTTTACTGTACTGAATCACTGACTGTTCTATCTCACTTGACTACTATCACTGTCCAACAAATACTTCTCTCTTTCTCAATCACTATGTACCGGGTCACTATACGGGTCTGAACCGGGTCACTTTCGGAACTGATCCGGGTCACTTTTTTGGGGGGGGTCCTGCGTCAGGAAGGTTGTTGCGAGGCGCTCGATCAAGACACGACTGCCGTTCTGGTGGTCGGTCGTCCTGGTACCCCCTTCGTCTCCCACCACTACTCCGGCTCCTTCCCCTCCTGCGCTGTGGCCAATGCGCATCTTCCCCTCCTTGCGGCTCGGTCAGCATGGATGGGTGGATTCCCGTGCTCCATGCGAGAGGCCCGGGGTCCTTCCTCCATGGCCGCCCCATTACATCCCTATTTCTGAGATCCAGACCACCAAAGAATACACATAATTCAGATCAATTTATCCTAAAATATATCCTAAATCAGTCCTGATCCAAAATCTTCTTTTAATGAGCAGATTATTATTTAGAATAAGTTTTCTTTGACAATGAATTGGTAGTTTGCAATTTGATTACAATCACAGTGCTAAAAATTTCTAAACAATTCAACGTAATTAAACGAAAATTCGATCATTCGATCATGCTGCATGACAGGAATTTTTTGTTATAAAATTTGTCTTATTCATTGCATTTTTTACAGGATATCAGTGATTCAGTATGGGTACTGATATGACAGAAAATGAAAAAAAAAAAGAAAAAAAAAAGTAAATTAAAAACAGTGGGTATTTGAAATCAATCCTTCTATTAAAATATAGATTAGTTGGATAAAGAGATTGTTGATTAGTTGGATATTTCACAGGTTTAAATTAATAACAAATTTAATGGTTCAGATGTGGATTCGAACCCGACTTCTTCTGGACTGTAGAAGGAAGCATTAGCCACTCGGCTACGGAGAACCTTCACCAATGCTTATATTTAAAGTACCGTCATTGCCAGGCATTAATTGGGGGAAGTTCGGCCGGACGGAGATAGTAGGTGGGCAGGAACGCTGTAGGAGGTAGTTGCAAAAACTCTCGACAGAACGCGTCAGCGGCGTCCCATCTCCAGACACTCCTCTACAAACATTGTTTTGGTTGGTTGGTTGCTCGCTCTCACTTTTGCCGAAATCCATTAGCTTTGTTCCAACAACGTTAGAAACATGAACCTAGGAGGGGGCAGTGATAGATTAATAAGGTTTGTATGTACAGCGAGTCCTGGACCTGTTCAGAATCGAACTAGGTTCGAAGGAGGACCGACAAGGGAGGGGATGTGAACTGGTTCATTACTCCTCGCAGTCCATACGCGTTTCGAACCAATTCGGAACTGATAACCTTCACTCGTACCCTTCTTCTTCTTCTTTTTCTGTGTGGACACTTCACTATGGGTTCTCTTGGTAGGAAATAATTACAATTTGCGTCACACAAAGCGTAACGGAAAAGCGTAACCTAACGGAATGCTTTCTGATCATTTTCATATACAACGATTCCAATGTTACGAATTTTCACTTTCCCTAGTTAACCCGCAAAAAAACGTTCTCCACTAGTTGAAAAGCTCTCAATTCAACTAACATTGTCCTGATCACTATAACTTTGTGACTGTACGACTAGACTTGACAAAAAAAAAACTTTTCTGTCCTTTAATTGTTTTTCTAAAATTAATCGCAAATTAATACCAAATTCAAAATTTGTAAAATGAATACTTATTGTTTTCTTTTTTGTGATAAAAATCGAATTCTACGACTAGCACAGCTTTGAGCATAACAGTTCTCATGTTATGCTTACAAACTAATGATCATGAGTGTAGAAGCATCTAGTATACAGGGTGTTCACAATTCAGATTGTTAACCTCCTAGAGATCGATTCTACTTCTAATTTCCAACAAAAAATTCCTCCTCGCAATTTTTTTAAACCCTTGATTTTTTACCCTTGGTTTTCGACTTTACATCAATGGCCATTTCTCCCCTAACTTACAATGTAATCTTAAGAATATATATATCGTAGAAGAGCGGTAAATTTCCCATCTCCCTAGGGCATTTGGATTCTTTTTACAGTAGGTTGCGTGGACGAAAAAATGAACTAAACACGAGAATGTCTCACTCTTTGAAAATTACTGTTTTTATAAGGTGCTTCAAGTATTAAAAGAAAATTTAAAAACAGAGAAAAAACCGTACGCGTTACAGGAAAAACTTGCCCGAAAACTCACCTATTCAACCTTATAA
The DNA here is from genome assembly GCA_030762985.1 of Adelphocoris suturalis. Classification (NCBI taxonomy): domain Eukaryota; kingdom Metazoa; phylum Arthropoda; class Insecta; order Hemiptera; family Miridae; genus Adelphocoris; species Adelphocoris suturalis. The sequence continues at coordinate 11,100,489 of CM061040.1, forward strand.
TCAATTTTTATTTTACTTTGTTAATTTGGGGAGAACATTATGTTTCTTTCTTCCTCGTCAGAATCCTCCCAGTCGCTGACAAATCCGTCCCATTCCATTATGGAATTCAGAAGTCACAATATCAGTTACGAAAATCAATGTAGGTAATCAATGTAATGACGCAAACAGAATTGCCGAAAACAGCAACAAAACTCCACTTGCGAGCCCACAGGGGAAATCGTAGGGGGCGGAGCGTAAATAGTTTACTGCGCATGAGCGGGACCAGAAGTTCCGAAAAAAATCCCGGACCGATAGAACGTGTTCTGGACAGTCCCGCACTGGCTCTGTGAACAGCGAACTAAAAATCCCGAACTCGTTCGGTCGCTGTACATATACAGCCAAAAAGGGGCGTGGTCAGTTCAGAACCGTTCGGGACTCACTGTACATACAAACCTATAGAATATCGTGGGAGGGGCAGTGCTCTACGGAGAGTACCCCCCCCCCCCCCCCCCGAAATTTTTTTTAAAAGACCTGGAAAAACTAGCAGTTTTTGAGGTTATAGACCCACACTTCATATCAGGCATGTAAAAATTAACATGAAAAACATAATTTTTATTTGCACAAATTTTAGCTTGGTTACCAAACGTCCATGTACACACAAAAAATAAAATGATTATAGGTAACTAATTATTTGGCAAAATTATATCGAAAAAGGCAGGGAATGAAACATGAAACGCTGGAGAACTTCTCAGTCCTCGTGATGTAATATTATTTATAAATTATAAATTTATATTGTAAACACAGGATTAAATAATAATACACTCTTTATTTGTTCAATTTACTTCAGAAGTAAACAACGATTTAATAAACACTCACGATGAAATGTACATTTTTGATTAAAGATGAAAATATAAATAAAATATTATCTTGTTAAACATTTTTTGTCTATTACCTACTGGTAAATGTGAAACAGTGAATAATTCCCTTCAATCGAAAAACACTGGTTGCAATCATTTGAGAAAACACGATTCGTTTCTTTCTTCGTCGAAACAGTAGGTAGGTTGATTATGTATTATGGCTATTGATTAGGTAGGTATGTATTGTTACCGTTACCAAAAGCGGTAAACGAGAGACAAATATGGTAGGTTCCTACCGTAACTTGTTAAATAAACTGATGAACACAAACTTATCCCTATTAATTAAAATTGTATTCCTTGCCTGCTGCCTAATGTTTTTTAAAGAAGAAAGATGTTATCTTCCATGCTCGTTTCTTGATGGAGCTAAACTCAAACACTAAAAAAAAACTTTGGTTCGCATTTAAAATGAAGTTTGGTCTTTACTGCTCTTCTACTCACAAAAGGGTGACGATGGACGACAGCCCGTCAACACCACCGTTGCCAACCTGCTTTGATGATTTTTCCCTCAAGCACTTCTGGAAATCTCAGAGTTTACCGACAAAAATTCTTACACTACCCACGAGAATCTCCGATTGATACCCTGTGTTTGTAGGTCTACTAAAATTCAAACGAACAAATTAGTAAATTGACCGTGACAGATTAGTAAAACCGGTACCCATCATCCCAGTTTCCCCACAGTATAAAGTTCCTTCATCTATGGGTGATATTCTTGAGACTTGGACACTAGCGCATCCTTACATCGAGGCAAGCGAAATCGAAGTTATTCCACCTTGTTGTCATGGTGACAAGTAAACATATGCAAAAATGCCCCATTTGTAGTCACAGCTGGACAACAGCATAACATAGCCTCACCTAGTTCCGAGTCAATATTTTCATTATTTGTAATGTAAGGTGATAAATTGTACGCAAATTACATGAAGTTATTATCAGGTGTTGACCTCAAACGCTACGAATGCAAGATTTAATCTGTGGGGTAGAGATCCATATGAAATGAGTGTTGGGGAGTTGACAAACGAGTGTTTTAGATGATCCAGACATCAGCCTCAAAAATGGTGTGGCTTACCTACCTAGTTTTAGAACTGTTCTTTGAATCAATTGAAACTAAAAATCTTTAGAGTACTGTGAAAGTGGTCTTGTGAAAGGATATGTTATGAGAGCTCTGTAAGTTGTATCACATGTGGAAAGGTAAGTACCTAGAGGTAAGGTATACCTACATACTTTCCGTATATTATTACTTGTTCATGTAGCTACTTTATTGATCAAAACGAAAGTAGGTATCTAATTACCTTTTTTGTCCATAAAATTTGCGTAAATGCAAAACTCGCGCAATAACTGCACTGCCAATGCCGTCTTTATGAAATCTTACCGTCAGAGGAATGCATTTCAAGGTTTTTTCCTTGCAGCTGGTTTTTAATTCATGTTGCATATTCCCTGATTCGATATTTGACAAACTTGCTAATCAGCGGTTGTATTCGTCGGCAAAGCAACGACCCACCTACTTTGTTTAGGCACTTTGAACCAACAGCAAATCTGGTAGGACGTACGTAACTACCTAAGTAGTTTCGTTTCTTGGTGTAGCAACAACCTGCCTTGTTTATTTTGACAAACTATCAAATCTCTCCTTTTATTCATTCAATATAACAAGTAAAGCTTCCTCAGTTAAGCATAGTTCTACGAACTTATAATAAAACGCTGATGAAGCTACCTGAGCAATGGCTAGGTACCTACACAGCAGTACAGACACCTGAGGAATTTTCAATCATCTTTTCTTAACTATTTTTCAGGTTAATTATTCTCAAAGCCTAAACGAATGAAGTTCTTTAGTTTTCTGACACTGATTAACTACTATATTTAGTAGGCTCCTAGTCCAAATAAAAACTCGTTCACGTTAGATTGGTATTGTTGACAGCAATCTACAATCAATTATTGCGCTGGCAGGCATGATTATTATAACATTTAGTCGAATTGAAACTTTGTATTGCTACAATATTATACTTTTTCAAAACAAAACTGTTGAAAAATGGCCTTATAACAACAAATTATGTTGAAGAGAGACGGCAAACTTCTTGTGAGAAATGGGTTGGTTGAGTTGCGATTCATTGACGTAGGGTGGTATCATGGCCGACTTTGGCTGAAACACGAACCTACTCCAGGTGTGACATCACGAGAATATGGGCCATACTCATATTTTTGTCAACCTACAAGCGCGAGCGCCTGTATCTATTCTGACGTTCCCTCGCAATAATTTTTTTCTTCTGCCTCTCGGGGGGGGGGGGGGGGGGGACCGGGAGGGGGAGTGAACCGGGTGTCCACCCCTTGCCCCGTCAATCGGCACAGGTACAGCCGGAGGGGGTTGTGAAGAACTTTGAGTATTAATAATCATATTAATACTCAAAGATTGCTCTGAATTCAACGCTGTACCCCCGTCATGGCATACGTGTCACTACTGTTGCGTTGGCTTTGCAATTGACCCATTCCCGCCACGCTTTTTTCAAATTCAAATAACAAAGCAGTTCATTGTAATTTAAGTTTTGTTTGATATTACTTATTATTGCAACATTTTAGTATTAATTAGGTATGTAGACATGACTGTCTAGATGTTAGAATGTTCATACTTTGGTTCCCATGCCCAAATCTTGGTGCCTCCTATTTCATTTTTTGACACAGAACAGCTGATCTACCTTAATCTAACATCCACTAGAGTGTACTGGCGTCATTTCAACACTCATTCCCACAGTGTAAAACATATGAAATTGAAAAATGTGAAATTAATGGTGTTAAATAGCGGTGTACATGTACAGTGCACAATTAGGATATAAATCTTAAATAAGAAATATGTCCTAGGTATACAATCCCCATTCATTCACCCAAGGCCCTACAACTGTACGTGGATCTCAGACGCCGCCTACTGCAAATTGAAGAGAGCATTAGCGGACATATTGGGGGCAACTTTTCGCGCCCTTTTTGAATTGTAAGGCTAGCTAGTTTGTGTATAAGTGTTCGTAGAAAACATATTTTGTATTATCTTGATGAAAACTATTCTAAAATCAATAAAAACCTCAATTATTATGATGACAACACAGTTTGTGAATGAATTTTATGCAATATTTTCAACAGAGACAAACTGTGGGAGCTGCTTGTCTTTGGAATATCTAACCAAATATGACGATTTACAAACTTATTTAGGCCACAATTCTCGTCCGATTTTTGTGATTCTTTTTTTGTTCAACTATGAATTTGGTCTAGTTTTGGATCTTATAACAGGAATTTCAAATTTGATTATTAAAAAGGGTGAATGGAGGGGGTAACAGTAAAATATCATGATGTTTCAACTAATATCGTCAGATGTTTGTGATTCTTTTTTGTTCAACTAAGAATTTTGTCTAGTTTTGGAAGGTGTATTAGGAGTTTCAAATTTCATTATGGACGAGGAAGATTGAAGGAGGTAATAGTAATAAATCATGATGTTTTAGCTATTCAAGTCAGATTTTCGAGATCATTTTTTAAATTCGATTATAAATTCAGTACAGGTTATAGAAATATGTCAGGAGCTTCAAATTTCATACTGGAAGTTTTATTATTTGAATTTGCTGTCGGTGGAGGGAGTTAATGGGGGGGGGGTTCGAGAATTCATGATATATTTGTTTTTTCTCTTATTTTAACTCTCACCAAATATATATAAAATCCATTCGTAGGGACGTCCGTGTAATGCATGCATTACTTACCAATATGATTTCATGTAGTTTTGCGTAGTGGCGATATTGTACTTTTCATACCGTACTTATAATAGTTAGGGCATAAGTTAGTTAGGTATTTTAAAGTGAAAGATCCTTCCATTATTCAAAAGCAATTATCTCAGAACCATTCTTCCAAAGTAACAGAAGAATCGCTCTGCATTTCAATATTGAGACAATATCTTGTACCTACATAAGACACAGTTTTACAAACACCATGGGTTCACCTGGATGGGGCAAGGAGTATGATCAGAGGAGCTGAACAATTGAATAAGTAAATGAATAACTACATCATGGCACTTTCTATGTTATTATATTATTTTCATTTTACATACAATTTCATACAATTCTGTCAATACAATACAATACAATATACAATAGTACAATACAATGTCAATACAAAAAACAATTTCATACAATTCTCTCAATTTCTTGTTTAAAGGAAATCTGTGGAAAAAACAAAACAAAGTTTAGATTAATTTGAAACTTTGTAGCTCATGCATATTGATAAGTTAGTAAAAAGAAAATTATTACCAACTACAATAGGTACTGCGTTACCACATCAAGAGGCCTACAACAGACCAAAATAATCTTTAGGAAATCGTGAAAATCTATACTTACTTGTGAAATGAGAGTGTGCGTCTTCAGTTTTGCGATTTATGCAGTTAAATGCCGCACACACTTTAACCATTGTGCATTATCAAAGAAATTTCATGAGTAGATAAACTATAATAATACAATCTTCATTGCACATAAATAAATGATGTTGCCCCCAATATGGCCGACTACAGACCGTTCAATTTGCAACGCGACACTAGCGCTACTAGTGGGTCTAGTTTACTATTACAATGTCTTTGCATAGGACACACATCTCCCGAAGATAGTTCCACATAAAAGAAGAGAAAAGAAGAAGAATGTCTTTGCATTCACCAAACTCAACATCTCATCTTACACCAGCTGATCAGTGTTCGGCCATTTTTCCCCATGTCAATTCAAAAGCCAAACGACAGTAGTGGCACGTATGGTTTGACTGCCTGAAACATCACTAATAGCCCTCCATCTTATTAATACTCAAAGGTGGAGAACGAGGCCCCCTCGGTTGGGTAGGCGTGGCCTAATGAAAGGTGGAGGGGGGCTTCTCCTCACAGAACCTTGTGAGCTAGTCAAGGAAGCAACTCACTACCATTGTTCATGTTTTTGACGCAGTGACGGATTAATGGAATTTCGTGGGTGGGGGCAGGAGTCCTCTACAGGGAGGACCCCCCCCCCCCCCCACTCTGGGGAATTTTTTGAAAAAACACCGCAAAAAACTAGCAGTGTAAGTTTTAGACCCATACTTTATATTATGTAAAAATTGACGTGAAAAACATAATTTTTATTTGCACAAATATTAAGTAGCTTGGATACCAAAAATCCATGTACACTCACACAAAAAAAAAAAAAAAAAAAAAAAATAATAATAATAATAATAAAAAAATAAATAAATAATAATAATAAAATTTAGTAAAAATAAAATGATTATAGTTAAGTAATATTTTAGCAAAATTATATTGAAAAATGCAGGGAATGAAACATGAAACGCTGGAGATATAAATCAATTCTACATACTAACTTCAGTCCTCGTGATGTAATATTAGCTTTGTTCGCAGTGCCGGTTGGAAACGGTTACCAACCGTTGGCGACCAGGTTTGTGATTGGTTTAGTGCGCATGCGTGACCAACACCTAATTTCAAACCGTTTGTAACCAAATCCGCACTGCAAACGGGTTTGACTAAAGTTGACCGTCGCATAGCCTCCAACAGCTGTAACCTGCTTGGTGGGCTCGCCTCATCCTTTGAATAGGTAAACATTTCATGTATGAATAAAGAACCTGAACCGTAAAGAGATGGCCTGCAAGACAACAGACAGGTTGAAAAATGAAAAATATTCATTGGGAACAAACCTTCCAACAGGAATAAGAAATCCATGCTCAATCTTTTCTTGCCTCCAGCTGATGATTTTGTGGGAGAAAGTGGTGTTGATCTTGGAGGGAGAATTTAAATCGAAGTCGACCGTCGTTCTTAATTTTTAATGTTGATAGATTTACAAATAACTCATCAGTTGAGATTATGTAATAACATTTTACTGTTTGATTTTGTATTTTGTTGCTATTCAGACGAAGATTCCCATTCTACGTCGTTGTCACCAATAAGATTTTCCATATCACACAACTAGTAGGAAACTTTCAATAAATAACCGTAGAATTAAAACGAGGGTAAATGCTGAAATAGAAGTATACGAATGAATACCTTAAGAAAGGATTTATTGAACGGAATTCATCTTAATTATGAAACGGGTTACAGAAATAAACAAAGTTGAAACTTGGTGACTGTCAACAACGTAAACACTTGATGGGTTATTAATAATATTATAACAAATGCAAAGGTAGAACTTAGTGAACAGTGCACGTCATGCAGATGTCCGACAGCTTTCTCATCTTGTTCGGCTGGCTTATCATCTCTCAGTTCGCTGAGCTCCCGCTACCCTACATCTCACAGTGGAATGATTTGATTGGCTACTTCGAGTAGCGGTGTGGTGGGGGACAAACCGTCAGATCGGTCAGCAGAAATTTCTCTGACCGGTATACCCGATCCACAACGCGTTTCAAACTGGTTTGGTGGTCACTATGAACGGGCCACTATGGATGCTATACAGTCATAGATTTCCTCAAACGGTCACTGCGAACGCCCCAAACGCGTTTCCAACCATTTCTTACCGGTTTGATGGTCACTGCGAACAAACCTATTAGCTTTGTTTGCAGTGCCGATTGAAAACGGTTACCAACCGTTGACAACCAGGTTTGTGATTGGTTTAGTGCGCATGCGTGACCAACACCTAATTTCAAACCGTTTGTAACCAAATCCGCACTGTGAACGGGTTTGACTAAAGTTAACCGTCGCATAGCCTCCAACAGCTGTAACCTGGTTGGTGGGCTCGCGCCATCCTTTGAATAGGTAAACATTTCATGTATGAATAAAGAACCTGAACCGTAAAGAGATGGCCTGCAAGACAACAAACAGGTTGAAAAATGAAAAATATTCATTGGGAACAAACCTTCCAACAGGAATAAGAAATCCATGCTCAATCTTTTCTTACCTCCAGCTGATGATTTTGTGGGAGAAGGTGGTGTTTATCACGCAGGAAGAATTAAAATCGATCTCGAAGTCGACCGTCGTTCTTAATTTTTAATGTTAATAGCTTTACAAATAACTCTTCAGTTGAGATTGAGTAATAATTTTACTGTTTGATTTTGTATTTTCTTGTTATTCAGACGAAGATTTCCATCTACGTCATTGTCACCAATAAGATTTTCCATATCACACAACTCAGAGTAGGAAACTTTCAATAAATAACCGTAGAAGTAAAAGGAAGGTAAATGCAAAGGTATAACTTAGTGAACAGTGCACGACATGCAGATGTCAGACCGCTACCTATCTCATCTCGTTCGGCTGGCTTATCTTATCACCTCTCAGCTCGCTGAGCTCCTGCTACCCATCCATCTCACAGTGAAATGATTTGATTGGCTACTTTGAGTAGCGGTGTGGTGGGGGACAAACCGTCTGATCAGTCAGCAGAAATTTCTCTGCCCTGTCTAACCGATCCACAATGCGTTTCAAACGGGTTTGGTGGTCACTGCGAACGGACCACTATGGATGCTATACAGTCATAGATCTCCTCAAATGGACACTGCGAATGCCCCAAACGCGTTTCCAACCATTTCTTACAGGTTTGATGGTCACTGCAAACAAACCTATTATTTATAGATTGAATATTTATAGGGTTTGTTTGGACACGTAGTTCCGAACCAGTTCGGAATTCATCTAGTTCGGAATCGAACTGCAAAGGGAGGGGATGGGAACCGGTTCAGAACTCTTTGTTCTGAACTCCCAGTCCGAACGCCATTTCGTGTAGTTCGGAATTGATAACCTGATGACCTCTCCGTCTTTTTCCCAAAACGTGGTTTTGGTAGAGACCTTTATCAGGTCTGTTAACCGCCTGTTAATGTTTATGAGGCCTGTTAGTATCTTGTGATACTACATTTAAGCAGCAATACCTAAATGGTTATTCAATAAAATGTTTTGAATTCAATTGCGTACTTTCATGTTCAATGTATTTCCGCCCAAGGTTTGACTTTGATGTGTTTTGAAAATGGCTACTGAACACATAAATCTGAACTAAACCTCTTTATCATTAGTTGAGAGTTGCCCTGTCAGGAACTGAACTTGACCTCGGTAACTCCTATGAATTTCATTGATATCCCTCGAGCCATTTTGGAGAATATACCAAAAAGTGCTAAAACCGATTATTCCCCCCCCCCCCCCCCCCCCCCAAATTGGCCATTTAAGAACTTTTTTGCTAATTAGGTAAGTACCTACCAGTCTTACGGGATGAGGGGAACTGAATATAATTTGCACCCAGAAGAAGAATAACTCCTATGAATTTCATCAAAATCCCTCGAGGCGTTTAAGAGAAAAGGCAACAACTGCTAAAAAAGACGTTTTTTCACATACTTCGATTTGTTAACCCTAAAATAATAATTTTAGGCTATTTTAAGAAGTGGTACAGAAACTCATCTCTAGAATCGGCATGTTTTTATGTCGTACCGTAAGGTCGCAATCGTGTACCTACACGAGTTACTTACAGTTGTATGAAACGTTAAGGGCAAGATAAATTGAAAAGACATCAGATAAAAATGTGAGCGTAAGAACGGGAATCAAGAAGGCTGATGACAACTTGAAAGTTTGGCGGGAGGTACGTGCATACAGGGCGGGGCCAAGCTTGTTTACTGCGCATGTCTAGAACTATTAGTTCTGGAAAAAAGACAGAACTGGTAGAACTGGTTCGGAACGGTAACGAACTACTACGTCCGAACAACGAACTGCTAGTTCGAGGTCTTCCAGAACTGGTTCTCGTGTTGTTCGAACAGCCAAAAGTGGGCGTGTCCAGTTACGAACGGTTACGAACTACGTGTCCGAACAAACCCATATTATTCGACTTCGATTTAAATTCTTCCCGCGAGATAAACACCACATTCTCCCACAAAATCATCAGCTGGAGGCAAGAAAAGATTGAGCATGGATTTCTTATTCCTGTTGGAAGGTTTGTTCCCAATGAATATTTTTCATTTTTCAACCTGTCTGTTGTCTTGCAGGCCATCTCTTTACGGTTCAGGTTCTTTATTCATACATGAAATGTTTACCTATTCAAAGGATGAGGCGAGCCCACCAAGCAGGTTACAGCTGTTGGAGGCTATGCGACGGTTAACTTTAGTCAAACCCGTTTGCAGTGCGGATTTGATTACAAACGGTTTGAAATTAGGTGTTGGTCACGCATGCGCACTAAACCAATCACAAACGTGGTCGCCAACGGTTGGTAACCGTTTCCAACCGGCACTGCAAACAAAGCTAGTAAGTACCTACTGATTATGTAGGTATTGTTACCGTTACCAAAAGAGGTAAAAGAGAGACAAATACAGTAGGTATCTACAGTAACTTGTTGAATAAGCAAAAGAACACAAACTTACCCTCAGGTATTAATAAAAATTGTATTCCTTACCTGCTGCCTAATGTTTTTTAGAGAACTGAGATGTTATCTGTCATGTTCGTATCATGAGGCCGCTATTTTGTATTCCACCAATTTTGATGGCAGACGAAGATTTTCTCACTCAGAATGGACTATATTTTCAAAATCTAGTCTCAAACCTGAAATTACTACCTATTTTTGGCCCTGGCTCCTGGCCTACCCTACTTCCAAAGAGCTTATAATAGGAAAGAGAGGGCATGTGTCTGTTAAACTGTGGGAGCTTATGAAGCCAGTTTTCTCTAAGGGGCGGGACATACAATCATATGGTCGGGAATACCGACTTGCTTCTCCGTGCAGCACACATCGAGGGATCCCCCACTCTTCTTTTCTGCCATCGAATACTCTCGATACTATCGATCCAGCCTCCCAACACATCGATGCACAGGGATAGAATCGGTTCCCTCCTCCGCCGCGCAGCGGCGCTAATCTCCCCCTTTTATCTTCCTCCTACTGAATAGTGAAATACTGTGATTGTCTCCATACACGATAATTGTAGTGTAGCTCAATGGATATGATAACAGCCTTGTATGACAAATGTCGCGGGTTCAAATCCTGTCGACTGATGTTTTTTTTTTGCTCGTAAAACTCCCGAAATGTACTTCTAAAACGTCATTCTGACCTGCATGTACAACTGATTTGAATATTCACTAAGGGATTGACTACTTGATGTTATGTAGTTTTGAGATGCGAGCTTGTGAGCATCCAGATCACCAAACTATACACATAATTCTGATCTACATGCCCAACTAATCTGCATAAGTGATTGACTACTTGATGTTATGTCTTTTTGAGATGCGAGCTTGCGAGCATCCAGACCACCAAACTATACACATCATTCTGATCTACATGCCCAACTAATCTGCATTTTTACTAAGGGATTGACTACTTGATGTTATGTCTTCTTGAAATGCGAGCTTGCGAGCATCCAGACTACCAACTATACACATCATTCTGATCTACATAACTTTTATTTTCTAAAAATGTTAGCAGAGTTTTAGTCAAAACGAAATTGCCAACGATCATCTAGGACATAAAAAAATGGTTGCACAAAATTATGCTGAAAACATTCATAAATTTAATTAATATTTGCTGAAAAATCTATAGAAACTGCAAAAAATATTTTTTGAATCGCCGAATTTTATTCAGTTTGTTGCTGGTTTTAACAATCTCTTTGTACTCAAATTCCGATACAATTTAACGTAATTTGAGAAAATTCGTTCATACAATCACCCTGCCTGACTGGAACTTTTTCAATTTTGGCGCTCAGAAGGTCGTTTTATTTCAAAATCAAATCGATGTGTTGGGAGGCTGGATCGATAGTATTCGATGGCAGAAAAGAAGAGTGGGGGATCCCTCGATGTGTGCTGCACGGAGAAGCAAGTGGAATACGGAGTCTGAAGTGGCTTCTTCCCCCTTCACGACCTGTCCCCTCTATCCTATTATAAGCTCTATGCCTACTTCCAGTCTCGATACTGAACACCCACTGTGTTGACACTTCTGCGGTTGTAGGCAACATAAGACGAGAAAAAAGGTTGGGTCATTATTTACTTCTATCTCAAGCTTCTCATGTGTGGAGACCCATACCAAAATAATGAATCTTTGTGTAATAGTTCACAGCGTAAAAAAAAAAAAATAATAATAATAAAAAAATAAATGTTTACCAGGGGCATAGTTAGGGACCCAGTGGGGGATCCATGGTTCAGGGGCCGCTCATCACTCAGCGTAAGAACGATCACAGACGTTAACCGCCTCCTAATATCACACATGAACTCCGCTTCCTTTCGACTCCTCATGAGGAAGATTCCAAATTACGAGTGCCAGAGGTATGGCAATTCCCCGCAAAATTTTGAGCATGAGGTGGCGGAGTGTCCTTTTATAAATTGAAGATGCTTGCACAAAATTGTTGGCAGAAAAGAGAAAAGCTTTGGCTAGTAGAAGGAATGAAAAAATTGCACGAATTCAGAATGGTCATCCGCCATTTCGCAGACGTTAGGATCTGCTAAGTATTGTGCTGTCCGCATTTTTGTAATTTAATAATTTGTGTTTTGGACATCAATATTTTTTATATTTAAATCTTCTTCTTATTCAAGTGACCTTGAAAATCTAATCTAGTCTCATGAAAACGCCCACGGAAGCACTTCCCTCTAATTAAAAAAAGTTCCAGACAAGAAGCATGATCGTATAAGCGAATTTTCGTAAATTATAGTACCTATGGTTTGAGAATTCAGGACTGTGAGAAGTGTTGTCAGACGTTCCTTTTTGGGTGTACATGTCCCTCGTCCCTTTCAGTCGCTAATACCCCCCAAGACCTCAATTCAGGGGGGGGGGGGGGGGGGGATGCACACTGAAAAATACCCCTTTTTGGTATTAGTTCCTTTTAGTCCCCCTTCACTATTTTCCATCATTTTCACTTGTCGAACTACATGCTAGAATACAATTAGGTTACACCAGGAGTTGAGATTTGAGAAAGGTAAAAACAAACACGGCGAGGGAACCTGTATTTGTGTCTTCAGAATTTTTTTCGAGGGATGGCGAATGGGAAAAGAGAAATGAAACGACAAATTAAATTTGCAATATAATTATCAGTTGCCAGTAGTTCCTTCTTTCACTCCATGAACACTTTTCATGTTATTGAAAGAATGATCTTCATCGAGTGGCAATTCCTCTTTATAATCTTCATCATTACTACTGCTGCTAGGTAACTACTACTAAACGGTACTACAACCCAGTTTGGGCCTTGGCCTCCACTAGACACAATTCTACCTACCGCCTGCGGGCTGGATATGGCCCAGAAAAGAATTTTCCAAACCTCCGAGACTTAGGCCGCGTAATGATCTCTCTCTTCAGCTGTACCTATCTGTGCAAACAAATCTTTTCGATGAAGAATTCTCAACATCTAAATACAGGGCTAACTTAACTGATGAACTTTTGGAAGCAATCAGTTGATAGAAACGACAAAATTTGAGCCAGATTACCTAAATATTTTGAGCAACAAACAGTGATAAACCTCACATTAAAGTGATTTCACTCTTACAATTACAATATTAGGTAGGTACTTACCTGTTAAGCATTCTAAATAAATTTCATTTATTCCTCTTTATCTGTAAATTTCTTTTTTCTCTTATACAGGGTGATTCCCTCGCAGATGCAAAAAAAAATTTGGGTGAAACTACATAAAAAATGGAGTAAAATGCCGCCAACCGCATATTTTTATCTCAATCCGTACTCGAGATATGATTTTTTAAAAGGTTTTTTCAGGAATACCGTGTTTTTTTCATTTTAAACTCGGGATTTCTCCACTTTGCCTCATTTAATTTTAACTTTCAACCTCATTTTCGGTATCAGCATTAAATTTCCTATAAGAATAGTGTATTTGGGTTCTTAAAAAGTACCATCCAAAGACCCTCACATCAGCTCAAACATTGACGATTTTGAAAAAAGAATATTTCTGAAAATCTTTAAAACTTTACTACTCTTTCAAAAAGAATCCTGGAAACTGGCAAATCTCGTGAAAACTGCTTCATCTAATATGCTTTCCAACGGTATTATCAATTTTACTTTTATTTTGTTATTTAGGGGAGAAAATAATGTTTTAATGTTAAAAAATGTGGGGTTTTCAATGAAATTGTTGGTTTTCTCGAAAGATGACCCTCCATGAACCAACAAGTATGGGGTCGGTTTTTATGTATTTTTTCTCGCTGGATCGAATGGAAACTCTTGCATATCTCTCAACTACGTTATAATCGAGTTTTACTCTTTAATTAACTAGTTTTACCCCTTTACACACATACATTTAATCGTAACAAACAAACTAAAAATTTGCGATTTTAAGTGTAAAACTTGGTTATAACGGAGTTGGAGAGATCCACAAATGTTACCATTCGATACAGCGTGAAAAAATACATAGAAACCGACCCCATACTCGTAGGTTCATGGAGGGCCATCTTTCGAGAAAACCAACATTTTCATTGAAAAACCCACATTTTTTAACATTAAAACGTAATTTTCTCCACTAAATCACAAAATAAAAGCAAACTTGATTATACTGTTGGAAAGAGTATCAGACGAAGCAGTTTTCATGAGATTTGCCAGTTTCCAGGATTCGTTTTGGAAGAGTAGTAAAGTTTTAAAGATTTTCAGAAATATTCTTTTTTCAAAATCGTCAATGTTTGAGCTGATGTGAGGGCCTTTGAATGGTACTTTTCAAGAACCCAAGTACACTATTCTTATAGAAAATTCAATACTGATTCCGAAAATGTGGTCAAAAGTTAAAATTGAATGAAGTAAAGTGGAGAAATTTGAGTTTAAAAGGAAAAAAACACGGTTTTCCTGAAAAAACCTTTAAAAAATCATATCTCGAGAACGGATTGAGATAAAAATATGCAGTTGGCGGCATTTTACTCCATTTTTGACGTAGTTTCACCCAAATTTGTTTTTGCATCTGCGAGGGAATCACCCTGTATATTGTTTGGCCCTCGGATTCGAGGAAAATTTTCAATTCGGCCCGCCCTGAAAAATGGTGGTGTACAGTATTGAGTGTCGTCCTCCAATCATAGAATCCCAGTCCAGATGTTGTATCCCCACCTTCATCATTACTGATTAGCAGAATTTTAGGAGAGAGATTACATCTTTATTTGGGTCAGTTCATTAGTAAGTTCTCACAGAATAGATAATTTACTCTCAAGCTCTTTCAAATGTGTTGGTTGTAAAAAAATTTGGAAAAAATATACAAAAAGTCCAGTCATGCAGCATGACCCCATGAGCGAATTTTTGAAGAGTAAACACCAGTTACTTTTTTTTTTTTTCTAACAAGCACCTACTACCTACGTTTTAAACAGCATGGTTCTAGGATTGGTTATACAGGGATACTTCCATAAGAGTAGTTCAATCTGAATTTGGACAATGTTTCATGCAAATATTACCGATTTTTTACAACTAGCGAACGGCATTATTTCGATTTTTGACTGATTTTTCAACTTTGAAAACTTGATAATTATTCTTATAGGAAATTTTACGCTGATTCCGAATATACCACATGTTAGTATGCTGAAAAAATTATTTCGCACAACAAATCGCAAAAAACAGGCTATTTTGAAATTTTTGACTACATATTTGAAAATTTCAACCCGAAGATGTAATCCGATCATGCTGGCCAACGAACTTGAACTTTCGAGAGCAATAGCTTAATTTTCTTCAAAAATTCGCCAAAAGAAACATTTTAAAATAAAATTCAGTATTTTGTTAATATTTTCATATAACCATTGGTCTCATTTAGACCTTGGCAAGTTTCGACTTTGTTATTGAGAAATATTACAAATAAATTATGGAAGCCTGAATCAATGATCTAAGAAACTTGACTTTCTTTGGTTCTTCTTCCATAAATCAAGGATCAACTAAAGTCACTTATTCAAATTATTCATCAACAAATTTATACATGTAAGCATTGTGCGATCATCCAAAATAACCCCTTTTGGAATCCTCAGGTCCCCGTTTATACCCCTTTTTGTTGGACAGGTCTGGCGTCGTCAGTAGAGGGACGACCTTTTGATCCATGGGGGGGGGGGATAACTCGAGTATGAGAAGAAAAAAATAATAACCACATTTACAAATCCGTTTCAAACCATTCTAAGACCGAATCCGTGAAAAAAACCATAGGTGTATGTCTGTGTGTGAGACAACTTTTGATGACGCTGCCCAGGCCACGGTTCTCAACTGATTTCCGAGATGTTTTCTTTGTTCGATCCCCATTTCAGTCTAGTAGTGCAACAATCCCGAAAAATATTAATTTCATGGTGGAAGAGGGAGAATGGAGGGGGTAAAGACGAAAAAACGAGTTTTTTCGACACCACCCAGGCTACAATTCCCAACCGATTTTCGTGATACAAATTTTGTTCGATCCCACTTTCAGTCTAGTTGTGCAACAAATTCCGGAAATTTTGAATTTCTTGGGGATTTTGAATTTTCTGTCAGGGTGGAGGGGATAATTACCGATTCTTTCTAGCGCTGCCCAAGCACTATTTTTGCCAATTCTGTCAAGCCAGTAGTGTTAGAAAACAGAGGCAGCTATGGGGGGGTATAAGGACTTCCTATGAATGCCAAATGAATTTCAACATCAACATTTTTGAAAAAGTTAATTGAAACCCGTTTGGTGGCATTATGAAACGATTCCGTTGTCAGGGAGGCCAGGGCCCTCCAAGAGCTGTAGCGCCATGGGGTAAGTAAGGTAAGTGTGCGAAAGTGACGCGTTCGTGACAAGTTCGAACTTGGGTAGCAGTAGGTACAAGAAAAGGTCCTACCACGGGTCAAACCATCCTAATCCTGATTTGCATCCAGGGCCGGCCTAAGGCAAAAATTGCAAGTGTGCAAGACTCACATTTTATTTTTTGAAATTTAAGGTTTAAAAACACACTTTTTGTGCACTTTTGCTTTTGATTTGATTCATTATTGATTGACTTGATAGGTTCAATACTCTTTCTTGTACTTTAAACCACTATTATGTTAAATAAACTAATGAAAGCTTCTGGGTCACGTTATAATGATTTTTACACTTATATTGCAAATACTCTCAGAAGAAATAGCTAATGGGGGAATCACCATCTGCCGGACCTAAGATAAAATTCCATTATATCAAAGGAAATAAAACAACAAAACATAGTGAACCGTAAATACAGAGTTTAATAATTGCACACACACAACAAAAGTTTATCAAATATTAAGATAGGTACATAGTTGCTCTACTGACCTTGGGTCAAGGACATCACACTACGGTATTTCAGAACTCATTGGGGTAGGTAGAGCTTCGGTTTTTACCTTCAAATTCCATTTAAATAGTTTTGAGACAAAGTTCCTTCAAGTTTGAATATTTCTGCCCAACATTCTTAAATCAATTTTATAAAAATTTGCCAAATTTTTTTTTTTAACCAAAATTGGCCAAGTTCATTTTTTTAAAACCAAAATTGGCCAATTTTATGCCTCTCCAAAAGGCTTGAGTGTGCGGCTGCATATGTCGCACACCCTAAAGCCTTCTTATAGGCTGGGCACTGCAGCGAATCGACTGCATGCCCTTCATCCCAGCCTTTGCGCAATTAGCACACCTGGGATGAATCAACTTCCTCCTAGAGCACTCAGACACAGGTCCACCGTGCTCCATCGCACAGTGCCCACACGTTTCTTTAGTTTCTACACATACCTTGGTAGTATGTCACCACTGCTAGCATTGTAGCACCTGGAGACATCTAGGTAGTCCTCGATTCTGCAGCGGTCGAATCTGACACTCAGAATTTAACCTTCAAGAGGGCTGCCCTGATCTTTTCTAAGACCTGGGCGACCCATATCACATCATCATAGTCTCGACGACCCTTGATGAATAAGGGATGGAATCGTCCCATCCATTCCTCCTCAGTGACTTCGGCTCTTACCTCAGGGTTCTGGCGCCATATGGCAGTTGCCAGATTTTCCTTGGGAATCTCCTTATCTACACGGTAGATTTTCATTAACAGGAGCTTTGGCAGCCTGTTAGGAGACCTGACAGAGAATCCCTTAGCTTTAAGGGCTCCCTCCAATTTCGTCCCGTCGTGCTTGGTCCTTGGTACAACCAGGACCTCCTTGGCCGCCTGGAGTTTGCGGCAGGCAGCTAACTGTACGTTAAGTTCAGCAAGATCTACCTCCTTGCTCATGGTCCTCTTGATCGAAGGCGGGGACATAGGCACCCCTTTACTTCTCTCGCTTGACACAAGCAAGGGCTGCACAACACTGCCATCTCTGACCTGCCTCTCAAGTCCTCCCTTTTGAGTGACTCAACCTGGGAGACAGCCTTATCTTATCAGCTGTTCTTTCCACTCTGTCAATGCGAGATAGTACCTTATCCAGGCGCTCGCACAGAGTGGTCTCCAGCCTCACGAGGGCCGATGCCATCTCTAAGTTAGATGGCTCGGTGAAGAGTGGTTCTGAGACCACCGCAGCCCTGTTGTCCTTCATTTTTCTGAAGGCCTCGTCTAGACACTCCACTGACTCAGAGACATGTTGAACCCCGAGTGAGAGTCTCCTATGGTGAGCTATCTCCAGCTCCAAATCCTTAGTGGCCCTTATCAGTGGGTCAACCACCTTCTTCACCATCTCCTCCATATAATTGGAAGCAGCTTTGAATGGGCGCTCTTCAATATTATTGGAATTAGTGCCCCACCGCTCCCACCTGGCAATTAGAGAGTTCTTCTCCTCCACAATCTTGTCCAGGTTGGCCAGGACAGATGGCGTCACACTGGGTTTTGCCACATTTTTCCAAATAGTGCCCAATGGCCTTGGTGCAGGCAGCTTAGGGTTTGAACCTCCAAAGGCTCTCCCAGTTGGCTTGGGCCTGCTGCCACTGCGACTCCCTCAGACTGCACGTCTCTGCCCTGTCCCATCATGAAGACCTTCATAGGTCCCATGGCCCTTGCCCAGACATTAGCCTTTTCTTCTTTGACCAACCCTATAGTGTACTCAGTTGTGAGCCGCGGCCAATCATTCTCCGACAGGGCAGAGGAAGAGGAAGGCATTGGCTTCCGCTCGGTAGCCTTGCGTTCCTAGGGAACCCTCTTCGTCCTCCTCTTTCTGGCTTTCTCTAACACCTTATCCCACTCCAATATGGATGATAGGAGCTCATTATCCTCCCCACTGTCCCTCTCAACCCAATCTGATGTTGGGGAAGAGGAGGAGGAGGACCAGATTGGCCGTTTTCCCCCATCTTGATATGGGGGAGGAGCCTCTTCCTTGACCCGTGGAGAAGCCCTTGGCTTTGCGGGTACAGTTATCTCATCCGGGCAAATTAGAAATGGCCCTATTCTCCTTCTTTGGTTTAATTTCCTTCAACCAATAATCACCCACACCTGTGGCCTTCATGGAACACATCCCCTTTTCCTTATATCCAGGAAGCAGATTTTATGGCCTAACACCTGGACTAGTCCTTAGCTCTCTGACCCGCGCCACTCACCACCTCAGCAAATTTCACGGCAACTGTGTAGCTGGATGCACCGCTCTCTTGCTTGCTCCTACTACTGGAGATCCTGGCTTGGCTGATCTTATAATTCTCAGCCCTCAGCCGACACTCCACCTCATATTTGGAAGGTCCAAAGCCCTCCCAGGCAATCCTCCTGTCATATCCCCTCCTCCAGTTCTCACAATTGTAGAGGTGATCACAGATATTCCTCATATCCCCTGACCCCATTTTATTGGGGTATTTAGGGAGCCCTGAAGGGTACTGGACCCCTATGACCCCCTCAGCCAAGTACTTGTAGGTTGAGCGATGTAGTCTGCAGTAGAGCCATTAGGCCAGTGCATAACTTTGCTGCACTGTCTCTCCAACTGGGACCTAAGTCGTTGAAACGCCCAGGTATTTATATGGGAACTGGTTGGCTAGACCTAGGTCCATGATTCTCGCTGCCATTGTGGATGGCAGAATCCTCTCATCAGCTGGCAAGGCTTCGGATTCTGTGACAATCTCCTCAACCATCTGTAACCAATAAAACATCCTCTTTAGAACCCTTATCGTCTCGACATCACAATGGATTTGTTATTATTATTAACTAGCCTAGTTTTCTCGCTCACACAGTATGGCTGTATAGATGCAATTGTCTTCACTGTTGAGTGGGACATGTAGGATGATTGGAAACGGTGGATCACTAAGGGTGATTTGAAATGTGTGGGATGTATAGATGCCATGGATATACAGGGTGAACACACATAAGGTGGGTGGAATGGGTAGAGTCAATTCTAGAGCTCATTTCCGACAAAAAGTGGCCCTTAGACTTTTTTTTATAGGCTTTGTTTCCGAGTTATTCGTGATTCAAGATTTTTTTTCGTGTTATCGACATTACTTCACTAAAATGGCCATATCTCCCCTAATTTATAATGTAATCTTAAAAATAGATAATATATCGTTGGAAAGAGCGGTAAATTTCTGATCTTCCTAAGCTATTCAGGGCGGAATCCATAGTCGCTCCTCAACGCTGAGGTCTCCTCAAAGTGGGTTGTTGAGGAGAATTTCACCCCATCGGTATTCAGAATTGCAAAGGTAAGGCTGACCTCCACATTTGAGCTGAGGTCGGCCTTGAGGTGGGTTCATGTCTCCTTAACCTATTCAGAGTGGTTACATTCCGAGGCTGGCCTCCAAGTCTCCTCAAAAACCCCTATTCATAGACGATTTTTGAAGGTGAGATGAGAAATTTCTCGACTCCAGAGTTCAAACCCACCTCCAGCCAAGGAAGGTTAAAACCTCCCTCGAAATGTTATTTTGTGCTTAGTTTGTTGTACGTAATTAGTTTGTTTGAGTAATTATTTCATTGAGATTTGTTGAGATTTATTAGTTTTTTAATTAGTTCACAATGGAAAGTTTGTTCATTTTTGAGTGGAACGATTTGGACGACTGACTCGATGATGAAAATGTTGGACTTGTCACGGTTCCCAGAAGTCAACAATTTACTTAACCGTAGAGAATTTTCCGGTGCAATTAAATTGATGAGTGATTTCGTCCCAACATTTATTTTTCTGTACTACACTTACTGCATCACTTTTCTTACTCTCAACAACGTCTTTGTTGAGAATGTTACGCTCCAGGAAAATAACTCTCACAGTCGAAGAGGTTTGGTAACCCTGGCCTCATGGCTCTGATTGTTAGAGTGCCGCAACTCCGACGAATTTCCCGTACTTTATCGTAGTTGTGACGACGCGAGTTCGAACACCTGTCGAGGTATCAAATATTTTTAGCCCGTTACAGTGGCACAGTCGAAATAGGACCCGAAATCATACGAAACAGTAATTAATTAAATCCCTCTCGAGCCAAAAGACTGTAAACATCACATTTCCTGTTGTTTTGCCTTTCATTTCCTCACTCACTTGAGTCAAAACACACAGTGACAATGACCTGGCTCGACTGCTGACTTGTTCCAGCGAGCATCTGCTGAGCCAGCAGCCTGCAGTTACACTTCGTCATTCGTCCGACCCCAAACCAGCCGAGATGGCTGGTATTTGACTCTGGGGAACTGTTACGCTCCAGGAAAATAACTCTCACAGTCAAAGAGGTTTGGTCACCCTGGCCTCATGGCTCTGATAGTTAGAGTGTCGCAACTGTGGGAAATTATTAATAATGTCTCGTAGTAGTGACGACACGAGTTCGAACTCCTGTCGAGGTATCAAATATTTTTAGCCCGTTACAAGAAGTACTAGTGACTTCAAATAATTCTTCTCCTCTGGAGAGAATGACGTTCTCTTTTGGCTCATTTTAAGCAAATACAAATAAACCACAAAAAAAAAAAAATATATATATATATAAATAATATATATATATATATATATATATATATATATATATATAAAAAACCCACTATTTGAAAAACGCGGCAGGCCGCTCGTACTTTCTTTCTTATGAGAGAAGAGCTATGAGCATTGAAAATTCATATTCGTGGAAGAATATGAATCCACAGGTAGGTAATATTCTGTTATGGTGTACAATTACCATAACCGAGATTAACTTCTCAACCAAGTGACAACAAAACAAGCGGCACTGTTTACTATATCCATTTATAACATAAAATAATTAAAACTACGATATGAATAGAAGAACAAGTACGAAAGAAATGCGTGATAAATTGAGAGCTTTTCAACGAGTGGAGAACGATTTTTGTCCAGTGAAAACTAAAGAAGTTTCATTTCCCCAGCAACGGCTTGGTTGTACGTGAAAAGCAAAAGAAAACAACACCTAACTTATTTGTAGGTTGCGTAACAAAATTTCAAGACATTTTCAATGTCAAAATAAAACAGTAGATACAACAATTACCATGGAATTCCAAGCATGGAATCACCAAGTATCGTGATTTACTAAGCATGGAATGCCCAAAATAGTTGGAAGAACCTCATTTTGCTCGCTCTAGACTCCAACTCTCCTCAAAGCCACCTTGAGAAAAATTAGAGCTGAGGCTGGCCTCGACGCCTGCACCTTTTGACTATGAATACCAGTTCACCTCCTCAAGCCAGATGTGTCCTTGGCTTGAGTCAAGAAATTTCCCATCTCAAGGTGCCACTATGGATTCCGCCCTTAAAGTCTTTTTACGGAAGGTCGCATAAGCGAAAAAATGAACTAAACTAAAGAATTTCTCACTTTTTGTAAATTACTGTTTTTTAAGGTGCGTTGAGTATTTAAAAAAAAAAAAAATTACAAAAAACCATACCTATTCGTTGCAGGAAAAACTTACCCTAAATTTCTACTTTCCAACGGTATAAAGGTGAGGGATAATTTCATCCGCTAGGTATTTCGGCATTGATAAACGACTCACATTCTTTATCTGAAGTATAGCAATATACTCAGTATAGCTACCCTGCAGTTAATGTAGATAATTGATAAACCGACCCTAAGAGTGGAGAAGGTAGGTCTTGAGGGGCTTAGAAGGCACTCAGAACTGGTGATAGTGACAATCAGAACTGATGGAGAGGGAAGGGATAAAGCGTAAAATTATGGGGTCCTGGAGCTGTAATGCAGTGAACGAGTGAACCAAATATTGGAAGCGCAAAGCCCCAAGTTTCGATAGTAAATATATTATAAGTGAGGCTAAATAATTATGGTCAGTTTTCTACGTAGAAGGTCTATATGATACAGAAATAATAAACCTTTGTGTAATAATTTGCAGCGTTTTTAAAGTTAAAACTAGTTAGTTAAAGTGACACTCGGTTATAACGCAGTTGGAGAGATTCGCAAGTGCTATCAATCGATCCAGCGTGAAAAAATACTTTGAAATCAACCCCAAAAACTTGAAGGTTATACCTGTCACTGGACTTGACGTTTCACCGGTAGAGTCGACTCGTGTCAGCGGTAGTGTAGAGTCAAGCCATTCCCCTATAAAGACAAAAATGCAAACATAGAATGACTTATTTTGAGCCCTTGAGTTGAAAAAAAAAAGTGCCAAGTTGGACGGGCAGTATAGCTTCCTCACATAAAGTAACTTGGAGGTATGGAATTAGTTAAGTAACCTAGCACGACTCAAAATGATGATAAGTTGACATAAGGGAATAACCGTTTGCGCATGCGCACAAACTACTATTAATCCAATGGCAATGAAATTTATAGGGGAACATCTAGGAGCTAAACCGCACAACCCTTGATAATTTCATAAAAATCGGTCCATTAGTCTCGGAGTTTTGTTTGTTGATCAATTTTAGTTTTGCGCATGCGCTATAGTTATTACTACGACAATTGCGATATAATTCATAGGGAATTTTCCTGAAACATATACCCAATCACCTACCGAGTTTGAACGAAATCGGACCAACAGATGATGAGAAATTGAGGTAATGAGAAATTCACGTTTGTCCATGCGCACAGGTTACTGTTGACTCGACAGCATTGAAAATTACAGGAGGCCGTCTAGGAGCTAACCCGCGCAATCCCTGAAAATTTAATCGAAATCGGACTGAAACTTGGTATAGTTTTGGGCGTGACAAGGATTTACAACAGACACAGACATCAGACAGACACGGAACCAAAATTGACCAGCAAGCTCTAAAACGCAAAAAGCAAACAAAAATTTTGATTTTAGAGGACCAACATTTTTTCGACTTCAATCACGAATACAAAACTTCCCTACCTTCCGTAGTGAGGAAGCGAAATTTGGTGAAAAATGTTTTGTCAGGGTATACCTGGCATTTTTTGGCTTGGACCAAGCCAGGGTCCCTTCAGAGATGGGAGCTTGTAGGTCCCTACCTACCTTATCACTTTCGTCAACATAATATAAATTCCTCTCCCTTGCTGGTATTAGTATTTATGTTGGAAAGGGCTAAGTATAATTCGCCTCTTGCCAGCGGAAATGTATCAGTACTTACATACTTGAATAAAAGTCCTAGAGGGGTATCTGTAAAAATGCAAAGTTTGTGTCTATGATTGTTGTGACATGACGAGATGCGCAACAGATTTAGGATAACACCTACCTAAAAAATGCGTGAGAGTCAATGGTACCTAGGTAAAACTTCTGCCAAGTTGGGTGGGCAGTATAGCTTACTGACATATTGTAACATGGACGTAAAGAATTAGTTGAAGAACAAAGTACGAGTCAAAATTATTCATAAGATAACGTAATAAGAAATTAACATTTGCGCATGCGCACAAACTACCATTAATCCAACGGCAATGAAATTTATAAGGGAATGTCTAGAAGCTAAAACGCAGAATCGCTAAAATTTTTATCCAAAATCGTTTCACGGAGTTTTGCCTATGTAAATCGATATTAGTTTTGAGCATGCGCAATGATTATTACGCTACCAATTCTTTTTTTTTTTTTTTTTTTTAGAAAACCCTCGATTTCATAGAAAAAAACATGTTTTTCAACATACAAGCATACTTTTCTCCTTCAACTTGAAAAGTGAAATAAAAATTGATTATACCGTTGGAAAGGTGGAATTCAGGGAATTATGAATGCCGACCTGCAATTTAAAAAATATAAGATTTTCAAGTTTCGACAACAATTTCAATTCGGTGTCAATTTGTGACTCCTGGATCCACATATTTTCACACCTTGGGTAGCGTATCCCAAAGTAAATTTAACACTCTTTCCAATGGTATCCTCAAGTTAGAATTTGCTTGGAATGGAAGGGAGTTACAGCTGATTTTGTGACATAAGATCAAAAACACGAGACAACAAATCTTAAATCGTGAATAACTCGGAAACAAAGCCTCTAAAAAAAGTCTAAGAGGCAGATTTTGTTGCAAATTAGTCGCAGAATTAACCCCCACGAGGTTAGTTACCGAAAGTGGGAACACCCTGTATTTTTCATGAATGTGTCATCCCAGACGACAACCCACCCTCCTTAGAATTGAAATAAAAATGCTGTTCTCGCCCCAAAGAATCAAGCATTCCAAATGAAAGGGTGAATGTGCAGCTAGCACTTATTGCTGCTCACATTTCAAAAAATGTGCAGAAAAAAAACTTTAAAAATGGCTAAAAATTGTTGTTTCACTTTTTTTAGTAGAACTTTAGAAAAATAATATCAACAATGAATCAGAACATTTAAAAAAATATACTCAAAATCATGCTGAAAGTGTACTTTAATTGCATTTAAAATTTTGTTGAAAAATCTATATGAACTGCAAAAAATGCTAAAAACCCAAAATCTTTTTCGGATTATTAGATGTACTTTTTTTTGTAATAAAATAGGTAGATACAATTATTTGCACTCAAAGTGCTCAAACTTCAATGAATTGTAAGGTCATACGGTAATTTATGAAAATTTGCTCACATGATCATGTTTCACGATTGGAACTTTTTGTTCACACAGTCCCAAATTATCAACTATTAAGAAGTCCTCATGGCTATTAATATTAATAAATCAATAAAACCAAAAATTAATTATTATGAGCTGTTGATAGTTGAAGTACCTAGCCACATTGAATTGGCTTTAAATGGAAAATAACTATAGCCCAAATTTCAATCTCATACTAAAAGTTCTAAGTTCAAGCTAAGACTTCAGTAAAAACTTATCCGAATGAAGTGCTTCAGTTCGAGGCTTTGATAGAATAGAATATGCGGTAGGTAGGGCCGCCCAGGTTCCGCTCTAAAAATAATTTTATGTATTTTAGTAGGTACTGGCTACTACTATACGAGAGTTGAACCACTGACCACTCGAGTCCAACTAATGTTTTTCCCTTTTTGCTCAGACGGTTTCCCGTATTCATTCACAATTCTTCTTAAGTCATCTCACGTTGTCGTGGCTAAAAAGTTTTCCAACAATCCGGATCTTCTTTCAGTTTGAGAATCAGCAGGTGGTATTTGCCTTCATAATTTATCTTTTAAATTAATTGGGTGAACAGCAAACCACCTTTTATACGCACGTATTCGAAAAGATCTTTGACAAATTCTCAATGAATTTTCACTCAGCACAAAATAAATGCACAATTTCACTATTTGAAGGCATGATTAGACTGTGCGATCCCCGGTTGCGCCTACACCTGTGTCGCTCATATCCTAGCTCCCCCCCCCCCCCCCCCCCCCCCACATCCTTGCTGATCAGCGATAGATAGCAATTATTATACAGTCAGTTACGCTTCAATCTTCTAACAGTAAATGATAGGCATACTCTTTTTGTCATCATAGTGATGAATAAATAGGTAGGTACCTACTAATAGAAATGATTGGTTAAAAAAAAAAAAAAAAAAAAAAAAAAAAAAAAAAAAAAAAAAGTGAAACATGACTTACATAACATACA
Source organism: Adelphocoris suturalis (assembly GCA_030762985.1). Classification (NCBI taxonomy): domain Eukaryota; kingdom Metazoa; phylum Arthropoda; class Insecta; order Hemiptera; family Miridae; genus Adelphocoris; species Adelphocoris suturalis. The sequence goes on from CM061040.1 coordinate 11,126,962, forward strand.
AAAACTACTTAAATGAAAAAGAAAAGTTGATTGGAACATATATACAATAATACGAGTATACTCATAAAGTTCTATGTATATTGGAAGTAGGTCGTTTTATATACGAGGGTTGTCCAGAAAATAAGTTGCGTTTTGATCTGTAGGGTGGTAGGAGTGGCTTTTGCCAAATCTGGTAACACCGCTCGAAAGAGGAGAGGTGGGGGAATAGAATGAGAGGTAGGTGACCTCAGTCAGTCAGTTACCAACGTCAGGACAGGTAGTTGAAATGGAGCCCTCCACGTCGCGTCCCGCCACCTCGATCCCCGTTCCCTCTCGAGTTGTTGTGTACGGAGTGATTCAATTTCTTTATGCACAGGGTTTCAAATCAGTTCAAATTCACGAACAGCTCATTTCTGTTTATGGAGAAGGTGTAATGAGTGAGTCAATGGTGAGGAGATGGGTACGTGAATTTGAGGCGGCCATTCGTTGTTCCTTGTGTTGGGGTGTTGGCTCTCTAGGGACCCACCGAGCGCAAACTTTCCGAAAGTCAAGTTTTTCCGAGACGATCTCATGGATGAGGGATCGTGAGATGTCTGGGAAACTCAGATGGAGTTCATCCAGGGTTGAACGACGATCTTTGCGAACTGCATTGTCGATTTCTGCGACAATTTCGTCCGTCACAACTGAGGGTCTGCCTCTCCCACTTTCATCCTCAAGTGAATGTCTTCCCGCCTTAAATTCACGTACCCATCTCCTCACCATTGACTCACTCATTACACCTTCTCCATAAACAAAATGAGCTGTTCGTGAATTTGAGCTGATTTGAAACCCTGTGCATAAAGAAATTGAATCATCCGCGCACAACAACTCGAGAGGGAACGGGGATCGAGGTGGCGGGACGGGACGTGGAGGGCTCCATTTCAACTACCTGCCCTGACGTTGGTAACTGACCGACTGAGGTCACCCACCTCTCCTCTTTCGAGCGGTGTTACCAGATTTGGCAAAAGCCACTCCTACCACCCTACAGATCAAAACGCAACTTATTTTCTGGACAACCCTCGTAGAATATGCATATCAATAATCAATAATTTTTTCAAGTTTTTTGAATCTATCTTCCCTCCTTATAGTGTGTAGTTTTCCTCCCTAAGACCACATAGCACCTTGTGTAGTAGTCACACCTATCACAGCCCCAGGGCTTCTCACAGGTCTAAGATATGACAAATTTTGCTGTGTTCAGCAAACAAAGCTGGTAATTTCTGGAATGTTGTGTACCATTGACATTAGATAATAAAGTAATATTAGTGGTATTCTGTCAAGGAATAACAAAAACCAACCTGAGTGTTTCATCACGTGTCTTTTTAGCTGACATGGCCGACTAGCTCGATAGTCACAGCTATCGCAGGCATAGGGCTTCTCACCTGTCAAAGAAACAACAAATTTTGCTATATTAAGCAAAAATAATGGGGGATTTCTCGAATCTGGTCTACCATTGACATAAGTTAATAAAGTAATGTTTGTGTTATTTTATCAAGGAATAATGAGCACAAACCTGTATGTTTTCTCAAGTGTCTTTTCAGATAACTAATGGCCCTTGGCCCATGGCCCTTGCCCAGACATTAGCCTTTTCTTCTTTGACCAACCCTATAGTGTACTCAGTTGTGAGCCGCGGCCAATCATTCTCCGACAGGGCAGAGGAAGAGGAAGGCATTGGCTTCCGCTCGGTAGCCTTGCGTTCCTAGGGAACCCTCTTCGTCCTCCTCTTTCTGGCTTTCTCTAACACCTTATCCCACTCCAATATGGATGATAGGAGCTCATTATCCTCCCCACTGTCCCTCTCAACCCAATCTGATGTTGGGGAAGAGGAGGAGGAGGACCAGATTGGCCGTTTTCCCCCATCTTGATATGGGGGAGGAGCCTCTTCCTTGACCCGTGGAGAAGCCCTTGGCTTTGCGGGTACAGTTATCTCATCCGGGCAAATTAGAAATGGCCCTATTCTCCTTCTTTGGTTTAATTTCCTTCAACCAATAATCACCCACACCTGTGGCCTTCATGGAACACATCCCCTTTTCCTTATATCCAGGAAGCAGATTTTATGGCCTAACGCCTGGACTAGTCCTTAGCTCTCTGACCCGCGCCACTCACCACCTCAGCAAATTTCACGGCAACTGTGTAGCTGGATGCACCGCTCTCTTGCTTGCTCCTACTACTGGAGATCCTGGCTTGGCTGATCTTATAATTCTCAGCCCTCAGCCGACACTCCACCTCATATTTGGAAGGTCCAAAGCCCTCCCAGGCAATCCTCCTGTCATATCCCCTCCTCCAGTTCTCACAATTGTAGAGGTGATCACAGATATTCCTCATATCCCCTGACCCCATTTTATTGGGGTATTTAGGGAGCCCTGAAGGGTACTGGACCCCTATGACCCCCTCAGCCAAGTACTTGTAGGTTGAGCGATGTAGTCTGCAGTAGAGCCATTAGGCCAGTGCATAACTTTGCTGCACTGTCTCTCCAACTGGGACCTAAGTCGTTGAAACGCCCAGGTATTTATATGGGAACTGGTTGGCTAGACCTAGGTCCATGATTCTCGCTGCCACTGTGGATGGCAGAATCCTCTCATCAGCTGGCAAGGCTTCGGATTCTGTGACAATCTCCTCAACCATCTGTAACCAATAAAACATCCTCTTTAGAACCCTTATCGTCTCGACATCACAATGGATTTGTTATTATTATTAACTAGCCTAGTTTTCTCGCTCACACAGTATGGCTGTATAGATGCAATTGTCTTCACTGTTGAGTGGGACATGTAGGATGATTGGAAACGGTGGATCACTAAGGGTGATTTGAAATGTGTGGGATGTATAGATGCCATGGATATACAGGGTGAACACACATAAGGTGGGTGGAATGGGTAGAGTCAATTCTAGAGCTCATTTCCGACAAAAAGTGGCCCTTAGACTTTTTTTTATAGGCTTTGTTTCCGAGTTATTCGTGATTCAAGATTTTTTTTCGTGTTATCGACATTACTTCACTAAAATGGCCATATCTCCCCTAATTTATAATGTAATCTTAAAAATAGATAATATATCGTTGGAAAGAGCGGTAAATTTCTGATCTTCCTAAGCTATTCAGGGCGGAATCCATAGTCGCTCCTCAACGCTGAGGTCTCCTCAAGGTGGGTTGTTGAGGAGAATTTCACCCCATCAGTATTCAGAATCGCAAAGGTAAGGCTGACCTCCACATTTGAGCTGAGGTAGGCCTTGAGGTGGGTTCATGTCTCCTTAACCTATTCAGAGTGGTTACATTCCGAGGCTGGCCTCCAAGTCTCCTCAAAAACCCCTATTCATAGACGATTTTTGAAGGTGAGATGAGAAATTTCTCGACTCCAGAGTTCAAACCCACCTCCAGCCAAGGAAGGTTAAAACCTCCCTCGAAATGTTATTTTGTGCTTAGTTTGTTGTACGTAATTAGTTTGTTTGAGTAATTATTTCATTGAGATTTGTTGAGATTTATTAGTTTTTTAATTAGTTCACAATGGACAGTTTGTTCATTTTTGAGTGGGACGATTTGGACGACTGACTCGATGATGAAAATGTTGGACTTGTCACGGTTCCCAGAAGTGAACAATTTACTTAACCGTAGAGAATTTTCCGGTGCAATTAAATTGATGAGTGATTTCGTCCCAACATTTATTTTTCTGTACTACACTTACTGCATCACTTTTCTTACTCTCAACAACGTCTTTGTTGAGAATGTTACGCTCCAGGAAAATAACTCTCACAGTCGAAGAGGTTTGGTAACCCTGGCCTCATGGCTCTGATTGTTAGAGTGCCGCAACTCCGACGAATTTCCCGTACATTATCGTAGTTGTGACGACGCGAGTTCGAACACCTGTCGAGGTATCAAATATTTTTAGCCCGTTACAGTGGCACAGTCGAAATAGGACCCGAAATCATACGAAACAGTAATTAATTAAATCCCTCTCGAGCCAAAAGACTGTAAACATCACATTTCCTGTTGTTATGCCTTTCATTTCCTCACTCACTTGAGTCAAAACACACCGTGACAATGACCTCGCTCGACTGCTGACTTGTTCCAGCGAGCATCTGCTGAGCCAGCAGCCTGCAGTTACACTTCGTCATTCGTCCGACCCCAAACCAGCCGAGATGGCTGGTATTTGACTCCGGGGAAATGTTACGCTCCAGGAAAATAACTCTCACAGTCAAAGAGGTTTGGTCACCCTGGCCTCATGGCTCTGATAGTTAGAGTGTCGCAACTGTGGGAAATTATTAATAATGTCTCGTAGTAGTGACGACACGAGTTCGAACTCCTGTCGAGGTATCAAATATTTTTAGCCCGTTACAAGAAGTACTAGTGACTTCAAATAATTCTTCTCCTCTGGAGAGAATGACGTTCTCTTTTGGCTCATTTTAAGCAAATACAGATAAACCACAAAAAAAAAAATAAATATATATATATATATATATATATATATATATATATATATATATATATATATATATATATATATATATATATATATATATATATATATATACCCACTATTTGAAAAACACGGCAGGCCGCTCGTACTTTCTTTCTTATGAGAGAAGAGCTATGAGCATTGAAAATTCATATTCGTGGAAGAATATGAATCCACAGGTAGGTAATATTCTGTTATGGTGTACAATTACCATAACCGAGATTAACTTCTCAACCAAGTGACAACAAAACAAGCGGCACTGTTTACTATATCCATTTATAACATAAATAAATATAAAACTACGACATGAATAAAAGAACAAGTACGAAAGAAATGCGTGATAAATTGAGAGCTTTTCAACGAGTGGAGAACGATTTTTGTCCAGTGAAAACTAAAGAAGTTTCATTTCCCCAGCAACGGCTTGGTTGTACGTGAAAAGCAAAAGAAAACAACACCTAACTTATTTGTAGGTTGCGTAACAAAATTTCAAGACATTTTCAATGTCAAAATAAAACAGTAGATACAACAATTACCATGGAATTCCAAGCATGGAATCACCAAGTATCGTGATTTACTAAGCATGGAATGCCCAAAATAGTTGGAAGAACCTCATTTTGCTCGCTCTAGACTCCAACTCTCCTCAAAGCCACCTTGAGAAAAATTAGAGCTGAGGCTGGCCTCGACGCCTGCACCTTTTGACTATGAATACCAGTTCACCTCCTCAAGCCAGATGTGACCTTGGCTTGAGTCAAGAAATTTCCCATCTCAAGGTGCCACTATGGATTCCGCCCTTAAAGTCTTTTTACAGAAGGTCGCATAAGCGAAAAAATGAACTAAACTAAAGAATTTCTCACTTTTTGTAAATTACTGTTTTTTAAGGTGCGTTGAGTATTTAAAAAAAAAAAAAATTACAAAAAACCATACCTATTCGTTGCAGGAAAAACTTACCCTAAATTTCTACTTTCCAACGGTATAAAGGTGAGGGATAATTTCATCCGCTAGGTATTTCGGCATTGATAAACGACTCACATTCTTTATCTGAAGTATAGCAATATACTCAGTATAGCTACCCTGCAGTTAATGTAGATAATTGATAAACCGACCCTAAGAGTGGAGAAGGTAGGTCTTGAGGGGCTTAGAAGGCAGTCAGAACTGGTGATAGTGACAATCAGAACTGATGGAGAGGGAAGGGATAAAGCGTAAAATTATGGGGTCCTGGAGCTGTAATGCAGTGAACGAGTGAACCAAATATTGGAAGCGCAAAGCCCCAAGTTTCGATAGTAAATATACTATAAGTGAGGCTAAATAATTACGGTCAGTTTTCTACGTAGAAGGTCTATATGATACAGAAATAATAAACCTTTGTGTAATAATTTGCAGCGTTTTTAAAGTTAAAACTAGTTAGTTAAAGTGACACTCGGTTATAACGCAGTTGGAGAGATTCGCAAGTGCTATCAATCGATCCAGCGTGAAAAAATACTTTGAAATCAACCCCAAAAACTTGAAGGTTATACCTGTCACTGGACTTGACGTTTCACCGGTAGAGTCGACTCGTGTCAGCGGTAGTGTAGAGTCAAGCCATTCCCCTATAAAGACAAAAAGGTCAAACATAGAATGACTTATTTTGAGCCCTTGAGTTGAAAAAAAAGTGCCAAGTTGGACGGGCAGTATAGCTTCCTCACATACAGTAACTTGGAGGTATGGAATTAGTTAAGTAACCTAGCACGACTCAAAATGATGATAAGTTGACATAAGGGAATTAACGTTTGCGCATGCGCACAGACTACTATTATCCAATGGCAATGAAATTTATAGGGGAACATCTAGGAGCTAAACCGCACAACCCTTGATAATTTCATAAAAATCGGTCCATTAGTCTCAGAGTTTTGTTTGTTGATCAATTTTAGTTTTGCGCATGTGCTATAGTTATTACTACGACAATTGCGATATAATTCATAGGGAATTTTCCTGAAACATATACCCAATCACCTACCGAGTTTGAACGAAATCGGACCAACAGATGATGAGAAATTGAGGTAATGAGAAATTCACGTTTGTCCATGCGCACAGGTTACTGTTGACTCGACAGCATTGAAAATTACAGGAGACCGTCTAGGAGCTAACCCGCGCAATCCCTGAAAATTTAATCGAAATCGGACTGAAACTTGGTATAGTTTTGGGCGTGACAAGGATTTACAACAGACACAGACATCAGACAGACACGGAACCAAAATTGACCAGCAAGCTCTAAAACGCAAAAAGCAAACAAAAATTTTGATTTTAGAGGACCAACATTTTTTCGACTTCAATCACGAATACAAAACTTCCCTACCTTCCGTAGTGAGGAAGCGAAATTTGGTGAAAAATGTTTTGTCAGGGTATACCTGGCATTTTTTGGCTTGGACCAAGCCAGGGTCCCTTCAGAGATAGGAGCTTGTAGGTCCCTACCTACCTTATCACTTTCGTCAACATAATATAAATTCTTCTCCCTTGCTGGTATTAGTATTTATGTTGGAAAGGGCTAAGTATAATTCGCCTCTTGCCAGCGGAAATGTATCAGTACTTACATACTTGAATAAAAGTCCTAGCGGGGTATCTGTAAAAATGCAAAGTTTGTGTCTATGATAAAACTGGTGATTGTTGTGACATGACGAGATGCGCAAGAGATTTAGGATAACACCTACCTAACAAATGCGTGAGAGTCAATGGTACCTAGGTAAAACTTCTGCCAAGTTGGGTGGGCAGTATAGCTTACTGACATATTGTAACATGGACGTAAAGAATTAGTTGAAGAACAAAGTACGAGTCAAAATTATTCATAAGATAACGTAATAAGAAATTAACATTTGCGCATGCGCACAAACTACCATTAATCCAACGGCAATGAAATTTATAAGGGAATGTCTAGAAGCTAAAACGCAGAATCGCTAAAATTTTTATCCAAAATCGTTTCACGGAGTTTTGCCTATGTAAATCGATATTAGTTTTGAGCATGCGCAATGATTATTACGCTACCAATTGCGGTATATTTTATAGGGCGTTTTTCTAGAACGAATACCTAATTACCTACCGAGTTTGAATGAAATCGGAGTTTGACATTTTAACTTACAAGTTTTGCCCTTAAACACATCAAATTGAGCATAAGAAATGAACTGAAAAATTCCTGAGTTAAACTGTAAAATTCCATTATGACAGAGTTCGGGAGATCTGCAAGTGTTGTCATTAGATTCAGTGTGAAAAAATACGTAGAAACCGCCCCCAAACTCAAATTTTTTTAGAGGCTTTTTTTTTTTTTTTTTTTAGAAAACCCTCGATTTCATAGAAAAAACCATGTTTTTCAACATACAAGCATACTTTTCTCCTTCAACTCGAAAAGTGAAATAAAAATTGGTTATAACGTTGGAAAGGTGGAATTCAGGGAATTATGAATGCCGACCTGCAATTTAAAAAATATAAGACTTTCAAGTTTCGAAAACAATTTCAATTCGGTGTCAATTTGTGACTCCTGGATCCACATATTTTCACACCTCGGGTAGCGTATCCCAAAGTAAATTTAACACTCTTTCCAACGGTATCCTCAAGTTAGAATTTGCTTGGAATGGAAGGGAGTTACAGCTGATTTTGTGACATAAGATCAAAAACACGAGACAACAAATCTTAAATCGTGAATAACTCGGAAACAAAGCCTCTAAAAAAAGTCTAAGAGGCAGATTTTGTTGCAAATTAGTCGCAGAATCAACCCCCACGAGGTTAGTAACCGAAAGTGTGAACACCCTGTATTTTTAACGAATGTGTCATCCCAGACAACAATCCACCCTCCTTAGAATTGAAATAAAAATGCTGTTCTCGCCCCAAAGAATCAAGCATTCCAAATGAAAGGGTGAGTTTGTAGCACTATTGCTGCTCACATTTCAAAAAATGTGCAGAAATAAAACATTAAAAATGGCTAAAAATTGTTAAGTTTCACTTTTTTTAGTAGAACTTTAGAAAAATAATATCAACAATGAATCAGAACATTAAAAAAAATATACTCAAAATCATGCTGAAAGTGTACTTTGATTGCATTTAAAATTTTGTTGAAAAATCTATATCAACTGCAAAAAATGCTAAAAACCCAAAATCTTTTTCGGATTATTAGATGTACTTTTTTTTGTAATAAAATAGGTAGATACAATTATTTGCACTCAAAGTGCTCAAACTTCAATGAATTGTAAGGTCATACGGTAATTTATGAAAATTTGCTCACATGATCATGTTTCACGATTGGAACTTTTTGTTCACACAGTCCCAAATTATCAACTATTAAGAAGTCCTCATGGCTATTAATATTAATAAATCAATAAAACCAAAAATTAATTATTATGAGCTGTTGATAGTTGAAGTACCTAGCCACATTGAATTGGCTTTAAATGGAAAATAACTATAGCCCAAATTTCAATCTCATACTAAAAGTTCTAAGTTCAAGCTAAGACTTCAGTAAAAACTTATCCGAATGAAGTGCTTCAGTTCGAGGCTTTGATAGAATAGAATATGCGGTAGGTAGGGCCGCCCAGGTTCCGCTCTTAAAGTAATTTTATGTATTTTAGTAGGTACTGGCTACTACTATACGAGAGTTGAACCACTGACCACTCGAGTCCAACTAATGTTTTTCCCTTTTTGCTCAGACGGTTTCCCGTATTCATTCACAATTCTTCTTAAGTCATCTCACGTTGTCGTGGCTAAAAAGTTTTCCAACAATCCGGATCTTCTTTCAGTTTGAGAATCAGCAGGTGGTATTTGCCTTCATAATTTATCTTTTAAATTAATTGGGTGAACAGCAAACCACCTTTTATACGCAGGTTTTCGAAAAGATCTTTGAGAAATCCTCAATGAATTTTCACTCAGCATGACTAAATGCACAATTTCACAATTTGAAGGCATGATTAGACTGTGCGATCCCCGGTTGCGCCTACACCTGTGTCGCTCATATCCTAGCTCCCCCCCCCCCCCCCCACATCCTTGCTGATCAGCGATAGATAGCAATTATTATACAGTCAGTTACGCTTCAATCTTCTAACAGTAAATGATAGGCATACTCTTTTTGTCATCATAGTGATGAATAAATAGGTAGGTACCTACTAATAGAAATGATTGGTTAAAAAAAAAAAAAAAAAAAAAAAAAAAAAAAAAAAAAAGTGAAACATGACTTACATAACATACAAAAACTACTTAAATGAAAAAGAAAAGTTGATTGGAACATATATACAATAATACGAGTATACTCATAAAGTTCTATGTATATTGGAAGTAGGTCGTTTTATATACGAGGGTTGTCCAGAAAATAAGTTGCGTTTTGATCTGTAGGGTGGTAGGAGTGGCTTTTGCCAAATCTGGTAACACCGCTCGAAAGAGGAGAGGTGGGGGAATAGAATGAGAGGTGGGTGACCTCAGTCAGTCAGTTACCAACGTCAGGACAGGTAGTTGAAATGGAGCCCTCCACATCGCATCCCGCCACCTCGATCCCCGTTCCCTCTCGAGTTGTTGTGTGCGGAGTGATTCAATTTCTTTATGCACAGGGTTTCAAATCAGTTCAAATTCACGAACAGCTCATTTCTGTTTATGGAGAAGGTGTAATGAGTGAGTCAATGGTGAGGAGATGGGTACGTGAATTTGAGGCGGCCATTCGTTGTTCCTTGTGTTGGGGTGTCAGCTCTCTAGGGACCCACCGAGCGCAAACTTTCCGAAAGTCAAGTTTTTCCGAGACGATCTCATGGATGAGGGATCGTGAGATGTCTGGGAAACTCAGATGGAGTTCATCCAGGGTTGAACGACGATCTTTGCGAACTGCATTGTCGATTTCTGCGACAATTTCGTCCGTCACAACTGAGGGTCTGCCTCTCCCACTTTCATCCTCAAGTGAATGTCTTCCCGCCTTAAATTCACGTACCCATCTCCTCACCATTGACTCACTCATTACACCTTCTCCATAAACAAAATGAGCTGTTCGTGAATTTGAGCTGATTTGAAACCCTGTGCATAAAGAAATTGAATCATCCGCGCACAACAACTCGAGAGGGAACGGGGATCGAGGTGGCGGGACGGGACGTGGAGGGCTCCATTTCAACTACCTGCCCTGACGTTGGTAACTGACCGACTGAGGTCACCCACCTCTCATTCTATTCCCCCACCTCTCCTCTTTCGAGCGGTGTTACCAGATTTGGCAAAAGCCACTCCTACCACCCTACAGATCAAAACGCAACTTATTTTCTGGACAACCCTCGTAGAATATGCATATCAATAATCAATAATTTTTTCAAGTTTTTTGAATCTATCTTCCCTCCTTATAGTGTGTAGTTTTCCTCCCTAAGACCACATAGCACCTTGTGTAGTAGTCACACCTATCACAGCCCCAGGGCTTCTCACAGGTCTAAGATATGACAAATTTTGCTGTGTTCAGCAAACAAAGCTGGTAATTTCTGGAATGTTGTGTACCATTGACATTAGATAATAAAGTAATATTAGTGGTATTCTGTCAAGGAATAACAAAAACCAACCTGAGTGTTTCATCACGTGTCTTTTTAGCTGACATGGCCGACTAGCTCGATAGTCACAGCTATCACAGGCATAGGGCTTCTCACCTGTTAAAGAAACAACAAATTTTGCTATATTAAGCAAAAACAATGGGTGATTTCTCGAATCTGGTCTACCATTGACATAAGTTAATAAAGTAATGTTTTTGTTATTTTATCAAGGAATAATAAGAACAAACCTGTGTGTTTTCTCAAGTGTCTTTTCAGATAACTAATGGCCCTTGGCCCATGGCCCTTGCCCAGACATTAGCCTTTTCTTCTTTGACCAACCCTATAGTGTACTCAGTTGTGAGCCGCGGCCAATCATTCTCCGACAGGGCAGAGGAAGAGGAAGGCATTGGCTTCCGCTCGGTAGCCTTGCGTTCCTAGGGAACCCTCTTCGTCCTCCTCTTTCTGGCTTTCTCTAACACCTTATCCCACTCCAATATGGATGATAGGAGCTCATTATCCTCCCCACTGTCCCTCTCAACCCAATCTGATGTTGGGGAAGAGGAGGAGGAGGACCAGATTGGCCGTTTTCCCCCATCTTGATATGGGGGAGGAGCCTCTTCCTTGACCCGTGGAGAAGCCCTTGGCTTTGCGGGTACAGTTATCTCATCCGGGCAAATTAGAAATGGCCCTATTCTCCTTCTTTGGTTTAATTTCCTTCAACCAATAATCACCCACACCTGTGGCCTTCATGGAACACATCCCCTTTTCCTTATATCCAGGAAGCAGATTTTATGGCCTAACGCCTGGACTAGTCCTTAGCTCTCTGACCCGCGCCACTCACCACCTCAGCAAATTTCACGGCAACTGTGTAGCTGGATGCACCGCTCTCTTGCTTGCTCCTACTACTGGAGATCCTGGCTTGGCTGATCTTATAATTCTCAGCCCTCAGCCGACACTCCACCTCATATTTGGAAGGTCCAAAGCCCTCCCAGGCAATCCTCCTGTCATATCCCCTCCTCCAGTTCTCACAATTGTAGAGGTGATCACAGATATTCCTCATATCCCCTGACCCCATTTTATTGGGGTATTTAGGGAGCCCTGAAGGGTACTGGACCCCTATGACCCCCTCAGCCAAGTACTTGTAGGTTGAGCGATGTAGTCTGCAGTAGAGCCATTAGGCCAGTGCATAACTTTGCTGCACTGTCTCTCCAACTGGGACCTAAGTCGTTGAAACGCCCAGGTATTTATATGGGAACTGGTTGGCTAGACCTAGGTCCATGATTCTCGCTGCCATTGTGGATGGCAGAATCCTCTCATCAGCTGGCAAGGCTTCGGATTCTGTGACAATCTCCTCAACCATCTGTAACCAATAAAACATCCTCTTTAGAACCCTTATCGTCTCGACATCACAATGGATTTGTTATTATTATTAACTAGCCTAGTTTTCTCGCTCACACAGTATGGCTGTATAGATGCAATTGTCTTCACTGTTGAGTGGGACATGTAGGATGATTGGAAACGGTGGATCACTAAGGGTGATTTGAAATGTGTGGGATGTATAGATGCCATGGATATACAGGGTGAACACACATAAGGTGGGTGGAATGGGTAGAGTCAATTCTAGAGCTCATTTCCGACAAAAAGTGGCCCTTAGACTTTTTTTTATAGGCTTTGTTTCCGAGTTATTCGTGATTCAAGATTTTTTTTCGTGTTATCGACATTACTTCACTAAAATGGCCATATCTCCCCTAATTTATAATGTAATCTTAAAAATAGATAATATATCGTTGGAAAGAGCGGTAAATTTCTGATCTTCCTAAGCTATTCAGGGCGGAATCCATAGTCGCTCCTCAACGCTGAGGTCTCCTCAAAGTGGGTTGTTGAGGAGAATTTCACCCCATCGGTATTCAGAATCGCAAAGGTAAGGCTGACCTCCACATTTGAGCTGAGGTCGGCCTTGAGGTGGGTTCATGTCTCCTTGACATATTCAGAGTGGTTACATTCTGAGGCTGGCCTCCAAGTCTCCTCGAAAACCCCTATTCATAGACGATTTTTGAAGGTGAGATGAGAAATTTCTCGACCAGAGTTCAAACCCACTTCCAGCCAAGGAAGGTTAAAACCTCCCTCGAAATGTTATTTTGTGCTTAGTTTGTTGTACGTAATTAGTTTGTTTGAGTAATTATTTCATTGAGATTTGTTGAGATTTATTAGTTTTTTAATTAGTTCACAATGGAAAGTTTGTTCATTTTTGAGTGGGACGATTTGGACGACTGACTCGATGATGAAAATGTTGGACTTGTCACGGTTCCCAGAAGTCAACAATTTACTTAACCGTAGAGAATTTCCCGGTGCAATTAAATTGATGAGTGATTTCGTCCCAACATTTATTTTTCTGTACTACACTTACTGCATCACTTTTCTTACTCTCAACAACGTCTTTGTTGAGAATGTTACGCTCCAGGAAAATAACTCTCACAGTCGAAGAGGTTTGGTAACCCTGGCCTCATGGCTCTGATTGTTAGAGTGCCGCAACTCCGACGAATTTCCCGTACATTATCGTAGTTGTGACGACGCGAGTTCGAACACCTGTCGAGGTATCAAATATTTTTAGCCCGTTACAGTGGCACAGTCGAAATAGGACCCGAAATCATACGAAACAGTAATTAATTAAATCCCTCTCGAGCCAAAAGACTGTAAACATCACATTTCCTGTTGTTTTGCCTTTCATTTCCTCACTCACTTGAGTCAAAACACACAGTGACAATGACCTGGCTCGACTGCTGACTTGTTCCAGCGAGCATCTGCTGAGCCAGCAGCCTGCAGTTACACTTCGTCATTCGTCCGACCCCAAACCAGCCGAGATGGCTGGTATTTGACTCTGGGGAAATGTTACGCTCCAGGAAAATAACTCTCACAGTCAAAGAGGTTTGGTCACCCTGGCCTCATGGCTCTGATAGTTAGAGTGTCGCAACTGTGGGAAATTATTAATAATGTCTCGTAGTTGTGACGACACGAGTTCGAACTCCTGTCGAGGTATCAAATATTTTTAGCCCGTTACAAGAAGTACTAGTGACTTCAAATAATTCTTCTCCTCTGGAGAGAATGACGTTCTCTTTTGGCTCATTTTAAGCAAATACAGATAAACCACAAAAAAAAAAAAAAAAATAAATATATATATATATATATATATATATATATATATATATAAAAACCCACTATTTGAAAAACGCGGCAGGCCGCTCGTACTTTCTTTCTTATGAGAGAAGAGCTATGAGCATTGAAAATTCATATTCGTGGAAGAATATGAATCCACAGGTAGGTAATTTTCTGTTATGGTGCGCGTCTACAATTACCATAACCGAGATTAACTTCTCAACCAAGTGACAACAAAACAAGCGGCACTGTTTACTATATCCATTTATAACATAAATAAATATAAAACTACGACATGAATAAAAGAACAAGTACGAAAGAAATGCGTGATAAATTGAGAGCTTTTCAACGAGTGGAGAACGATTTTTGTCCAGTGAAAACTAAAGAAGTTTCATTTCCCCAGCAACGGCTTGGTTGTACGTGAAAATCAAAAGAAAACAACACCTAACTTATTTGTAGGTTGCGTAACAAAATTTCAAGACATTTTCAATGTCAAAATAAAACAGTAGATACAACAATTACCATGGAATTCCAAGCATGGAATCACCAAGTATCGTGATTTACTAAGCATGGAATGCCCAAAATAGTTGGAAGAACCTCATTTTGCTCGCTCTAGACTCCAACTCTCCTCAAAGCCACCTTGAGAAAAATTAGAGCTGAGGCTGGCCTCGACGCCTGCACCTTTTGACTATGAATACCAGTTCACCTCCTCAAGCCAGATGTGACCTTGGCTTGAGTCAAGAAATTTCCCATCTCAAGGTGCCACTATGGATTCCGCCCTTAAAGTCTTTTTACAGAAGGTCGCATAAGCGAAAAAATGAACTAAACTAAAGAATTTCTCACTTTTTGTAAATTACTGTTTTTTAAGGTGCGTTGAGTATTTAAAAAAAAAAAAATTACAATAAACCATATTCGTTGCAGAAAAAACTTACTCCAAATTTCTGCTTTCCAATGGTATAAAGGTGAGGGATAATTTCATCCGCTGGGTATTTCGGCATTGATAAACGACTCACATTCTTTATCTGGAGTATAGCAATATACTCAGTATAGCTACCCTGCAGTTAATGTAGATAATTGATAAACCAGCCCTAAGAGTGGAGAGGGTAGGTCTTGAGGGGCTTAGAAGGCAGTCAGAACTGGTGATAGTGACAATCAGAACTGATGGAGAGGGAAGGGATAAAGCGTAAAATTATGGGGTCCTGGAGCTGTAATGCAGTGAACGAGTGAACCAAATATTGGAAGCGCAAAGCCCCAAGTTTCGATAGTAAATATATTATAAGTGAGGCTAAATAATTATGGTCAGTTTTCTACGTAGAAGGTCTATATGATACAGAAATAATAAACCTTTGTGTAATAATTTGCAGCGTTTTTAAAGTTAAAACTAGTTAGTTAAAGTGACACTCGGTTATAACGCAGTTGGAGAGATTCGCAAGTGCTATCAATCGATCCAGCGTGAAAAAATACTTTGAAATCAACCCCAAAAACTTGAAGGTTATACCTGTCACTGGACTTGACGTTTCACCGGTAGAGTCGACTCGTGTCAGCGGTAGTGTAGAGTCAAGCCATTCCCCTATAAAGACAAAAATGCAAACATAGAATGACTCATTTTGAGCCCTTGAGTTGAAAAAAAAGTGCCAAGTTGGACGGGCAGTATAGCTTCCTCACATACAGTAACTTGGAGGTATGGAATTAGTTAAGTAACCTAGCACGACTCAAAATGATGATAAGTTGACATAAGGGAATTAACGTTTGCGCATGCGCACAGACTACTATTATCCAATGGCAATGAAATTTATAGGGGAACATCTAGGAGCTAAACCGCACAACCCTTGATAATTTCATAAAAATCGGTCCATTAGTCTCAGAGTTTTGTCTGTTGATCAATTTTAGTTTTGCGCATGCGCTATAGTTATTACTACGACAATCGCGATATAATTCATAGGGAATTTTCCTGAAACATATACCCAATCACCTACCGAGTTTGAACGAAATCGGACCAACAGATGATGAGAAATTGAGGTAATGAGAAATTCACGTTTGTCCATGCGCACAGGTTACTGTTGACTCGACAGCATTGAAAATTACAGGAGACCGTCTAGGAGCTAACCCGCGCAATCCCTGAAAATTTAATCGAAATCGGACTGAAACTTGGTATAGTTTTGGGCGTGACAAGGATTTACAACAGACACAGACATCAGACAGACACAGAACCAAAATTGACCAGCAAGCTCTAAAACGCAAAAAGCAAACAAAAATTTTGATTTTAGAGGACCAACATTTTTTTTCTTCAATCACGAATACAAAACTTCCCTACCTTCCGTAGTGAGGAAGCGAAATTTGGTGAAAAATGTTTTGTCAGGGTATACCTGGCATTTTTTGGCTTGGACCAAGCCAGGGTCCCTTCAGAGATGGGAGCTTGTAGGTCCCTACCTACCTTATCACTTTCGTCAACATAATATAAATTCTTCTCCCTTGCTGGTATTAGTATTTATGTTGGAAAGGGCTAAGTATAATTCGCCTCTTGCCAGCGGAAATGTATCAGTACTAACATACTTGAATAAAAGTCCTAGCGGGGTATCTGTAAAAATGCAAAGTTTGTGTCTATGATAAAACTGGTGATTGTTGTGACATGACGAGATGCGCAAGAGATTTAGGATAACACCTACCTAACAAATGCGTGAGAGTCAATGGTACCTAGGTAAAACTTCTGCCAAGTTGGGTGGGCAGTATAGCTTACTGACATATTGTAACATGGACGTAAAGAATTAGTTGAAGAACAAAGTACGAGTCAAAATTATTCATAAGATAACGTAATAAGAAATTAACATTTGCGCATGCGCACAAACTACCATTAATCCAACGGCAATGAAATTTATAAGGGAATGTCTAGAAGCTAAAACGCAGAATCGCTAAAATTTTTATCCAAAATCGTTTCACGGAGTTTTGCCTATGTAAATCGATATTAGTTTTGAGCATGCGCAATGATTATTACGCTACCAATTGCGGTATATTTTATAGGGCGTTTTTCTAGAACGAATACCTAATTACCTACCGAGTTTGAATGAAATCGGAGTTTGACATTTTAACTTACAAGTTTTGCCCTTAAAACACATCAAATTGAGCATAAGAAATGAACTGAAAAATTCCTGAGTTAAACTGTAAAACTCCATTATGACAGAGTTCGGGAGATCTGCAAGTGTTGCCATTTGATTCAGTGTGAAAAAATACGTAGAAACCGACCCCAAACTCAAATTTTTTTAGAGGCTTTTTTTTTTTTTTTTTTCAAAAACACTCAATTTCATAGAAAAAAACATGTTTTTCAACATACAAGCATACTTTTCTCCTTCAACTTGAAAAGTGAAATAAAAATTGATTATACCGTTGGAAAGGTGGAATTCAGGGAATTATGAATGCCGACCTGCAATTTAAAAAATATAAGATTTTCAAGTTTCGACAACAATTTCAATTCGGTGTCAATTTGTGACTCCTGGATCCACATATTTTCACACCTTGGGTAGCGTATCCCAAAGTAAATTTAACACTCTTTCCAATGGTATCCTCAAGTTAGAATTTGCTTGGAATGGAAGGGAGTTACAGCCGATTTTGTGATATAAGATCGAAAACACGAGACGAAAAATCTCAAATCGTTAATAACTCGGAAACAAAGCCTCTAAAAAAAGTCTAGGAGGCAAATTTTGTTGCAAATTAGTCGCAGAATCAACCCCCACGAGGTTAGTAACCGAAAGTGTGAACACCCTGTATTTTTCATGAATGTGTCATCCCAGACGACAACCCACCCTCCTTAGAATTGAAATAAAAATGCTGTTCTCGCCCCAAAGAATCAAGCATTCCAAATGAAAGGGTGAATGTGCAGCTAGCACTTATTGCTGCTCACATTTCAAAAAATGTGCAGAAAAAAAACTTTAAAAATGGCTAAAAATTGTTGTTTCACTTTTTTTAGTAGAACTTTAGAAAAATAATATCAACAATGAATCAGAACATTTAAAAAAATATACTCAAAATCATGCTGAAAGTGTACTTTGATTGCATTTAAAATTTTGTTGAAAAATCTATATGAACTGCAAAAAATGCTAAAAACCCAAAATCTTTTTCGGATTATTAGATGTACTTTATTTTGTAATAAAATAGGTAGATACAATTATTTGCACTTAAAGTGCTCAAACTTCAATGAATTAAAAGGTCATACGGTAATTTATGAAAATTTGCTCACATGATCATGTTTCACGATTGGAACTTTTTGTTCACACAGTCCCAAATTATCAACTATTAAGAAGTCCTCATGGCTATTAATATTAATAAATCAATAAAACCAAAAATTAATTATTATGAGCTGTTGATAGTTGAAGTACCTAGCCACATTGAATTGGCTTTAAATGGAAAATAACTATAGCCCAAATTTCAATCTCATACTAAAAGTTCTAAGTTCAAGCTAAGACTTCAGTTAAAACCTATCCGAGTGAAGTGCTTCAGTTCGAGGCTTTGATAGAATAGAATATGCGGTAGGTAGGGCCGCCCAGGTTCCGCTCTTAAAGTAATTTTATGTATTTTAGTAGGTACTGGCTACTACTATACGAGAGTTGAACCACTGACCACTCGAATCCAACTAATATTTTATCCTTTTCGCTCAGACGGTTTCCCGTATTCATTCACAACTCTTCGTAAGTCATCTCACGTTGACGTGGCTAAAAAGTTTTCTAACGATCCGGATCTTCTTCCAGTTTGAGAAACAGCAGGTGGTATTCGCCTTCATAATTTATCTTTTAAATTAATTGGGTGAACAGCAAACCACCTTTTATACGCAGGTTTTCGAAAAGATCTTTGAGAAATCCTCAATGAATTTTCACTCAGCATGACTAAATGCACAATTTCACAATTTGAAGGCATGAATAGACTGTGCGATCCCCGGTTGCGCCTACACCTGTGTTGCTCATATCCTAGCTCCCCCCCCCCCTCCCCACATCCTTGCTGATCAGCGATAGATAGCAATTATTATACAGTCAGTTACGCTTCAATCTTCTAACAGTAAATGATAGGCATACTCTTTTTGTCATCATAGTGATGAATAAATAGGTAGGTACCTACTAATAGAAATGATTGGTTAAAAAAAAAAAAAAAAAAAAAAAAAAAAAAAAAAAAAAAAAGTGAAACATGACTTACATAACATACAAAAACTACTTAAATGAAAAAGAAAAGTTGATTGGAACATATATACAATAATACGAGTATACTCATAAAGTTCTATGTATATTGGAAGTAGGTCGTTTTATATACGAGGGTTGTCCAGAAAATAAGTTGCGTTTTGATCTGTAGGGTGGTAGGAGTGGCTTTTGCCAAATCTGGTAACACCGCTCGAAAGAGGAGAGGTGGGGGAATAGAATGAGAGGTGGGTGACCTCAGTCAGTCAGTTACCAACGTCAGGACAGGTAGTTGAAATGGAGCCCTCCACGTCGCGTCCCGCCACCTCGATCCCCGTTCCCTCTCGAGTTGTTGTGTACGGAGTGATTCAATTTCTTTATGCACAGGGTTTCAAATCAGTTCAAATTCACGAACAGCTCATTTCTGTTTATGGAGAAGGTGTAATGAGTGAGTCAATGGTGAGGAGATGGGTACGTGAATTTGAGGCGGCCATTCGTTGTTCCTTGTGTTGGGGTGTCAGCTCTCTAGGGACCCACCGAGCGCAAACTTTCCGAAAGTCAAGTTTTTCCGAGACGATCTCATGGATGAGGGATCGTGAGATGTCTGGGAAACTCAGATGGAGTTCATCCAGGGTTGAACGACGATCTTTGCGAACTGCATTGTCGATTTCTGCGACAATTTCGTCCGTCACAACTGAGGGTCTGCCTCTCCCACTTTCATCCTCAAGTGAATGTCTTCCCGCCTTAAATTCACGTACCCATCTCCTCACCATTGACTCACTCATTACACCTTCTCCATAAACAAAATGAGCTGTTCGTGAATTTGAGCTGATTTGAAACCCTGTGCATAAAGAAATTGAATCATCCGCGCACAACAACTCGAGAGGGAACGGGGATCGAGGTGGCGGGACGCGACGTGGAGGGCTCCATTTCAACTACCTGCCCTGACGTTGGTAACTGACCGACTGAGGTCACCCACCTCTCATTCTATTCCCCCACCTCTCCTCTTTCGAGCGGTGTTACCAGATTTGGCAAAAGCCACTCCTACCACCCTACAGATCAAAACGCAACTTATTTTCTGGACAACCCTCGTAGAATATGCATATCAATAATCAATAATTTTTTTAAGTTTTTTGAATCTATCTTCCCTCCTTATGGTGTGTAGTTTTCCTCCCTAAGACCACATAGCACCCAGTGTAGTAGTCACACCTATCACAGCCCCGGGGCTTCTCACAGGTCTAAGATATGACAAATTTTGCTGTGTTCAGCAAACAAAGCTGGTAATTTCTGGAATGTTGTGTACCATTGACATTAGATAATAAAGTAATATTAGTGGTATTCTGTCAAGGAATAACAAAAACCAACCTGAGTGTTTCATCACGTGTCTTTTTAGCTGACATGGCCGACTAGCTCGATAGTCACAGCTATCACAGGCATAGGGCTTCTCACCTGTTAAAGAAACAACAAATTTTGCTATATTAAGCAAAAACAATGGGTGATTTCTCGAATCTGGTCTACCATTGACATAAGTTAATAAAGTAATGTTTGTGTTATTTTATCAAGGAATAATGAGCACAAACCTGTATGTTTTCTCAAGTGTCTTTTCAGATAACTAATGGCCCTTGGCCCATGGCCCTTGCCCAGACATTAGCCTTTTCTTCTTTGACCAACCCTATAGTGTACTCAGTTGTGAGCCGCGGCCAATCATTCTCCGACAGGGCAGAGGAAGAGGAAGGCATTGGCTTCCGCTCGGTAGCCTTGCGTTCCTAGGGAACCCTCTTCGTCCTCCTCTTTCTGGCTTTCTCTAACACCTTATCCCACTCCAATATGGATGATAGGAGCTCATTATCCTCCCCACTGTCCCTCTCAACCCAATCTGATGTTGGGGAAGAGGAGGAGGAGGACCAGATTGGCCGTTTTCCCCCATCTTGATATGGGGGAGGAGCCTCTTCCTTGACCCGTGGAGAAGCCCTTGGCTTTGCGGGTACAGTTATCTCATCCGGGCAAATTAGAAATGGCCCTATTCTCCTTCTTTGGTTTAATTTCCTTCAACCAATAATCACCCACACCTGTGGCCTTCATGGAACACATCCCCTTTTCCTTATATCCAGGAAGCAGATTTTATGGCCTAACGCCTGGACTAGTCCTTAGCTCTCTGACCCGCGCCACTCACCACCTCAGCAAATTTCACGGCAACTGTGTAGCTGGATGCACCGCTCTCTTGCTTGCTCCTACTACTGGAGATCCTGGCTTGGCTGATCTTATAATTCTCAGCCCTCAGCCGACACTCCACCTCATATTTGGAAGGTCCAAAGCCCTCCCAGGCAATCCTCCTGTCATATCCCCTCCTCCAGTTCTCACAATTGTAGAGGTGATCACAGATATTCCTCATATCCCCTGACCCCATTTTATTGGGGTATTTAGGGAGCCCTGAAGGGTACTGGACCCCTATGACCCCCTCAGCCAAGTACTTGTAGGTTGAGCGATGTAGTCTGCAGTAGAGCCATTAGGCCAGTGCATAACTTTGCTGCACTGTCTCTCCAACTGGGACCTAAGTCGTTGAAACGCCCAGGTATTTATATGGGAACTGGTTGGCTAGACCTAGGTCCATGATTCTCGCTGCCATTGTGGATGGCAGAATCCTCTCATCAGCTGGCAAGGCTTCGGATTCTGTGACAATCTCCTCAACCATCTGTAACCAATAAAACATCCTCTTTAGAACCCTTATCGTCTCGACATCACAATGGATTTGTTATTATTATTAACTAGCCTAGTTTTCTCGCTCACACAGTATGGCTGTATAGATGCAATTGTCTTCACTGTTGAGTGGGACATGTAGGATGATTGGAAACGGTGGATCACTAAGGGTGATTTGAAATGTGTGGGATGTATAGATGCCATGGATATACAGGGTGAACACACATAAGGTGGGTGGAATGGGTAGAGTCAATTCTAGAGCTCATTTCCGACAAAAAGTGGCCCTTAGACTTTTTTTTATAGGCTTTGTTTCCGAGTTATTCGTGATTCAAGATTTTTTTTCGTGTTATCGACATTACTTCACTAAAATGGCCATATCTCCCCTAATTTATAATGTAATCTTAAAAATAGATAATATATCGTTGGAAAGAGCGGTAAATTTCTGATCTTCCTAAGCTATTCAGGGCGGAATCCATAGTCGCTCCTCAACGCTGAGGTCTCCTCAAGGTGGGTTGTTGAGGAGAATTTCACCCCATCGGTATTCAGAATCGCAAAGGTAAGGCTGACCTCCACATTTGAGCTGAGGTCGGCCTTGAGGTGGGTTCATGTCTCCTTGACATATTCAGAGTGGTTACATTCCGAGGCTGGCCTCCAAGTCTCCTCAAAAACCCCTATTCATAGACGATTTTTGAAGGTGAGATGAGAAATTTCTCGACTCCAGAGTTCAAACCCACCTCCAGCCAAGGAAGGTTAAAACCTCCCTCGAAATGTTATTTTGTGCTTAGTTTGTTGTACGTAATTAGTTTGTTTGAGTAATTATTTCATTGAGATTTGTTGAGATTTATTAGTTTTTTAATTAGTTCACAATGGACAGTTTGTTCATTTTTGAGTGGGACGATTTGGACGACTGACTCGATGATGAAAATGTTGCACTTGTCACGGTTCCCAGAAGTGAACAATTTACTTAATCGTAGAGAATTTCCCGGTGCAATTAAATTGATGAGTGATTTCGTCCCTACATTTATTTTTCTGTACTACACTTACTGCATCACTTTTCTTACTCTCAACAACGTCTTTGTTGAGAATGTTACGCTCCAGGAAAATAACTCTCACAGTCGAAGAGGTTTGGTAACCCTGGCCTCATGGCTCTGATTGTTAGAGTGCCGCAACTCCGACGAATTTCCCGTACTTTATCGTAGTTGTGACGACGCGAGTTCGAACTCCTGTCGAGGTATCAAATATTTTTAGCCCGTTACAGTGGCGCAGTCGAAATAGGACCCGAAATCATACGAAACAGTAATTAATTAAATCCCTCTCGAGCCAAAAGACTGTAAACATCACATTTCCTGTTGTTATGCCTTTCATTTCCTCACTCACTTGAGTCAAAACACACCGTGACAATGACCTCGCTCGACTGCTGACTTGTTCCAGCGAGCATCTGCTGAGCCAGCAGCCTGCAGTTACACTTCGTCATTCGTCCGACCCCAAACCAGCCGAGATGGCTGGTATTTGACTCTGGGGAAATGTTACGCTCCAGGAAAATAACTCTCACAGTCAAAGAGGTTTGGTCACCCTGGCCTCATGGCTCTGATAGTTAGAGTGTCGCAACTGTGGGAAATTATTAATAATGTCTCGTAGTTGTGACGACACGAGTTCGAACTCCTGTCGAGGTATCAAATATTTTTAGCCCGTTACAAGAAGTACTAGTGACTTCAAATAATTCTTCTCCTCTGGAGAGAATGACGTTCTCTTTTGGCTCATTTTAAGCAAATACAAATAAACCACAAAAAAAAAAAATATATATATATATATATATATATATATATATATATATATATATATATATATATATATATATATATATATATATATAAACTCACAATTTTAAAAACGCGGCAGGCCGCTCGTACTTTCTTTCTTATGAGAGAAGAGCTATGAGCATTGAAAATTCATATTCGTGGAAGAATATGAATCCACAGGTAGGTAATATTCTGTTATGGTGTACAATTACCATAACCGAGATTAACTTCTCAACCAAGTGACAACAAAACAAGCGGCACTGTTTACTATATCCATTTATAACATAAATAAATATAAAACTACGACATGAATAAAAGAACAAGTACGAAAGAAATGCGTGATAAATTGAGAGCTTTTCAACGAGTGGAGAACGATTTTTGTCCAGTGAAAACTAAAGAAGTTTCATTTCCCCAGCAACGGCTTGGTTGTACGTGAAAATCAAAAGAAAACAACACCTAACTTATTTGTAGGTTGCGTGACGTTCTTTCTTTGTGTAACAAAATTTCCGGTTGACCCGTCGACTAAGACATTTTCAATGTCAAAATAAAACGGTAGATACAACAATTACCATGGAATTCCAAGCATGGAATCACCAAGTATCGTGATTTACTAAGCATGGAATGCCCAAAATAGTTGGAAGAACCTCATTTTGCTCGCTCTAGACTCCAACTCTCCTCAAAGCCACCTTGAGAAAAATTAGAGCTGAGGCTGGCCTCGACGCCTGCACCTTTTGACTATGAATACCAGTTCACCTCCTCAAGCCAGATGTGTCCTTGGCTTGAGTCAAGAAATTTCCCATCTCAAGGTGCCACTATGGATTCCGCCCTTAAAGTCTTTTTACAGAAGGTCGCATAAGCGAAAAAATGAACTAAACTAAAGAATTTCTCACTTTTTGTAAATTACTGTTTTTTAAGGTGCGTTGAGTATTTAAAAAAATTACAATAAACCATATTCGTTGCAGAAAAAACTTACTCCAAATTTCTGCTTTCCAATGGTATAAAGGTGAGGGATAATTTCATCCGCTGGGTATTTCGGCATTGATAAACGACTCACATTCTTTATCTGGAGTATAGCAATATACTCAGTATAGCTACCCTGCAGTTAATGTAGATAATTGATAAACCAGCCCTAAGAGTGGAGAGGGTAGGTCTTGAGGGGCTTAGAAGGCAGTCAGAACTGGTGATAGTGACAATCAGAACTGATGGAGAGGGAAGGGATAAAGCGTAAAATTATGGGGTCCTGGAGCTGTAATGCAGTGAACGAGTGAACCAAATATTGGAAGCGCAAAGCCCCAAGTTTCGATAGTAAATATATTATAAGTGAGGCTAAATAATTATGGTCAGTTTTCTACGTAGAAGGTCTATATGATACAGAAATAATAAACCTTTGTGTAATAATTTGCAGCGTTTTTAAAGTTAAAACTAGTTAGTTAAAGTGACACTCGGTTATAACGCAGTTGGAGAGATTCGCAAGTGCTATCAATCGATCCAGCGTGAAAAAATACGTAGAAATCAACCACAAAAACTTGAAGGTTATACCTGTCACTGGACTTGACGTTTCACCGGTAGAGTCGACTCGTGTCAGCGGTAGTGTAGAGTCAAGCCATTCCCCTATAAAGACAAAAAGGTCAAACATAGAATGACTTATTTTGAGCCCTTGAGTTGAAAAAAAAAAGTGCCAAGTTGGACGGGCAGTATAGCTTCCTCACATAAAGTAACTTGGAGGTATGGAATTAGTTAAGTAACCTAGCACGACTCAAAATGATGATAAGTTGACATAAGGGAATAACCGTTTGCGCATGCGCACAAACTACTATTAATCCAATGGCAATGAAATTTATAGGGGAACATCTAGGAGCTAAACCGCACAACCCTTGATAATTTCATAAAAATCGGTCCATTAGTCTCGGAGTTTTGTTTGTTGATCAATTTTAGTTTTGCGCATGCGCTATAGTTATTACTACACCAATCGCGATATAATTCATAGGGAATTTTCCTGAAACATATACCCAATCACCTACCGAGTTTGAACGAAATCGGACCAACAGATGATGAGAAATTGAGGTAATGAGAAATTCACGTTTGTCCATGCGCACAGGTTACTGTTGACTCGACAGCATTGAAAATTACAGGAGACCGTCTAGGAGCTAACCCGCGCAATCCCTGAAAATTTAATCGAAATCGGACTGAAACTTGGTATAGTTTTGGGCGTGACAAGGATTTACAACAGACACAGACATCAGACAGACACGGAACCAAAATTGACCAGCAAGCTCTAAAACGCAAAAAGCAAACAAAAATTTTGATTTTAGAGGACCAACATTTTTTCGACTTCAATCACGAATACAAAACTTCCCTACCTTCCGTAGTGAGGAAGCGAAATTTGGTGAAAAATGTTTTGTCAGGGTATACCTGGCATTTTTTGGCTTGGACCAAGCCAGGGTCCCTTCAGAGATGGGAGCTTGTAGGTCCCTACCTACCTTATCACTTTCGTCAACATAATATAAATTCTTCTCCCTTGCTGGTATTAGTATTTATGTTGGAAAGGGCTAAGTATAATTCGCCTCTTGCCAGCGGAAATGTATCAGTACTTACATACTTGAATAAAAGTCCTAGAGGGGTATCTGTAAAAATGCAAAGTTTGTGTCTATGATTGTTGTGACATGACGAGATGCGCAACAGATTTAGGATAACACCTACCTAAAAAATGCGTGAGAGTCAATGGTACCTAGGTAAAACTTCTGCCAAGTTGGGTGGGCAGTATAGCTTACTGACATATTGTAACATGGACGTAACGAATTAGTTGAAGAACAAAGTACGAGTCAAAATTATTCATAAGATAACGTAATAAGAAATTAACATTTGCGCATGCGCACAAACTACCATTAATCCAACGGCAATGAAATTTATAAGGGAATGTCTAGAAGCTAAAACGCAGAATCGCTAATATTTTAATCCAAAATATCCACGGAGTTTTGCCTATGTAAATCGATATTAGTTTTGCGCATGCGCAATGATTATTACGCTACCAATTGCGGTATATTTTATAGGGCGTTTTTCTAGAACGAATACCTAATTGCCTACCGAGTTTGAATGAAATCGGAGTTTGACATTTTATCTTACAAGTTTTGCCCTTAAAACACATCAAATTGAGCAAAAGAAATGAACTGAAAAATTCCTGAGTTAAACTGTAAAACTCCATTATGACAGAGTTCGGGAGATCTGCAAGTGTTGCCATTCGATTCAGTGTGAAAAAATACGTAGAAACCGACCCCAAACTCAAATTTTTTTAGAAAAACCCTCAATTTCATAGAAAAAAACATGTTTTTCAACATACAAGCATACTTTTCTCCTTCAACTTGAAAAGTGAAATAAAAATTGATTATACCGTTGGAAAGGTGGAATTCAGGGAATTATGAATGCCGACCTGCAATTTAAAAAATATAAGATTTTCAAGTTTCGACAACAATTTCAATTCGGTGTCAATTTGTGACTCCTGGATCCACATATTTTCACACCTTGGGTAGCGTATCCCAAAGTAAATTTAACACTCTTTCCAATGGTATCCTCAAGTTAGAATTTGCTTGGAATGGAAGGGAGTTACAGCTGATTTTGTGACATAAGATCAAAAACACGAGACAACAAATCTTAAATCGTGAATAACTCGGAAACAAAGCCTCTAAAAAAAGTCTAAGAGGCAGATTTTGTTGCAAATTAGTCGCAGAATTAACCCCCACGAGGTTAGTTACCGAAAGTGGGAACACCCTGTATTTTTCATGAATGTGTCATCCCAGACGACAACCCACCCTCCTTAGAATTGAAATAAAAATGCTGTTCTCGCCCCAAAGAATCAAGCATTCCAAATGAAAGGGTGAATGTGCAGCTAGCACTTATTGCTGCTCACATTTCAAAAAATGTGCAGAAAAAAAACTTTAAAAATGGCTAAAAATTGTTAAGTTTCACTTTTTTTAGTAGAACTTTAGAAAAATAATATCAACAATGAATCAGAACATTTAAAAAAATATACTCAAAATCATGCTGAAAGTGTACTTTAATTGCATTTAAAATTTTGTTGAAAAATCTATATCAACTGCAAAAAATGCTAAAAACCCAAAATCTTTTTCGGATTATTAGATGTACTTTTTTTTGTAATAAAATAGGTAGATACAATTATTTGCACTCAAAGTGCTCAAACTTCAATGAATTAAAAGGTCATACGGTAATTTATGAAAATTCGCTCATATGATCATGTTTCACGATTGGAACTTTTTGTTCACACAGTCCCAAATTATCAACTATTAAGAAGTCCTCATGGCTATTAATATTAATAAATCAATAAAACCAAAAATTAATTATTATGAGCTGTTGATAGTTGAAGTACCTAGCCACATTGAATTGGCTTTAAATGGAAAATAACTATAGCCCAAATTTCAATCTCATACTAAAAGTTCTAAGTTCAAGCTAAGACTTCAGTAAAAACTTATCCGAATGAAGTGCTTCAGTTCGAGGCTTTGATAGAATAGAATATGCGGTAGGTAGGGCCGCCCAGGTTCCGCTCTAAAAATAATTTTATGTATTTTAGTAGGTACTGGCTACTACTATACGAGAGTTGAACCACTGACCACTCGAGTCCAACTAATGTTTTTCCCTTTTCGCTCAGACGGTTTCCCGTATTCATTCACAACTCTTCGTAAGTCATCTCACGTTGACGTGGCTAAAAAGTTTTCTAACGATCCGGATCTTCTTCCAGTTTGAGAAACAGCAGGTGGTATTCGCCTTCATAATTTCTCTATTAAATTAATTGGGTGAACAGCAAACCGCCTTTTATACGCACGTATTCGAAAAGATCTTTGACAAATTCTCAATGAATTTTCACTCAGCACAAAATAAATGCACAATTTCACTATTTGAAGGCATGATTAGACTGTGCGATCCCCGGTTGCGCCTACACCTGTGTCGCTCATATCCTAGCTCCCCCCCCACATCCTTGCTGATCAGCGATAGATAGCAATCATTATAAAGTCGGTTACGCTTTAATCTTCTAACAGTAAGTGATAGGCATACTCATTTTGTTATCATAGTGATGAATAAATAGGTAGACACCTACTAATAGAAATGATTGGTTTACATAAAGAAAAAAAAGTGAAACATGACCTACATAACATACAAAAACTACTTAAATGAAAATGAAAAATTGATTGGAACATATATACAATAATATACTCATCAAGTTCTATGTATATTGGAAGGGCCATATAGGTCGTTTTATATTCGAGGGTTGTCCAGAAAATAAGTTGCGTTTTGATCTGTAGGGTGGTAGGAGTGGGTTTTGCCAAATCTGGTAACACCGCTCGAAAGAGGAGAGGTGGGGGAATAGAATGAGAGGTGGGTGACCTCAGTCAGTCAGTTACCAACGTCAGGACAGGTAGTTGAAATGGAGCCCTCCACGTCGCGTCCCGCCACCTCGATCCCCGTTCCCTCTCGAGTTGTTGTGTACGGAGTGATTCAATTTCTTTATGCACAGGGTTTCAAATCAGTTCAAATTCACGAACAGCTCATTTCTGTTTATGGAGAAGGTGTAATGCGTGAGTCAATGGTGAGGAGATGGGTACGTGAATTTGAGGCGGCCATTCGTTGTTCCTTGTGTTGGGGTGTCGGCTCTCTAGGGACCCACCGAGCGCAAACTTTCCGAAAGTCAAGTTTTTCCGAGACGATCTCATGGATGAGGGATCGTGAGATGTCTGGGAAACTCAGATGGAGTTCATCCAGGGTTGAACGACGATCTTTGCGAACTGCATTGTCGATTTCTGCGACAATTTCGTCCGTCACAACTGAGGGTCTGCCTCTCCCACTTTCATCCTCAAGTGAATGTCTTCCCGCCTTAAATTCACGTACCCATCTCCTCACCATTGACTCACTCATTACACCTTCTCCATAAACAAAATGAGCTGTTCGTGAATTTGAGCTGATTTGAAACCCTGTGCATAAAGAAATTGAATCATCCGCGCACAACAACTCGAGAGGGAACGGGGATCGAGGTGGCGGGACGCGACGTGGAGGGCTCCATTTCAACTACCTGCCCTGACGTTGGTAACTGACCGACTGAGGTCACCCACCTCTCATTCTATTCCCCCACCTCTCCTCTTTCGAGCGGTGTTACCAGATTTGGCAAAAGCCACTCCTACCACCCTACAGATCAAAACGCAACTTATTTTCTGGACAACCCTCGTAGAATATGCATATCAATAATCAATAATTTTTTCAAGTTTTTTGAATCTATCTTCCCTCCTTATAGTGTGTAGTTTTCCTCCCTAAGACCACATAGCACCTTGTGTAGTAGTCACACCTATCACAGCCCCAGGGCTTCTCACAGGTCTAAGATATGACAAATTTTGCTGTGTTCAGCAAACAAAGCTGGTAATTTCTGGAATGTTGTGTACCATTGACATTAGATAATAAAGTAATATTAGTGGTATTCTGTCAAGGAATAACAAAAACCAACCTGAGTGTTTCATCACGTGTCTTTTTAGCTGACATGGCCGACTAGCTCGATAGTCACAGCTATCACAGGCATAGGGCTTCTCACCTGTTAAAGAAACAACAAATTTTGCTATATTAAGCAAAAATAATGGGGGATTTCTCGAATCTGGTCTACCATTGACATAAGTTAATAAAGTAATGTTTGTGTTATTTTATCAAGGAATAATGAGCACAAACCTGTATGTTTTCTCAAGTGTCTTTTCAGATAACTAAGCTTGCTAGCTTGGTAGTCACAGCGATCACAGGCATAGGGTTTCTCGCCTGGTAAAGAAACATCATGTAATTATTGTTGTGAGCAACTTGTTGTGATGTAAGTTTTGTTTCAAGTTATCTTATGAATGTTGTTTTTGTTCATTTTTTCCGCATCATGCAGCAGTGGTAGGGTCATCTTCGAGAATTTTATCTGATAGTTTTGAACAGGCAAGTTAGTTATATTTAGGCTATCTATGCCCAATTCTCAGTAAAATTTTGTTTGTTTGGAATTTCAAAATTTTCCATTGTTTGGAATATATTGGTTCCTGTGTTACGCTCAGAGTTACCATGTGACCTATTATTTATCTATGTGACCTATTATTATCTATGTGACCTATTATTATCTATGCCCAATTCTCAGTAAAATTTTTGATCGTTTGGAATTTCAAAATTTTCCATTATTTAGAATATATTGGTTCCTGGGTTACGCTCAGAGTTACCATGTGACCCTTAGCATCGCCTCCTTTTGGGAAAATCACCTACGTGAAATGCCGCGTTCTTCGTCACAGGATGAATCAGCAGTTTGTGAGGAGGAACCATTTCGCCGAGTTCTGGGTAGACTTCAATGCCCATCATGTCCAAAGACGTATGTTTTTTTGGTTAGCTTGCTGAAACATGTTGATGAAAAACAGCATTGACCCACCATCCTCAACTCCGGCAACACAGGAAGAAAAACTGGCAAACTATCGCACCAGCATACAAACCTTATGCGGTATTCTCAAGAGGGCTAGAAGCACAGCAGCAGAAAAATTGACTGCATTAATCACAGATGTATTGGACCATGGCACTATCTCTGCTTCAGAAAACCTCCAATTAGTGTATCACTTTATGACTAGGGTTTAGTCTATACCAAGAGCACAATTGTATTTGCAGTTCTAAGGTTGATGAATCTAGGGTCCACAGTTTGAGTTGTACCAAAAGCAAGGATCGATGGTCACGTCACAATGAAATGAATATGTTAATCCAACGAGCTCTCACGTCCACAGGCATCTGTGCCACTCTGGAGGCCAGTGGTCTGTGCCGTAATGAAGGGAAACGTGCAGATGGTGTGACATTGGCGCAATGGTCTAGAGGACAACGCCTAATATTGGATGTGATGTGTGTGGACCCTTTGGCGCCTTCATACTTGCCCAGACCGAGCATCACAGCGGGGGCAGCAGCAGAGACAGCATGTCAACAGGAACAGAAACAGAATTACTCACAGCTGAAGCATCAAATTTAACCTTCAGGGGCCTAGCCTTTGAAACCTAGGGACCATGGTGTGAGAAGGCAAAGAGCTTTATCAATGAAATGGGAGCCCAGGTTGGTTGAAAAATATGGTGATGTCTGGGCAAAGGCTTATCTCATCTAACAGATCTCCCTTGGGATCCAGAGAGACAACACAGCAAGCCTGCACTGGCACACTTCCAGATGGCGCATCGTTTGATGAACTTTTATTTTTCTAAAGATGTTTTTTCCCCCTGTTTTTGTTCATATATCACGTCTGGTAATTATTATTTTTGTATCGTTAATTATTTATTTTAGCAACTGAGGAAAAACAAATAACAATTTTTTGCTATATTATGCAAACACATACAGGTAATTTATTAAACATGATCTACTGTTGACTTCGCTGAATGAAGTAACGTTAGTGTTATTCTATAGAGCAATAACAAAAACAAACCTGTATGGATTCTTGAGTGTATTTTCAGATCTCCAAGCCCACTAGCTCGGTAGTCACAGCTATTACAGGCATAGGGCTTCTCACCTGTCAAAGAAACGTCAAATTTCTCACTATATTCAGCATCACAAGAGGTTTTTTCTGGAATCTCATGAACCTTAGACATCAGATAATGAAGAAGGGTTAGGGTTATCATCATATCAGGGAATGACAAAACAAACCTGTATGGGTTTTTAGGTGGATTTTCAAATTACCAAGCTGACTAGCTCTATAGTCACAGCTATCACAGGCATAGGGCTTCTCACCTGTCAAAGAAACGTAAAATTTATCACTATATTCCGCAGTAACAAGAGGTAGTTTCAGAAATCTGATGCATCATAGACAAGATAATGAAGTAGTGTTACTGTTATTATATCAAGGAATAACAAAAACAAACCTGTATGTGTTTTTAGGTGATTTTTCAGATTACCAAGACGACTAGCTCGATAGCCACAGCTATCACAGGCATAGGGCTTCTCACCTGTCAGAAGAACGTTAACTTTGTCATTACATTCAGCAAACACAATAGGTAGTTTCTAGGTACCATAGACATCAGATAATGAACACATAAAGAAGTACTTAGTGTTAGCGTTATTACGAGTATATGAGAGAATAACAAAACCAAACCTGTATGTATTTTTTTGTGATTTTTCAGACTCCCAAGATGGCTAGCTCTGTAGTCACAGCTATCACAGACATAGGGCTTCTCACCTGTCAAAGAAACGTCAAATTCTTCATATATTCAGAAAATACATGAGATAATTCTCAGAATCTGATGAACCATAGACATGATAATGAAGAGATGTTAGTGTTATCATAACAGGGAATAACCAAAACAAACCTGTATGGGTTTTTAGATGATCTTTCAAATTATTAAGACGACTAGCTCGGTAATCACAGCTATCACAGGCATAGGGCTTCTCACCTGTCAAAGAAATAATAAATTTTGCTATATTCAGTGAACACAGTGGGTAATTTCTGGAATACTGTGGACCATTAACATCAGTTAAAGTAACTTTAGTTACGTTATTTTATTGGGAGATAAAGAAAACAAACCTGTATGTATTGTCAAGTGTCCTTTCAGATGACCAAGCTGACTAGCTCTATAGTCACAGCTATTACAGGCGTAGGGCTTCTCACCTGTCAAACGAAATGACAAATTTTTCAGTATATTCCACAAACACAGGAGGTAGTTTCTGGAATCTGATCTACCACAGAGGTCAGAATATGAAGTAGTGTTAGTGTGACTATATCAGGGAATAACAATTACAAACCTGTATGTGTTTTTAGGTGATATCTCAGAGTTCTAAGGTGACTAGCTCGGTAGTCACAGCTATCACAGGCATAGGGCTTCTCACCTGTCAAAGAAAATCATATTAGCAAATTTACGTTGAAAATTAAGCTATTGCAAAGGCTCCTAAAATTTTAAAATAAACTCGGGCCTTCAGACCTTGCAAGCCCCCCCCCCCCCCCCCCCCCCCGTTGCTTTCAGTTTTGAGCTAAAATGCTAGAACGAGGAACTACTTTCATGTTATTGTTTACTAACTATTTGTAACATCTCATTATTGGATTAATACCTTGTGAATAAATATAAAACTACGACTTGAAAATATCTTACTCTTCAGTTAAATGAGAGCTTTCCAACGAATGGTGAACAATTTCTGTGCAATGAACACTACGGAAGTTCCATTTCCCTACAAACGGCTTGGTTGTATGTGAAACTCATGAGAAAATGTGTGTGAGTTTTTCGTGACATAAAAACGTGGCAAGTTTGGCCAGTTAGGTAATGGCTAAAGCATTTTCCATGTTAACATGGAAATAGAAATGACTGCACAAGGAATTCCCTGTGGAAACTGGGGATACCAACCTGCCCACCAGGGTTGTGGCTGGGAGTACTCGGGAGTGGCTCCCAATAGTCCATAAACTCCTGGAGATGGGGCAAAACTTGCTCTTCCCCAGCTCCTTGGCTGCAACTTTCACGAGGCACCACAGCAGGAGGAACCCCTCCCTGATGCCCTGTCACAGTCACTTCTTCAACCCGTGGGAAGATCCGCTGTACATAGGCTGCAACCTCGTCTTCAGACTTCAGGTCCCTCACAGCCCTCCTTGCCAGATCCTGTAGGCAGGTACTCTGATAACCTTCAATACAGTTCACCTGCTCCCCAACCCCTACTATCCAGGAACGCATATGTATTGACGGTCTTTAGTGGGCCGTCCAATTTCACTGGTACCACTCTAAGTAATAATTTACGGTCTTCTTCTATATTCAACGCTGTTGTATCATTTTCCTGGTGCTCCTGGTAATTCTCATCAACTTCATCCTGTTAACTTCTCCTGGCTGGGAACAGCCGCTTGAACAGCTTTCTAGTGAAGTAGAGTATTGTGTCGTCGCTCACATATTTTACAAGCTGTTTTTACGGCACAATTAAATCCTCTATGGCCTTTCTGAAGCCAAACAAAACACAAATTTTGTGATATGGCCCATCTCCTCTTCTGGCATTCTTGAAAACCCGTGGCACTCCACTAGAACATGAGAAATGGTATTAAATAATAGGCAGGTCCTTTTTATGTCTCTCGAACCTTTTGTTACTGATTTATCTTTCTCAATGGTCCGTATTTCTTCAATTGTTGTATTCTTCGGCATAGGATCCCAGGCCCTTGCATTACAATGGCTTCAACTTGGTCCTGGAGCCATTCATTGAATGAATTGAGGCCAATCGGCCCTTCCCCCAAACAAACTGCATGCCTTCCCCACTGTAGTTTCAAGTACATATTGAGTTTGTTCACCAGCATGCTTAAGATCGTAGGGTTGAATAGATATTCATTTCTGCCAATTAATTCCACTGTTGTGACCGCATTATCTACTTTGGCGGCTAGGCGGCCAAGAACTTCCAGCCCAGTCTCTCCCATATTAGGAACATAGACAAGTTTTGTCATCACTTCTCTGGCGATAGTGTCAGGATGGCCATACCTTCTTTTTAATCGATCAATCACTTTTCCAAGTCCTCCAGGCAAAGATAAAAGGGCTCCCAATTGGGCTCGTGGGGTTCCCTTCAACGCTTTTTGAAGACGCAACACATTTTCATCATCAGTACACTGCCCTACTTTGGTCGATCTCATGTACATGCTTATGAACAATGGCCTTCGGGAAGGATCCCCGTCAAACGTTGGTAGCTCATGAGACACTTTCGTTCGCGCGATCCAACCCTTTAGTTCATTCATATTGTTCTCAAACCACATTGTCTGGTCTTTTTTAATGGTGCTAATTTGTTTAGTTTCCTCCATCCATTTAGCTATCTGACGTGTTCCACTTCTTTCTGACAAAACTTCTTAAAGTCTAATTTTCATTGTCTTGAATTTTCATTTTAATTTGATGCATTTCACTCAGCAGTTTTTCTTCTTCTCCCGCAAAGATCGCTTCTGTTATTTGTCTCTCAATTTCCAAGTTTTTTCTTTCTATTTCAGCAATGTTTTCTTCTCGTTCTATTGGTATTAGTCTAAGTTTCTCCTCTCATACTTTCACACTTTTGTGCAATTCTTTGTTCTCAAACAATTCTCCACTTGTTGCTATCGACACTTTGGAGCTTTCTTTGGTTTTCTTTAAGGAATCTGATTTTTTGACACTAGTGATCACTTCCTTTTCATAAATGTCCTCTTCCGTGCGTTTTTAACAACAATTGTCCTGTTCCTCAATTATAACTCCTTGTTATCCCCACTTCCTCGGGCGTTTGCTTCTGGTAGTATATTCATTCCTACACTTAAATAGGTATACACGTGTTTTTTCTTCAGAGTCACCAAAAACTGTCACTTAACTTAGACAAGTCGACTCTGTACGAGGTTCACAATGAAACTGTATTTCAATCAATATTTGGGAATTTGGGGCGTTGTTCATATCAACACAATCACATGTAATGAATAACAACACGCGGTAACAGAATAACTATTGATAGTAAATAACTTGAATCTATCATAATCAATTCTTGTCTACGACATCCTATTTAAACGTGCTTTCATGACATCTATCTGATCTACTATCCTGCCGCTTCGGACCGCTAGATTTAAAAACAACCTTATAGTTGGTAGCAACAGGGCTTTATGCTTCATCTTAGTCGACACCATGTTTCTGAGTAAAACCTTGTGCAACCCAATCGTGCTTTGCACTGCTGCACTCTCCTAGATTTTAAACACATTTGCACCCTATGGCTGTTTTTACAGGTGGTAAATCAGTCAACTCCCACACACTTTCCAAAGAAGAAAGCTCTTCTTCCACAGCTACTGCCCATAATTCTTTGCCTGATCCATTCATTGCTATTTTGTAGGTTCCTTCGCTTGGTGCAAAATGTTACAATAATCATTCAAGTAGGCAGGTGTCATGGGCCACACCAACTAGTGCCCACAACCAGCGGGTGCCTGGGCAGGACAAGAACAACAACAACTGAACAGGGAGTTGATTGTAGGTGATAACTGGCCAATTGCCTTGATAACAATTGGACTTGCGTCTCCGTGGAGCTCACATATAGGGATCCCCCACTCTTATTTACTGCCATCGAATAGCCATTCTCGATAGTATCGATTCAGCCTCCCAACACATCGATTTGCTCATTTTGAAATCAACTGACCTGAGCGCCAAAATTGAAAAAGTTCCAGTCAATCCCTTAGTATCAATCAATCAATCAAATCAGTCTTTATTGATAAAGGTAATATACCTATTCAATGCATGGGAGCTATCCCACCTTCCTTAAATAAACATTATTCTTCTTGAAAATACTTATTAGTATGAGACTTCATTTACGTAAAACAAAATAAACAAATATACTACTTCAATTTACTCAAATTTTAAACTAGGTTTTAAACTTAGGTAGGTACATAATTAATAATAAAATTAATATTATTACTTTAGAGACAATCTCAATTAGGCAATCTCCAATCCAGCCTCTTCTAGTAACCTAATCTTGAAACAGCGTTTTTAAAATAACTCCTAAAATAAGCGCAAAGCATTTTTGTTTCAGCCTCACTCTTTCCTGATAACAAATTTACTGTTAAATGTTCCTCACTTATACGGCTGAACCCAAAGAAAACTACGTCTTAAATCCGACAACTCTGGACACTCACAAAAAATATGACATAATGTTTCTTCTTTTCTCCAGTTGCTTAGCAAGCACCCTTCCGTTTGATCCACTTCAAACGCTTCTCGCATAACCCATCCCCTTATAACGTTCCTATTTGAAAGCCGAAGTAGGGCAAGGATGCGCTTTTCTGCTAGTGAACTCATCGAGTTAAGGTAGCGTTCTGGAGTATGGTACGAACATGTCAGTTTACTATACAAGTTACTGTAGGTGGAATTGAACATTCTTTGAAGATCATCATAAAATAACTTCATCTTGTAAGTAACAACCATTTCCTCTCGTTTATCTCTCAGCTCTTCACAATCAAGCCTCCCCCACACCCCCGTGTACCCGATTCCGCATATAATTTCCTTCACCTGCGCAGCCCAGTTGAATTTCTTTAAACTCGTACCATTTTCAACAGTCCCGACCAACTTGTCTAGGCAAATTCGAAGATATCTATTTAAAGGCATTTTCAATACTTTTATCAGCCAGCCTAGCAATCTCTTAGTAAAAATGCAGATTAGTTAGACATGTAGGTCAGAATGAAGTGTATAGTTAGGTGGTCTGGATGCTCGCAAGCTCGCATCTCAAAATTGCTTAACTTCAAGTAGTCAATCCCTTAGTGAAAATGCAGATTAGTTGGATATGCAGGTCAGAATGATGTTTTAGAAGTATATTTCGGGAGTTTTACGAGCAAAAAAAAAAAAACCCACGACCTTCGGCTCACGAGACCGTTATCCTACCCATTGGACTACGCCACAACCGTCCATTCTGGAAACAATCACAGTACTTTACCGCTCCGTAGGAAATGCATTTGAGGGAGGTCTCTGGAGCGCTCTGAAACAACTCCTATCACTGCATCTGAATGCATCGATCTATTAAGAGGCCGAATCGATACTATCGAGACCATTCCGTGGAGGATCCCTATATGTGAGCTCCACGGAGACGAAAGTCGAAAACTGGGGCTGTCGCCAAAAGAGCAAGGAGAGCAAAATAAGAAAGAAAACATTTAAAAAAAATTATAAGCGGCAAGGGTACCTTTTCTGTTGATTTTGTGGGAACGATCAAGGAATAGAAGGTTAGTCAGACGAAACAGCGTTTCCTTGTTTTAAACCTATTTCCTCCCAAAGTGTTCAAGGATCGTTCCAGCTGGTGCAGTCGGTTATTCAAATCTACATACTTTCCAGGTTAGCCTAGGAATAAATTTATTATTTTATTAAAGTTAAGTAGCATTTTTAAATAAGTTAAAACCTCCAACCACGTGGGGAACTTAGGTTCTAACAGAAATAACTGCACAGGACTTACGATAGCTTTTAATAGTTTATAGCTTGGCTAATTGCGGTTCACTGTTTTGTTCTATGTTGTCCTATAGATAAATAGGAAAAACGTTCAGGTTATAAGTTGGTTTCGTTGCTACACCTCCAAACATCACGATCTGTTACTTAACAATAGAATTACTTTGGGTAGGCACTGAAGAGTCATATTTTACGTACCCACAGACCTATTTGTGCGATTTGAAGTTCGTCTTGTTCATATTCAAATAATCTTTTCCCTCCTAACCCATTTTACTTCAAAAACTTCGCACGTGCTCTAGTGTTCAACTATTATTTGCTTAATACTGACCATTTAGACCAACTTTAGATAACTAAATTTCATAGTCCGGTTTCTCATTTAATTTTCACGGTAGATTCTGTTTCGGGCTCACTTCCTTCCCTCGTTCAGAATCAGTCTTTCTTTTTGTGGGAAGTGTTTTACCGCTGGGATCCCATTGGCTGTATCCAAGAATTGAATAAAATAGAAATGAACCAGGGAACTCAAACTGGTTTGGGCAAAATAATCGGAAATTTAAGAAACGCTCTGCATTTCAACAAGCAGATGAGAAATGGTAAGGATTCAAGCTAGGGCTCAAACCAATGGAGTTGACGTAGGAGAATGGGCCGTATCTAGAACCTAGGATTTCAGACAGTTCTGACCCTCTAATTCAACAAAATAGTTCGTTGTCTGGTAGTGGCAGTAACCCCCAATCTAGTCGCCATGTGCACCCACCTCTAAGAGTTGGTCAGCCCTCCGAATATGACCTTCTACAGAGGACACCAGAGCTACCCCCATCTCTTCTACCCAATACAGTGGCGGGTAGGAATGGTGATGACATGGCTGATGCAATGAGGTCACTGGAAGTAAGGGTCGTATCGTTGGTTGCTGAGGTATCCGATTTGAGAAGGGGCGTTAGATCTTTCCACCTGTGCCAATGAGGCGAGTTTTGAAAAATTATCAGACAACCAGACCTCGTTAATGGATACAATGACATTCATTTTTGACAGCATGGCAGGACATGCAACTAATGTGAGGTTGGTCAGGGAGTCCACCGATAGGATTGAGGATCTCCTTTGTCGGAGGGAACCTGAAGACCCAGGCAATCACCACCCATTGGGCCAAGGGAACCCGGAAGTTAGGGAGGATGTAGAACCAAGTAAGGAAGGATGGCCACCCATACAAGGTACAAGTACCCCCATATAAAAAAGAATAGAAGGGTGACCTGGGACGTGCCACCACCATCCAACACAAACCTAACATTTACTACAAAAAAACCAATCAGGTAGAACCTGTGAACTACCAACACCCTCCAATACCACCTCATTGTTGCATACAAAAAATATCCCCAGTCCCCACCAGGATGATTTGCCACACTTCATAGTTCTACAATGAGAAACGATACTAGCCTGGTCCTCTGTTACTAATTATCCGGAGCTCTCAGAGCTAGGTATGAAGTTGCGGAATAAGTTACCCACATTTGGTGGTGGAAAGAGTGAGAAGCTGGAGGAGTTCATCCGTTCAATTGCAGACGATGGCAAATTGTATCGTGCGCCGGCCTGGTTCAGGGTACAAATAACCCTAATGCAGTTGAGGGGGAGTGCCAGGACCCGGCTGGAAGGGCAGATTAAACAAGGAATGGTGAGTAGTATGGAGGAGTTTGAAGGGGAACTGAGAAGACATTTCGAAGGCCCTCAGACACATTCATACTACAAATCAAAACTTCACTCTGTGCAACAACAGAAGGGTGAGACTGTGGAGGCATATGGGGCTCGGGTCAGGGAAATTATGATGAAATGTGTAAAAGATTCTAATAATCCAGCTCTAGTAGAACAGGCTGAGGAAAACACAATTTCTCATTTTGTTAGGGCCTCTCGACAGAGCTGGTGTTACCAACCTTCCAGAGTCAGGCTTCAACATTAGCTGAAGCCATTGACTTTGCATCCAGCTACAGGACCCACCTTGATATGGCCAAAGCAGCTGGTGCCAGAGATCAGA
Source organism: Adelphocoris suturalis (assembly GCA_030762985.1). Taxonomy (NCBI): domain Eukaryota; kingdom Metazoa; phylum Arthropoda; class Insecta; order Hemiptera; family Miridae; genus Adelphocoris; species Adelphocoris suturalis. The sequence goes on from CM061040.1 coordinate 11,167,635, forward strand.
GCAACCAGGTGTTAGTAACCACAGCCTCACAGAAACCTATAACTACACAAACCAAACCACCAACACCCAGGACTAAAAAGAAGGAACCCGAACAAAACTAACACTCTAAAATGGACTTCCACAAACAAAATTCAAATGGGGTACAACAGGGGAGTAGGTGTCAGCCACTGGAGAAATAGCTACCAAAAAAGGAACACCTCCACAGAACGCCTTACTGCCATGTCTGTGGTGCACAAACACACTATACCAATCAGTGTGATTACAGACATGGCGGTCCTAAAGCAGATCAAAGGATCCCACCTGGACCTGCTACAGATAGAGGTTCAGGTAGAGAAAGTGAAAACCCCGGTACTTCCGAAGCCCCAAACAAACAGCGAGGAGCCCAACAGCAAGGGACATAACCCAAACAGGCCTGAGAGACTTCAAATTGATCAACGACCTGGAACGCTCAAAGAAGGAAACAGAAATTGAAAGACGGACTAAAGAGAAAATAAGGAAAGTTTTGAAACACAATACCTCCCTAGCAAATTACTTGGGCTGGACTGAGAAAAAAGAAAATAAAGAAAAAGGAAAACTAAAGTGAAATTAGGTGGAGCCCCCCTTTTTTCAGTGAATGGTAGGGTAGGCTCTTCCTGGGGAATAATTATTGTGGATACAGGACCCCAAATCACACTAGTTGATTCATCGGAATGTGTGTAGATTACAGGAAACTAAACGCCATCACTGCACCTGAGTTTTATCCTCTACCACGTGTTGAAGAACGTCTTGATAAGATGGGAAAATCCAGATATTTCACAACCTTACACCTTAAATCAGGATACTATCAATGCCCCATTTATGACAAAGACATCCCTAAATCTGTCTTTGTCACTGATGAGGGCTGCTATGAGTACCTAAGACTCCCATTCGGGTTGCAGGGAGCTCCATCCACCTTCCAGCACCTAGCTATGTATGAGCCTAATTAGGCGACTAGGATAACCCAGAGCCCTATGCTTTCTGGATGATCTGTTTCTTTTTCATCACGATTTTGAAACACATATCCGGGAATTATGCCAACTTCTAGGGATACTCAGACAAGCAGGCTTGACCCTACACTTTGCAAAGTACAACTTTGCTAGAGATGAAGTCTTATATTTAGGCCATAAGGTGGATACCAATGGAGTGCACCCTAAGAAGATCCAGGCAGTGTCAGAATTCCCCCCACTCAAAAACTTGAAGGATGTTAGATCTTTCCCAGGACTCTGTTCCTATTACAGGCGCTTTGTAACCAATTTCGCAGGAATCGCTAAGCCACTTACAGATTTGACAAAGAAAGACATACCATTCAACTGGACAGAAGCCTGTGAGACAGCATTTGCGAACCTGAAAACTCGGCTCATAAATGCTCCAATACTAGCATATCCCGATTTCACAAATCCTTTTATCCTAGCCACAGACGGAAGCAAGGAAGGCTTGGTGAGTGTTCTGAGCCAAATGGATGGTAAAATAGAACATCCTGTTGCTTATGCCTCCTGCCGCACCACAACATCAGAACCCACATCATATTGTGCCACTGAATTGGAATTAGCTGCACTTGTATATGGTGTAAAACAATTCCACCATTATTTGTGTGGAGTGGACTTTGTTGTTTACACAGACCACCAAACCTTAAAATATTTAAATAAACATAGAGACTTAAATTCCTGCCTCACATGATGGGCATTACAGCTGAGTGAATACAGATTCTCTATAGTTCACAACGCAGACGCCCTATCCAGAGTCTTGGCTACAGAAGTCCGTTATCTTCCTGTGATCACCAATGATGAAATAAGAGGAGAGCAGGAGGTAGATGAGGATACGAGAAGCCCGGTTACCAGAAAGAACTTCAGGTATTCTAGGGATAAACTCCTCTGCAAGGATACTGTGGATGGTCTTAAAGTGGTGGTACCAACGAAACTAAGAGAGAAACGCTGCAAATTATTTCACAAAGGTTTATTATTTTTTCAATTGAGTATGATTGTGGTTTTATTTGGCTTGCGTACGTCATAAGGCCCATCCAGACTCCTCAGCGTGTCCTATTTCGAGTTGCCACAACCTATCCCAACCCAGTCGATTCTGCGTCCAAAATTACTTGGAAAAAGACACCCCACTTGCCTATGTAAGAAAAAAGATCGAAAAACACGTTTTTTGACCCGTAGCACCCGTGGGTGATGGGCGACCGGGCTGGCGACAAGTTTGGACCAACTATACCCCAAATGACGTCAATGTGCGAAAGAATGAGTATTAAAGTAAATTCAAATGCCTTTTATGGTCCGGACAGCGAAAGGCGGACGGACGGCAGATTTTGGATTCTACGCACCTTGAAACGTAAAATGACAAAGTTTGAGGGGGGGGGTTATAAATTTTTTTTTTTGCTATATGGTCACAAAGGATTATTATTAGTAATAATATCTTTGAATTCTGCATTTTTGGGAAATTGGTAATAAAGGATGTAGGTAAAATTTAATATTCTTACCACTATTTCGTCGTTTGCAATTAGGTACCTACTAACTTTATCTTTTTGGGGCGTTTCTCATTGGAAATGTCATTGGAATGACGAAATCAAGTAAATCAATCTTTTGATTTATCAAACTTTTGTAGAAATATTTTTGATTCCATATTAAAAAAAAAAAAAAAACATGAATACAAACTATCACCAAAAAAAGCAAAACCAGTATTGCAGAAAAGAGCATATTGAAGAAAGAAATGTTTCAAGTAAAATTATACAATGAGTAAATTTTTGTTAGAGAAATTACTTTTAAATATTAAGAATTAAACATTTCTAAGTAAATAGCTATTCATCCAGAGGGTTCGGACTCCAATCCGCTGAAGTAATGCAATTTTAATTTAAGAATGATTTGCATTCTACATAGATGGGCTGGATAATTGTTTATAACATCCTATAGTATGGTATAATATACAAAATATACTATGGCTTGTTTAAGGTATAATATGTTTATGGGTATTACAAGTATAAGTAATAAATATCCGTTCTCCTACGCCCCTGGCGCCGTTCCGCTTTACCCATAACGCCGTACCCACCTCATGGTGCCGCGGTGTATTATATGGGTGTTACTTGTAAAAGTAATATATATATCCGTTATCCTACGCCCCTGGTGACGTGGCTCCTACAAGGCGCCGCGCCTCCTCCCCCTCCCCTCTCATGACCCTCTGCCAATGTTTTCATAATTCCACTAAGCGCGTACTTCAGTCTAACACTGAAACCCTCGAAAAAGACACTTTTTCACCTATTTTTGGCTCATAACACCCATGGGTGTGGAGCGATCGAGCTGGCGAGAAGTTAGGACCAACTAGACCCCAAGTGGAGTCAACGTGCGAAAGAACGGATTTTTCAAGTCAATTCTAAGGTCTTTTATGCCCGGACGGCGAACGGCGGATGGACATTGCAAATTTGGATCCTACGCACTTTGAAACGTAGAATGACAAAGTTTGAGGGGGGAGGGGGGGGGGTTATAAAAATTGTTTCCTATACGATCACATTGGCTTATTATTGAAAATAATAAACCAAAAATACTACCGCTCTACCATGACCTTCCTCAAGTAGGCCAGGGGGGCAACAAGAGAACACTTCTAAGAGTCCAAGAGCAGTTTGGGTGGCCTAGCATTAAAGAAGATGTTAGAAACAATGTCCAGTCCTGTACCTCATGCAGCCAAAGAAAATATTATGGCAGAAAAACCCCTCCTCTTGGAGACTTTTCTGAACCCTCTGAATGTATCTCTCAAATTAGTGCTGATATAGTGGGACCACTCCTGTAACACCAAGTGAACAGAAGTACTTCCTTTCAATAACTGACCAGTTTTCTCGATATATCGACTTTTATCCCTTACAAGACCACACCGCTGATCCAATTTCCAAAGCATTCTTACAATATTTTGGCAGAGTAGGAGCACCATGTCAGATTCTCACTGAGCAAGGAGCAGAGTTCAGCTCTGAGCTTATTAGCCACTTCTGCTCTTTCTTCAAGGTAAAGAAGGTTAGAACTTCAGCCTACCATGCCATGGCTAATGGACGGGTCGAGAGAATCCATAAAACTATGTCTAACATTCTTTCCCACAATGTATCAGCGAATCAGGCTAACTGGGATGAGTACCTCCCCATCGCAAAAATGGTCATCAATTCACAGAGTCATGAAGCCACCAAATACTCACCCTTTGAAGTTGTATTTGGGAGAACGATGCGACTCCCTGCAGCAGAAGACATGAATCTGGGTGAGGATGTAGAACCTTACTTTTTCCATGTGGAAAAACTGCGAGACGCTTTGCAACAAATATGGAGCCAGGTACAGGCTAATCAAACGAATGCCACACAAAACATGGCAAAACAATATAATAAAGGGGTGACAAGAAGGAGTTTCCATGTGGGACAGTGGGTCTACCTACATGATCCTGTGCTCAAGACAGGAAGAACAAAGAAATTCTCCCGACCATGGAAGGGCCCATATTTAATCATTGAGGTTCCCTAGAAGCTAAACGTGATAATCATTGTTAGAGGAAAACCAAAGAGGGTACATATTAACCGAGTGAAGCCGTCCATCAGAAGGAAAAGCACCCTCTTGCCTCAAACAGTAAGGGGGAGATCCCCTGAAGGAAATAAGGATCAAACTCCTTCAACTCCATTGAATGAAACTCCTATGATACCAGAACAAAGTTCGCCCTTATCAGAAAGTATCATGAGGAGACAAGGAGCACGAGATCTGATGCCCCTCACATACGTTGAAGATGAGGACATGTGGTGGGAGGAACCAAAACTGTTGGCTACTCCAGAAGCTCAACATGGAGAAGCGCAGGCAGGATTAGATTAAAGTCCTACTTGGCTTGGATGGGATTCAGCTGGTCAGAGTCCTCATTCAAGCCAGCATGTTCCATACCCTTCTACCAGTAATGCACCATATGACACCCCTAGACTAGTAACTCGCCCCTATAATACAAGGGGAAGAAAAATAAATGTTAGGAAACTGACTCAGATTCAGATAGCAGCTGAATCATAATGCAAAAATTATATATATAAATAGTTAACTAATGGGGATACTAATTTAGTACTTATTGAAGTTAATTCAATACTTATTTAAACGTGTAATAATGATAAGATTAATACACGTTATGTTAACATAGTGAGCAATTAGTTAGGATACGAAAATCAAAGGCAATAAACGTCTAAGTTTGAGTTATAGCAATCATGTCACTGCGGTATTTAAAAAAATGAAAATATATAAATAAAATAAAAAGTACAAAATAAATTTTACGATAAATTGTGATAACATTTAAGAAGTAGTGATTGCTTTATGTAACGGGCTAAAAATATTTGATACCTCGACAGGAGCTCGAACTCGCGTTGTCACAACTACGAGAAATTATTAATAATTTCCCGCAGTTGCGACACTCTAACGACCAGAGCTAAGAGGCCAGGGTGACCAAACCTCTTCGACTGTGAGGGTTATTTTCCTGGAGCGTAACATTTCCCCGGAGTCAAATACCAGCCGTCTCGGCTGGTTCGGGGTTGGACGAATGACGAAGTGTAACTACAGGCCGCTGGCTCAGCAGATGCTCGCTGGAACAAGTCAGCAGTCGAGCGAGGTCATTGTCACGTTGTGTTTTGACTCAAGTGAGTGAGGAAATGATAGGCATAACAACAGGAAATGTGATGTTTACAGTCTTTTGAGAGAAGTTTACAGTCTTCTATGTGCGAAAGAATGAGTATTAAAGTAAATTCAAATGCCTTTTATGGTCCGGACAGCGAAAGGCGGACGGACGGCAGATTTTGGATTCTACGCACCTTGAAACGTAAAATGACAAAGTTTGAGGGGGGGGGTTATAAATTTTTTTTTTTGCTATATGGTCACAAAGGATTATTATTAGTAATAATATCTTTGAATTCTGCATTTTTGGGAAATTGGTAATAAAGGATGTAGGTAAAATTTAATATTCTTACCACTATTTCGTCGTTTGCAATTAGGTACCTACTAACTTTATCTTTTTGGGGCGTTTCTCATTGGAAATGTCATTGGAATGACGAAATCAAGTAAATCAATCTTTTGATTTATCAAACTTTTGTAGAAATATTTTTGATTCCATATTAGAAAAAAAAAAACAAAAAAAAACATGAATACAAACTATCACCAAAAAAAGCAAAACCAGTAGTGCAGAAAAGAGCATATTAAAGAAAGAAATGTTTCAAGTAAAATAATACAATGAGTAAATTTTTGTTAGAGAAATTACTTTTAAATATTAAGAATTAAACATTTCTAAGTAAATAGCTATTCATCCAGAGAGTTCGGACTCCAATCCGCTGAAGTAATGCAATTTTAATTTAAGAATGATTTGCATTCTACATAGATGGGCTGGATAATTATTTATAACATCCTATAGTATGGTATAATATACAAAATATACTATGGCTTGTTTAAGGTATAATATGTTTATGGGTATTACAAGTATAAGTAATAAATATCCGTTCTCCTACGCCCCTGGCGCCGTTCCGCTTTGCCCATAACGCCGTACCCACCTCATGGTGCCGCGGTGTATTATATGGGTGTTACTTGTAAAAGTAATATATATATCCGTTATCCTACGCCCCTGGCGCTGTTCTGCTACGCCCCTGGTGACGTGCCGCTATGCCCCTACAAGGCGCTGCGCCTCCTCCCCCTCCCCTCTCATGACCCTCTGCCAATGTTTTCATCATTCCACCAGGCGCGTACGTCAGTCTAACACTCAAAGCCTCGAAAAAGACACTTTTTCACCTATTTTTGGCTCATAACACCCATGGGTGTGGAGCGATCGAGCTGGCGAGAAGTTAGGACCAACTAGACCCCAAGTGGAGTCAACGTGCGAAAGAACGGATTTTTCAAGTCAATTCTAAGGTCTTTTATGGCCTGGACGGTGAACGGCGGATGGACATTGCAAATTTGGATTCTACGCACTTTGAAACGTAAAATGACAAAGTTTGAGGGGGGTTGTAAAAATTTTTTGCTATACGATCACATTGGCTTATTATTGAAAATAATAAACCAAAAATACTACCGCTCTACCATGACCTTCCTCAAGTAGGCCAGCGAATTAGTGCTGATAGTGGGACCACTCCCCTTAACACCAAGGGTACATAAGTACTTCTTCTCAATAATTGACCAGTTTTCTAGCTATCTCGTCTTCTACCCCTTACCCGACGACACCGCTGATTCAATTTCCAAAGCATTCTTGCAATATTTTGGCAGAGTAGAAGCACCATGTCAGATTATCACTGACCAAGGAGTACAGTTCAGCTCTGAGCTTATTAGCCTCTTCTGCTCTTTCTTTGAGGTAAAGAAGGTTAGAACTACAGCCTACCATGCCATGGACTGGTCGAGAGAATCCATAAAACAATGTCCAACATTCTTTACCACTATGTATCAGCGAATCAGGCTAACTGGTATGAGTACCTCCCCATCGCACAAATGATCATCAATTCACAGAGTCATGAAGCCACCAAATACTCACCCTTTGAAGTTGTATTTGGGAGAACGATGCGACTCCCTGCAGCAGAAGACATGAATCTGGGTGAGGATGTAGAACCTTACTTTTTCCATGTGGAAAAACTGCGAGACGCTTTGCAACAAATATGGAGCCAGGTACAGGCTAATCAAACGAATGCCACACAAAACATGGCAAAATAATACAATAAAGGGGTGACAATAAGGAGTTTCCATGTGGGACAGTGGGTCTACCTACATGATCTTGTGCTCAAGACAGGAAGAACAAAGAAATTCTCCCGACCATGGAAGGGCCCATATTTAATCATTGAGGTTCCCTAGAAGCTAAACGTGATAATCATTGTTAGAGGAAAACCAAAGAGGGTACATATTAACCGAGTGAAGCCGTCCATCAGAAGGAAAAGCACCCTCCTGCCTCAAACAGTAAGGGGGAGATCCCCTGAAGGAAATAAGGATCAAACTCCTTCAACTCCATTGAATGAAACTCCTATGATACCAAACAAAGTTCGCCCTTATCAGAAAGTATCATGAGGAGACAAGGAGCACGAGATCTGATGCCCCTCACATACGTTGAAGATGAGGACATGTGGTGGGAGGAACCAAAACTGTTGGCTACTCCAGAAGCTCAACATGGAGAAGCGCAGGCAGGATTAGATTAAAGTCCTACTTGGCTTGGATGGGATTCAGCTGGTCAGAGTCCTCATTCAAGCCAGCATGTTCCATACCCTTCTACCAGTAATGCACCATATGACACCCCTAGACTAGTAACTCGCCCCTATAATACAAGGGGAAGAAAAATAAATGTTAGGAAACTGACTCAGATTCAGATAGCAGCTGAATCATAATGCAAAAATTATATATATAAATAGTTAACTAATGGGGATACTAATTTAGTACTTATTGAAGTTAATTCAATACTTATTTAAACGTGTAATAATGATAAGATTAATACACGTTATGTTAACATAGTGAGCAATTAGTTAGGATACGAAAATCAAAGGCAATAAACGTCTAAGTTTGAGTTATAGCAATCATGTCACTGCGGTATTTAAAAAAATGAAAATATATAAATAAAATAAAAAGTACAAAATAAATTTTACGATAAATTGTGATAACATTTAAGAAGTAGTGATTGCTTTATGTAACGGGCTAAAAATATTTGATACCTCGACAGGAGCTCGAACTCGCGTTGTCACAACTACGAGAAATTATTAATAATTTCCCGCAGTTGCGACACTCTAACGATCGGAGCTAAGAGGCCAGGTGACCGAACCTCTTCGACTGTGAGAGTTATTTTCCTGGAGCGTAACATTTCCCCGGAGTCAAATACCAGCCGTCTCGGCTGGTTTGGGGTCGGACGAATGACGAAGCGTAACTGCAGGCCGCTGGCTCAGCAGATGCTTGCTGGAACAAGTCAGCAGTCGAGCGAGGTCATTGTCACGGTGTGTTTTGACTCAAGTGAGTGAGGAAATGAAAGGCATAACAACAGGAAATGTGATGTTTACAGTCTTTTGGCTCGAGGGGGATTTAATTAATTATTGTTTCGTATGATTTCGGGTCCTATACCGACTGTGCCACTGTAACGGCCCAAAAATATTTGATACCTTGACAGGAGTTCGAACTCTTTTGACACTGGTGTATTGGAATAATACTTGGAAGTTTATGGATTTCCTCATTTCACAGATTTAAAAATGTAAACGTTGCTCCTTATGACCAACATTCTCCTGGTCCCAATAATGGGAGGAATCGTGTTGAGTGGAACGGGAGAACCTCACCAAGGAGTTCTGTTTGAGGACAACATACGGTCCACCATGCTGACAGATTCCAGTTAGAGCTCGGTTGTGCTCTACAACCTTCCAGAGCTCCTCCTTAACAGCAAATTTACTATAATCATAACTATTCTTGGTATTATGTGCCATATGAATTATTTAAGAACTAATCAGTAATTCCTGAAATAACCTATCTACACTCCCAGCAGGACTTTGCCAGTAATTTCCATCCATGAAAATGTATTATCTTTTTTTTTCCAGGAGCCACAATATTATGGGCTGAAAAGGGTAAATCTCAACTTCCAGTTTTCAGAAAACCAAAAGTGCTTAAAACTCTACCCAAAAATTCATGGGTCATCTGTATAGTGTGCTGATCACATTCCTACCCTCGGTCACGCAACACTGTCCTTATTTAGCCAATAAAAATAAATGAAAGAAACACTGAAAAGCGGGGGAAAGACGCCCTCAGCGGGGGAAAGACATCGACGATGAAACGAGTACTCTAGATGGTCTAAATTGTTCAAATGAACGTCAGTTTCTTCAATTTCTCAAACATCTGACAACGTGTTCCAAATAAACCATTCCTGTTGTTTGGTGGCCACAATGGCCTAGAGGTAGCCAAGGGGGGGAGGGTGTACATTTTATTTGTTTGTGTGTTAAGACCCTGGCTTTGCATGCACCCTTGCTTAATATTTCCCCAGTACAGAGTAAATAATACCCCGGGGTAAGTGTCTGCTATGTATGTTACCGGTAACTGCAGCTGCGTTAGTATGTAAGACAAAATCCCTTTATTGAATTGATTGGTATTATAGATAATTTAATTTTCAGTTTTAACCAAAATTTTATTTTGTTTCTTGGACAATAATTGCTCACTGTGGAAAGGACTGAATACTGTTAAATGTTCATGTGGGGTAGTTGGCTTTGAGGAATACATCCTAGAGTTGTTGAGGGTGAGAATGAGAGATCAGGCCCATTGGCCTCGTCAGAGCTCTTTATAAGTCTTTTTATTGTTATCATTGGTTAGGAGGACCCATCCTCTTGTCATAGTTTTAAATTTGTTGCTGCTGTATCTTTTAACATGTTGTTGAAGGTAGGGGGGGGGGGGGGGGTTTAATTTTAGTTTTAAAATTAATATAAGATGCAATATGTTAGAGCAAGGACTTATCATTATAATGACAAAAGTCTTGTTCTGTTAACGTGTTCGGAATGTTTGGAAAATAACGTCTGCAATTTCTGTACAATGCCCTTTTTCAACCAAACTCCAGGTCAGAATAAATTATTTCAAAAGCGGGTGTGATAAGATGAGGCGGATATCCCATTGGTGGGCTATTTCTAGACGAATATTGGACCTGTTACCTGAAGATGTGCTTGTTGGCTCATCCTTAGCAGGAAGCCAAAAGAGGGGCTGAAGTGACGCAGCCGCAGGAGGTGAGTCAGAAGCATCTAGCTCCTCCTTGATGATCACTCCCGGATCTGCAAAGACATATTTTCATTTAATATAAATATATAGGAGATGGTAAAGGTAATCATCAAAACATCCAGATCATTTAATAATTTTTTTCTGATCGTCACATCACTGCAAAAACATTTATTTTCTATTTATTTTTACGTGCAACTAATGCGTTACTAGGGAAGTTTAACTACCTTAGTTTTTGTAGTATACACCCAGACCCGTGGATTCATGTCCTATAAACCTATAAAAAAGCCAAGAGGGCCGCTCAAATATACCAGTCTCATCCAAGACTTCTTGGAGATATTACTTCTGAAATCCTGCGAAATCCTGCGCTGAAGCTTCCCTCTAAACGAACTTCTGAATTCTGCACCCTGCCCACCATCGCTTCGACCTCGATGACACTACGCAGCGCCATCTTCCCTCACCGCCGATCTTCACCCGTGCCCGCAGCCAATCTCTCTGCTCTCCCCACTACAGAGCACTCCCTCCAGTGGCACCTACCCCCTACCTCCACACCATCCACGCCCGGGCACCTCCACCCTCCTGCAGGGCTTAAGCCTAGTACGCACTGGGATTCTTTGTTCGGACTCTTTGTCGCGGAGCTGCGTCTCGGACTCATTTTCTTGCATCCGGGACGCTCCGCGACATTCAGTCTTGCATCTCGTGTGTTGCGTTTTAGTATTTTCTGAGTCCCATACGGAATGGGATTCTTTACACATTGTCGTGCAACATTGAGTCAGTGCGTACGTGAATATTGAACAAAGTGGGCCTCTCACCGGTGTATTTTCGTTGTTATCGCTTCGTAGTTATCGTTGTTATGCTTGTAGCTAAAAACGGGTAAAAATTGTTATTTTTTTTTATTTATTTTTTTTTTTTTTAAGCAGAATTTTAGTCAAAAGAACTTTATTAACAATAAACTAGAAAAACAAGAAATTTGTGCTGAAAAAATTAGGTACTTAAATTTCATTAATATTTGTCAAAAATGGATAAAAACAGCTAAAAAAAAAAGCTAAAAATCAAAAATAGCTTCATTTTTTTCGAAAAATTTGCTAAAACATTTTTTGAATTGCCGAAAATTATTTAGGACAAGTTTATTTGCCACAAAATCGGTAGTGAACATTTCTTCCTAGTTAAAATCCTAAATTTTCAAAACAATTTAACAAAATATAGGTACTAAGATAATTTACGAAAATCCGCTCATACGATCATGCTGCATGACTGGAACTTTTTACTAACTTATTAAGTCGTCTTATAAAATCGATTTGACATCAAATAGCTGGATTATCCAATTAACGCTGTTTTCAACGGTGGTCATATTTTTGATTTTACAGTGATCTCAAGTGGATTTGGGGTCGTTTGAAGGTAGAAAACATATCTTAAAAATGAAATTACTCAGAAAAACAAAGCATTAAAATAAATCTCTAACAAGTACTTTCGATCAGAAATGAGCTATAGAATTGGCCCATGAAGCACCATTACACCCTTCTTAGTGGTTGGCGCAGATGGGCTATCTAATGCAGATATAATAAAACATCATGTAATAATTTTTTGCCTTCTTCTTCTAGTCTTCTAAACAGTTTGCTTCAGTTCAGGTCACACTCATCTTTACTCTAGACACTATCAAAACCTCTTCCCCCCTTGTCAATGATGTCCTGCAGGCTGCAGCAGCTTTGTGGCCCCTCCACAAAAGATGATAATGGCCTCACGATATGGAAAAAACCGAGTGTTAATGAAGGGTCCACGCATCCACCAACGCGGTGGCTCTTTTTTAGTAGCATTTTTTTTTTTTTTTTTTTTTTTTTACTCCGTAGAGCTAAGTAAAGTGCTACTGCAATCCCCGAAAGCGCGACAACGTTCGACGTGGCTCAGGTTCAAACTAGATGCGTACACGATTTGCAGAGCGACAATGTCGCGGGGCAAAGAATCTGAGACATGAATCCGAGCGTCTGCAACAAAGAGTCCGAACAATGAATCCCAGTGCGTACTAGGCTTTATAAAACAGAGAGGAGCGCCTCTTCCACCACATTCAACTACACAGCCTCCAGCGGTTCTCTTTGGAGCTCTCAAGCCTCTCTACAAAGGACCATCGGACTTCCCGGCCTCCTTTCAAGCTTCCTGCCTCCTACATAACCATCAGGAAAACCAGAGGTAATGCCCAGAATTCTTCTAAGTCCAGCAGCTGCCCGCTCAACATAGCAGTTCCAAGAGGTTTTCCAAAAATTTTCCAAGTCCAGCCGCCTGTTCAACTTAGCTGTTTCAAGAGGTTATCCCATCGAATTTCTTTTAAGTTTTTCATACCGAAAAACTTGTCATCCCCACATCAACTCCTCCCATCTCCACATTCAACTCCTCCCAACTCGGTTGCAAATTATTATAAGTCTTTTTGGCCGAGACACTTAGCAATTTTCGCTGCTGATTGGTAGAGTGAGTGGCTCAAGTTTTTTCCCGCCATATCCGAGGGATAGCTGGCCCCATCCTTGGTAGTTGACAGGTCTATGACCTCCTACGCACGCCCACTAAGGCCTGTTAGAGCCTTCCCACTGTGGATGATTGAATAATTACTCATTGGTAATTTACTAATTCGAAACCATAGCCTGTACCCCATCTGTTTCAGGCACAACGAGGAGACAACCACTACAGTCAAGCTTCCTCCTTTTGATTCAGCCAACACATCTGTATGGCTAAAACAACTCGAACTTGCCTGCGCCACTGAAGGACTCACGACAGAAACAGCCAAGTTTCATCGAGCTTTCCATGCACTGGACTCAAAATCAGCCGAAATTGGGATAGATATCGACCCGACTAGCACTTCACCCTACACAACTCTCAGCTCCCAGCTACATGCGGCCTATGAACCTACAGATGGTTCCGACCTAGTCAAAGTTCTCTCTACAATTTCACTATATGACTCTACTCCCTCTGCCTATGCTAGAACACTGCGTAGACGTCTACCTACAGGAACACCTCTATTTTACTCTGTCAATTGTTTTTACGTGTACTCCCAGACTCTGTTCATCTAGTAGTAGGTTCACCGTCCGAGACTGACATCACAATACTCGCATGAATTGTGGAACGTCTTCTGCCTCTAGCCAACCAATCAGCTACACTAGTCAACGCTAATTCCACAGATAATAATGCTTCAAAGATGCAGGATATCTCCGCAATAACACGACCTTCTTACACCTCACCATCAGCTGAACCACAGGCATCTAATTTCACGCTTCCGGCTTCTCCAAGATTTTCAACTTTGCCTCCTCGACAATTTTTGAGACGCACAGCTACTCTACCTCGCTCTAAACTACGGTATTGACACAGATCGAACTCTGCCCCGCCTCCCTCACCTGGATACTATTTGTATCACCTCTAATAGGGTTCTGAGGCTGGTAATTGTCTACCACCTTGCGCCTGGACACGAAACCAGCCTTCAGAAAACATACCTGCAAGTTCGGATCGACGGTAAAGCCCGTGTCTGATCACCAATTCTATCACCCAACATCTGAACTCTGCTGGTACCACTCCTGTTGCGCTTCCTCAGCACGAAACTGCCGTTCACCCTACGCCTGGCATAACCCTCATCTTTTGAGGACACAACTCCGCTCACCCACCTTCCAGACGTCCTCAGGCGACACTTTGCCCTCCTCTTCGCTTCAAGAGCTCCAGGACCCCCAAATACGAGACTCACTTTGTACTTCCGCCTTAAAGAAGTCCTCAATCGACTTTCCGTCCCTCTCTTCACTTCAAGACCTCCGGGACCTTCGACTGACACACCATACCCTCTACACCGTCTACCGGACTCTCTAATCTACATACAGCTCCATCATACTCTACTATACTCCACCATAAGCGCAACAAAGCTCAACCGGCCGTCTCACCTACCACTAACAGTGAGCACATGACTAGAGCCCACCGCCACAGATCAGGCTCGCTTCAGCCTTCAGCAACAGACACTACTACTGATGTCATCTCGACGACCTCAACACACGTCAATACACCTACAAAACCTTAGCTATCAACGAACCACTCCGGCTCTCAGCATCACCAAAACGACTGAAGTCCACCTTACGCCTCCGACGACGCTTCTCCGTTGGCAGCAAGATCTTTGTCTACGAGAGGACCTACTACCACACCTTCTCTTTATGCCATGCCTCTCTCATTCAATGACTTTTTTGAATAATGACTTTTTCACTCAAATGACTTTTAAATGATGATTTGAAAAACATTTATTGACTTTTCATGTGCCATTTTGTCAACATTGTAATAACCTTGTACTCAACCTTAAGCAAGCTCTGCTTTGTACATAGCAAAAAATCAAATCACTTCCAGTTACTAATAGTTTTTCTTTTTTACAGTTGCCCTCTTGGCTCCCACTTCCACGGGTCCGGCTCCTCTTCCTGCAGAATATCACCTCTGCTGCACCACACTACTCTTCTGCAGTACACCTTCCTCACTGCACACACCACTTCTCTACTCAACACGCTGCTACGACCCGTACCAATCGTAAACCGGGCATTGCTAACAATCCGTCAATCTTGTAAAACGGTCAGCAATAATCACACCAGATTTTTTCGCACTCATGTGATTCGCGGCTACAAAAAATCTTATAAAGGGGGGAGGGGCGTAGTATACACCCTGACCCGTGGATTCATGTCACTCTTATCTGCCCTGGGGGGTGTCCCCCCTCACCAGGCTAGCACCTATAAAGAGCCATGAGGGCTGCTCAAATAGACCATTCTCATCGAAGACTTCTTGGAGTTATTATTTCTGAAATCCTGCATCCCACACGAAGTCTCATTACAGTTTTCCTAGCAGGAAAATCGTTCGTCATTGTTTGAAATGCTCTCATTTTATCACATCTCATGATCCCTAAGCTTCTGTAGTATTAAGGAAACCTGATTTATTATGCCAAGTTATAAACTAATATTGCTAAGAACCCATACTGAACTAATACTGTGTAAAATTAATCATTATTAAATTAATGATGTGACCGTAGAATGATTAATTTTACACGCAGTTGCAATCATGTTCACAATATCAATTATTGAGAATGATCACTTGTGTGTAAACAATTATTCAAATAACCACGCTCATAACTCAGCTAGTTGGCCACGCACTTCGCAGTAATTAACAAAATATGGTTGGGTAAATCGAGAGCTTTCGAACGAATGGTCAACGAATTTTGTAGGATGAAAAATGACGAAGTATCATTCCCCTAGTAACGACTCAGTTGTTAGCATAAATCATCATAAATTGGTGACTGTGATGTGATGGTCGGAGAATGGAAATATCCGGTTAATCATTATTAAATGATAAAATGTCTTTAGCAACCCCCAAAATTCGAAATTTACGTTTTAAATATTATGAACAGAATCACAATGGTTCATCATTGAAAATAATACACCAATAATGCACAAAGATTGTATAAAACGAATCTCAATATCATTACTTACTTTGAAATAGATTTAATACAAATAATTTTCTCTCCAATAGTTAAATTCGCTTTAAGGACGTCCCTCTGAACCTTGGTCATATTAGCAAGGCTTCGCATATTATAGGAGTAGGAGGGACGCCCTATTGAAACTGATGACCGTGACGTGAAGGTCAGAAAATGGAAATGTCCTGTTAATCATTATTAAATGATAACTGAATAGAAAGGTTCTAGATACTATAGAATCAATTGTAGGTAATTACTGAAGAATATAAAGCACACCATCATAGATGCAATTTTCTACATATGGGAATTAACTAAATTCATCCATAAAGAGTAGGCACCCCAAGCCATTTTCGAGATGAGTCATTGTGGATATTAAAAACCTTAGAAATTACTTTCAGATTATCTTCATTTCATCACAATGAGGAAAAAACCATTAATTAAACGAAGTTCCATAAGGGTAACTTACAAGTATCAAAAAAGAAAAAAAAACGGGTTTATGGAAGGCTACTATCTATGAGCAATGTAATATGTACCCTAGAGTCCAGACTAGGTTTGCGAGTTAAACCAACTCATGTTTTCGAAAATTCTTAAAAAATGAACACAGCTTTCTGATATTACAGAAGTGACGCTGTAAAGGATATACGAAACATGATTAGTCTAATTTGGGAACTGAACAGCCCCTTGACAATTTTTAATTTCCTATGTATTTTGTGTGAATTTTATATGCAGTCAACTTCCGCCACCGCTACTCCCAAGTAGAGTCAAGCCATTTTTGCACAGAACAGGGCAATGTATGGAGCAATAAACTCCGGAATATTTGATTTTGCTGGATATCATAAATACTTCAGTTATCATGAAATCGGTAGTGTGAAGTCTTGCTTTGTTAATGTGTTAGGATTGTTTGGAAAGAAACATTTCCATTTTCTGCATGATGCCTTTTTCTAGCCAACCCCCAGTCAGAATAAATTATTTCTAATGCGGGTGTGATGAGATGAGGTTTATATCCCCATAGTGGGCTATTTCTAGACGAATAGTGGACCTGTAACCTGAAGATGGGCTTGTAGGCTCATCCTTGATGGGTCACCAAAGTTGGGGCTGACAAAGGGAGGCTTCGAATTCCTCCACCACTAGTCCCAAGTAAAGTCAAGCCATTTTTGCACAGAACCAGGCACTGTGCGGTGCAATAAACTAGTGACTAATTGATTTTCCTAGACATCATCAATACTTCAGTTATCATGAAATCAGTAGTGCGAAGGCAAAAAGTCTTGTTCTGTTAACGTGTTAGGAATCTTCGGAAAGTGATGTTTGCAGCTTATAACGCCCAGTCAGAATTAATGATTTCTGATGTGGGTGTGATGAGATGAGGTGGATATCCCAAAAGTGGGCTATTTCGAGACGAATATTGGACCTGTTACCTGAAGATGGGCTTGTTGGCTCATCCTTAACAGGGAGCCAAAAGTGGTGCTGAAGTGACGTAGCCACTGGAGGTGAGTCAGAAGCGTCTAGCTCCTCCTTGATGATCACTCCTGGGTCTGCAAAGATATTTACTTAAATAAACACACAGGAAATGGTTAAGGTAATCATCAAAACAATTGAATAGAAAGTCTCTTAGTCACTAGATATTATACAATCAATTGAAGGAAATTACTGAAGAATATAAGGCATACCATCACAGATGAAATTTCTACAAACGGAAATTAACCTGATCGCTCCCACGGCCGTGTTTAAGCGCAAAACAACAGCGTCGCCGTCATACCAGGCCCGTGTTTAAGCGCGTAACTCCGATACATCCCCTGGTCCCAGGGCAGTGTTTAAGCGCGAGCCGCACCATCACGCGATCTGAACTCGTCTGCCATCTATCTGCGAGGCTAATGAACTAATTTTTCAGATAGTGTTTACTTGGGTATCCGAGAGACATCGTTGACGTCATAATCGGCCTTGTTAGTTTTAGTGTCACTCGGAAGATCGCAGAAAGATCAGAAAGTAAACATCAGAAATGAGAAAGAGGGATGGGAAACACACTTATTCTCCTTTGCATAAACAATAAACAACTATAGAGCATTCCGTTATCATCGTATTCCGTTATCATATAAGCTGAATCGTAATCTTAATTACTATATTCAGATGTTGAAAATAGAAATATATAAACAAAAAATACAATGTAACTAGCAAAACATTGTTTGGTTATGAGTTATAATAAAACTACACAAAGAAAAGAAAAAAAAAAAAAAAAAAAAACGGGAAAAAACTTGTATTTCAAAGAAAAACATTAAGTGAACAATTTGCTTGTCTAAATGTAACATGAAGTATGACGGGATTGGCGAAAATAGAGGGGAGAACGCAGCGCGAAACCGTCGGGAAAAGGCTGAAAAGCTTGGGCTGGAGGGTGAGACGGCACCACAGTGTCTCGGGCTGCAGCGGGAGACGGGCGCGCGATCGCTCGGTAGCTATCAGGTTAAATAAATCCATCTTAACAGAGTATGCCATTGTCAAGATGAGTCATCGTGAGTAATCAAAAATGAAAGTCTTTCAGATTATCTTAATTTCATCACAATGAGGAAAAAATGAAGAATTTATTAAACAGAAAAACATGAAGAATTTATTAAACAGAAAAACATGAAGAATTTATTAAACAATGTTCCATAAAGGTAACTTACAAGCGTCCAGTTGATGCTAGATGGAAATAGATCTTTTATCGATGGACATTTATGGCCTCCTTCCTCTGTGGCCAGTTATTGTGTTAGTAGATATTGTATCGGACTTTGGTAAATCACATCCCATGGAACAGGGCAACTACTGGGAGTGATGTCAGTCAGCATAATACTGTAAGTTCTTTTACTGCAAGTAACATTTTGTCATTTCGATTATCCTCTCAGGATAAGGTGATGTAGATAAAAAAGACATTGGGGTCATTCTCAAGTAAAATGTCTTTTTTGTGGTCAGCAGAAATAAAAAAAGTGAAAATGCAGGATCACGGAAGCTGGCCCTGGCCCCAGCAGTGAGGAATATAAGTATCCCAGAGTCCTGACTTGGTTACACTGTTCGATATCACTTGAGTGACGCTCTAAACGACATAGGCAACATGATTAGTCGCTTTTGTGACCAGTGGGCCCCCCTTGACAATTTTTCAATTTTCTATGCAGTCAACTACTGCCACCACCAGGGGCGGTCGGTGAGGGGGGACTTCGGGACATTACCCCAGTACTTTTGGGGAAAAAGTAAGAGACTAGAATGAAGCCATTACAAGCAACTCATCGTTTCAAATCAGAACGAAAAGCGCAACATGTAGCTCCGTGCTGTGGCTCCAAGGTGGAAGCTCCATCTACCAGCAATAAAGTACGTAGATTGATTGCGATACCACTCTATCGAGAGGGAAATTTTGTTCATTCAGGTTAGACTGTGAAGGGGTATGTACAGGGAAATAAAGGGCAAGGAACGGGAAATAAAGAGCAAGGAACGAGAAAAAGAGGTCATAACGGGATATTTCTGATGATGATAATGTGTTCATATTTCTCTGATTCATTCCCAGTTCCTTTATTATTCACGTCTTACCTTTGAATAAAGATAGGTAGATTCGTAGATTGTGCCTATTTTCAACAACAGCACCTGTCGACTGATCCTGACAGAATAAGGAGTATAAGGACGATTTGGCGTTTGTAAGTATATATATTAACTTCATTGTTACTTACAAGTTTTTACTTAAGATAAGTTTTCTGCGCTTAGTAACAAAATCAGCCAAAACTGACGACATTTTGAGGTCTTATTGGGAAAATGCTAAGTGTTCAAAGGACCTTCAAAACCATTCAGAATGAGCTACTTGACAGTATATTTCATGTGTGTCAAGATGCGATAAAACTAGGAATTACTAGGGCTAAACATCTATCCGTTCAAGCAAATGGGACAACAGATTGTTCTTGAAACATTCAATTCACTATAATGTATAGATATTTGATTGACAATCAAGTGAAAGAACGCTTTTTTGCTCTTCACAACCCTCCCGCTTGTAACTCTGAAACATTGTCTTGAATTATTATCAATGAATTGAATGACGTTATCGGCAATGATAAGTCAAAGTTAGTGTGCCAGACATATGATGGGGCTGCTGTTATGAGCGGGTGCAATAGTGGGTACAGAAAAGAGATCGAGAAAGCTATCCAAATACTAGTTTCATTCTCTGCTCATCAATTAAATTTGATTATGCTACAGACTGCCTCTAGTATCCCTATAGTTCGCAGGTTTTTTCTAAATTTGACAGGGTTCTCTAGTTTTTTCTCTCGCTCCCCACAAAGGAATAAAGTTTTAGACTCAATAGTTAAATTTCAACTCCATTTTGTATTGCCAATTGATAAAAGCTTGCTAAGAACTGCTTTTCAGAACGAAACGTTAGGGATCTGGTCTGTAATTACAGTTTACTCACTCCAATGTACCTACTAGTCTTGAGTGTTGGTGTATTGAATACTAGGGTGTGTAGATCAGCTTGTTTTATAGATCAGCGGTCTGTGTACTTAATTTATTAATCTGAACATTTTACTTACTAGCTCGCATCTCAAAATATAAATTGTAACGAAAACATCGTAAATCAATATTTTCAGTAGAATATTGATTATTCTGGATATGTTGCATTAAAGAATAAAGTTATACATTAGTGAGTGGTGGTTGTGGGGTTATTTCTATAACCTTTTGAAATTTCAGATTTTTAATTGACGTCTGACATCACATTCATCATTTCATCATAATTTAATTTGAGTTCCTTAATATTCCCTCAGAATTATTTCTCTTAAGTAGTTCACTAGTGCAATATAATCGAAGCCTTGATGATGTTTAGTACTTTTAATAATAATATAGTCCATTCTAAACTGTTCAGATACTTAGTAGGTACCTATAAGATTTTTTATTTTATTTATTTATCTAATTAATTTATCAATAATATTTAATGATCATGATTGATTATGATTCAGTAGCCATATTCTTTCATAACAGTTGCCCAAGGAATTTGACATGACCCAAGTGGGATTTATGTATCATGTTAGATCAAAATTAATTCACACTGAAAACAAAACAAATGGAAGAAAAACCTCAATGCTCTTCTTGACTGACAAATAGGTAAATATTTTTGTGCCTCACTCCTTTTGCAGACCACCGGCCGCCACAACCCCCAAGTTGAGTCAATCCATTTTTGCACAGAACAGGGCACTGTACAGTGCAATAAACTCGTGACTACTTGATTTTCCTAGACATCATTAATACTTCAGTTATCATGAAATCATAAGTGCGAAGACAAAAAATGAGTAAATCAATAAAAAATAAATAATAATCTGGTTCTGTTAACTTGTTAGGAATGTTTGGAAAGGGACGTTTACAATTTCTTCATGATGTCCCTTTTCAACCAACCCCCAGTTAGAATACATGATTTCTAATGTGGGTAGGATGAGATGGGGTGGATATCCCTTTAGCGGGCTATTTCTAGAGGAATATTGGACCAGTTACCTGAAGATGGGCTTGTTGGCTCATCCTTAACAGGGAGCCAAAGGTGGTGCTGAAGTGACGTAGCTTCAGACGGTGAGTCAGAAGCGTCTAGTTCCTCCTTGATGATAACTTCTGGCTCTGTCAAGATATTTTCATTTAATATCAACGCATAGAAAATGGTAAAGGTAAACATCAAAACAATTGAATAGAAAGGTTCTAACTCATTAGATATTATAGAATCAATTGAAGGTAATTACTGAAGAATATAAAGCATATCATCATAGATGCAATTTTCTGTGAACGGGAATCAACTAAATCCATCATTATGCACCCCACCCAAAGCCTTTATCAAGATGAGTCATTATGGATATTAAAAAAACTAATAAACTACTTTCAGATTATCTTTATTTAATCACAATGAGAAAACAACCATTAATTAATCAAGTTCCATAATGGTAACTTACGAGCGTCTAGTTAATGCCAAAACAGAATCTCAAATCGATGAACTTTTATGGCCAGTTATGTGTCCTAGTGTTAGTACATAATGTATCGGAATTTTTTAAATCACATCCCGTCCATTCGAAAGTGAGGGAGTCAACGTGATAACACCCATCTCGAGTTCATATGGGTTCTGAAATAAGGTGTTGTTATTGTTGACTCCCAGTTACCTGGGGCTTTGGTAGTGTGGCCGTTGACTCCTGATTCCTATATAAATATATGCATTAAACTTTGGAGATAGGTACAGGAAAATACAGGGATTAGGCCTGGTAAGAAGCTATAGGGCTTGTGAGGAACTGGGAAAGTGGCTTCACTGGGCTTTTAGTTTGCCCTTTTCTGACCCATCTGAAGTCGATGACGCATTATGCAAGTAGACTGTACTAAAGCCAACCACCGAGATCCAAGTACAATCCTTTGCTGAGTACTTCAGGATACGTAAGTAGGAGATAGAGCCTTATTTCCACCTTGAATCTGGGCTATGAAAACAGCTGACATCACTCGGACCACTAATGTGTGTGAGGCCTTCCATACCCATTTTAACAAGGAATTTAATGCTCCAAAATAATACAAAGGTGGATCACTTGATACATCAAGATGCTCACTGCAGGCGACATTACCCTCCTCAAATTTGTTCAGAGGGTATTGAACAAACTCCGTCCTCATTTCGAGGACAAACCTACTGATGATGACCCATAGACTATGAATTTGACGGTGAGATATGCCTATGACATGACAGGAACCGAACCACCAATTTTTTAACCATACCCCCCAAATTGACTCCAGGAGACATTCCTAAGTCTATTAAGTGGGAAGGAAAATTAGAGGATTCGAGTTGCTCTTGGCTGAGTCAAATGTAATGCCCATTTAGGGAGTTCTACCATTGACTCCCCACAAAAGGGAGTTGACGATAGCACCCATCATAATTCCGTTGACTCCAGAGAACAAAATAGGAGCCAATGATAACTCCAGATTCCGTGACGAATTCCACCGCCCCCACCCATCCCTAACTATCTCTAGACATCCCTAATAATCTTTTCCCAAAGTCTAACAAATACAAAAACACTGACTGCCCCCGAAACTACAGGCCTAGTCTTCCCCGATCTAGGCGCAAGTGGATAAATGTGCACTGAGCATAAAAAAAGAGTTCCAAGTAGATCCGTCGGTCCCAATACGGCATGCGGTAACAAGAAACATTCACCGCACCTTAAAGTCATGTCAACGGATCTATTTGTAACGCTGAATCCATGGAAGAAGAAAATTATCCCTAGTAGGTTATCTGAGTCCATGGAAGGACAGTATTTTAGACGGATAAGTTTTTTACGGATTGCAATCCGGTAACGAATCTGTACGGAAGGATGTGTCACCGTAACTCAATGCGTCAGAGTTTCGGATTGTCGATACCGCACGGCGTAGGTATTGTGTTTTACGGATCTACTAGGAACTCTCTTAATATTTGAGTTGCTGGGGAAACCAAAGGCGAAGGAATGTTGCCGGCCAACTGTCCGTCCATTTGGTTTACTCTCATTAAGGTCCACTCAACTCTAGCCATGTATACTATGAATTGACAATTAACTATTCATATTGCTTGGGTACCTTGAATCTTGTTCATCGCTTCAACAGAATCGTGAACGGATGATGATTCCATTATCAGTCACTTTAAATTGAGACAATCACAACCTCGTGTTGTTATCCCAAAGGAAGAGCTTTTCTACTCTAGGTTCAACAAAACAACGTGCAGGTAGGAGAGGAATAAATTTAAATTCTGTTCGTTGATTCAAACAAAGAACCTACCCATCAATCGTAGTTGATCAGTTAAGGTAGTCCTTTTGTAGTGGGTTGGGCGATATTTATTGGTGCAGCTTAAGTATTCGATAGGTATATGAATAAGGTATTTACGAGTTCAGAGCAAAATGATGTAGGTTCATAAGAAATTCAAATAAAAAATGTGAGTTGAATAATTAAATATGAACTTTAAATGATGGAATACAACTGGGTGCGTTCTGCATTGGAGAAACGGACTACGTGGAGGCTACTTAATGGTATCACAACAAGGGTGGAAACTAATCCAAAAACATTGATTGCCCCCGAACTACAGGCCTAACCTTCCCCAATCCAGGCGCGAGTGGATAAATGGGCATCAATAGGTTCGTTCGGCTAAGGATTCTGGATGAGTTCAGGACCTGACGGCATTCTGAAAAGGGAGGGTATAGGATCAGTTCGGTACCGTTCTTAACCGAACGCTTTCTGAACTCGAACTGAACTGGTAACCAGCACTGCAACCTTCCCTTCATTTATTTTAATGTATTTTTCACGGTATTTGTCTGTTGTCTTCTCTCGTTTTTAGAGTTTCAGTGTAGATTTTTAAACGTTTACGAATTTGATAGTTGTTATACTTCTTTGCGCACAAAAACCTCATATATCAAGACAATTTAACATAAATTTAGTATAACAGGTACCAACCTACCTACCATCATTTATGAAAATGAGAAAAACATCAAGAGAAAACCAATTAATTTTCAGTTGCATTCAGTGACTAGGTATACATTATTATATTCCGAAACTTCATTGGACTCGTAAAAATCTGAGTCAATCATTTTAACTCAAAATTATTCAACATAAATGACAAGACGACACACGCAAACAGTAAACAAAAATATTTAGATGATAAGTGAAACTAAAACGATGATAAGACGATGTGATAAGCAAAAATATCTAGTGCGCATGTCTCGGACTATCGGTCCCGACGAAAATCTCAGGACTGGTTGAACTGGTCCTGGACGGTAAACGAACAGCGGACTGTAGGTACTGGACGAGTCCTACACCTAAACGAACGCCACAAAGGGGGCGTGGTCACAATGTAAATATCTGAGTTGCTAGGGGAACCGAAGGTGATCAAACGTTGCGGCCAACTTCGGGTTAATTCGGTTTACTCTCAATAAAGTACACGCAACACTAGGCATGTATAATAGGTTTGTTCCAGCGTGCTTGAGTTCATGTACTAGTAAGGCGCAGTCGCTCTGCGCAGCTCGAGTGACGTTCCAGCGCTCCGAGTTCATGTGCTGGGTCATCTTGCTCCGAAATGAAGGGGTTGAGAACTGAGCACCAAACAGAATAACCTTGCTGAGACGTGTAACCATCTCTCCTCTCATTTCTTTGCTGACCCCGTCAACAAGTGCTTCTTCACTACTTTATAAAACACGTATACCTACTCAGTATAATCACTATTTTCTGTAATTTCTTCTAGCTTCTTCGCTAGTTCTATTTATAATTTGATATTTATATTTAAAAGTCGGGTATCCTGCCTTTTACCAAAGTAAAGTAATGGATCCCGATTTCTTAATTGGCGGATAGCTGGCGATTCTTCGGGAGATGGGAAGAGAGGAGATTTTAGAAGTGGCTTCGGGGGCGAGGAGCTACTTCTGAAGGAGAGGGATATCTCTAAAAATACGAGATTTCTAGAAGTCATTGATGCCGACAACAACCAAATATTTGTAAAGCGTTTTCGTGTCAGTCGGAAAGTACATACCTAGCTGACAAAATAGCAGAAGGATTTGAAGGTAGCTAGTACTTCAATATCAAAACCGGAGACAACGGGAAACTCGGTGCAATGCACCAGGTAAGTACATGATAAAATCACTGACTGGGATTTGTAGATCAACAGAGTGTGATTAGATTAGAATTATTTTCATTGCACTGAGTTTCCCGTTTCCTTCAGCGATCTCGACGTAAAAATGCTTTACAAATTACAAATATTCAGTCACCGTAGGCTACAACGACTTCTCGAAATCCCGTTCATTGAACTAGTAGGTAAGTCTACTTCAAAATTCAAGTTTCAAACTCTCATATTCCTTTGGTTTTCTGGTCATCAAACCTGCCCCATCCATTACATGAGCTAACTTTCAAGTATAGTCATAAAATGGTCATCTGAAAGTGAGAAAAGGAGAATTGCGGAGGGATTCCGAAAAATGGGTTTCGTATCGAATGTGTACCTAATTGGGGATGTGGACGAGAGTTTGAGGAAGGAAGGTTAGGAATAATACGAACTAAATCACTCGCAACGAAGTTGAGGTTCATTTCAAAACGGAAGTTAGTGAAAACTGTTTCTATTTCCACGAAAAATGAAGAGTTACCATGTTGAATCGATTTCCACCGTTAGGCCACCATCAGTAACAAACAATAACTTTTAATTAATAGTTATTGTATGTTACTGATGATGGCCTAACCGTCGAAATCGATTCAACATTGTAACTCTTTATTTTTGGTGGAAATAGACAACGTTTTTCACTAACTTCCGTTTTGTTAGGAATAAGATTGCGAACAGCGTTCCAGGTTATTTACTGAAAAGTTCATGAACTCTTCCCCACCTTCACAGTACTCGTTCTGAATTTGTTGCGTTCTATTCATGTTCTCTTGACCATGCTGGAACAAACCTTATAATACGAACTATGTCTTTAATTTACTATTCATGTTGTTTGAGTACCTTGAATCGAGTCCATCGCTTCAAATGAATTGTGAACGGAAGATGATTCCAGTCATTCACTTCAGCGAGACAATTACAACCCCGTGTTGTTGCCCCGTTGAAAGAGCAATTTAACTGAAGGTACGATAAAACAACGTGTAGGTAGAAGATAAGGGTGATATTTAATGATGCAGATATTCGAAACTTGAATAGAAAAACGCGTCCTGTTTAAGGAACCGGAACCGGACTGTGCAAAGGCAACAAATTCTATAGACGTAACTACGTAAGACGCTACTTCGATAAAAATAAAAGCGTGGATACTATAAACATTGATTGGGTTGGTTGGTTGCTCGCTCCCACTTTGGCCGTGATCCGACGTGTTCGTGTTTCCATAGGTTTGTTCGCTGATCCCATTGGCAATGACTAGCTAACCGTTTCAGAAGTGTTGGAGACTGGTCAAGTGCACATGCGCGACTTCTACTCATTTCCGAAGTGATCTCGAACTGGTTGGGGATTGCAGTCCATTTTAGCAAAATTTTCTAGAAAATGATGCTAATAGTATTGAAATCAAATTTTTTGAAAACTGTCTTTATTGAAATTCGTTTTGAGACATTCTGAAACGAATCCTAGAGTTGAACATTTTTTCATATATATATGTATATATATATATATATACATATCCACGCATATATAAATATGTGTGTGTGTCCCATTCTTGCAACTTCCCTTATCCCAAGGGCCAGCTCAGGGTGAACCTGAGCTTCTCCCCATTTCTTTCATTTATTTTTTTCATTTTGAACTTTAATGGTGTGCCCTCTCCGCCTTTGAGGGGAGTTTTGTGGAAAAAAAAAAAAAAAAAAAAAAAAAAAAAAAAAAAAAAAAAAAAAAAAAAAAAAAAGTGTGTGTGTGTCATTCCAGAGCAAAGACATTGTAATAGTCCAGAGATAGGTTTGTTTGCAGTGCCTGTTGGAAACGGTTGGCGGTTTAGTGGGCATGCGTGACCACCCCTAATTTCAAACCTTTGGTAACAAAGGGTTTGTTCGGACACGTAGTTCGTAACCGTTTGTAACTGGACACGCCCACTTTTGGCTGTTCGGACAACACGAGAACCAGTTCTGGAAGACCTCGAACTAGCAGTTTGTTGTTCGGACGTAGTAGTAGGTTACCATTCCGAACCAGTTCTACCAGCTCTGTCTTTTTTCCAGAACTAATAGTTCTAGACATGCGCAGTAAACAAGCTTGGCCCCGCCCCGTATGCTGATACCTCCCGCCAAACTTTCAAGTTGTCATCAGCCTTCTTATTTCACGTTCTCGCGCTCACATTTATATCTGATGTCTTTTCAATTTATCTTGTCCTTAACGTTTCATACAACTGTAAGTAACTCGAGTAGGTACACGATTGCGACCTTACGGTATGACATAAAAACATTCCGATTCTAGAGATGGGTTTCTATACCCCTACTTAAAATAGCCTAAAATTATTATTTTAGGGTTAACAAATCGAAGTATGTGAAAAAACTTCTGTTTTTTAGCAGTTGTTGCCTTTTCTCTTAAACACCTCAAGGGATTTTGATGAAATTCATAGGAGTTATTCTTCTTCTGGGTGCAAATTATATTCAGTTCCCCTCATCCCGTAAGACTGGTAGATACTTACCTAATTAGCAAAAAAGTTCTTAAATGGCCAATTGGGGGGGGGGGGGGGGGGGGGGAATAATCGGTTTTAGCACTTTTTGGTCTATTCTCCTAAGTGGCTCGAGGGATATCAATGAAATTCATAGGAATTACCGAGGTCAAGTTCAGTTCCTGACAGGGCAACTCTCAACTAATGATAAAGAGGTTTAGTTCAGATTTATGTGTTCAGTAGCCATTTTCAAAACACATCAAAGTCAAACCTTGGGCGGAAATACATTGAACATGAAAGTACGCAATTAAATTCAAAACATTTTATTGAATAACAATTTAGGTATTGCTGCTTAAATGTAGTATCACAAGATACTAACAGGCCTCATAAACATTAACAGGCGGTTAACAGACTTGATAAAGTATAACAAAAATATTGAGTTATAGTTTTTATAACACAAATTACAAACATGTAACCACGTTTTGGGAAAAAGACGGAGAGGTTATCAGGTTATCAATTCCGAACTACACGAAAAGGCGTTCGGACTGGGAGTTCAGAACTAAGAGTTCTGAACTGGTTCCCATCCCCTCCCTTTGCAGTTCGATTCCGAACTAGATGAATTCCGAACTGGTTCGGAACTACGTGTCCGAACAAACCCAAAATCAGCACTGCGAACGGGTTTGACTGAATTAAACCAGTGAGTAGCCTCCAACTGCTGTAACCTGTTTGGTGGGCTTGCGCCATCCTTTGAACAGGTAAACATTTCACGTATTAATAAAGAACCTGAATCGTTAAGAGATGTCCTGCAAGAAAACAAACAGGTTTAAAAATGAAAAATATTCATTGGGAACAAACCTTCCTACAGGAATAAGAAAGTCATGGTCAATCTTTCCTTGCATCCAGCTGATGATTTTGCGGGAGAATGTGATGTTTATCCCGCGGGAAGAATTCAACCGGAGGTCAACCTTCATTCTTAATTTATAACTTTAAAAGCTTTGCAAACTTTTCAGTTGTGATTAAGTAATATTTTACTGTATGATTTTTGTTTAGGAGTTAACTCGTTCAACGCGCCGCCCGAAACTGCCTCCGAAAAATACGTTTTTACCAGGCCCCCCTCCAGCGCCATTCTTACCAGAGACACTGTCCCTCTCTAAATATTCTCCTCCCTTGGCTACCCCCCTCTGTCGGCTGCGGTAAGTGTATCAGGGAAGTACCTACCTCACTACTCAATTTCGCTAAAAAAATTTGTTTAATCGTCAATAATTCGGTTTTTTTTTTTTAATGTGTAGGCGAGGGAATGGGGAGAGCAAAGTTTATGAGCGTTGAACGGGTTAATTATCTTGTAGTAGTCAGTACCTACCCCCAATGTGGTCTACATAAATTATTATGAGTTAATTGTTTGTATAGTTACTGGTTGACAATTAAAGGAAAAGGCAGTTTTCAAGTGAGATCTTGATGTGTTCTGATTTGTCTTAAAATAGAATTAGTAAATAATACAATTTTGTACTTTGTTGCTATTCAGACGGAGATTCCCATACATCGTCACCAATAAAATTTTCCATATCACACAACTCAGACTAGGAAACTCTTAATAAATAACCATAGAAGTAAAAAAAAAAAAGGTTAATGCAAAGGCAGAATTTAGTAAACAGTGCACGACATGCAGATATCTAACAGCTACCTTATCTCCTTTAGGCTGGTTTATCTTATCATCTTATGGTAAACTCAGCTCGCTGAGCTCCCACTACCCACACATCTCACAGTGGAATGATTTGATTGGCTAAATCGAATCGTGTTGTGGTGGGGGACTGTTGAGCTTGTTTCACATGGAGCGGAACGAGGGGAAAGACAGAAGGACGGAAAACCAGTGGAGGGGTGGTGGAGTCGAAGGATTGTTCACATGAAGCGGTCACCTTGGTGAACCAAATCATATCCTTCCTACTGAAACCCCCTCTGATCTGAAACCTCTACTTGCGGTTATCAACATTCCTGTCCGATGAGCTTGCGATCCGTGCCGCCCATTCCCACAACATGGCAGCCACCATCCTCAACTGTTGCCCCAACAGCCAATCAGATTGCGTTCCGTTCTTCCGCTCCATGTGAAACCGGCTTCAGATCGGTCAGCTGAAATTTCTCTGATCGGTCAAACCGATCCACAACTAGGTTCTAACTGGATTGGTGGTCACTGCGAACGGACCACCACTATGGATACTATACAGTCAGAGATTTCCCCAAATGAACACTGCGAATGGCCCAAACTTGTTCCCCACCGTTTCTTACCAGTCTGATGGTCACTGCAAACAAACCTGATAACTCTCCTAAGGATTGAGATAAAAACTCCGTTCTTGCGCCAAAAATCACGCTTTCCAAACTAAAGGACGAGTTCGTTGGCCAGCATTTTTTCATCACATTAAATAGGTCAAATTTCAAAAATTAGGCTAAAAGAACGAATAATAGAGGCTAAAAATCGTTAAATTTAAATTTTAAACAGAATTTTATTCAAAAGAAGTTTATTAACAATGAACTAGAACATTAAACAATTTATGCTGAAAAATATTTCATTGACATGCGACAAAAATAGATAAAAACTTTAAAACAAAGTTAAAAATCTAAAATTTTATTTGAATTGCAAAACACTAAGTATGTTGAACGAGTTGTTTGCCATAAAATTGGTTGTTAATAATAATAATTTCTTTTCACTGAAAGTTTTAAAACAATGTAAAATAATATAGTAAGGTAATTTACGAGCATTCGCTCATGTGATCATGCTGTATGACTGGAACTTTTCATGATTGAATGTTTGAGCAAAAACT
Source organism: Adelphocoris suturalis (assembly GCA_030762985.1). NCBI lineage: Eukaryota > Metazoa > Arthropoda > Insecta > Hemiptera > Miridae > Adelphocoris > Adelphocoris suturalis. The sequence continues at coordinate 11,198,647 of CM061040.1, forward strand.
TAGACCGGGTATCTAGAATGGGTGGCAGAGGTTACCCCTGTGTTGTTGGTAATAAGGCGTAAGTAACTTGAACGGAGGTTCTGTCAAACCCTGGGTATCCCTACCCCAGCTGTGACTGCAGGGGTACCTCTGCTGTTTGCTGAGGTAAGCTCTGTGATTGGCTAGGGCCGTTAGAAAACATGGCACACTTGAAAACTATTACCTATTGACTGGCGGTTTGAGTAATGCTAGTAGGTGCATACTACCAATAAAACCGCGAGCATTGCCACCCTCCCAATTAGTTTTTTGGCCCGCCTATTACGAAATTTTCATCTGGAGAAGGTAATACTGGTTCCTAATGCTAGGGGCAGCTGTCTTAACCCTGCATACTGATTCAGTTATGCTTTGTAGGTACCCTCTGCCTCAACTATACCTCCCGGGACTACTGCCACTAGGGTTACCTACCTCTGTTTCTAGAAACCAGGCCTCAGCGGCGTGAAACAACAGCAAAAACAGAGGCTAAAAAAGTTCCAGTCATGCAGCATGATCGTATGAGCGAATTTTCGTAAATTATCGTATCGTATAATGTTATATTGCAGTTTTTATCGATTTTCTAGCAAATTTTAATGAAATTTAACTACATTTTTCATCATTTTTTTGTACATAAAATTTTAAATGTTCTATTTTATAGTGAATAAAATTTATTTGAGCAATATTCTGCTAAAAACTGTAACTTTAACAACTTTTATATGATTTTAAGCCATTTATAGTGATTTTTTTTTCAACACATTTTTTGGGACGTCACCAATTTAATGTCCTCACAAAGTGCTGGCCAACGAACTCATCCTTTCGTTAGGTAAGCTTAATCTTTTAAACAATGTTACAATTTAAATTACATTGATTGTAGTTGTTCAAATAATGCCTGCTTGTGACTAATCCGTGCTAAAAACATTTTTCTGTGACCTCTGAATGATAACTTTCTAATTTATTGAATACTAGCCACTCCGGTTAGCTTCGCTCACCTTCACGTCCAGCCAGGGGGACAAGCTCCCCCCCCCCCCCTCCACCCCCCGTTGCGGTGTATTACAATTGAAACACATAGGGGATGTTGCATGCTTCGATTGCTCGGTGTGGCTGTATAGATGCAATGGTCATTTACTGTCGAGTGGGACTTGTAGAATGATTGGAAACGGTACTTACATCATTAAGGGTGGCTGTAACGTGTGAGCAGGGGATGTTGCTCGTTTCGCTCGTTTGAGGTGGGTTGTCTCGCTCCCTTCACACTCTCTTTGTGGAATGTATAGATGCGATGGGATATATGTAGTCCATCCCGAGTCCGTAGGGAAAACCTCGTTGAAATCCAACGTGTGTAGGGAATGTTGCTCGCTTGGTGTGGGATGTATAGATGCGATGGGATATAGTGGGATACCATCGAGACCTACAGCCCATGTTACAATATGTGAGGGAGTTATACTGCCCACTCAACTTGGCAGACGTTTTTTCTCTGTTGGAAATGACTATAAAACGCAGCACCTTATGTGGAACCTCGAAAAGTATAGTTTCAAGAACATTTTAGTATTAACATGACAGCCAGATGTTGAATGTTTTTACGTACCTATTTGTTTTCCTGTTCTATTTTTCTAAAGGTAGGCCATTATTTTATGACTTCCTGAGATCAAGAGGTTGGAATACAAAGTTCAGAGTAACTATTTTTCGACGGAATAAGCTTGAAAACAAACGTTTTCGTCTACATTTATTTTCCTCCGTCTATTTTTCTAAAGGTAGGCCATTATTTTATCTGCGTAGAAGGATTATCCTTTTCAAGAGGTTGGAAATACAAAGCTCAGAGTAACTACGTTTCAACGGAATAAGGAAGAGCGGCTCCGAAAACCAACGTTTTCATCTACAACGGAAAAAAGAATTTCATGTCTCGAAACTCGCATGGAATCAAATTGGAACTTCAACGAACATTCAAAGATCAACCCGAGCAAAAACCGTCAAAAGTTAGTGGCTCTAAGACGGAAAAAACCATACCGGGAAATTAATTTTTTTGTCATTTCCCGCACATTTTTGCTGATTTCCCTGGGAAGACAGCTTCTTTTTGCGATTTTGACTGCACCATCGTGTTTTACGAGTCCTGAAACGTAACTTTGTCACTGTCATACAAAGTGCTCTCGATCAAATTTTAATGTGGTAGCAGATAGAAGATCGAGCGCTCGGGAAAAATGTGCATTAAAAGGGGCTCCCCCCAAGTTCGGGTGGGATTAGAAAATTTTAAAATAGCCTATATTCTGACTAGGAAATTTCCGGTCACGATAAAAAAAACCCCGTTCGGATCCCTTCGTCCGTTTGGCCATGAAAGAGACACTCATTCACAGACAGAGTTTCATTCTTATAATAGAGATAGAGATTACAGAAGAAATCCCAAACAAACGAATCCCATTCCTATTGGGGAAAAGTGTCCAGTACCAGACTACTCATTTTGTCGAGCTTACACACCCAATGCATGTTCATTTTCATCTATATTCAACCCATAAGGTACTCTTAGACACTCACCATCTGTCGTCCACACAGATACTCTAATAGGTGCACATAGCACCAACACTGTTGGCTGAACAGCCGCTACCCTCAATAGCAAGGGCGTAGACAGGGTGGGGCAGGCAGGGGCCGTGCTTCCCCCCTCCCCTAGACTTTTGGGTACACAAAAATAAATTGTCCTGAACTTATTTAAAAGAAACACTAGAATATTGAATGCGTAGTTAGGGGCATGGGAAGGTATTATTGGAATTTGGAAACATGTCTTTTGTGAGCAAGAGTACCTTCATAGTAAGAGAAGGTTCTAGGTAGGTATTGAAAACACTTTTGGGATTGAACATAGGACTGGGAAGAGCGCGAAAGGGGAAGTAATTCTGAGAAGCTTCTCATATGTTGACATCCACACAGACACGACCAATCGCACTACAAGATGGACATGCGAAGATTCTTTGGGAAAAAAGGTAAGTTAATTGAGCATGATTCCTCAAGTCATACCTACCTACTCAAACATAATGAGAAAAATGAGTGGAAAAGAAACTTTTTTCTTTCCTGTAGACTTCGTTAAGTACCTTCTATAATTTATCGAATTTTATTCTTTTTTTTACAGCTGATGAATGAAAACGAGAAACTTCTTCCAGTCTACCACCACCAGTTTTCTTTTCTTTTTTTTTTTTAAGCCACTGAGGCCGTAATGGCCTATTGTAGCTGTCCACCACCAGTTACATCAGGGCCCAAAGAAGGAAGTCGATTTTCCACTTCAATTCTGGAACCTCTCGCAACATCTCTAGAAGAATGTGATCCTTCAACTTCTTGGCAGGTAGGCACCAGATCATAAAATCGCCCTTCTGGTGGAGATCAAGAAGTAAGCCCTTTGGAAAATGATATCGGGAAATGGATAGGAAGGGGTAGTCTCATGACTGTTGAGGAGAAAAAACTAATATTACAGCAATGTTGGAAACTTCCTCCAAATTACAATTTTGAAGAAGATGCGAAGGCCCTCAAGCGGAAATTTCTGCATGCCTGGCTCGAAAAATATTCACCATGTTTATTCAAGTCATTTGAAAGGAGCATTTTGCTTGTACTGCCTCATTTTTGCTCCACCTATTAGTACTGTTCGAGGAGTGCGTAACAGCACCGTCACCGTGAGGCAACTCGCCAACTGCTCGGGTATACTAACCAGCATTACTTACTCATCTGTATATTCACTAAATTGATATTTCTTCTGAGACCTGTGGGGACGACCCACATAACCATCAACACACCTATACGTCTCAAGAAAAATTACTCGGGTATACTAACCTGCATTACTTGTCTGTTGTACGTTCCCTAAATTAATAGTTGTTCTGAGATTAATTGTTTCGGATTTATTTACTATAGTATGCTCTATACACTACTAAATTCAACCATACTAACCACCATCACTCTTACATATGCTAAGGTTAAGGAAATGAAAAGAAAATGCAAGAATTCAATAATAACAAACTTTATTATTCTAAGAAATGGGGCTGAGTACAAATTCCTTAAATTTACGTTTTGCTACCTCTATCATCCTACACATTTGATTTTCATTTTATCCTCAGCTATAATTTTTATTGAACTTATTCACATAAGAACTGGAAACCTTGCCCTCGGATTGATAGGCATAAGCTGCAATGACATGTCCCCTTTTAATTAATAGTTCTAGGTTGTACTTGAGTCTAAGATAATCGTAATTTTTTTCTTAATGGTACCCCAAATTTTTGACTTGCCACTTCTATGGTAGGCAAATTGAGGAAGGGGTCTTCGCCGAAGATTGTGAAGAGGTTTCTCTCCATGTCCAGCAGGACAGAATTGATTAGCGCTTCTTTCTTGGTCTTCTTTTTGGCCTGTTCTGGAGGTGGTGACCCAGAGGTGGCTGGAGGTGGCGGTGGTGGCCCGGAGGTGGCTGGTAGCCCGGTGGTGGCCCGGAGGTGGCTGGTGGTGGCCCGGAGGTGGCTTGTGGAGGAGGTGGGGAACTCCTTTTCTTCTTCTTAGTCTTCTTACTTGGTTGTTCTTCCTCTATAGGTTGCATTGGCGCTTCTTTCTTTTTCTTCTTTTTGGTCTTTTCTTGAGATGGCTGTGATTCGATGATTGAGGAGGTGGGGGACTGCTTTTCTTCTTCTTCTTAGTCTTCTTACTTTGTTGTTCTTTCTCTATAGGTTGCAGTGGCATTGGCGTCTTTTTCTGTGAAGGTCTTTTCTTGAGATGGCTACGGTTCGACAGGTTGAGGAGGTGGGGACTCCTTTTACTCTTCTTTATTTCGAGAGTTGCAAGGGTCCCAGGAAGTGATGGCTGTGACAGCTCAAGAGCAGGGGTTTCGCTCTCCTGTTCATCTTGGTGTGTCGGTAGCTGTTTCACTTCCAAGTATTGCTGGTATATAGTTGATTTGATGGGAAGGCGATAATGCCTTTCAGCCGTTGACGTGCTATGACACATTGCTGATGCCACCTCAGCACCAATATCATCAAGCTTGCCAGCCAGTTGCCAGCCAGCACGCCCTTTGATGCTGTTGAAGTTATTATTCTGACTAGTGTGTTGGACAAGGGGGGTAAGCCTCTAGCTCTTAGTTCAATGTTGAGGTCTTTATAAAAGTGCTTGAAGGGGGAACCAGTGGTGGTGATGAGAAACTGACTCCACTGTTCATTCGAAACACGTTTTCTCAGAGTCAGGTATCGTTGGAAGTACGGCCAAGCATCCTTCTCTATCACCTCATTAGCCAGTGACGTAGCTGCGGTTTTGTGCTTTCGCACCTGGACAATATGTATTCCACTTTCCCGGTCGACCCTGGCGTTTTCCACTTTTTGGACTGTCATGTTCATGTGCGCAGTTCTTACAAGGGTTCGGCAACCCAAGAATCTCGTGACTATATTCTAGTCACGTCTGTACTTCTTGGATTCCTCCATCTCTCCCATAGTGTACTTGCCAATGACAGGATAGGGAACCATTTGTTTTTTGCTATGGAAACGCCGCCTCTTCCTCGGTACAGCCCAGTTTCGAGTCGGTCGAGGGCTGCTGAAGCATTTGCCTCGATCTTAATGGATAGATCACGGATAGTGGAAAGCGCTACCCACACTTCCCCCACCTCCTCTTCGATCAATCTTGTCCGTTGCTGTTGCCTCTCCATCATCTCGGCACTTCCTTTCTGATGATGTGCTTTATACCATCTAATCCAGAAATTCATTGCCCCTTTGATACGGTCGTATAAGCTCCTCTCCCACCCTTCCTCCTGTGACCACTGTTTCATAAATTCTAGAGTCTTAGACATATATTAAGAATAGTTCTTAGCTGAACTTGCCCTCGTTCCATGCTCCTCATATTTCATAATATACTCGGATGTCAGCGATAACTCGGTTGCCACCATCCTCCAGTCTTGTCTCACCTCCGGGTCCATGCACTGGTAAGCATACGACATCATTTTTAAAACTGAGGTAATGTTTTACCATACCAGATTCCTGCTGTGAACCACCTTCCTCCATTCCTTTTCAAGCCTCTCGGGGAATTCTGTCTCCTTGTTGTATGGGATAATCAAGTCCAGTCCCGCCTGTCTTAGAGACTGCCGCACGGAGAGTGTTGACGTTGAGGTCATTGAGGATACGTACATCTGTAATAAATAATATTAATAGTTATCAGTAGATTTCTTTATCGATTATATCATAATGTATTCTCATGAATTGAATAACCACAATAAATTAAATCATTTAATCATAAATAATACGAATAATAGTTATGATAAGATTTCAATTAATTATAAATCATTTAATTCATTGATCAATTAAATTAATTAATCAAATAATTATCATAAATGAGTCCAATGAACTGGGACACATTGTGTCTAATAATCCTGGACATGTAATCCCAATGAGTCTAGTATAATCAGACACAATCGCTTCCGTGTCCAAGATTATATAGGACACACCTTAATTTGTGTCCCAGATAATTGGACACATTGTGTCCAGTTAACCAGGACACATTTTGCGTTGTGTCTAAAGAATAAGGACACATTTTGCGTCGTGTCCTATCATTTTGGACACACTATGAACAAGAATGAATAAGTTAATGGTCGATACTGTTTTATTCTTACCTCTTGAAATGCCTTCTTTGTTGTTGGATTTATTTTGGTTGTAGTGGTTGCTGTCCGATCTAGTTGTAGTGTCTCCTCTTGCTCCTCGTCTTGTAATGTTGGTTCCGTTAGTGTGGCCTGCAACAAGGAATGAAAGCGCAAAATTACTATCATTATTATTATTTTTTTTCTAAGGTTTAAGCCGCAACTCAATATTGTTATTATTATTATTAATGGCAAATTATATTCGTGTGACAAATCAATGTGTGTGAATTTCATACCTGTGGCTCTGTTCGGATTTCCTCTCGTGTGCCCTCCTCTCCCTCCCATTTCTCTGTTTGGATTTCATCTTTGTCGGCGTCGTTTTCGATTTCCTAAAGGACAAGGGAATATATTTATAATACTTCCTCATTCATCATAAAACATCATCGTATATACTTACTACATTTGATGAATTGAAACAAAAAGGAAACTACTTACACACTTCTCTGGTTTGGTGTTCCTTCTTGCTTTCTCTACTCTTCTGTGTTTCTTCTTTCTAGGCGGGGAAAGTGAGTCAATGGACTCAAAGGCAGAAGAATGGGAGGCTGACGAACTATCTTCACTTTCAGCTTCTCAGGTTGGGTCATAGTAGGTATGCTCCATTTTGTCCAAGAATACCTGCGATAAAGATGATCCCGCTGGTATCACCTCTATCCCAAAATTGTAAAGAGCTCTCACCAGTTTCTGTTGGTGCTTCTTCCAGAAGTCTTTCCCATACTTGTCGATTATCTTCTTTTCTGGGATCCTCTGGATGCACTTACGTGCCAAATTCTCAACCCTCTTAGCGAGGGCTTTTACTTAATCCTCACCAAGTTCCTTTACAGTGGCCTTGTGGGAGATGAGTATGTGGCGCTCGAGTTTTTCTTTGAACCTCCTACCGCAGACGGGGCACCGTTTAAAACAACGCGAAGAGGACATACCCTCGTGAAGAATAATTGGTACCGTCTTCGATCCGGAGTAAATCTACTTAGCTCGCTTCGGTATATCAGTAATTTCTCCATCTCTTTCACCAGTCGTTTCTTTTAAACCCTCTGCCTTTGACGACTCCCTTCTTTCACCCCCTGAAATCAGAGAGTACATGTGTGACAGTAAATAATAATTTCCGATGTATTAATAGGATAGCACCTCCAAGTGCAGACTGTAATTTATTATTACCAGTATTGCACAAAGGTTCCGTGGGCATCGTTGGAGGAGGATCTGCAAGGGACTCTCCCATGGAGTCCACAGGTGGTTCTTCCATTGGCATCACTGCTGGGGACTCTGTCACAATTCCCTGAACAGGACCTGAAACAAGATATGAACAGTGACAGTTGATCATGATGTACAAGTGGGTATTACTGTATTACTTCCAAAGGTTTAAATTATTTACCTCCTCCTGACGCTGCATTCTTGGGCTCCTTCAGGCTCTCTTCTGTGGGTTCTTCCATTGGCATTACTGCTGTGGACTCTGCCGCAGTAACTGAACCCTCCTCACTCAGGAAGGAAGTAGATTCAGGAGCCGCCTCCACGAGTGGGGCAGGAATGATGATTGACATCTTGAGAATTGGAGGTGGTAGTTCCGTTGAAGGTTCTTCGTGTTGTTTCGTCTTCTTCTTCCTGTTCTTCTTCTTATGTTTGTCCGGTGTGCCCTCCTCATCTTCCATTGGCGTTACTGCTAGGGACTCTCCTCCTCATGCTGCATTCTCGGGCTCTTCAGGCTCTCTTCTGTGGGTTCTTCCTTTGACATTACTGCTGTGGACTCTGCCGTAGTAACTGTAGAAGAATGCGAGGTATTTGTCTCCAACAATACAAAACGAACTTATCTGTTTATGTGGGAACGTAGTGAGCTGCATCATAGTTGAAAACGAAGAAGCTTGCGCATTTTCCATATTGGCCAACGAGACAGCAGATATATCTGGGAAGGAACAGTTGACTATTGGACATGGATTTTTCGACGAAGAAAAAATGTTGGTACGCGAGGATTTTCTATGATTTGTTGAGTGAGAAGCAATGGATGCAACGACTATTGCAACAGCAATAGATAATTTCATTGTTAAAAGTGGTCTCGAACCAGAAAAATGGGTTGGGCAAGGCTGTGATGGTTGCTCTGCAATGGCGGGGAAAGATGGTGGCGTCCGAAAATTCATCAGGGATAAATTCAAAAATGCTTTATATTTCCATTGTGCGGGCCATCGGTTAAACGTGGTTGTTAATGATTTGAATCCAGTCGTCGAAATCCGCTACTATATCCACAATAAAAGAGATAGTAAACTTTTTTCGTCAATCAGAGCTGGGGAGGAAGCACATTCCTAACATACCTGAATTTTGTGAGACCTGATGATCCGAAAAATATCGATGCATTTCGGTTTTCATGAAGCATTTCGTGGAAAAAGTTCAGGCACTGGAAAAGCTCACTACAGAGGGAAATGGCAATACAAGAAACAATGCGTTTATGCTTTTCAGTGCCATAACACGACCAATTTTCATCATTTGTGCCTTCATTATATCCAAGTACTCGGGCTCTGATGCAACCAGTGGTGAATGTGTTGCAGGGAAAACAGTTGAATTTGCTTCAATGCTACAATCATATTGAAACTGTGTTGTCGACTGTGAGGAATCACCGTGAGTCTGCTGATTCTGTGATGGGAGATATTTATGCATCGGCCAAAAAATCTCAGACGAATTGGGGGTAGAGCTTTTGACGCCAAAAGTGGTTGGACGTCAGCACCATCGTTCGAATATCCCAAGTGACTCTCCTGAGGAATATTGGAAACGATCAGTCTTGATTCCTTACCTAGACTCGTTTTCTTCAGCGCTGACTGACAGATTTTCTCATAATAATGAACCGGCGTTTTCCCTTCTTTCTCTTCACCCCCACGTCATGTTGGCTTCAAAATTAGACCATTTGAAACTCCAAGCCGAAAAAATTGCCAAGTTTTATGATTTTGATGAGCATTTGCTGTACGCAGAACTCAAATTATGGCACAATAAGTGGGCAAAACTCGGCGCTCCGCGCCTCGCCAGGGGGCAAGCCCCCTGGACCCCCGGTTACCTCTATTTACATACTTCGGACGAAATTATTGAAACACAGAATGTGTTTGCGTTGTCGCGCAACCAAGTGACAACCAAACAAGCGTCATTGTTTACTATTCATTTATAACATCAATTTATATAGTTATAGTATGAAACTACGAAAAAAAATACGAAATAAATTCGTGATAAATCAAGAGCGATTTATCAAGTAAATGTCCTAAAGAGGCTACATACGAAATTACAGCTTCCTAGAGTGTAAAGTATAGAAATTAGCTTTAAAAGTCACTCATCTGATCCGGACCCTGGACATCGTCAAGTAAATGTCCTAAAGAGGCTACATACGAAATTACAGCTTCCTAGAGTGTAAAGCATAGAAATTAGCTTTAAGAGCCACACATCTGATCCGGACCCTGAGCATCGTCAAGTAAATGTCCTAAAGAGGCTACATACGAAATTACAGCTTCCTAGAGTGTAAAGTATAGAAATTACCTATTCAAATTATTTAACCTCCGCTTCACAAATCAAACCGTTTTCCGAGAGCTTTCGAACGAATGGTCAACGAATTTTGTGGGATGAAAAACGACGAAGTACCATATCCCTAGCAACGACTCGGTTGTACGTGAAAATCATCCGTCACACATTTCGTTACCATCCCGCGTTCCATTTTCGGCTAGTTAGTCCATGGCTAAAACACATTCTGTGTTAAAAATGGACAAGAACGACAAAGGTGAAGACTGGAATGAGACTGAAAAACTGTCAACACTTCAGAATGCGGAAATGATCGACTTGATCAAGGAAGCAGACCCATTCTATCCTTTCATCAAAAAGGCCCTGATGATTGCGGTAACGTTACCGTGCACGACCTGCTCGGTGGAAAGAACTTTATGCTGTCTTAAAAATTGACCATTGCTGTTTTGTAGTACCTATGTTATATAATGAAATAATGTAAAATATATAAATAATTCAGACTTTGTACCTTTTGTTTGCTATAATACGCACACGCATACTCCTAGGCTAAATCCTGACTACGACCATGCTCAATAGTTAGCTACCCTCAAACCCATTCCATCAATCGTTCCATGGATACAATCATAAGTGAAAAACACTTACTCGAATAATAATGTGTATTAGTATGTGCTGTGTATGTGTGTTAGGTTATAATAAACTAGTGTAGTTTTCTTGATTGCTCGGTGTGGCTGTATAGATGAGATCATATTTTACTGTCAAGTTGGACTAGAAGAATAATTGGAAACGGTATGACACTTAGGGTAGGTTTGGCGTATGTAGGGGATGTTGCTCACTTCGCTCGCTCTCTGTGGGATGTATAGATGCGATGGGATATAGTCCATCCCGAGTCCGTAGGAAAAACCCCGCTGAAAGCCGACGGGTGTAGGGAATGTTGATCGCTTGGGGTGGGTTATCCCAATCGCTCGGTGTGGGTTGTACAGATGCGATGGGATAATATAGTGGGATGCCATAGAGACCTACAGCCCATGGTTTGGGTGGGGGTGGAAATGTTGAAAATTGCTCATAATCCCTTTCAATTGACAATCCCAAGGAAATGGAAAAAAAATCGAATAAAAGGTAATATCTAATAATTGTTGTTGGACTTTTAGTGGTCTTGGGGCATGCGCAAACATTAATTTCTCAAAACGTCGACTTATCAATCATTTTGACTCGTACTCTGTTCTTCTTCTATTCTATCGAGGAATTTATACTGCCCTCCCAACTTGACAGTCGTTTTTTTCTGTTGGAAATTACTTTCAAACAAATTAAATCTTATAAAACTATTTGGAACCACAAAAAGTTCATTAGGTTTAATAAAAGTAGGCCATTTATCTGCATAGAAGGGCTATCCAATCAAGATTGGGTGGAACCGCGAAAAGTTTAGTTTTAAGAACACTTCAGTACTAACAGAGCTGTCGGATGTTAAATGTTTATACGTAATTGTTAACCCGTCTATTTTTCTAAAGGTAGGTCATTATTTTATCTGCGTAGAAGGGCTATACTTTTACCTGTCTTTCAAACGGGAGACCTTCCACCATCAAGAGGTTCGAATACGAAGATCAGAGTACATAAGTTTCAATGGAATAGGAAGAACGCTAGCTCTAAAACAAACGTTTTCGTCCACATTTTCGTTCACTACTACTAGAAAAAAGAATTGCATGCCTCAAAACTCACTCGAATGGGACCAAATTGGAACTTCAATGAACATGTTAAGACCAACCCGAGCCAAAACCGTCAATATCTACTGGGTCTATGGTGGAAAAAAACATAGCTGAGAATGCATTTTTTTCGTTATTTCCTGCACATTTTCGCTGATTTTTCCGGGAAGACAGCATTTTGGAAATTTTTAGGGCACCATCGTGTTCTACAGGTCCAAGAAAATAACTTTCTCACTGACATACGAAGTGCTCTCGATCAAATTTTAATAAGGCAGCGAAAAGAAGATCGAGCGCTCGAAAAAAAAAAAACCATTAAAAGAGGTTTCCATCCCCCTCTAGCCCAAGGTTCGGGTGGGAGTAGAAAATTTTAAAATAACTTATGCTCCCTTTCGGAAAAATCCAAGGAGATTCCCCCCACTCATCGTTTGGCCATGCATAGAGACGACAGACAGACAAACAAACGGAGTTTCCTTCGAATAAATAATGAGAAGAGATGATTAATCAACTACATCCCATAATTGTAGGTCAGTGATCTGCTTCAAAAGGTTATCTAATACATAAATAATAAATCAAATCAAATACCTTTTATTTGCCATAAACACAGGGGGGGGGAAAAAAACTCAGGAAGAAATACTACTAGAAAAGTTGACATAATATATCTTGTCACAGAAATATATGTAGAGTGAAAGAACAACAAAAGGAGAAAAACAGGAGTACTAAGTAAGTAGGTACACAAAAAAAAAAAGTTCCATCGTTACAAATATATATAAATACTGTGAATATAAAATACAAATAAATCGTTAACATACCAGATCATCGATCGAACAACAAGTATTTAGCCACATAAAAAATCCTCAAAACTAAAGGGAGCAAGTCCTCTTAAAATGTAGATACAAATTGCTTGAAACGCTTCCTATCATAATTACAGACTCTTACATGGTGTGTTAACTCCCCGCCACATCGAACCATTTTACGTTCATTTAACCTACTGAAGAGAACAAAAAGGTCGTCCATCTTAGAAGGAGAATATTGATGAGAGGTCTGATAGAAGGGTCTCGCTCTTTGTGGCGGAGAAGGCGAGCTCCCCCCTCGCACTCCACTCCATGAGGATGCTGGAGAGGGAGGCACCCCTACTCGAGGGCAGGAGGGCTCGTGGTCGAGGGCAGGAGTTGCCCTCGACCACGCAGTCAGCGGCATGGGCAACAGCCTTAAAGCCTGCTTGCCCATCTGCCCCGAGCAGCCCATCAAATACCAAGTTCCAGAGCTGTGGCCCCCCTTGGTGACGAGCTTGCTTGTGGTCAGGTCGTAGTCGACCATGCGGTCTTCCCTCCCAGCAAGGTAACTGGAGAGGAGGGCATAGTAGGGAGGAGGAGCAGCTACACTCCGCCAAGACACCGGCCACCACACATTGTCTGGGAAGATACCTAGGACATACCGCTGGGGGGCACTTGTAACAATCCCAAGCAGGTGGTCAATAGCGTCCACCATCGAGCAGGAGGGCCGGAAACCGAACCGCTCTACCTATCGCCACAAGGTCCTCCCTTTTAAGTGATTCCACCTGGGAGGCAGCCTTATCCGCAGTCCTTTCAACCCTGTCAATACGAGAGAGCGCCTTGTCCAGGCGCTCACACAGAGCGGTCTCCAACCTCACAAGGGCCGATGCCATCTCCAAATTAGATGGCTCGATGAAGAGGGGTTCAGAGACCATCTCTGTCCTAATATCCTTCATTTCTCTGAAGGCCTCATCCAAACGCTCCACTGACTCGGAGATATGTTGGACCCCGAATGAGACCCCCCTATGATGAGCAATCTTCAACTCCAGATCCTTGTTGGCGCTTATCAGCGGTTCAACCACCTTCTAAACCATCTCCTCCATATAATTTGAAGCAGCATTGAATGGGCGCTCTCCAATATGATTGGAGTAAGTGCCCCACTGGTTCCACCTGGCAATAAGGGAGTTTTTCTCCTCCACAATCTTGTCCAGGTTGGCCAGGACAGATGGCGTCACACTGGGTTTCACCACCTTTTTCCGAATCGTGCCCAATGGCCTTGGTGCAGGCAGCTTAGGGTTTGAACCTCCAAAGGCTCCCCCAGTTGGCTTGGGCCTGCTGTCACTTGCCTCTCCCTCAGACTCCACGTCTCGGCCCTGCTCCACCATAAAGACCTTCATAGGTCCCATGGCCCTCCCCCAAACATTGGCCTTTTCTTCTTTGCCTAGCCCTATAGCGTACTTATTTGTGAGCTGCAGCCAATCATTCTCCGACAGGGCAGAGAAAGAGGAAGACATTGGCTTCCAATCGGCAGCCTTGCATTCCTTAGGAACCCTTTTCCTCCTCCTCTTTCTGGCTCCCTCTACCTCCTTATCCCACTCCAATTTGGACACAATGAGCTCGTTATCCTCCTCACTGTCCCTCTCCACCCAATCTGATGTTGGGGGAGAGGAGGAGGAGGACTAGACTGGCTGTTTTCCCCCATCTTCATATGGGGGAGGAGCCTCTTCCTTAGCCCGTTGAGAGGTCGCTTCTTTAGCCGTTTCAGAAGCCCTTGGCGTCGCTGGCACAATCATTTCGTCCTACAAATTGGAAACTGGCCTCCTTTTTTGGCTTACTCTCTTTCAGCCAATACTCGCCCACATTTGTGGCCTTCATGGACCACATCCCGTTTTCCTTGTACCCAGGAGGCATATTGTAAAGCCTCACACCGGGACAGTACTCCTTCGCTCTCTGGCGAAGCCACCTCGGCAAACTTGACGGCAGCTGCGTAGCTGGCACCGCTCTCTTGCTTGCTCCCACTACTGAAGCCCCTGGCCTGGCTGATTTTATAGTTCTCGGCCTTCAGCCGACTCTCAACCTCATATTGGGAAGGTCCTAGGCCCTCCCTGGCAATCCTTTCATCATTTTCCGTTCTCAAATTCTCGCAGTTATCGAGGTAATCGCGCAGATTCCTCATATCTCCTGACCCCATTTTATTGGGATATTTGGGAGGCCATGAAGGGTACTGGACCCCTATGACTCCCTTGGCCAAGTACTTGGTGCCAATGCGTGGTAGTACTAGAGCGTGGTGGCTCCTTTGGAGGCCATGTGCCCCAAACTCCCTTATGGCTACCTTCTCTGCTCGCCCTATATCGCCTCTAGTCTCCGCTAACTCGTAAGCCCAATCGTGCTTACAGGCTATTGTGTCAGCGTCGTTTACGGATGGCCCGTTCCGTGACGGATTGCCCAACCCAAGATAGTTTAGGCCTGGCCACGTAGGCATCAGCTGAAGGGGGAACCCTACACCCCTAGACCAGTATTGGTCTTTGCACTCAGAAAAGGGTATACCCCTCTTCCTAAAAAAATTTTTAGTTTCTTATTCTAGACAGATAGAGATTTTTCCCTTCGAAATCAAACCAACCATGGCAAAGATATCTAAGATCGCCGAAATTTTTATGGAGGGGGCGGGACACGCCCCCACTCTCAAAACCTTGGCGCTACCTATGTGGATCCGATCCCAAAAGATTTTGGGACAGGACCGGTTCAAAACAATCTCCCCCTAGGCAGACTTTATTTAAAATACTGGCCTACCCACTTGGAAACTATTTACCTCTCGTCCTAAAAGTTGCTAAAAATGATGTTTTCAACAATTAGAAATTGGTCCCGTCCAAATCGGGCCTGCGGTTCCCGAAATATGAATAATTGCCAAAAATCCGAGGGGGATTTGGTCCCTTCCTAACTCTCAAAATTCGTTTGGCCCTTATATAGGACCAATCCCCCGATAAGTTTGGGGGACCAGTCCCCCCTCTTTGGAAGCCTAACAAGGAGGAAAAACACAACTTCTAAGATTCTTCTCAACACACAGTGCCTTATGGGCCAAACTTTGGGGGCTTATACAGCCTAAGCTACTCGTTCAAAATCCACCAAATTTGATAGCTTGTAGATTAAAATTCACTCTATCCAAATACCAAATAAAATGTGGTGGTCACCACACTAGATTTAATACAAAAGGGCACCTGCCCTTTTTTGGGGTCCTAAAATATTTGGGTCCCAAAACTATTAGCTATTGGAAAGCACTTTAAGGAAGATCTCTGCCAAAAACCAGCGTCGTAGGCCTCCAAGAACCCAGTCAAAACACATAGTGAACACACAGCTCCTCCAGGAAGGTGCTGCCACAACCACTGCCAGAGCACAACTACCATCATGCTAGCACCCTCCCTCCATACCCCCCTAACCCTTATATCCGTGTCCTTATCCCCTAACACAGTTACAAGTATTCCCTTACCACCCGTCTACCCCCAACAGCACCTTCCCCTGACTTAACCGCGATCCTAGTACCTCTACCTCTCCTAACCACCTCCGACCAAGCCCCCCCCTGGCTTTCCCTGTTCTCTTGGGGTCTCACTTCTTTCCGTTTCTGCCCTGCCTATTGCCTTGACTAACACTTCCTCCAATACTTTAGCATTCAACTCTTCAACTCTCTCCTTTCCTACAGCAGACCTGTACCTTCTCCTCAAGCTTTTTGCCCATTCCTTCCACCTGCTTCTGCAACCTCTCTGTCCCCACCCCCACACTGGTCTTCACCTTTTACACTCCTAGTCTAATTTCCTCAACAACCTCCTTCTCTATCCTTGCCAACATCCTACTCGCCTTCTCAATCATCACCTCCAGCTTGGCCTTCAATCTCTCTTCAACCTCATCTACCCCTTTCTTTTCCTATTCTATCATCCTCATCAGCATTCCCACATACTCCCTCCTCTTTCTCTCCATTTTCTCCACCATCTTCCCAATCGCCTCCTCTATCCTGCTCCCCACAACCATTCCTAACCTTTCATGTCATTTATCTAACAACGAGGACTCTGCACCCTCCATCTTCCTCACTGCCATACTCAACCTATCCTCCACACTTGCTACTCTCCCCGCCAACCTCGCCGACCTCTCGAATTCTGCCTTAGCCACCACTATACTATCCTTAATTAGCGTAACCCTTTTCTCAAAATATGCCCCATGCTTCTACTTTGAGAAATTTGTGACAACATACCCCTCCATTTCCTTCAACGCCCTAATTATCCTTTGTTCCTCCCTAGACTGGGGACCCCTAGGAGATCAACCTAGGTCTAGCCTTCTTTGCCGTTCCGACTGGGGTGGAAAACCCCAAACTCCCCGCGTCCTCCACCACCTTCTCTTCTACTCTACTCTCCTCACTACTCTCCGGTTTTGGGGCGTTGGAGACCCTGGTCGCACCTAACACATTGGACTTGGACCTGAACGCATGGGTGGTGGGGGGGGGGGGGGGGGTATTTTTTGTCTCAGCTCTTTTATACAAATTTTGGCTGACCACGCAAATGAATGTTGAATATTGAGGGAGGGGGGGGGGGGGATCTCGACCCATGGTTGGCCGGCTTTGACCCTGCCCTCCTGAGTCGGGGGTGGGGCAGGCTGCCTTCATGTGCCCTGGCTGGGCACAACCAAGGCGAACCTCCACCTTGGTGGGGCATTTTGCCTTGGTGTGACCATATTTGTAGCATCCCCAGCAGTGGAGGTTTCCCTCCCGTTCTTAATCCAAATTGCTCCCCCTAACTCTTCTCTCGTAAAGTTGTTGTCAACCCCCCTCAGTATTATACACGGACTCAATCCCTTCGGCAACTCCACCCTCAGTCCCGCCTCAGCCGCTTTCTTAATAAATTTCTCCGCTTCCTCCTTGTCGTGCGTCTCTATCATCATTCCCGCACCCTCCCTCCATACCCCTCTGACCCTAATATCCGCTTCCTTTTCCCCTAACATTGTCGCTAACAATTTCTCTCTTACCCCACGTCTACCTCCCGCATCTCCTTCCCCTGGCTTAACCGCGATCCTGGCCCCCCTACCTCTCCTAACAACCTCCGACCAAGTCCCCCCTGGCGTCCCCTGATCTCTTGCAGATTCACTCCTCTCCGTGCCGGCCCTACCTATCGCTTTCACCACCACTTCTTCCAATACTTTGGCATTCATCTCCTCATCTCTCTCCTTTCCGACAGTCTCCCCTACCTTCTCCTCAAGCTTCTTACCCATTCCTTCCACCTGCTTCTGCAACCTATCCGTCCCCGACCCCACGCTCTTCTTCACATTTTCCACTCCTTTCCTGATTTCCTCTACCACCTCCTGCTCTATTCTTGCACCCGTCCTACTCGCCTTATCACTCATCGCATCCAATTTGGCTTTCAATCGTTTTTCGACCTCCTCAACCCCTCTCTTTTCCTCTCCTATCATCCTCATCAACATTTCCACGTCCTCCTTTCTCTTCCTCTCCATCTTCTCCACCATCCTCCCAATTGCCTCCTCTATTCTACTCCCCACGTCCAAGCCCAACCTTGCATCTAATTTGTCTAACACAGCCGACTCGGTACCCTCCATCTTCCTCACCGCAATACTTAATCTCTCCTCCAAACTGGCCACTCTCCCCGCAAGTCTTGCTGAGCGCTCGAATTCAGCCTTCGCCACCCCCACGCTCTCCTTAATCATTGTCAACCGCTTCTCAAAATAGCCCCCATGCTTCTCCTTCGAAAAGTTGGTCGTGGCGTAGGTTTCAATTTCTTTCAGCACCTGTATGATCTTCCCTTCCTCCCTATTCCAAAGCTCAAGGTTGACCACCTTGAGGTCCGGAGACCCCAAGGAGTTCAACCGCCGCCTCCCCTTCCTAACCGTCCCAACCGGCGTAGAGAAATCACCGCTCCCCACGTCCTCCACCACCCTCTCCTCATTCCCACTCTCAGCTCTACTTTCTGTTTTTGGGGCGTTGGTCACTCCAGTCGCACCTAACACGTTAGACTTAATGCTTTTGGTTGTGGTGCTCATGTTTAATTTTTATTTAATTTCCCCTCCTACTCGACTACTTGTGTATGTGTGTTGTGTATATTGTTGTGTATGTGTGACTACCAGCCCCATTACGGAGACCCGTTCCCGACCGAACCGACCCAGAGCCCCCCCTTCCGGATGTTGACAGGTGAAATTTTGTGTTGGTTTTATGAAGACCCTCCGGTTAACTGACTTTCGTCTACTGCCGGAGGGCCCCATCAACACTGCGGATGGGGGAGTGGGGGCTGGTACCTACTGACTAGCGAGTTCACTGCCACCACGAGTCCAACCTCATGGTGGCAGTGAAATTAATCCGGATATTGACAGAGAGAATCTCTCGAAACCGTTGATGGGCCTGCCCAATGGGATGAGGAGACGTTTGTCTGCATTGAGGAAGTCGTAGTTGGGCCCGCCGTTCTTTTCCGGACTCCGTGTTTCGCTTTTCCAACGGTGGTGTTGAGTGCCTCCACGTATCGCTCAACTCAACACCACCATTGGGGAGAAAAAAAAAAAAAAAAAAAAAAAAAAAATTTTATGTTGAATTAATGGAGACTCTCTGGTTAACTGACTTTCGTCTACTGCCAGAGGGTCCTATCAACACAGAAGATGGGGGGAGGGGGACTGCTGCATACTTTCTAGCGAGTTTGCTACCACCACGAATCCGACCTCTATCGGAGGGTATGCCGGTGAAGCTTTGCCAGAGGCGATGCTTCTGTGGCCTGGGGCTCCCTCCACCCGTGGTACCATTTTGGTGACTTGAGCCTGCAAGGCACCAGGCAGAAGCCCAGTAGCCCCCCCGTCTCAAGCCCCCTAAGACTGGAATGGTCGCAGGCCCGACCCTCCCCAAGGGAGGGCCTACCGCTTTTCATGAGCCAGTGATCGTGTGGTTTGGACTTGCCACCTTTTCACTGACCCATGATGGATAGGGTCCCGGTTGTTCCCACAACCGGGACCCTAGACTCAGGTGGGTTGTCCCACCTGAGTCTAGAGGTCAGAACTCAGGGGCTCTCCTCTCTTCCTACCTAACCTAACCCGATCATTCAAAATAATTTACAGTCATACCTTGAATTACATTCACACATTCCTAGCTAAAATAACTACCTAACCTAATATCACAGTTGTTTGGGAAGCTGGCTACTCGATATTCGTCAGCCCCCCTTCCTACCTAATCCTATAATACTAAGCCTAACCCTATTCTACCCTGCTGGCCTCGATGGCCGGACGCACGGACCACCCCTCCTTCCTACCTAAAACATCCCATGCATACTTCTTCCATACCTCACCACTTTCTTCCTGTCTCACCACCGTTTTGTCCCATTCCATCCCTATCTCATTCATCCTCCTCTCTGCCCAGCGCCTTTCCTCATCAAACACAAAGTGATGGACAGTACCAGCCTGTCCACACTCACACAGATTACTCTCTTTCAATCCAAAACCATGCAACTTATCCTCGAAATCCCCATGACCAGATATCATTTGAGTCATGTGGAAATCGAAGACCATCCATTCCGCTTCCACTCTCTCTTTTCACAAGGTCCATCTTCCTTTCATGCTCTCATCCCATCTCCTCTGCCATTCATTCAATAACATTTTCCCTAGCATCCCCTTTCTTTTACAACCTATTATTCTCTTCCCCAGCCATTCAACATTTCCATTCACTCTCAGCCAGTACCTAGCCCAACATCTACCAATTTCGATATCAATCGGGCAGGCACCAGCCACCACGCATACTGAAATGGTCCGATACGCCCTAACCATCGATACCAGCACCCCCCTCTGACCACTCGCTAACCTTCTCCTGGTGTGGGCTGTCAACAGCCCCCCCCCCCCCCCCATGCTCCGGCACCGTAGGCCACAATTGGAACGTACACCCCATGATAAATTCTCATTAGCTCCTTCCTCCTAATGCCCCACTCCCTTGCTGCCATTCTCGCCAATCTCTCTACTGCTTTTCTCCCTTTCTCCACTACATGGTCCACGTGCCATCTTCCTATCCTCCATTCCTCCTCCCAAATCACCCCCAAATACCTAGTATGACCTACAAACTTGAGGACCTGGCTATCCACCCACACCCTGGGCCGCCTTTCCGAATCGAATTTCTCCTTCAACATCATGCCTAAGGTCTTGGTACTTGACAATTTCATTTTACTCCTACTACACCATAACCCCACCTCTCTCATTACCCTTGTTCCCCTTTCCTCTAACTGCACCCTTGAATTCCCTTTAACTAAAATAACCCCATCATCTGCAAACGCAACAATATCAACCCAACTATCTGAACCCTCCCTGTTTAACTCCAACACACATTCAATTGACCCATAATTAACTTCCATAGCTGGGGCCCAAGAACGGATCCCTGAGGACACCCCCTATCACACTTCTTCCACACCCTCTTCCCTCCTACATTCATCTCAGCCGTCATATTATGCAAATAATCGTTAAAAACCCTCCACAAATCCCCTGCAATCTCCATATCTAAGAAAATCCCCATTACATATTTTGAACTGGCCTCTTGAATAAAACCCCTTATCCTACACATCGTGTCTTCAGTATTCCTACCCCTCATGAACCCATACTGCCTATCACCAATTTCCATTCTCCCAACTAAAATTTTTTCAAACATTTTTCCCAGTACCGGGAGGAGGGCAAGAGGCCTATATGACCTACTCAAGGAAGGATCTTTATCCTCACCCTTGAGCAGGGCAACGACCACACCCCTCTGCCACCTCTTGGGAAAAACCCCAAACCTAATACAAGCTCTAAATAGCTCAACTAAAAAATTCTTTAACAACTCCCACCCTTCCCTAATAAATTCACCCACTATCCTATCATATCCCGGCACCTTCGACAGTTTGAAAGCCCACACCGCCTCCCTTACATGCTCCTCTCTAATATAAGTCCTTCTTTCATTTCTATACATACTATTTTGTGCCCTGATTTCCCTATGCCAATCGCTTTCTTCAGATACATCATCATCGATCAGAAGTTCCCTCAATAAAACCCCAGCCGAATCTTCCAAACTAATAAACCCCTCCAAAATACACCCTATAACATCTTTTGGCTTAATCTTTTCCCTACAAATCTTGTAAACTATTCCCCATTCATTATCCTTCATCTCCCTGGTAACATAATCCTCCCAACTCTTCTTCTTCCTTTCTTTAATCATCCTCCTATATTATAACCTGACCCTCTTGTACTCACCCTTTTTCCTCTCTGTACTTTCTAACTCCCTCTCCCTCTAAAACGCTCTTCTCAACCTGAGCACCTCTCTCTTCTTACTTTCCAGCTTAGGACACCACCAGGGAACATCCCTTGGATGGGGCTGAACCAGCGGCATCGAGGCCCGAGCGGCAGCCAGAATACTCTCCTCTATCTCCCTAACCCTCATAATTACATCCCCTTTATTCCTTAATATGGCCTCCCCAATCCTTCCTAATCTAACTTCAAGCACCTCCCTAAACACATCCCAGTCTGCCTTCTTTACGTTATATCCTCTGGGAGACACAAAGGTGGGCCCCTGCTCCCCATCATTCAAAATATCAAATCCCATTTCATCCACCACCAACCCCAATCTCTCTCCTGGCTCATCAGTAAATAAATTGCCCCCAGTAAATAAATTGCCCCATCTTCCATTCTTTGCATTTGCATCCATACCTATTACTAACCCCTTCCCATTTAAGTATCTCTTGATTGTCCTAAGTTTTTCTAAATATACATTATAATCTATGCCCCCCTTATAATACATACTAACAGCATAACTGCTCTCTCTCCCAAACCCGCCTATTTCAACGCACACACAATACTCATCACATAAGGGACCCACCTTTGCCACCGTCAAACCCGAATCGAAAACTACCACTGCCGCCCAGGGCCTCGAGCCACCAGCCACCACCACTCTGTTCTGCAGCCCCATCCCTACCAACCTACCTTTGTGCAAGTATGGTTCCTGCATCAGGAGCACACCGATACCCTCCCTGGCCGCCTTGTTTCTCAGCTCCACCGGCACCGCCTCCCTCCCATCCGCATTACACTGCATAATCTTTAGGCTAATCATAGCTAATTTTCCCCCTGACCCTCCTAATCTCTGCCTGGTACAGGGGGCAGTCAGAGCTGATCACTACGTGATCGCTCCTCCTGCCCTCCCTATGGCAATTAGAGCATCTAATGTCTTTCCCGGAGCAATTCATTGATGAGTGCCCCACTCCGACACACCTCCCACATTGCAATTGCCCCTGGCACCTCGCTCCTATGTGACCATATCTGTTGCACCTCCAGCATCTAATTACATCAATGTACTCCGTGCAACTAACCCTACCCATACCTAAATATAACTCCTCCATCTCTAATAACCTCTTAAACACCTGCCCATTAACCCTAATAACCCAATTCGTTCTCCCAAATCTAGTTTTCCCCAGAGTCCTAATTGGCACAAAGCCTGCAACAAATTCCTCCCTACTTATACCTAGCTCCCTCCCGTTCTTTACCCAAAGTGCTCCCCCTAACTCTAAGACTTAATTAATCCCTTAGGTACTTCCACCCTCAGCCCCACCTCAGCCACCTTCCTAATAAGTCTGTCCGCTTCCTCCTGGTCATGTGCTTCTACCATCATACTTGATCCCTCCCTCCATACCCCTCTAACCCTAATGTCCGCTTCCTTATCCCCTAACATGGTCACTAACTTCTCCCTCACCACACGCCTACCCCCAGCATCACCTTCCCCTGGCTTGACCGCGATCCTGGCCCCCCTACCTCTTCTAACGACCTCCGACCAAGCCCCCCCCCCCCCTGGCGACCCCTGCTCTCTTGGAGTCTCACTCCTCTCCGTTCCATCCCTACCTATTGCTTTAACCTGCTTCTGCAACCTCTCTGGCCCCACCCCCACACTCTTCTTAACATTTTCCACTCCTTGTCTGATTTCCTTTACAACCTCCTTCTCTATCCTTGCACCCGTCCTACTTGCCTTATCAATCATAACCTCCAACTTGGCCTTCAGTCTATTTTCAACCTCCTCTACCTCTTTCTTTTCCTCTCCTATCATCCTCATCAACATTTCCACATCCTCCTTTCTCTTCCTCTCCATTTTCTCCACCATCCCCCCAATCGCCTCCTCCAAACTCGCAACTTTCCCCGCAAGTCTCGCCGCCCTCTCAAACTCCGCCTTGGCCACCCCTACTCTCTCCTTAATCATTGACACCCGCTTCTCAAAATAAGGCCCGTGTTTCTCCCTGGAAAAGTTAGTAGCGGCGTAAGTCTTGATTTCCTTCAGCGCCTGAACAATCCTCCCTTCCTCCCTAACCCATAACTCAAGATTGACTACCTTGAGGTCCGGGGACCCCAAGGAGTTCAACCTCCGTCTCGCCTTCCTAACCGTCCCTACTGGGGTAGTAAATTCACCGCTCCCCACATCTTCCACCACCTTCTCCTCTTTACCGCTCTCCGCTCTACTCTCTGGTTTTGGGGCGTTGGTCACCCCAGTCGCACCTAACACGTTGGACTTGATATTTTTGTTTGTGGTGCTCATGTTTATTTTTTGATTTTTATTTTACCCCTCCTACTCTACTTCTTGTGTTAGTAGCGGCGTAAGTCTTGATTTCCTTCAGCGCCTGAACAATCCTCCCTTCCTCCCTAACCCATAACTCAAGATTGACTACCTTGAGGTCCGGGGACACCAAGGAGTTCAATCTCCGTCTCGCCTTCCTAACCGTCCCTACTGGGGTAGTAAATTCCACCACCTTCTCCTCTTTACCGCTCTCCGCTCTACTCTCTGGTTTTGGGGCGTTGGCCACCCCAGTCGCACCTAACACGTTCGTCTTAGTATTTTTATTCGTGGTGCTCATATTTATTTTTGTTTAAAATTTTCACTCCTACTCGACTTGTGTGTTTGGGGACTACTGACCCCATACGAAGTCCCGTCCCCGACCTTCCATATCCAAGAAAATCCCCATTATATATTTTGAATTAGCTTCTTGTATATACCCCCTTATCCTACACATTGCATCTTCCGTATTCCTACCCCTCATAAACCCATACTGTCTTACACTAACTTTCCCAAAAAATATATCATCCATTCTCCCAACAATAACTTTCTCAAAAAGTTTCCCCAGTACCGGGAGGAGGGCAAGAGGCCTATATGACCTACTCAAGGAAGGATCTTTATCCTCACCCTTGAGCAGGGCAACGACCACACCCCTCCGCCACCTCCTGGGAAAAACCCCAAACCTAATACAACCTCTAAATAGCTCAACTAACCAATTTTTATGCAACTTCCACCCTTCCCTAATGAATTTTCCCACTGTCTTATCATATCCTGGTGCCTTCGACAGTTCGACAGGTCCTACTACCATTACTGTACATTCTGTTCTATACCCTAATCTCCCTATGCCAATAACTTTCTTCAGTCACGTCATCATCAATCAAATGTTCCCTCAGTAATACCCCAGCTGAATCTTCCAAACTTATAGACCCCTCCCCGATACACCCTATCACAACTTTTGGCTTAACCTTTTCCCTACAAATCTTATAAACTATTCCCCATTCATTGTCCTTCATTTCCCTAGTAACGTAATCCTCCCAACTCTGTTTCTTCCTTTCTTTAATCTATCTCCTATACTAAAACCTAACCCTCTTGTACTCACCCTTTTTCCTTTCTCTACTCTCTGGCTCCCTCTCCCTCTGAAAATCTCTTCTAAGCCTAAGCACCTCCCTCTTCTTACTCTCCAGCTCAAGACACCACCAGGGAACATCCCTTGGGTGGGGTCGAACTAGCAGCATCAAGGCCCGGGCGGCAACCAGAATACTCTCCTCTATTTCCCTAACCCTCATAAGTACATCCCCTTTATTCCTTAATATGACCTCCCCAATCCTTCTTCATCTAACTTGAAGCACCTCCCTAAACACATCCCAATCTGCCTTCTTTAGGTTAAATCTCTTCAACTCCTCCTCCACCTGAGCTGTCCTCCGATACTCCCACATTCCCACCTCAAAAGTTAAAACATATTGCCAGCTGGTTGCCCAGTCCTTCCTTATCCTCCAACCACCCACTGATCCCCTTGCTCGCCCGGCAGCCAATATATGACTGCCCTATGGGAGACACAAAGGTGGGCCCCTGTTCCCCATCATTCAAACTGTCAAACCCCATTTCATCCGCCACTAACCCTAATCTCTGTCCTTGCTCATCTTCAAATGAACTGCCCCATCTGTGATTCTTCGTGTTCGCATCCATTCCTACTATTACCCCCTTTCCAGTTAAAAATCTTCTAATTGCCCCAAGTTTTTCTAAGAATACACTATACCTAATATCCACCTTACCATGGTCACAACATAAATACTTTCTCTCCCAAACCCTCCAATCTCAATGCACACACAGAACTCATCACACAAGGGGCCCACCTTTGCCACCGTCAATCCTGGGTCAAAGACTACTACCATTAAATTCATCGACGAGTGCCCTACTCCCCTACACCTCCCACATTGCAGTTGCCCCTGGCACCCACCTCCTATATGGCCATACCTATTGCACCTCCAACATCTAATCACGTCAATGTATTCCATCCAACTAACCCTACCCATTCCCATATACGATTCCCCCATCTCTACCAGCCTCTTAAAACTTTCCCACTTACCCTAATTATCTAATTTGTACGACCAAATGTAACCTTACCTAGTGTCCGGATTGGTGTGGCCCCACCAAGGCCGCCTTCATGTGCCCTGGCTGGGCACAACCAAGGCGAACCTCCACCTTGGTGGGGCATTTTGCCTTGGTGTGACCATATTTGTAGCATCCCCAGCAGTGGAGGGGGTCAATATGATCACTGACCTCCACCAGGCAAAGCCCCACATGGACCCACCTGGCTTTGACCAGTCTCTTCCTCAGTGCCAGGGAAACGGCCAGGATGTGGGTAACGATGGGGGCATTAGGTGGCCCCATCTTCCCTACCGCTTTGGCCTCTGACTGTGGGATGCCCTCCACTGTCCGAGGACTTCTGGCAAAGATGGCTGTCACCAGGTTTTCTGATGGGAAGCTGGCATCAACAGCAACCAGCCTTATACGCGGCCACCTTAGGTCTGGGATGGCCGCCTCCACCAACCCCGACTGGGCAAGTAGGGGCTGTGGAATAGGCTGGTGGGATCCTCCTCGGTGGTGGTCTCCACCACCATGCCAGCTTCAAGCCTCCGGACGCTATTGACCCTGATAGTCTCCCGATGACAGGGTCGAGGACATCCCTGATCACTGCTACAGGGTCCTCCATAGCGTCCAAAATCCGGAAGACAACCTCGACACCACGGGGAGGGGCCCTCTTCCTTATCGTATGTGCCTGTTGTCAGGGGCTCAGGGGCAGGCGGCTTCTTGGCCGCCTCAGCCGTTTCTTCCGCCCCCTACACCACCTTCTCCTTCTCCCCGTGGCGGTGATCCACTCAGACCCGAACTCCCTTGAATCTGAAGTGCTTGCCCGGGACTGGGTTTCCTCCCAACCCGCTACACCACAGAGTTTGCCTGTGTCAGGCGTTCCACCTTCTGGTGCAGCAGCGGCCTGCTCCTTTGCGGTTTCGGAGGCGGGAGCCTCGGGCATTGGTCTGTGGGGCTCAAATTAAGCCCCACAGCCAAGCCCGGACTCGGCCTGTCCAAGGACGGCATGGTGGGAGGCGGACGGGAGGCAGACTGCCACTCAAGGAGCTCCTCGAGGGACTTTCTTGCACCCTCCACCGCCTCACAGCACTTCACCTCACCCGCCACAATGGCCCCTATCTAGTCCATGGACAGGCCATCAATTCTTTTCCCCAATTCGTCACCTATCTCAGCCACTTCGCGGCGGATAGGGCTGACGGATTGGGGCTTTATCCGGTCGAACAGCGAGCTCTTTAATTCCTCAATGGCCCTGAGGACCCCTCCATAATCATCGTCTTTACTCTCAAGGACCGAGTCGAGATGGCTCCGGAGGCCTGAGAGCTCTGCAGAGTGGCTCTGCTCAGCCACTTGAGGGGTGAGGGGCACGAGGCTTCCAATCATGGCCTCCATTGCGGACATTTATTGCTGTGTTACAGCCAGCTCCTGGTGGATGCTGTCCATTGCGCCAAGGAGCGTGCCCAACAGTTCGTTACTGGGTGCCTAGACTCGAGAACCAATCTATAAGCAGATTCGGACTTCTCGGTCAAGCGCTCAGCCCGAGCAATGAGGTCAGCCCCATACTTCTTAGCTTTAAGGTGGGCGAGGAACACCTCGCCCTTCTTATGGGCCACCTCAATCGTCCTATTCATGACTCATGGTCCTAGATGAATGCCAGAACGTCTGTACGTTTGTAAGAAATTATTATCACATGCAAGTAGGCAATAGGTATGTACTGCAGGCATTATGAAACGCCTTTACCTAAAATGTTAAGTTTTATTTTTAAGTTTGAAAATTCAACTTAGTAATAGTTATTTTATGAATTAGTGGCCAGCTTTTAAATCAAAATGTTGTCAGAAAGCTTCTTACCTAAGAATGGAACATGTGATATCAATATATTCCATAAGCACTATAATAAAATCACATAAATCAAAATTTTCATCATAATTAATTTATTATAAGCGAAATGTTCATTACATCAAGAGCTTACTAAGAAAGCTTTATGTGTGTGTAGTCTCACAGAAGGAAGCTCTCGGAAGACTCAGCCATCACGGACAGAAGACTTCTCACCTAATAACAAAACATCATATATTAATTTACGTGTAACACATAATACAATGATAATAGGCTTTAGAATTCTCATCAGTTGAAAAATCTGCTTTGAATTAGTTTTACCCCAGGAGGACTCTAATAAAGCTGCATGCCTTCGCAAGTATTTTTTCTTATTACCAAGGTGACTAGCTTGGTTACAGGCTTGCCAGGTGTACGATTTCTTACCAAGCCGTCCAGGCAAAAGCTGAAACTCGCATTGAACGCCAAATGTCTGGCTTTCACAGAAAGAGCGTCAGATGTATGGGTTTGGAAAAAAGGAAAAGTATTTTCTCTCAAACTTGGTCACTTAACGTTTCAAGGTGCGTAGGTTCCAAAACTGCAATGTCTGTCCGCCGTCCGGGCCATAAAAGTCCTTTAACTTGATGAAAAAAATCCTCTCATTAGCACATTGACTCCACTTGAGGACTAGTTGGTCCTAGAATCTAGCCAGCCCGATAACTTCACATGCATCAATGCAATGAGCCAAAAATGGGCCAAATAACGGTTTTTTTCCCCTCATACTGTATGGATGTGATAAATTTCAATAGGGCGTCCCTCCTAAAATATGTGAAGACTTGCTAATATGACCTAGTTTCAGAGGGACGTCCTTAAAGCGAATTTAACGATTGGAGCCCAGCCTATTGCATATCTATTTCAAATAAGTAATGATACTGAGATTAATATCATCCAATCTTCGTGCATTATTGGTCTATTGTTTATTTATGTTGTATTTTTTTTGTTTTTTTGTTTTGTTAGTTCTTTTATTTTCTTTAGGTAGGCGACATCGTCCAGTTTTATTTCGATAATACACCATAGACTCAGGTTGCTAGGTAATTTTTTATGGACCAGTGTTCTGTGTAGCAGGGCAATCTAACACAGAAATAATATACTTTTGTGTAATATTTTGCAGCGTTTTTGGTTTCAAACAATGCATGTGCCTTTCATTGTAGGACGTCGGAACAACCTTTTGAACATGCATTTGAAGACTGTGGCCAAAAAACCATCTATGTTACAATTTTGGATTTATTATTTTCAATAAAAAGTATCAGTAAAATCAGTATTGGTGATTGAAATCAAATGTTGTAGAATGAATGGAAATGATTGGAACGATCGATTGACAAAATTCAAATGAGAACCTGCATTGATTATAACCTTGTAGCTGGCTCGGGTTTGTTTACTTTATTACCTTTTGCAATGTCTAGACAATGGATTCATGTCCTGTATTTTATTCCTTGTTTACCTGTCATACAATGTGCAACATGAAAGACATCGTGATTAGTGGAAATGGGTGTGCTGAAGCAACGAGTTATGAACCCCTTGGAGATAAACATCCACTTCCACAAAGGCAATCGGAAGCGGTAAGTAAATGATAAGCCTGTGCATGAGAACCTACTTTCATATACTAAGACTTTAAGTTCCACATAATGTAAACTACAGCCTTTTTTGCTGATTCATTCCGTCCTCCACCCGCCCATAATGGAAGATACAGATAAGCACCACAATTTTTGGTTTTTGATGCAATATAAATACTATCCATCAGCTCTTTTATGCTTGGTGTTGATTGTAGACGTCCTTTAGTTACTATAGAAGCAAAAATCGAGTTGGTTATTTGCGAAATGAAGTTGTGCCAAGTGTTCAAACGTAGTGTACAATAGCACCAGAGCGACGTGGATCACTGCCACGCGTTCAAACGTAGTGTACAGTAGGATATACAATAGCACCAGAGCGATGTGGATCGCGTGATGTTCTG
This sequence comes from Adelphocoris suturalis, assembly GCA_030762985.1. NCBI lineage: Eukaryota > Metazoa > Arthropoda > Insecta > Hemiptera > Miridae > Adelphocoris > Adelphocoris suturalis. Next base: position 11,228,708 of record CM061040.1, read on the forward strand.
AATCCAAAAATATGAGGAGACCGTCGATATTTCGGTGGGGAAAATGCCGATTTCGGCAACTAGATATTATTGGGAATGATTACGGGTGTAGATTTTGTCAAGCAATAAATTGATGTTGGAGAACGTTGGTTGGAAACAATTTTGGCACGATAATGCCAAGAAACGACATCATAGGAGAGCTGTTTACGATGAATAAGCCGTTCATCAAATAAATTTGCGATTTTCATGAACCTCCCTAGGTACTAACAGCCAGTTTTTGGTGCTGTTTATAATTTGCAGCATGCATGTGAAGCCAAAAATTTTACTTTTACTAATTTACTGAAATAATTTTGTGATGCAATGTGTTTCTGTGATTTCCAAGTACAAAAGAGTCTTTACTTTACTCGCCCCGCCTTATTTCTTGATCAAGGGTATTATTTTTGGTTTTATAGTTTCATTGTTCAATAACATTGTTCAATAAATATGTTAGAATTTTAAACTGCTGTGAATTTTTGTTTGAATCCAGGTTGGGTAACTAGCATCGCTTGAGTCTCATTGTGCACTATACTGTACATCGTACATCTTTTGAACCAATGGTACTATGGTCATGAAATTTTTACCAGAGCTTACTTAGACCAATAGTAGATCGCGTGCAAAATTTGAAATTTTTCTGTTCACTACAAATAATTCGGGACTAAAAGGGTTAAGGAAACTGTAAAAATAATAAAGTGTGCCCGCTACTCGTATACCTACATACGCAATATAATAATGTTCATTATCTCTGGGTAGGTAGGCTGCACATAGGACGCAAAAGCAAATTCAGAATAATTCGAAGGTGATTGTTTTCGTTTCAGGATTTTCAATAATGAAACTTAGTAATCGAGCATTTCTAAGATAATACGGAACGTATTACATCATTTATGACACTACAGATCAGTTACTGAGGTTTATAGTAAGTAACACGCTTTGAGGCCTGTTTCTACACCTAGATTTCTACGTTTTAGCGAATTTCCGTGGAAAATGAAGCAATCCCAATGGCTCGGAAATTTTTATAATCGAAATAATGGAAAATTTCTCCGTTGAATTCCGTTTTGAAGCATTCTGAAACGATTCCTGAAATTTGCGTTATATATATATATATATATATATATATATATATATATATGTATATATATATATATATATATATATATATATATATATATATATATGTATATATATATATATATATGTATTCCAGCCGATAATTCTCCGTAGGAATGAAATAAAATTCGTGTTCTTGCAACAAAAAATCAAGCTCTTCAAACGACACGATGAGTTTGTTGGCCAAAAAGTTTTGAGCACATTGAATTGGTCAAATTTCAAAAAATGTACTCCAAAAATCACTAAAAATGGCTAAAAACGGCCAAAAATAGTTAAATTTATTATTTTTAGCAGAGTTTTAGTCAAAACCAAATTATCATCACCTAGGACGAAAAAATTTATGCACAAAATCATGCTGCAAAACGTACTAAAACTGCATTAATATTTACTGAAAAATCCATAAATCCGCAAAAAAAATCCAAAATATTTTCTGAATCCCCGAATTTTATTTAGAATGAATTTTTTTTGTCATAGAATTGGTTTTTAACAATTTCTATCTACTGAAATCTCTCAAATTTCAATACAATTCAACATAATAGGATAGGTAATAACAAGATTATAAAAAAGGCCTTCTGTCCTTAAATTGTTTTTTTAAATAAACTCCAACGTTTCTCCCCAGGAACTGGGGGTTCTTCAGGGAGATTAATATTCAAAAATATCAAATATCGACTTACTCATAGTTTTCTTTCTTGTTGATGCTAATAATCGAATTTAAAGTTTTGAGTTTTTCGATAATCCAATTTACAATTTTAAAATTATAAATTTGATTTTAAAAAAAAAAAACTCATAACTTTAAATTCGATTATTAACAACAACAAAAAAGAAAACTAAGTAAGTCAATATTTTACATTTTTGAATATTAATCTCCCTGAATAAGACCCAGTTCCTGGGGAGAAACGTTGGAGTTTAATTAAAAAACCAATTTATGGATAGAAGGCCTTTTTTATAAATCTAGAACGTCTCATATTAATATTTTGACCACTTTATTACAAAGTTTGGGATTTATTATTAATTGGGATAAATGTGTAATTAAACCGACCCAAAAACTTGACTTTCTGAGTTTTGTTTTTGACTCTGTCAAAGAGACTATCTCATTGCTCCTCAAGAAGTGCCAAGCTGCTCATGAATTAATTACTAGATTTTCAGGCCTTCAAAATCCCACCATGAGGCAATTTGCAACCATAATAGGAACATTGCTGGCGGCTTGTCCCACGACCCCTTATGGGAAACTCAATACTTTGGCGTTAGAGTTGGTCAGAAATACCTAAAACCCGGCCCCTAACTCTTATTCTCTTGGAGGGTAATTTTTCACAAATCCCTCGATTTCAAAGAAAAAACAATGTTTTTCAACATACAAACATACTTTTCTACCCCAATTAGAAAAGGAAAAGGAAAACTGACTAGACCGTGCAAAAGCTGGCAGTTAAAGGAAGTTTTCCCCAACGGGCTCATGAAGAAAAAAAAAGCTAGAAGCAAAAAACCGTTTTTTTTACTAATTAAAACTAACTGGAAATATCAGGGTTATAGGTGATTAAACGACATTTCTAACGGTTTCCTCAAATTTGGGAACACCATGAAAAATAAGGAAGTTACAGTTGTGTTAATGTCAAAAGGTACAAAACACGAAAATAATCTTAAAAATTAAATTACTCGAAAACAAATCTTTTAAAAAAATCTCTATAAATAACTTAGGATCAGAAATGAGCTCTAGAATCAATCCCTGTAGTTTTGTTTGCCTTAGCCCAAACACCCTGTATATTCAGTCATTCCTCAATCACCTGACTGTATGTGATAGTTATAATCTTATTGTTGCCATAGTGATGAATAAATAGGTAGCTAGAGCTCTCTCAGGTTCTGGAAGTACACAAAGAGTGAGACTGGGCTGTGGCAGGCTGATGCGAGACTGGACTGTTTTGCAGCCCCCTTCCCTCTTCTTCACCATCACCACGGCGAATTCACTAATCGTGTTTCGATTTTCCTTCTTCACCAAAGGTTCCTGCAAATCATGATCCGCTAATTCGGCAAGGGGGTTGAGGAAGTGGAGGGTAGGGGGTGGCAAACGGTCCAGTCTCACATCGGCCTGCCAAAGCCCTGTCCCGCTCCTTGTGCACTAGAAGTACAATAGCTCAGTAAACACAGCTATCAGCATAGGGCATCTCACCCGTCTAACGACAAATTTTGCAATATTATCAAAATACAATGGGCGATTTTGTGGAATTTGGTGTACCAGTGACATCAGTAATTGAAGTAATGTTAGAGTTATTCTATCAAGGAGTGAACATAACAAACCTTTATGTGTTCGGAAGTGTCTTTTCAGACTACCAAGATGACTAGCTCGAAAGTCACAGCTATCACAGGCATAGGGTTTCTCACCTGTCAAAGAAACAACAAAGTTACTCTATTTAGCAAACACAATCGTTCTTTTTTTCTGGAATCGGATGTACCATTGAAATCGGTTATGAAATAATGTTGGTGCTATTCTATCAGGTAAAAAAGAAAACAAACCTGTATGAGTTTTTAAATGTTGTTTCAGAGTAGTAAGCTGCCTAGCTCGATATTCACAGAAATCACAGGCATAGGGCTTCTCACCTGTCAAAGAAACAACAAAGTTGCTATATTCAGACAACACAATATTTTTTTCTGGAATTGGCTGTACTATTGACATCAGTCATGGTGATGGGGTTATTCTATCATAGAATGGAAAAAAAAAAATAACCTGTATGTATTTTCAAGTGTTGACTCAGAAGACCTGGCCGACTAGCTCGGTAGTCACAGCTATTACAGGCATAGGGCTTCTCACCTGTCAAAGATAAGACAAATTTTGCAACATTATGCAAACACAACGGGTAATATCTAGAATCAAGGGTACCATTGACAACAGTTATTGAAGTGGTGTTATTAGTCTATCAAGGAATAAAAAAAACATACCTGTGTGTGATCGCAAATGTTTAGTCAGACTACCAAGCTGACGAGCTCGATAGTCACAGCTAGTACAGGCATAAGGCTTCTCACCTGTCAAAGAAACAACTAAGTTACTCTACTCAGTCTACACAACTGGTTTTATCTGGAATTGGGTGTACCATTGAAATCAGTTAGTAAAATAATGTTTGTGCTATTCTAGGGTATAACCAAAACAAACCTGTATGCACTTTTAAATGATGTCTCAGAGTACCAAGCTGACTAGCTCGATATTCACAGAAATCACAAGCATAGGGCTTCTCACCTGTCAAAGAAATGACAAATTTTGCAATATTATGCGAACAAAATTTCTGGGATTTGGTGTACCAGTGATATAAGTTATTGAAGTGATGTTGGTGTTAGTCAATCAAGGAGTAAACAACACAAACCTGTATGCATTTTTAAATGATGTCTCAGGCTACCAAGCTGACTAGCTCGATATTCACATCTATTACAGGCATAGGGCTTCTCACCTGTCAATGAAATTACATAATAACTAAATTCAGCCAACACAATCGGTTTTTCTGGAATTGGGTGTAGCGACATCAGTTGTTGAAGTAATGTTAGTATAATTCTATCAAGGAGTAAACAAACCTGTATGTAATCGTATGTGTTCTTTCAGCCTATCAAGGTGGCTAGCTCGGTAGTCACAGCTATCACAGGCATAAGGCTTCTCACCTGTCAAAGAAAAAAAAGTATTTTACAATGTTATCCATATCCAATGGGTAATTTCTGGAATTTGCTGTACCAGTTACTGAAGTAATGTTAGTGTTATTCGATCAAGAAGTAAACATAACAAACCTGTATGTCTCCTCAAGTGTCTTTTCAGAGTACCAAGCTGACTAGCTCGATAGTCACAGTTATCACAGGCATAGGGCTTGTCACCTGTGAAAGAAACGAAACAGTTGATATATTCAGCCAACACAATAGTTTTTTCTGGAATCGGGTGAACCATTGACATCAATTATTAAAGCCATGTTAGTGTTATTCCATAACTAGCCGCTCCGGCTTGCTTCGATCGCTTCCACGTCCAGCCGGGAGGGCAAGCCCCCCTGGACCCCCCCCCCCCCCCCCCCGTTGAGGTTTATTAAAATTTAAACATGACGAGATATTGCTCGCTGAGCTCGCTCGGTGTGGCTGTATAGATGCTATGGTCTTTTACTGTCGAGTGGAACTTGTAGAATGATTGGAAACGGTCTATCACTATTGGTAGGTTTAACGAGTGTTGGGGATGTTGCTCGCATTGCTCGTTTGAGGTGGGTTTTTTCACTCGCGTGGTGTGGGATGTATGGATGCGACTGTATATAGTCCCCATACCATCAAGACTGACAGCCCATGTTTCGGGAGGGGTTGGCAAATTTGAAAATTGCTTACAATCCCTTTCTATAGACAATCCCAAGGGAATAGAAAAAAATCTTATAAAAAAGCATAACGAAAATAATAAATTGCTGCGTAATAATTTACTGTTTTCTATGTGACGAAGAAATACTGCCCACCCAACTTGGCAGACGGTTTTTTTCTGTTGGAAATTGCTATCAAACAGGGCATCTTATGTGGAACCACGAAAAGTTTGGTTTTAAGAACATTTCAGTACTAACAGAACTGTCGGATGGTAAATGTTGGTATGCATTTGCTTTCTCCATCTAGTTTTCTACAGGTAGGCCATTATTTTATCAGTGTAAAAGGGCTATCAGTGGGAAGTTGCAATATGTGAGGAAGTTATACTGCCCACCCAACTTGACAGAGGTCTTTTCAGTAGGCAATTATTTCCGAACAAATTAAATCATACAAAACTACATGGAACCACTAAAAGTTTAATAAAGATAGGCCACTCATTTTATCTGCGTAGAAGGGCTACCAAATAAAGAGTATGTGGAACTAATAAAACCAACTAATTCTATACGTGCATGTTAAAATATGTAAGGAAGCTATACTGCCCACCCAACATTTCAGTACTAACAGAACTGTCAGATGTTAAATTTTTGTTCTTCTACTAATTTTATGATTCCATGTTACAATATGTGAGGAAGTTATACTGACCACCCAACTTGGCACACGTTTTTTCCTGTTGGAAATTAGTTACAAACAAATTGAATCTTATAGAACTATGTGGAACTACAAAAAGTTTATTAGGTTAATAAACGTACGCCATTATTCTATGTGCGTAGAAGGGCAAACGGGAGACCTATCCAAGATCAAGAGATTTTTACTCGTAATACAAAGTTCAGAGTAACTACATTTCAACGGAATAAGGAAGATCAAAAACCAACAGTGGCTCGAAAACCAACGTTTTGGTCTAGATTTTCATTCACTACGATTGGAAAAAAGAATTGCATGTCTCGAAACTCGCATGGGATCAAATTGGAATTTCAACGAACATTTCAAGACCAACCCGAGCAAAAATTGTTGAAATTTACTTGGTCTAAGGCAGGAAAAACCAGAGCGGAGAATGCATTCTTTTTCGGCATTTCCCACATTCTTTCGCTGAATTCTCCGAGAAGACAGCATCTTTCAGCAATATTGATGGCACCATAGTATTCCACGTGTCCTGAAACATAACTTTGTCGATGACATACAAAGTTTTCTCGGTCAAATTATAATGTGGCAGCCCATAGAAGATTGAGCGATCGGCAAAAAAACGCGCATTAAAAGGGACTCCCATCCCCTCCCGCCCTCCAGCCTATGGTTCGGGGTGGGATTAGAAATTTTAAAAATCGCTCACACTATTCCCAAGAAATCCAAGAAGATCCCTCCACTCGTCGACTCCCGCCAATCAGTAGTTAGCCCATGCAGACACACGACGGACCGACCTAACAACAAACAGAGTTTCATTTTTATAATATAACTAGAGGCCTGTCAGGTCTTCGAAAGCCCTAATCTAGTCCGTATATAAGTCCTACCTATTTGCGGCGTTATGTGACCTGGTGCAAAGCTAAGGCGATGTTATTAAATCATAAAAAAGAGGAAATACCGATCAAAATGTACGTAATGTAATAAAATAAATATCACCAGTTGAGGTGGTCCTCGCCACTATGAGACTAAACAAAAAGTTGAATCTGGGAATTCAGAATTTGGGCATGGTGAGATGATGGTGTAATTCTATCTCGAGTCTTCTTCGTTTCTTTGTAAGCATGTAAATCGGAAATATATATATAGAGACCGTTCAGAATTATATATAAAGTCCGCTAAGTTCTTCAGTTTAAATTACTTCGTTCAGAAATAACTCTCCTAGATGTTATTTCAATTACTTCGTTCAGAAATAACTCTCCTAGATGTTAGTAACTACACTACGTTTCTTACTTACGTGAATTGAGGGCAACTATTGTTACCGCCACAGCCTAATAAACAACTCTCGTTGATAAGGACCGCCTAGAACACGATCAAGGCGGGTATAGAGACAAACGGCGACACTTTCGCAACAAACTTGGGGCCGTGCTGGTTCGAATGAGCTAACACTAAAATCGGACCGTGAAGTTTTTCACTATTTCAAAGACCATTCGGAATTAAATATAAAGATAGAGATGGAATAACAAAAAACAAACCTGTGTGTGTTTTCAAGTGTTCACTCAGATGAGTAAGCTGACTAGCTCGGTATTCACAGCTATCACAGGCATAGGGCTTCTCACCTGTCAAAGAAACAAATAATTTTGCAATATTATGCAAACAAAATGTGTAATTTTGGAATCAGGTGTATCATTGAAATCAGTAGAATAAAAAATGTTGGTGTTATTCTATCAGAGGATAACGAAAACGAACCTGTATGTGTTCTTAAATGTTTTCTCAGATTACTGAGCTGACTAGCTCGGTAGTCACAGCTATCACAGGCATAGGGCTTCTCACCTGTCAAAGAAACAACAAAGTTGCTATATTCAGCCAACACAATAAGTTTTTCTGGAATTGGGGGTACCAGTATCAGTTAATAAAACAATGTTGGTGTTATTCTATCCAGGTATAACCAAAACAAAACTGTATGCATTTTCTGACTTCCAAGCCAACTTGAAGTAGTATGTAATAGCTCAAAGGATAACGCATTATTGGCAAAAAGGTTTAATAGAATACAAGGTTTTACATGTTATGAATGTGGGTAGAGAAGGACACATAGATAGGTACTGACAATCCAATATCCACTGGGACAACAATGTCACCTACTGGAGGGAGGCCCCCCTCAGAGAGAGCACACAGCTCTTTGCCCCACTCAGTTCAAGTCTTCCAGACAGTAAACTATGCATAGTCAGTTCAAGCTTTATGATCAGTTACCCCATTGAGTCACAGTGTATCTTTGGCATGATGCCAGCTGTACCAAGCTACAAGTTGCTAAGATGATTAAAGCAACTAATGTCCCTTGAGTATTTGGCAGTCCCATCTGTCATTTTCCCAGACCATGCAAACAGAGAGTGAAAATCCCCACGGGTTTCCCCCAACTCGTCGAGCAATAAAACTTTCACCTCCTGGACGATTGACAGCAATTCACAGTGAGTAGTAATTAAGTTTCCTCATTGGCAAATAAGGTATATTAAATTGTCATATATCAATACACCCAAAAGTAGGCAGAACTGAATGTAAAAGCAACATATTTGTACTAAGTCGATTGTCAGCAACTAATTTGTGTATTTTGATAGTAACTGATAATGGTATAGACATTACGTCCATGATATCAATCTTTTACGGACACTCAAGAGCAAGTAGGATCCGTGCAAACAGATAGAGCAATCCATCACTATAGCTTTTGGGCAATTAGGTTTGGTGAAGTAACGTATTTTGAATTGTAAAAGTAATCTTCAGTGTAGAATAACCACAGTAACACATCGTATTATTTCTTTGATACAGCATTCTATTTTCTCAATGATTTGACAACTTTTGTGAGAGTAAAGAATCTTCTAAAGCTAAGCAATTAGCCTCATGGCTTCTAGAAACACAATCTATTCATATAAAGAAACTTATTATTTTAAAGCAATGTATTTGTAAAGCAACAATTAGAGAAGTGTCCTTACTACTAAGGATAACTTTCCCTCTAGTTGCAACACTCCAACTGGTTGAGCTATGAGGCCGCTTTAGCACTTCACCACTTGGGGTGCGCCACTCTGCCAGGGTCCACATATATGCGGATCTACTGGGGTGCACATACCCGTCCGTACATAAGCGGTTTGTCTTTTTTTTCTTGCGGTAGATGCAAGAGTTTTTACCTTTGGCATTGTTTACATTGAACACCTGCCATCTATGGGACGGCCTTTCACCCTTCCACTTTCTAGGCAGTCTCACCCCCTTGTTTATTTGGGAACTAGTTGCATTTAACCTTTGATTGCGTTGACTTGTCTTTTCTCTTTTCATTTTGCCACAAAGAAGTAGTAGTAGTAGGCGTGCATTTATGGATGAAGAACTATTAGAAATAGTGACCATACAAAAGAAGGTAGAGAATGAAAATGTGCCTAGATATTTTAACATTATCAGATGCTATCGAATTCAACAAACAATTTATCCAAACTTGGGGACATTTGGGCGAATTTTGAACATGTTATGCTTTTTAGAAGACAGGCAAGTCAAAAAAGCTAGAAAATGTGGAGAATAATTCAGGACTGAGGGGGTTGAGCAACCTTTTAAACTCAGGACTGGGGAGCCGCTCAGGAATTTAAATCTCGGGCGCTAAAAGATTAATCAAACCTCTTCGACTGTGGGTTATTTTACTTAAACATATACGTCATGCCTTGAAAGTATGTAAATGTAAATATTATGCCGTATGTAAATGTGCATTCATTCCTTTAGCAATTACCCTAGGCCCCACTTGCAAATAGCTTGACAACTTGCTATTTATTTATTTATTTCGTTCATTTGTTTGACAATTGTCAGCACTTGACAATAAAATTAAAATAATGGTTACAATAATTAAAAAAACAGATGAAAATGAAGTCGAGACCACTGATGCACCTACACAAACAACTAAGCAAAGATGCTGGCCACATGCATCCATCCGCCCAAAACGGGGGCCCGGCTGGGACGTCCCGGCCGAGCCCGGACCCGACCCACCATGGCGGCCTCCCGAGGGTGCTCATCCATTTCTGAAAGAGCACCCTTAAACACGATCAATAGAAGAATCGCATCAGGAAGGATGAACAAGGCGAGACTGCCCCCAGGCCAGACCGAGAGCCCCCCACCGAACCACCAAGCGAACAAAACAGATACACCCAGCCAAACACACTATAAATAACTTGCATACCTAACAATCACTCATTCAGTTAAAAGATTTTTTTGAAGTAACAATTATGTATAAAAAAATATCAATAATATTTATTATGTACACTACATCTAAGTTGAAAGGAAGAAAAAAATACAACAATGCTCAACAAATCGAGCGGATCGAGCGAGAAGGAATTCAATAGCTCAAGATATCGAGGGACGTTTTATTTGACATGGATGGCTGTCGTTCAAAGATTTAGTAAAACGCTTCTTGATAAGCTCTGTTTAACTAAAATAGAACGTTTGCCAGTTCTGGTTTCAGCATATGATTGTGAAAAGTTGTCGGGATTGCCTCGGATTTTATCAGACACTCTATTGATATTTAGGATATCAGCAAAGGCTGTGGATCAGTTCAAAGTAGTTATCAGGATGTTGCGATTTCTGCTTCAATGCAGCCGAAAACGAGGGGATCGTGAAATTTTTGTTATAATCCAAGTTTTTTGATGGTTTCCGATTGTGATACACCAAGTCTTAATGTCCTCTTTATACTATCTAAATCGCATAATCTACGTAAGATCTACGAAATCGTATAATGCAACACTTAATGGATAATTCCAATATTCCCACACCGGTCATATGGAGAAATGGGAATATGGAGAGCTCGAAGAACCAGTGCATAACTTGAAAACCTGTTGATGGCAGGCTAACCAATTTTCTTCCCAAGCAAAACAAAACATCCATTATTCATACCTGTACTAACAGATGTGAAATAGCATATAGCTTGGACTTGATCAGATGCCAATGTTGAAGCACCTTTTCCATTATATTTGCTGATATAAATCCAACTAGTGCCTGATGATACCGGTTGATGGCAATACTGGTCAACGTTCTATTCTCTATGTTCTATGAATGAATATAAAACTTTTGCAAGTAATAATTTCCTTGACATGTATAACAAACTATTGAATTCCTCCTAGCTTAACGTTTCTAGCGAGTAGTATTGCTAGACTATCACAGCAAAATCGTTGAGCGACTGCAGAGGAAATGGGATAATCCAGCTGCTTCGCACCATCTTCTTCTCCATTGAGGTTCCAACGTGACGACAAAGAAATATTCTTTGTTTCCTTCATTCGTGTTGGAACATCCCGGGGGAAAAGCAACTTTTTGGTCTTCATAATAGAAAACTATTACTGACGGATGGAGATTCGTGAATACTACTGAGTACTCATGAGGTTGAAAAGTTAATTTTGCTTCAAGAAAAACGGATGAAATAGGCAGTAGGTAATCAAAATTAGTATGCCCAGATACAAATGAATCGTGCGATGGCTTCAAATTTGGAATGATAAGAAGAAACATAGATAACACGAATGAATTACCAGATGAGTAACTTCAGAGCTCCTGGCATGAGTAATGACAGTAGCACACCACCGGTCATTGTAGCTAACTAATGATTAGAAATATGAATGCTAAGAAGAATTCATGCCCATCATGAATCGTAGATCATTCAACTCTGACGTAACCAAGTGAACACAACAAATTACGTTATCAAAACTTTCCGAATTTTTAAAAAAGAACTATACATGTTTCACACAAAACCAAAGTAGGTATCATCTCACCTTAATCTCTACTTCCAAATAAAAAAATTTAAAAAAGTCGTGTATACTCCGTATTCCCATAACAATCAGCCATCAACACCAGTATCCCAAACAAACACGTTTTTACATCTCATGGCAACGTTTTGGAAAATTGGGATTGCCTAGTTATTATCCCCCCCTTGAATTGCCTTGAACCCCTTTCAGAGTAACCCCCTCTCTCTATCAGCCTCAAAGCGGGTTTAGATAGCGTGAGTCCACTCGCACACCACCCTCACTCCCGGTCCCTCGCACAATGAGCCGTCGTCTATCAGTTTTTGGTCGCACATCAAAGGACACTCGGTCTCTAACCTAAGGTGCGCGAGTGGGTGCACACCGTCTATACTGTGAGGCAAGGATGAGTTTATTGCCCGGCGAGTTGAAGTGGAGTCGGATGCAAGGTTGGTGCGCGAGTGGGTGTGCGCCGTCTAAACCCACTTTACATAGGATTGTGGCAGAGGTGGGATTTTGATTCCATTGCTGGTAATCCTTTCGTATCAACATTCATATTGTATCATTTCCAGACAATTATTGTGGCTAGTAAAGGAGCTGTTACCTGAAGTGGGGCTAGTAGGCTCATCCTTAGCAGGGAGGCGAAGGTGGGGCTGAGGTGACGTGGCCACAGAAGATGAGTCAGAAGCGACTAGCTCCTCCTTGATGGTCACTTCTGGATCTGCAAAGATATTTTCATTTGATAACAGCAAATAGGAGACTGTTAAGGTGACGATGTATCTGTTTGTCAAGATGCTAGGAGTTTTTAGAATTTTTTAAATTATTATTATTATTTTTTAAATAGCTTCCTGTTTATGCACAGATTTCATTTCTTTATTATAAATGACCGGCTAAAGTTCCCTCTCGCATTACAAGGGCTAGTTGACTAGTATTCCGTTTGCCGCCCGACCGAAAGTGCCCTATCGGATCGCTCATAGTTTTGCTCCGTGCAGCGCCCCAATTATAAACGTTATTTCGGGAGTTAACCCGCGCCAACATTGTGCAGCCACGACGAGAGAGAAAAGGACCAGACAGACAGACCAGGGCGCCCTGAAGTAAGGAATAAGAAGACCTATCGGTAAGCGTTTGGTGTTTCCTTTGTCTAATTTCAAGCTTCCAGGAGTCTCCCTCCTTTTTGTTTCTATGATTTCGATTTTATAATAATTCATTTCACACCTAGCTTGGGTTATAACATAAGTTTTGGTTCGTTCGAGCCCGATTTATTCCGGTCATTTCGTATAAATACAGTCCGCTCAAATCTTTTTTTCGAATCGTAGAAACTAGGTAGGTAATTGAATCTCAACAGGTGAGGAGGTTTGAGGTTGCCATTTTTCCTTTGTTCGTGCCAAAACCGGTCACGTGACCACGCGCCGGGAGGGCTAGACTCTGGGAAACGTAATATAATTGGCTAATTGTTCGGCCTTTTGCAGATCGATTCCGAACGCATCCGAAAGGCTTGGGACCTCTCCCATTCGATTTCCTTGACCTTGACTTGACTTGACACCCTTATCCTCTCTCTTTTCTCATTTATTACCAACTATTGAATATTTTCCCTTGTAGGTTCTTTAATTGTTGTTCACCCGGGTATCACTCCTATTCTTTTGGCCACTATGAATTCAAATACACACGCAGAAGCCCAATTCGCTCTGTTAATTAACAAGAAAGAGAGATTATGGCTTCGTTTGCAACATATGACCTGATTGCTCATCTTCCGGCCAAGAAAAATGAGTTTCTAATTCGCGCGAAACAGCTACCTGATACACATACAGAATTTGAAGAATTACTTGAGAAGGTAGACTTATTGGTGATTACAAACGAATCTCTCAAGCTTAACACAATACAACTGAAGTCATCCTTTGATGCCCTATATTTTGCTTGTTTGGACAAATATGAGCATTATAATGTCGTTGCTACTTCATCTAGATCATCTGAAATTACTGTACCGACCAACCAACCTCGTCTGAATTTACCCAACTTACAACTACCAACATTTACGGGAAAAATTGAGGATTTTTCATCATTTATTTCCATGTTTTCAGCTTTGGTTGGGGATAAACCTTATTATAGTAATATTGAAAAATTTAGTATATTAAAATCACATTTATCAGGTGCTCCACTAAAGGCCATCGAATCTGTTCCTTTCGCAGGTCATTCATACCTTGAGGTATTAAATAAACTCAAGGAACGATATGGAAATGCTAGGGTAGTGGTCAATCATCATTTTGAAAAACTTTTCGAGTTACGACCTCTTACTAGCTCAAACCAATCTAAGCTCCAAGAACTTGTTACTACTATCCAATTAAATGTTGCCTCATTAATAAGGCTTAATTTGGAGAACTTTTCTGATCATATATTGTTCCACTGGATTTACAGATTACTCGATTCTAATACGAAAAGAGCATTTGAGAAACAGTTTCCTGATAAAACTAAACATCCCGTTTATGACGATCTCATGAACTTTCTTCAAAATGAATGTTTAACAAATGATATCTTAGGTACTGTAATCTCTAAAGAAAATCCTCAACAGGGAACCTATAATAGTAGAAGTTCTACAAAAAAGGCTTTTGTAGCAACACAGGCTATTGCTAACGAGAACTTAGCTGACAAATCACGAAATTGTTCTATTTGTCAAAAGGGTGTTCATAGGACCTACAGATGTTATAAATTTTTAAATTGTAAGCCTGCACAGAGAAGACAATTATTAATCACTGCAAAATTGTGTACTATTTGTCTTGGATCTCATATTGGTAAGCCTTGTAAAGCACAAGGAAAATGTAAGTGGTGTTCATCTCAATCACACAATAGTTTCTTAGGCAAAACTTCCACTATGACATCTAACCCTGAAAACGGTGCCCCTTCACACAGTCGCACTTTTCAGGGCATAAATAATCAACAGCAGCCAACTGTAACTACTTCCCTTTCACAGACTCTTACATGCCGATTGGAATCTTCAGTTCCCACCGATACTGTGCTCCTTGGTACCGCTCAGGTAAAGGTAAAACATACTAACGGTGTACATCATGTGTGTCGCGTGTTATGTGATGCTGGGAGTCAGGTAAATTTCATTGCAGAACCCTTGGCTCAAAAATGAGGTTTTCGAAGGAAGCCTTGTCAAGTTACAGGAGAGAGTACCAACGATCCACTTGTAGTGAAAGGTATCGTCAGCATACGTTACATTCAATGCATGCGCCTCATACCTCTATCTCTGTGGAAGCGATCGTATTCCCGACTGTCTCACAGAAAATCCCTTCTGTTGTTTTGCCTAGCAGCATATCTGAGAGAATGGCTTATTTAACCCTTGCGGATCCCTTTTTCCATTCTCCAGCACATATCGACATATTATTGGGAGTAGAGGCGTCTCTTGATATAATGACAGATCCTATTGACATTATTAGAGGCAATCCAACTGCCACTGGAACTATTTTTGGCTACATCCTAAGTGGAGAAGTTTCTGCTCCCAATCCTAGCTTACGAAGTTCCTTTATGGTGCAATTAGCGAATCCATCGATCGATCAGCTATTGCGAAAATTTTGGGAACTAGAAGAGGTTAGCGCGAAAGTTCCTTCATCCCCTGAGGATAATTATTGTGAGGAACATTTCCGTTCCACTATTAAGAGGGAAAAGGATGGAAAATACATCGCCTCTCTTCCATTCAGAAACAACATACGACCCAACTTAGAGTCCAATCCTGCTGTGGCGGAGCATAGACTAAGTCGGTTGGAAAAACGTTTTGACAAAGATCCAGCCTATTTTGTCCTATATAAAGAAAATTTATTAGACTATAAAAAACAAGGCCATATAGTTTAAGCCTCCAAACCTTCCAATTATTTAATGACACATCATGGTGTGCGTAAAGATTCTAGTACGTCACCCCTTCGGGTAGTATTCAATCCATCCGAGCATAGCATCACATCCACTAGCTTAAATGACTACCTTTGCACTGGTCCTAAACTCCAGTCAGATATTGGGAACATCATTCTGAATTTTCGCTTAAATCCAGTTGCGTTGAGCTGCGACTTACAAACGATGTATCGTGCGATATATGGTTAACAAAAGAAGACCGACAATACCAACATTTTCTATTCAGGTTTTCACCCACTGATCCCGTGAGGGAGTGGGAGTTAACGACTGTTACTTTTGGTATGGTCTCCAGCCCTTTTATCGCCCAACGAGTTCTTCAACAACTAGTACTTGATGAGGGTGCAGAATTTCCCTTAGCTGCAAATATCATCAGTAAGTCTTGCTATGTGGACAATGTAGTTTGCTCTGTACCATCAGTGGACCATGCATTACGAGTTTACCATGAATTGAATACATTGTTTGGTAAGGGTGGTTTTCACTTAAGAAAATGGTGTTCGTCACATCTTGAAGTTTCCGAAAACATTGATTCTGAACTCCGTGAGAAACCACGAGCACTTGGTGATGTCACAACTATCAGACTATTGGGATTAGAGTGGGACCCCACTACTGACTCTTTCTGTTATCAAGTTGACATTAATAAATTTGAGCCTACTAAACGTAGCATTTTATCTCAAATTGCTCGAATCTGTGATTTGAATGGATATTTGGCTCCTGTCATATTTTCATTGAAGAGGATCCTGCAAGACATTTGATGGCTGAAAAAAATTGGGATGAAACTCTGCCTATTAATATTTTAGACAAATACTCAACACTCATTGCTGATCTCCCCAATTTATCACAACTACGCATCCCTCGATTCATTATGAGCTATGAGCCAACATATGTATCACAGGTCATTGGTTTCAGTGACGCATCTCAAGCAGGAATGGGTGCAGCTTTGTATCTCAGAACCGTAGACCAAACAGGAAGGGAACTTTGTAATCTCATCAAAGCAAAGACAAAAGTCGCCTCCCTTAAGGTGGTAAACATTCCCAGACTGGAGCTCAGCGCTGCGCACATGTTGTCGACTCTCCTCACCTCAGTATAAACTCTGATCCAGGACTTAAAGGTTCAGGAAATTTATTTGTTCACAGACAGTACCACTGTGCTGTGGTGGATTAAAACTACCCCACATAGACTGGCTACATTTGTGGCAAATCGTGTTGTAGCCATAAGTGAGAACACACAACCATCTTCTTGGAGATACATTAATACCATCAGCAATCCTGCAGACGCCGCCAGCAGAGGTTTATCAGCTTCTGAATTATTGAAGTCAGATCTATGGTGGAATGGTCCGTCATTCCTGACCGACGATATTGAAAATTGGCCGTTGAACGATTTCACAATGCCAACAACTATTCCGGAGTTTCGCATTTGCAACGCAGTTACGAGCTACATTACACCGTCGCCAGTCTTAAAAATTCTTGAAAATTCGTCCTCTTTGCTCAAGGCTCAGAGAATTGTTATTTACATTCACCGTTTTATCAAAAATTGGTTCTTGCCTAAAGAACAGCATATTCGTGGACCAATGACGGCTTCAGAATATCAGCGCTCACTTTATTGTATAATTCGGGTAACACAACAGCACTTCTTACAGGAAGACATCAAACTATTGAAAAGGGGAAAACCGTGTTCATCACGATATCGGGAGCTCGCCCCATTCATTTCACTTGAGGGGTTTGTCATGGTGGGGGGTCGTTTGCAAGATTCTCCTCTCCCCTCCAGTTCCAAACACCCCATGCTGATTCCTCCGCAATCGCCACTTGCGGCTCTGTTGTGTGATCACTATCATCAATTTTCCATTCATGGTGGTCCTTCTGTTATGCAAGCATTTATACGGCGACAATATTGGATCCCTTGTATCCGCCGACTGCTGAAATACAGACAAATCAAATGCATCACTTGCTTCAAGTTAAAGGCTCAACCTAATCAACCAGAAATGGCCGCACTTCCTTCTCCTAGGTTTGCACAACACCACTGTTTTGTCAGCACAGCTATAGATTTCGCTGGCCCTTTTTATGTCAAGGAGTCCTTGCGCAAAAACAGCAAGAATTCGAAGGCATATGTCGCTGTTTTCGTATGTATGTCTACTAAAGCCATATATGTACACCTCGAATAGGTTTCCGCCCTCTCTACCGAGGCGTGTCTCGCGGCGTTAGACCGCTATATTGCCAGAAGAGGGCTCCCTCATACCTCCTACTCCCATCAAGGAAGAAACTTTATCGGCTGTGCCAATGAACTTAAGGAATTGGGAAGAATGGTCTTAGATAGCCGTGATCAAATCATGCAACATGTTGGAAGCAAAGGTGTTAATTGGCACTTTGCGCCCCCATATGGACCAAATTTCAATGGGTTGGCTGAAG
Organism: Adelphocoris suturalis; assembly: GCA_030762985.1. Classification (NCBI taxonomy): domain Eukaryota; kingdom Metazoa; phylum Arthropoda; class Insecta; order Hemiptera; family Miridae; genus Adelphocoris; species Adelphocoris suturalis. The sequence goes on from CM061040.1 coordinate 11,246,844, forward strand.
CAGGAGTTAAAGGAATGAAGCACCACTTACGAAGAGCTATGGGTACTCGAGCTTTCACCTTCGAAGAAACTGCAACGATTTTGGCTAGGATAGAAGCAGTGTTGAATTCTCGCCCCCTTTGTGCACTATCGAATTCAACTGACGACGATTTTGATTTTTTGACCCCAGGTCATTTCTTAACAGGAGCTCATCTACTCACACTTCCAGAACGAGAGTTACCAGAATCATTAGCGCTACCATCTCGATGGCACCGAGTTGGACAAGTTCTGCAGTCATTTTGGAGCAAATGGAAAAAGGAATACCTTCATTCCTTGATGCATAGACAGAAATGGACAGCCTCTACGCCAAATTTGAAATCTGGGGAACTAGTTCTTCTCTCTGATCCAGATTGCTCCCCCCTTACGTGGCCATTAGGTAGGATTGTTACCGTTTGTCCGGGAAAAGATGGGATCGTACGAGTGGTAAAAGTTCGGACCTCTACTGGAATACTTACGAGGCCGGTTAATAGATTGGTTGTTCTCCCCATATATTGAGATCATCCTTCCCTTATCGGGAATTTTTTTGTTTGTTCCCCTTTATGGGTAGTTTTTTTTGTTTGTTCTTCCCTTTATGGGTCATATTTATTCATTACTCTTATTTTACTAATGTGTTATATTTATTAACCTGTTGTGCCGTTGCACCTTAATATTTAATAATCCCTTATACCATTATATGTAGCAAATATTTACTATCAATTTTTTTGTCCTTTTGAGACTACATATTTCTTTGGTAATTTAAAGAAAATTAAATGTTTCGTGGTTATTTTTTGATATATTTTGTTGTTATATTTCGGCAACTTGAAAATACCTCATGGACAATCTCCTCATCTTTTGGGTCTCACCTATCAAGTCCTCATGTATTTTGGGGCAAAACCTTTGATTTTGGGTGGGAGGTATGTTTATGCACAGATTTCATTTCTTTATTATAAATGACCGGCTAAAGTTCCCTCTCGCATTACTGGAAGCTTGAACTATCTTCCCCCCCCCCCCCCCCCCCCCCCCCCCCCATCACACCAGAACGCTGGAAGAGCTAGTTGACTAGTATTCCGTTTGCCGCCCGACCGAAAGTGCCCTATCGGATCGCTCATAATTTTGCTCCGTGCAGCGCCCCAATTATAAACGCTATTTCGGGAGTTAACCCGCGCCAACATTGTGCAGCCACGACGAGAGAGAAAAGGACCAGACAGACAGACCAGGGCGCCCTGAAGTAAGGAATAAGAAGACCTATCGGTAAGCGTTTGGTGTTTCCTTTGTCTAATTTCAAGCTTCCAGGAGTCTCCCTCCTTTTTGTTTCTATGATTTCGATTTTATAATAATTCATTTCACACCTAGCTTGGGTTATAACACTTCCTTTTACTAAGAGAAAAAATCAATACACAGTGCTATGAACCAGCTAACCAATTCACTTCTGAATTCGTGTGATTTAACTAACTATCCTTAGGTATGTTTAGGAAAAACGAAGGAATTTCTTGTTCATTTTAATAATCCCATGCCAAAACTTGAAGTATGAACAAGATATCTATTAAACTAGCAGCTTCACATTTTTCTATGATCATATACCACAAAGTAGTCTGGGTTTTGCAGCCTTGTGAGCCAAGCAATCCTTGAACTGACAATTATAATTATACAGAGTGTCTCACGTTATATCCGGCAGACTTCACCCACGTATTCTGCAACTAATTTCCGATCAAAAATTCCTCACAGAGATTTTTTTAAAAAACGCTTTGCTTTCGAGTTATTCAATTTTTAAGAATTTTTTTTCGTGATTTCGACCTTGACTCACTAAAACGGTCATAACTCCCTTGATCACCTGAGAAAATTCAAATTTGATTATACCGTTGGAAATAGTGTTGAATTCCCTATCTCCCTAATGTACCTACTTAAAAGTTTTTATGGTGGTTCAATTGGTTAAAAATCAATCTGAAAAGTGGATTATGTCAAATATTCAGAATGACCACTTTTTTCATACTCTATAGGTTCAATAAATTTAATCATGTCAAATTCAGCCAGCCGTTTTAACATTTGTGCCAGAATCTCAGTTTTCCAACTGTGTAGCCAATTTTACTTTAACTTCGTTAATTGGGGGGGAACTATGTTTTAATGTTGAAAAACATTGTTCTTCAAGGAAATCGAGGGTTTTCTTGAAAAATTACCTTCCTTGAAAATACGAGTTTGGGAATCCATTTTTAACGCTGAATCGAATGGTAACTCTTGCATATCTCCCCAACCCCTTTATGACCGAATTTTACACTTTTGCTTTCTAGTTTCACCCCTAAAATCACATAAAATTTGTCATACCAAATGAACTCAAATTCTTGAGTAAAAGTGTAAAATTCGGTTATAAAAAGCTTGGGGAGATATTCAAGAGTTAACATTCGATTCAGCGAGAAAAAAATATGTAGAAACCGACCCCAACGTCGTATTTTTATAGAAGGTCATTTTCCAAGAAAAACCTCGATTTCATAAAAAAAAAAAAAGTTTTCAACATTAAAACATAGCTTTCTCCCCAAATTAGCAATTTAAAAGTAAAATTAACTACACCATTGGAAAGCTGAGATTTTGGCGCAAATTTTGGGACTACAGGCTGAATTTTACATGACCAATTTTATAGGACCTACAGAGTATGAAAAAATTGGTCATTCTGAAGATCCGACGAAATTCACTTTTCAGATTGATTTTTCACCAATTAAACCATCATAAAAACGTTTATGGTACATCAGGTAGATTGAAAATTTAACACTTTTTTTAACGGTATAATCACATTTGAATTTTCTCGGGTAATTAAGGAAGTTATGGTCATTTTAGTGCGTTGAGGTCGAACTCACAAGAAAATTCTTAAAAATTTAATAACTCGAAAACAAAGTGTTTTAAAAAAAATCTACAAGAGGAACTTTCTATCGGAAATTAGTGCTGCGTGGGTGAAGTTTTCCGGATATAACATGAGACACCCTGTATATTCTAAATAACAACGTCGTTTAGAGCCTTCACAACTTTATATGGTCCCTCCCAAGGACACTGGGGTATCGGATTTCTCCCTTTTATTCTCCTAGGATTGTGAAGCTACACTCTGTCCTCTTCCTGGAATCGAGGCATGCTTGTTCCAACGTCGTATCTCCGTTCCACGTCCTCTGCTCTCAATACCAGGCGCTCCCTGGCCAAAGCATGAGCCTCGTCTAGCTTATCCTGGAGCTCTTCAATAAATTGGAGTAGCTGTTTGTCCATAGGAGGTCTTCCAAGAATCAGATGTTTGGGCAACGCTAATTCCCTTCATACACTAAATAAGTTGGTGAATATCCAATGGTAGAATGTTCGGAAGCATGGTAGGCCAATAATGCAATTGGAAATTGCAAATCCCAATCCCTCTGGTGATCTTGTATCATCTTCGATAACCATTCATACAACGTTCAATGTATTCTCTCAACTTGTCCTTCACTCTGTAGATGGAGGGGGATACTCCTCGTCTTCCGAATACCAAGCTGCTTCACGAGGGTCTGGAATAGTTCAGATTTGAAATTGGTTCCTCTGTCTGAATGCACTTCCTCTGAGAATCCAAACCTAGAAATGACCTGTTGAATCATTGCTGCACGCTGATCAGGAATGGCAATAGCCTCCGGCCATTTCGTAAAGAAGTCAACCACTGTTAGGACATAGGTAACAGTTTCTTCTTTCTATCATTGGCAGTGACTCGAAAACGTCTATGGCAATTCGCTGAAATGGGACGCCACTAACACACTTGAAGCGGAGCTTTGCCTACTCGTTGGCCACCTCTTTGCTTGGCACATACAGAACATCCTTGGCACCATTCCCTTATATCTCTGCATCCCGATCCAATAGAAATGTTCACGAAGTAGTGATCCTGTCCTTTTTTTCTCCAAAATGCACTGGTGTGTGAACCAGATAAAATATTCCCCTTTGGAGTTTTTTTTAGGTACTATTACTTGTAATCTTGTTTTCTGCCCATTTGTACTCTCCCACTTTGCTGAATCTTTAAGGATTTAAACCACGCCCAGTAGACTTTACCTATTGTACTGAGCTTTGCTACTTCTGACCATTTCGACCGCTGAGCACTCTCTACCCAACTACAAACCCGCTGAATGTCTTCATCTGCAACTATCCTTTCATCAGAGAATGCCATGACTCTTTGGTGCAATTCGATGCCATAGGCCTCACATGAATTAACCTCTTGTCCTTCCTTTCAATTGGTCCTCCCTCTTCTGCACAAGCTAGCAGCTCTCTCTTTTTGCAGTACATACAGTCTGCTTCTACGCAAGGCTGTCCGGAAAGTTCATCGCATTTCCAAGTAATAAACCTTTTATGTATGTATGTCCAGTGCAAATGGTGCCAACTGTTCAAGCCATCTTGCCAACTGGCAATCCACTGACTTGAAACTTATGAGCCATCTCAGTAATGAATGATCAGTGCGCACAGTAAGTTTCTTCCCATTGTCTAACCCGTAGGAAGTGAAGGCCTTAACTGTACTAACTACACTGATCAACTCGAATCGAGTTACACAATAGTTTCATTCATACCTGGACAGACAACGACTATAAAATGTGATCACCTTTTAGCGAATTTTCGTAGAAAATTAAGCTATTGCAATGGCTCGGAAATATTTAAAATAAAAATTTTTGAAAATTTTTTTTCATTGAAATCCGTTTTGAGGCATTCTGAAACTATTCCTGAAGTTTGTGTATATATATATATATATATATATATGTGTGTGTGTGTGTGTGTGTGTGTGTGTGTGCGTCATTGCAGACGATAACTCTCCTTAGGATTAAGATAGAAATTCCCTTTTTGCACCAAAAAATCAAGCTTTCCAAATGAGAGGATGACTTCGTAGGCCAGAACGTTTTGAGCCCATTAAATTGGTCAAATTTCAAAAAAAAAAGTGCAGAAAAAATCACTAAACATTGTTGAATTCCTAATTTTTAGCAGAATGCTGAAATAAAGAAATAAATTGCTTTACACTCAAAAAGCTCAAATTTCAAAACAGTTCAACATAATATAATAATAATTTAAGAAAATTCGCTCATACGATCATGCTGCATGACTGGAACTTTTCTCTGCCCTTTTGTACCTGGGAAAGCATGGCGCCTATAGCCACATCACTTGCATCAGCTTAATCAGGGATGGACAATCCCGTAAAACATGGCCTAAAACAGGAGCTTTCTGCAGCAACTTCTTCATTTCTGCTGTAGCCTGTTCACAGGAATCTGACCAATTCAGCTGTTCCCAATAAACGAATGAAGGTCCTTAACTGTATGTGGCTGTGGTCAGCCCACAATTGCTTGCACCTTTTGGGGGTCTGTAGGAATTCCATCTCGAGAGACCAAATTTCCTATGTATGTGGCAGTTTGTGTCAGGAATTCATATTTAATTAATAATCAGTTTCAGTCCTCCTTTCCTTAGCAGAGTGAACACTTCTTCCAAATATTGCAGGTGATCTTTAAAAGTGGGAGTGTGCAGCATATGTTGGCCAAGTACACTTCCAAAGCACCCTTTGACAGCAGAGGTTCCAGGAGTTGCCGCATCATACACTGAAATATACCAGGGGCATCACAAAGCCCTAAGAGCATAACTGTGAACTAGCCTAGTACAAAATGCTGTCTTTGCTTTGGATTCAGGGTCCAATATCCAATCTGAAGGTCTAGAGAGGTAAACCATTGTCCTCCTTACTCTCTGAAGTGTCTCTTCAATGTGAAGAAGTGGATGTGAATCTTTGATGGTGACTGCATTAAGCTTTCTATAATCTACACAACATATTCATGTTCCATCTTTCTTGCACACCATAACAATCATACTTGCCCATGGGCTTTATGATTCTTCAGTAACTCCTGCTTGCAGCATCTCCTTGACCAAATTCTTCCCTTTCTCTTGTTGGACTGGGCTTATCCATCTCAGTTGTTGCCTGATCGGAGGGCAGCCACTTCAATTTTATGCACACCCAATGTGCACTTTCCAATATCCTTTCCATCTATTGCAAACACATCTTGGTTTTGCAGAAGAAATTTATAAAAAGTTTGCCGTCCATCCACTTCTTTAACTGTATCGATAGATCGTTGATACAATTTGTTCAAATGTTCTGGCAACTTTAAAACTGCACGCCCATAGCGTACTTGTTGGGTGATCTGTGCACACCCACTAGGCTAGTAATGAATCTGGGAGTCACCCATCTGCAGAATTTTTCTTGCTGTGACTATTTATGTGCAAAACACTGGGTAGACAGGTCGGACCACAGGTTATATGCTGGAGGCGATTGCTTAACCGCTAGTTCCAGGGCCTGGAAACTGGTGGCATTTAGTTTTCCTTCTTCACTACAACTCTGCATTCTCTCCGAAGGTGCCCCATTGGCCAACATTCCATATCCCTTCTTGCTTGCCAATCGCTTCGTCTTTGTTCATCTCCAATGCCCATCTGTAAATGTTCATTCACTATTCTTCGGATTTGACCTTCCTTATCCTCTGGTGTCGTTGCATTTTCCCCACTGGTTGTAGTGAGGTATCGTTTCTCTCAGAAATATCATCCACTGTCACACTAACATTCATGGGGGTGCTAAAACAGCTTCCAAATATGTCCTTGGTACAGCAATTCTTAAAGTTGCTTTCCAGATTATCTTTATTTCATCACAATGATGAAAAAAGCCATTTATTAAACAATATTACATAAGAGTAACTTACAAGCGTCCAGTTGATGCTAAACTGAAAAGATATCTTACCGATGGACTTATATGGCCTCCTTAATGTGTACTAGAGTTAGTAGATAAAGCATTGAACTTTGTAAAATCACATCCCATGAAACAGGGCAACTACTGGGAGCGATTTCAGCCATCATAACACTGTAAGTTCTTTCACTGCAAGTAATGTTTTGACATTTTGATCACCCTCTCAGGATAAGGTGATGTTGATAAACAAGACTATTGGGTCATTCTCGTATAAAATGTCTTTTTCGAGGTCTACAAAAATAAAAAAATGCAAAACTCAGGACCATGGAAGCTGGCCCTGGCTCCTAACAATGAGGAATATAAGTATCCAAGAACCCTGAATTGGTGAGTGAGTTAGGCCAACTCAGGTTTTCTACAAATTTAAAAAAAATTAAAAACACAGTTCTTTGATATCACGTGAATGACTCTCTAAACCAAATACAAAACATGACTGGTCACTTTTGTACCCTGTGCACCCCATCGACAATTTTTCAATTTTCTATGTAATTTTCTATGCAGTCGAGTTCCGCCACCACTATTCCCAAGTAAAGTCAAGCCATTTTCGCACAGAACCAGGCACTGTGCGGTGCAATAAACTTGTGACTAATTGATTTTCTTAGACATCATTAATACTTCAGTTATCATGAAATCGTTAGTGCAAAGGCAAAAAGTCTTGTTCAGTTAACGTGTTAGGAATCTTTGGAAAGTGATGTTTGCAACTTATAACCCCCAGTCAGGATTAATGATTTCTGATGTGGGTGTGATGAGATGAGGTGGATATCCCAAAAGTGGGCTATTTCGAGACGAATATTGGACCTGTTACCTGAAGATGGGCTTGTTGGCTCATCCTTAACAGGGAGCCAAAAGTGGTGCTGAAGTGACGTAGCCGCTGGAGGTGAGTCAGAAGCGTCTAGCTCCTCCTTAATGGCCACTCCTGGATCTGCAAAGATATTTTCATCTAATATCAAAACAAAGGAGATGGTTAACGTACACATCGAAACAATTGAATAGAAATGATCTAACTCATTAGATATTATAGAATCAATAGAAGGTAAACACTGAAGAATGCAAACTATACCATCACATTTGTAATTTTCTACATACAGGAATTAACTCATCCATCTTGAAAGAGTATGCACTCCAAGAAATTTTCAAGATGAGTCATTATAGGTATTGAAAAAACTAATAAATTACTTTCAGAGAATCTTCATTTCATCACAATGAGGGGAAAAACATTATTAAAAAAATGATCCATAGGGGTAAGTTACAAGATTCCAGTTGATGCTAGACTGAAAAGATCTCTTACCTCCATGGTCAGTTATGTGTACTGTGTTAGTAGATATTGTATGAGAATTTGTTAAATCACGTCCCATGAAACAGGGCAAATACTGGGAGTGATTTCAGTCAACAGTAATATTTTATCATTTCGATAACCCTCTCAGGGTAAGATAATGTAGAGAAACAAGACCATTCATAAATAAATAGTCATTCTCATATGAACTGTCTTTTTTGGTCTACAAAAATAAAAAAAATGGAACGCTCAGGTTCTTGGACCTGGCCCTGGCCCCTAACAATGAGGAATATAAGTATCCGAGAGTCCTGACTTGGTTTGCTAGTTCCTGAGTTGACCAATTCAGGTTTTATGCAAATTTTCAAAAAGTAAAAACACAGTTTTCTGGTGTCACACTAGTAAAGCTCTAAACCATATACAAAACATGAGTAGTCACTTTTGTGCCCCGTGCAAACCCTTGACAATTTTTCAATTTTCTTTGTATTTTGTATGAATTTTCAATGTAGTCAACTTCCGCCACCGCTACCCCCGAGTAGAGTCAAGCCATTTTGCACAGGACAGACACCGTGTGGTGCAAAAAACTTGTGACTTTTTGATTTTCCAAGATATTATCAATACTTCAGTTACCATGAAATCAGTAGTGTGAAAGCAAGAAGTCTAGTTCTGTTAACGTGTTAGGAGTGTTTGGGAAATAACGTTTGCAATTTCTGCATGATGCCCTTTTTCAACCAGCCATAGTCAGAATAAATTATTTCTAATGTGGGTGTGATGAGATGAGGTGGATATCCCCATAGTGGGCTATTTCTAGACGAATATTGGACCTGTTACCTGAAGATATGCTTGTTGGCTCATCATTGGCAGGGAGCCAAGTGAGGGGCTGAAGTGACGTAACGGCAGGAGGTGAGTCCAAAGGGTCTTGCTCCTCCTTGATAATCACTCCTGGATCTGCAAAGATATTTTCATTTAATAACAACACACAGGAGATGGTTGATTGAAGGTAAACATCAAAACAATGAATAGAAAGGTTCAGATAGGGAATTAACTGAATTCATCTTGACTTCAAAGAGTATGCAACCCAAGCCATTTTCAAGATGAGTCATTATGGGTACTAAAAAAACTAATAAATTACTGTCAGATCATCTTTATTTCATCACAATGAGGGACATGAGGGGGGGGGAAATATTAAACAATGTTCCATAAGGGTAACTTACAAGCGTCCAGGTTTGTTCACTGAAGCGGTTCCAAGTGACTTTCAAACCGTTTCAAACTCGTTTGAGATTGGTCAAGAGCACATGCACGACATCTGCCAATTTACAAAGTGATTTCAAACTGATGGATTGAAGTCCATCCATTTTATAATTGAATGTTTTAGCATAACATTAAGAGGTGGGAAACAGCAGCGAAAGCAGAGGGGGAACTCTAATAATTTCATTGGCTGCTGAGAGTTTGGAATGGAGGGGGTAAATAGTCAAAAAGTGGTAGGCTGGAAAAAGCTCTGACCAATTTGGCAAACCGCAACTGGTTGGAAACCAGTTTGGAAACCTCTGCAAACAAACAGTGACCGAAAGTATAGGGCGCTCTGATGATTAGAGAACTCAGCAAACGCCTCAAGTAGGTTCCAAACTGGTTTTGTGGCTTCAGGGAACAAACCTAATGTATCGGAATTTGTTAAAAATCACATCCCATGAAACAGGGCAACTACTGGGAGTGATTTCAGCCAGCTAAATACTGTGTTAATTTACTGCAAGTGATATTTTGACATTTCGATTACCCTCAAAGGATAAGGTAATGTAAATAAACAAGACTATTGGGTCATTCTCATATAAAATTAATGTATTTTTCATCGTGTACAAAAATAAAAAAATGGAAAACTAAGGTCCATGGAAGCTGGCCCAGGCCGCTATCTAAGAGGAATATAATTATCCTTGAGTCCTGACTTGGTTTGCAAATTAGAACAACTCGGGTTTTTTTTTAAATTTTGAAAAATTACAAACACTGTTTTCTGATATCACAGGAGTGAGGAAGTACTTCCCCGAAATTGATGATGAAATTCTTTGGATCAGGAATCCATTTGAAGGAGATGACTTGAAAAAAATGAAAATGTCTTCGAGTGAAGAAGACTCGGTAATTGAACTGTCATGTGACCAGACTCTAGCAACGCTCTAAACCATATACCAAACAGCTCTGGACCCCCTTGATAATTTTTCAATTTTCATGTAGGGATTTTGTATAAATTTTCAATGCAGTCAACTTCCGCCCACACTACCCCCGAGTAAAGCCAAGCCATTTTTGCACAGAAAAGGGCACTGTGCGGAGCAATAAACTAGTGACTGTTTTTTTTCTCCCTAGATATCATTAATACTTCAGTTATCATGAAATCAGTAGTAAGAAAGCAAATAGTCTTGTTCTGTAAATGTGTTAGGAGTGGTTGGGAAGAAATATTTGCTATTCCTCCATGATGCCCTTTTTCAACCAACCCAAGTCAGAATAAATTATTTTTAATGAGGATGTGATGAGATGAGGTGGATATCCCCATAGTGGGCTATTTCTGGACAAATATTGGATATGTTACCTGAAGATGTGCTTGTTGGCTCATCCTTGGCAGGGAGCCAAAGGTGGGCCTGAAGTGACATAGCCGCAGGAAGTGAGTCAGAAGCGTCTAGCTCCTCCTTGATGACTACTCCTGGATCTGCAAAGATATATTCATTTAATATCAACACACAAGATATGGTTAAGCATGCTTTAGCAATGGGTCCCCGCTCCTAAAACGACAAGAAAAAGCGTTATGAAAATATGACATGAAAGCAGCGCTGAGTTTTCTATTGATTTCCACGTACAATCATTCCATTGCTAAGGAAGTGTAACTCCTTCAGTTATCGTTCCACGATATCGTTCGTCACTTTTTGAAATGATTTCATTTTATCACCACATCTCATGATCCCTAAGCCTCTGTAGTGTCAAGGAAAGCTGATTTATAGCGCCAAGTTACTAACTAGTAAATTTTCGTAAACATAATGGCAATTTATATCTTGTTTTTCTCCCTGAAATAATCATTGCAGGTGCCTGATAGTAGCCTTGTGATGTAGGATATTATGTAATAATATAAAGTGATGTAATAATAGTATGGCTAAAGCATGTGCATGTTTTCAATAATTTAAGCCAACGCACGGTGGGTGCAAAATTTAGCAGTTCAAAAGTCGAAAAATGAAGGTTTTCCTTATCTGGTGAAAAGCAATTCTACGCGTCGTAGACATTCAGGTGGGCCGAAACCAAGATGGTAAATCGCAGAAAATGAAATTTGAACTGCCAGAGAAGATAACGTACACGGAACTGCAGGACCCCCCCCCCCCCCCCTCCCAACCCACCACGGGCCTCACCCATTCAGTCCATAAAAATCGCCGAAAAGATAGTGTTTACAGAGTCTAGTGTGGTTCTTTGTTCATTTTAAGTTCAAGTTCATGGATATCACGAAGGGAGGTGTGTGGAATATTTTTCCAGGTTTTAATCATTTTTATCAACAACGGTAATTTTATCTTCCTATTTTCAAAATAGCGTATATGTGTTCCTAAAAAAGTTACTTGTAGGTAGTAACTTTTATGGAGTACCCTTCCCAGGAATGTAATGGAATGTGAAAACAACAATTGGGCCCTTATCTGTGGACATCCTTGAAAGGAATGCAACACATTTCAGCTGCAACTTTTTGCATCTACGTGCGTAATACAATTCTGAACTTTCCTCAGTTTCCACAGTCTTTGTGCATCTACTCGTGTAAAAAACTTTTGAAATTTCCACATTTTCCATCCAATTTTGATGAAATTTTCAGGTAATGTGTGGTTTAGGCTGTAGAAGGTCCCATACCAATTTCATTGTACTCAAATCATTACTTCATCCTGCGCATGCGCAAACGTAAATTACCATTAATTGGTACTTCAAATATAATTTTTCCGTTTCCTAGTAGACCAAGCTTTTTGTATGTAGAGATTTATAAATATATTGCTTGCTATTATTGACTATGGAGTGAGTTTATAGATTGGAAATACAATTACGATTGTCACACCTAAAAATTTTTGTTTTATACCGTTCAGGAGTTACTTACACAAATATAATCATGTATCTAGACAGTGAAAAATAAATTAATATTGAGTAGGTACCTAACGAATTCAAGACTCTTGTATTACATAGGGTATCCATGCCTGTCGAAGACGAATTTATAATTCACTTCATTCGAAAAACCATCAGTTAAGAAACCATTATTTGTTTGTCTTCATCGAAACAGTACTGATTATGTATTCCTACCACTACCGAAAGCGGTAGACGAGAGACAAATATACTAGGTGCCGCAACTTGTTAAATAAACTGATGAACACAAACATATCCCTATTAATAAAAATTTACTATGGATGGTTTGAGGGGATGAGCATTTTGGTAGGCTGTAACTCATCGTGGTTTATTAGTGTCCAAGTACTTTCGCCTGTAACAGGCCTCTTTAGGGATCTAAAATATAAATAAATAACAATATGCCTCTCTTAGTCATAAGTGTCAGTACTGGGGTTCAGATTGTAAAGAGTTGATTTGAGTGACAACATATATGGTAGGTACTAGTTGGGGTACTTTACCTGTAAGCAGTTTGTGTTTGCTTTTGGTCTTCAATAGTACAAAATCATTGTTGCACCAGGTTAGAACTGGTCTATAATGAGTGATATTAATAAGTTGTTGAAATTATGAGGTTTGTTTGGACACACCATTCTGAACGCGGTTCTCGGAACGGCTTTCTGAACTGAATGGGTTGAGAACCATTTCAAACGCACTTCGATGATCCATAACAAGGCGCGAAATCGAAGATAAATTCAAACATGGCAGAGCTTATGCTGAAAACATTCTGTGCGTATGTCCCCAATCAACTGTTCTGAAGAAAATCCAGAACTGGTAGAACGGTTCGGATTGGTTCGGGATTGTCTGTCCAGTTCAGGAAGTGTTCTCTGACTGTCCGAACGGGAAAAACGGGGTGTGGCCTAGACAGAACGGTTCATAACGGTATGTCCGAATGAACCTATGAGATAATGGTGTCAGGGATATGGGCTTGGTTAAGTAATGCTGGCCTCAACTCACCAGTACTTGTCCACTCTTTATAGTCTAAACATTTTTTGCTACTACCCACTATTTAATGAATTAAAATATGTACAACATCTAACTTTTGCAAACCTCATGGAGCCACAACCAGGCAATAATTTCATCTCATACAACAGGGTAAGACGCAAAAATTGAAATTCAATGAGGTAAAGTGGAGAAACTGGAGTTTAAAAGAGAAATCACGGTTTTCCTTGAAAAACCTTTGAAAAAACGTATCTCGAGTACGGTTTGAGATAAAAACATGCGGTTGGCGGCATTTTACTACATTTTTGATGCAGATTAACTGAAAAAAAAGTTCGTCACGTATCCGGTTCCACCCTGTACGTTTATTAATATATAATTAGTTTCGGGTTGCACAGGTTGACTTGAATATACGCAAGCCCTCCCCCTCACCCATCACATTTTGGGACAACCCTATGGATCTGATTCAAAAAAGTCCTTACTTATAAATTACCCATTAGGCTTACTTATAAATTACCCATGACCAAACTACTGAGATCAACCCCCACTCTCTCTCCACAAACACTTTGAGATTGAAAATATTCTTGATAGGTAACCCAAAAGAACGTTCAAACTAATCCAATTTCATTCGTCCAAACATCAGATCACCAGTTCGTTCGGTGATGACCAAATTATTCCATTTAACCACCCCTCATTTTGGTTTATTATTTCCAATAATAAGCCTAAAGCAAAAAAATTTTATAACCCCCCCTCAAACTTTGTCACTTTACGTTTCAGGTGCGTAGAATCAAAATTTGAAATGTCCGTCCGCCGTTTGGGCCATAAAAGGCCTAAGAATTTACTTGCACATAGACTCCATTTGGGGTCTAGTTGGTCCTAACGTTTAACCATCCCGAACTCGCAGATGCTATGGGCCAAAAACGGGAGAAAAAGTGTCTTTGAGTGCTAGACTTTTAACGCACGCCTGGCACAGGGGTCATGGGTGGTGAGGGGCATGGAGTCGCCGCGGCACCATCGGCGTTCCTTTGAGGTAAATATATGTTTTTTTCAGGTCGTATTTGTGTGTTATCCACTTTTCCTACGTATTTAATAACATATCCTCTCGACTTCGTACGTGATGACCAAATTATTCCATTTAACCACCCCTCATTTTTATCCTTACCACAAACATCTCCCTATGGTTGAGGCTAGAAATTTTTACAATAGCCTGTGATTGAGGATGACGTAATCTAAACACCTTCGCCCAATCAAATCCCCAGTTTGTTCAGTGATGTCAAAGATACCCCTTTCCAAACCATCAAGGTTGTGGATTTTTAGTGTTATTTAAACATACTTCATCAATCAGGTCTTCAGTTTATTCAGTGATGTTCAAGATACCCCCATTCCACCCCTCCCTCAAAATGACCGTTATGGTTCAGATTTGAAAATTTCAAGTAGTTTGTGATTCAAATTAGAGTATGTATTCCAAACATATTTAATCAATCAAATCCACTGTTTATTCAGTGATGTCCAAGATACCTCATTTCAGCCCCCCCCCCCCCCCCCCCCCCCCTCAACACCCTTCTCTAATAAAACACCCCCTTTGGGTCAAATTTGAAAAAGTTTAAGTAGCCTGTGATTTGAGTTAGTATAATTCAAACATATTTTAGCAATCAGATCCCCAGTTTATTCAGTGATGTCCACGATCCCCCCCCCCCCCCCTCAACAAAAACCCCCTATGGGTTAGATTTGGAAAACTTGAAACAGTTTGCGATTCAAGTAAGAGTTTTTCTAACATTTCTTACCAATCAGCTCCAGTTTATTTAGTGATGTCCAAGATAAGATAAACCCATTTAACCCTCCCCCCCTCCCCACTGATGGTCGGGTTTGAAAATTTCAAGTACCTAGTCTGCTATTCAAGTTGGAGTAACCCGAACGAGCATATTTCAACAATCACGTCTCCAGTTTATTTACTGATGTCCATGATACACCATTTCACCCCCCTCCTCTCACAAAACACCCCCTATGGGTCAGATTTGGAAAATTCTAAGTAGCTTGTGGTTCAAGTTAGAGTAATCCAAACATATTCAACCACTCAGATCCCCGGTTTGTTCAATGATGACAAAGATACCCCCTTTCACCCCCTCCCCTTAAACACCCCCTCTGGCTCAAATTTTAAAAACTTCAAATAACCAATAATTTAAGTTGGACTGATACCCACATTTCCCACCACTCATATCAGTTGTTCAATGACCCCTGTAATCGTGAGAAGCGGACAAACATATGGACAGAGAAAAATTGAGAAAATGGTACCAATCGTCTACAAATAGCATGAAACGGAAAAGAAACGCGAAATTTCATGATTCTAATTAATGTACAGACAGACATACTTACGATTTTATTAATCCTTTCAGTCCCGAATTATTTGTAGTGAACAGAAAAATTTCAAATTTTGCACGCGATCTACTATTGGTCTAAGTGGGCTCTAGTAGAAATTTCATGACCCTAGTACCATCGGTTCAAAAGATGTACCATGTACAGTATAGTGCACAATGAGACTCAAGCGGTGCTGTGCACAATTTCGAATGTACACTGTACTGCACAATGAGACTCAAGCGATGCTAGCTACCCAACCTGGATTCAAACAAAAATTCACAACAGTTTCAAATTTGAACATATTTATTGAACAATGAAACTATAAAACTAAAAATAATACCCTTGATCAAGAAATAAGGCAGGACGAGTAAAGTAAAGACTCTTTTGTACTTGGAAATCACAGAAACACATTGCATCACAAAATTATTTCAGTAAATTAGCAAAAGAAAAATTTATGGCTTCACATGCATGCGGCAAATTATAAATAGCACCAAAAACTGGCTGGTAGTACCTAGGTAGGTACACGAAAATGGCGAATTCATTTGATGAACGGTTTATTCATCGTAAACAGCTCTCCTATGATGTCGTTTCTTGGTATTATCGTGCCAAAATTGTTTCCAACCAACGTTCTCCAATATCCACAGGGGTGCTGCCTGACAAAATCTACACCCTTAATCATTCCCATGTCTAGTTACCGAATTCGGCATTTTCCCCGCCGAAGTTTCGACGGTCTTCTCATATTTTTGGACTCAGAACATCACGCGATCCACATCGCTCTGGTGCTGTTGTACAACCTACTGTACACTACGTTTGAACGGGTGGCAGCTTGCTGTCTTATATTTGTTAAAGGAGAAAGATGTTATCTTAGATGCTCGTTTCATGACGAAGCTAAACTCAAATACTAAAAGCAACTTTAGCTCGCATTTTACCCGAAGTTGGTTTTCTACTGCTCCTCTACGACCTCTACTCACGAAATGACGACGACCCACGAACATACCTACATTACCCGCGTCAATCACCACTTGATCCCATGGACACCCACACAGTTTGCAGGTCTACCAAAATTCAAACGTACAGATTAGTAAGTAAATTGTCCGCGACAGATTGGTAATCATTTTGGTCTAACCCCCCTTTTTAATCCACCCCTGGATTTAGGGACGTCTGGAGATGGTAGAGGGAAAGTTTAATCCGTCCCAAATAATATTTTCTAACAAATCCAAAAAAGAACACATTGACCGCCCCTGAAACTACAGGCCTAAACTTCCCGAACCGCGAGTGGATAAATGTGCATCGCATGTAGATATATTTAAGTTGCTAGGGGAACCGAAGGCGGACGAACGTTGCGGCCAACTTCGAGTCCAATAAAGTTCACTTAAACTAGGCATTTATAATATTATATTACGAACTATGTCTTAATAAACTATTCATATTGTTTGGGTACCTTGAATCGTGTCCATCGCTTCAACTGAATTGTGAACGGAAGATGAATCCATAGTCACTTCAGTGAGACAATTAGAACCCCGCGTTGTTGCCCCGTAGAAAGAGAAATTTTTCTGAAGGTACGACAAAACAACGTGTAGGTAGAAGAGGAATAAATTTAAACTCTGGGCACGAATTCACGGTAGGTACCTACTTAATCTTCGTTAATTGAAAGAACCTGCTCATCAATCATAGTTGATCAGCCAAGTTAGTCCTGTTGTAGAGGGATGGGCGATATTTAATGATGCAGCTATTCGAAATTCGAATTAGCAATTTACGAGTTCAGGGCAAAGGGATGTAACACCATATGAACGAAGCACAAATTAAAATGAGTTGAATATCGAAAGATGTTCAGCGTTGAGGAACCGGACCGCGTGGGGGCTACTTTATCAGAACAAAAGCGTGGATACTATAAACATTGATTTGGTTGGTTGGTCGCTCGCTTTCATTTTGACCGTGATCGTGGTTTATAGGTGATCATGGAAGAAGAGAAATTTTCTTTTCTTCCTTGAAAGGTGATATTCTCGAGACCTGGACACCAGCGCATCCTTACATCGAGGCAAGGACAAAAATGCTGCAAATTATTACACAAAGGTTCATTATTTCTGTATTAGATAACCCTTCTACGCAGATCAGTGGTCTATAATTATTATTAAGCCCCGTCCATAATACATCTAGTAAATGATAAAAACTTGGTGCATCTTACCTCCCAAAAGGGTTCACAATTTAACAGCTTAGGACCCCACAATTTTACAGTTTATAATTGGTGAATGTTGAGAAATTTTCTAAAAATTTAAGAACAACAAAACAAAAAACTTAGTAAAACGGCAGGTTGAATAGGAAAGAAATAAGGCTCAGAGGCCCCATCAGGTATTCAGTGATCCTTCGAACCTGGTAATTGTATTTGAGGTGTCCCGAACAAGCTCCATTAGATTTCAGCAACGTGAGTCCATTAGGAAAGAAATTAGCCTCGGAGGTTCCAAATTGATCAGAATAACACGAGAACTGAGAATATTACAGCAATATAAATATCCAGGTTACTCAGAAGGAGTAACACTTGGACCACCAAGAAGTTTCAACGACCCTCTGTATGCTGCAATTTGAAAAGAACAAGAACTTTTTGACCAAACTTTTCGTACAGATATATCAAAAAGCGTTAAACTCAAGGAATTTCAAAACGAATTTCCATGAAGGAATTTTGAATTCATTGCAAGTTTAATTTTCTTGGAAAATTGGCTAAAATGTTACGACCTTGGTAGAATCGGAAGTAATTAACCTTCTGTTGTTGAGAAATAATAATTTAATTAAGAGTAATTCCTAAGTAATTAGTAATCAATTATTTAATAAAGTAATATAATTGAAGTAGGTGTTTACCTACCTACGCTTCACAAGCCCAATAGTATACAAAAGTTATAGTAAACTCGATTTGGGAAGTCAGAATTCCATTGGAATCAAATTGTCAGCTGAGCCAATAGTCATAGTTTTCAAGGCGGTCCTGAGAAACTATTCGCGATTTCAGATAAGGATGCGAGCCTAGCGGTGGCAAAATGAACTAAGTAGATACTGACTCCGACTCTCGTGTCTGTATCGACTCTGTGTACCTATCTGAACCTACCTAATATTCTTTGAGACTGTCTTCTCTCGTTTTATTTCCATTCGTTTTTTCTGTGATGGGGAAAGCTTCCTCCAAAACCAGACCACGGGATGGTCAGCAGAAGGTACAGTAATACATGCCCTAATTAGAAATATTTTTTGGATAGATGGTCGAATGGTGCCTCCCTTCTCCTAATTAGGTACAGTTACATAAGTAACTACATACCCAACATTATACTTACGCAAAAGTTTTGAAGTTCATCTTACTATGAATGTGGATTGGTAGAATAGTAACATATCATTAAGGAATATGACAGGCAATATGAAATCGAGCAAATTTAGATTTAAAAACGCTGCAAATTATTTCTGTCTTCTCTCATGTTTTATTTCCAATTCAGTTTTTTCTGTTTTGATGGTGGATTGGTAAGTAACATATCATTAAGTCTAAGATGGCCACAACCTATACTTCTATAATTATATACGCATGTATATATTTCTCGATTTGAGCTCCTATCTATTCAAATAGTTATTGCCTTAATAATATCATTATCTAAGTACGTACGAAAAGTCGAGAGGATATGTTATTAAATATGCGTAGGAAAAGCTTTGGTATTAACACACAAATATGACCTTGAAAAAAACATATTCATGCCTCGAACGAACGCCGGCGCCGTACCCACCACAATCCGCGGCGCCGGCGCCTCCTCTCACTCCACCCCCCCGCTCACCCCCCCCCCCCTCACCACCCACCGTGACCCCCTGCCAAGCGAGCCAGGCGTGCGCGCGTCGAAAGACACTTTTTTGCCCGTTTTTGGCCCATAGTATCTATGCGAGTAAAGCGATCGGGATGGTTAAACGTTAGGACCAACTAGACCCCAAATGGAGTCGATGTGCGAAAGAACGGGTTTTTTAAGTCAATTCTTAGGCCTTTTATGGCCCGGACGGCGAACGGCGGACGGACATTTCAAATTTGGATTCTACGTACCTTGAAACGTAAAGTGACAAAGTTTGAGGGGGGGTTATAAAAATTTTTTGCTACACGATCACATAGGCTTATTATTGGAAATAATAAACCAAAAATCGACCAGAACACAAGAGCTCCTCGTTTGTTCCCTGAACAGACGTTACAAAACTACCTGGTACTAACTGGAACACAGAGAGTCTGCCAAACCAAATGTTTACGTTGAACAGGGAACCATGACAAGGTAAAACGAGGTCGACAATTAGGTTTTTAGCCTTGCCTCGATGTTAGAATGCACTAGTGTCGAAGTCTCGAGAATATCACCTATATCCAAAGACGAGGATGGATCACGGCCAAAGTGAGAGCAAGCAACCACCCAACCAAAACATTATTTATAGTTTCCACCCTGTTTAGTGATACTGATAAGTAGCCTCCATGTAGTCCGGTTCTAGGGGTTCCTCAAAACAGAACGCATCTAGCCTATTGTATTTAATGTTCGTATTTCATTATTCAAATTCAACTCATATTTTAATTTGTGCTACTTACGGTCTTACATCCCTTTGCACTGAACTCCTAAATTGCTAATTCATATTTCGAATAGCTGCTTCAATAAATATTGCCAATCCCACTGCAAAAGGACACTTGACTGATCAACTACGATTGATAAGTAGGTTCTTTGTTTGAATTAATCAAAATTATATCGTGAATTCGTACCTAGGCATAATTTAAATTTAATCCTATTCTTACGTAATCATTCCTCTTCTACCAACACGTTGTTTTGTCGTACCTTCAGTAAAATTACTCTTCCTACGGGACAACAGCACGAGGTTGTCATTGTCTCACTGAAGTGACAGGCAATGGAATCATCTTCTGTTCACGGCTTTGAAGCGATGGACACGATTCAAGGTACCCAAACAATATGAATAGTTATTATAGACATAGTTGATAATACTCGTGTTATACATGCCTAGTGTTAAGTGGACCTTACGGAGAACAACCCGATCGGACCCGAAGTTGGCCGGCAACGTTCCTTCGCCTTCGGTTCCCCTATCTACTCAAATGCACAAAACATGTGCTCAATGCACAATCATCCACTCGAGCATGGATCGGTGAAGGTTAGGCCTGTAGTTTCGAGGGCGGTCAATGTGTTTTGAAATTTTATGTCTTTACTTTGGCACATTAACGAAAAAAGCGTTACGTTTGGATTTCTGATGATTTCCACTTACAACCGAGTCGTTGCTAGGGAAATGGTACTTTGTCGTTTTTCATCCCACAAAATTCGTTGACCATTCGTTCGAAAGCTCTCGATTTATCCAACCATATTACGTTAACTACTCCGAAGTGAGTGGCCAACAAGCTGAGTTATGAGCATGGTTATTTGAATAATTCTGTGCACTCAGGTGATCATTCTCAATAATTGATATTGTGAACATGATTGCAACCGCTTGTTAATGTCTGATGATTTCATTGAGCTGGTGTTTCGATGATTTGATTCATAGCAGGTGATCCAAATATAGCGAGAACGGTTTGATTTGTGAAGCGGTGGTTAAATAATTTCAATAGGTAATTTCTATACTTTACACTTTAGGAAGCTGTAATTTCGTATCTAGCCTCTTTAGGACATTTACTTGACCCAGGGTCCAGATCAGCTGGGCGGCTCTTAGAGCTTGCATACGAGTCGGCAACACATGCCATTCTGCAACTAAAGACATGAAATGTCCCAATGTGTTGCAGAATCGTATGCAAGCGTTGGTTACTCGGTCACTTCTGTCAGTTAGGTCTGTGGGCAGTCATTCTGATGATTTCCGCTTACAACCGAGTTGTTCCTAGGGAAATGGTACTTCGTCTTTGAATTAGGCTATGGAAAAAGGT
This sequence comes from Adelphocoris suturalis, assembly GCA_030762985.1. NCBI lineage: Eukaryota > Metazoa > Arthropoda > Insecta > Hemiptera > Miridae > Adelphocoris > Adelphocoris suturalis. The sequence goes on from CM061040.1 coordinate 11,268,227, forward strand.
GGTTAGGGATGGGCGGAGGCGGTTCTGGCCTCAGGCCGGAACCTCCCTCAACCATCACTAGACGTCTCTAATAATCGTTTTCCAATGTCTAACCAAATCCAAAAAAACTTGACTCTACTACTCATTATGAAAAATGTGATATCGGGGAATCGGGGCTAGAGTGAAGTTGGGTGATTTCCAGTAGAAGGGCAATTTTCAGCTTCCAGTTTTCAGACAAAATACGAGGGCTCAAAACTTATTTTTTCAAGTATTTATTCGTTCTTCGGATGTAAACTATTAGTGATGAATAGTTTTTAGAGGTCAATATTCATTTTCAAGCCTAAATTGCGAAATTTGAATTTGATACATCCATGGTACTGACAATGCTGCCATGGGACTGACTCAAAAAGGATCAAATCTACAAAAATCGATTAGAAAGTAAATTTTATTCGAAAGCTTTGCACGAAGGAATACATCAGTCAATCATTATTGTGTTCATCAGTCTCATACGTTGCATTGAAAAGGTATTTTTGCTTCATGAAGGATCATTCTGCCTTCTTTCTCTCCTCCTTCGCTCTGCTATACGTTTCAGCTCTGCAGCCGTAAATTTCTTTGCTTGGGCCATTTTGTGTTCCTGGTAAACACTATTGATTCACTTGATAAAGAGACGACATTGAATTTTCTTGGGATGGCTCCTCAGGTACCTTACTTGAAAGTGCTCATTACAGGTTTTTTAAGTGATTTTTGGATTAATTACAGACTGTGACGAAAAGAAAACCGAACTAGATTGTACTAGTCATCTTTCCCTCGCTTTCTTCTTTCCATGATCCCATTTGACAAGGCCGTTATTGTAGAAAAACAGTACATAACTGTTATATAAATTCCTAGCCAACACGTCCAAAGATATGTCACCAGTACAACAAAGCTCTATGACATTTCTGTTTTCGTTTAACCAAATAATCCAAAGAAGTGTTTGTGATAATTTATCAAAGCAAATGAAAAGATAAGTATCATAAGGTGGAGTTTTGAGAGACGGGTTTTGCCGCTTTACTTCCTAACTTTACTAAAAATGTTCCATCCATGGAACTGACTGGTATTGGGATTGAATTCATGAACTTCTAAACCTATTATCGATCAGTTACTTATGCCAACTATTTAAAGTAAATCGTGCTTGTTATCAGCATAAAAACAACTATAAGAAACACAAAAATAAGTTTTTAAATGTAAACCACAATTACAGAAACATAGAGGCATGGTGCTCACCTGAATAAAAATACCTTCTGCGCTCAATCATAGTTGGGCGAGAACTGGCGCAAAAAATGTTCCGAAAAATGTTGCAGCCTGGTACGCCTTTGGTGCCTCTACAAAACGGCACCAAAAAAGTCCGTATTTCCTAAAATGATAGACTGTGGGTTATTAAGTCAATAGACCCATGATACTGAATGTTTTTCTGGTTTCAAAGTTTATAACGTTGTACAGTAACATACTAATGTTTTTAAAAACTTGGTAACTATATGAACAATCGATAGAAGTATCCAAAAACTGGATTCAAAGGATTTTTTTCTCTCGATTTATGTTTTTTGGCCAAGTTTTAAAGTTAAGTATTGTAAATCAGAACTGGATTCACCCACGGGACTGAAATATTTCATGTTAAACATGAAAAAATTGAAATGTAACGTATTTTTACAAGGAATGTGTGTGCTTAAAGCCTAGATGATGTAGGATGATTGAGGAAAAACAGATTCATTCCAGCACTAAAATCATTGTGGTATCGTACCAGTTTCATGAAATTTGCCCTTCTACTGAGAATCACCCAGTTAGAGACGTTCACCCAGCGACAGTCCATTTCGACCAGATGTCAACCCTTTTTTAGGCAGTTGGGTCGAATTTTTGGGGTCTGGTGTTCAAAAGCCTGCTGAAAGAAAACCACTTCTGCTTCCTCCAACCGCCCCTTTCACCCCTACTTGCCGCCCACAACACCCTTTGCAACTGCCTAAAATCGAGGGTTACCATCTGGTAGAAGTTTCAGGTCTCTAGCACCAACATTTAATGGAGATATGGGCCGTAGCTAATTTCACTCGTGAAACCAGGCGTTGTTGGCTATCTTCGGTTTGCTCTCAGTAAGTGCAAGTCTCGTGTTGGCCCTCATGTTTTGCCTGGGGAAGGCACATAGGTGTGCTAAGGCAATAGAGACATCTATCAACAGGTTGCTTGGCGAAGTTCATTCAACCAGGGTAACCCATATTCGATGCTTTGGTTACACACAAACTTTCCTACATGGTATATTCAACTTCCTGATGATCTCGCTATTAGTACTTTTCCATGAAAGATTGCGTCTTTTACGATATTTGACTAGCCCCAGAGCCATTCAGTTAAATGTGGTAGCCACCCTAGCAGGGTTGACGAAATCAAATCAATCTATCAAATTATCCTACTTACGGTATTATGCTGGCTGAAATCACTCCCAGTAGTTGCCCCGTTCCATAGGATGTGATTTAACGAATTCCGATACATTATCTACTAACACGGGTACAAATAGCTGGCCATGGAGAAAGGATGCCATAAACATTCATCGATAAGAGATCGTTTCAGTCTAGCGTCAACTGGACGGTTGTAAGTTACCCTTATAAAACATTGTTTAATAAATGGTTTGTTCCCAATTGCAACGAAAAAAATATAGTCTGAAAGTCATTTATAAGGGTTTTTATGGCGGATATCCATCTGATTGTTTATAATGACTCATTTTGAAAATGGCTTGGGGTGTCTACTCTTTTAAGAAGAATTTAGTTAATTACCATTCGTAGAAAATTGCATCCATGATGGTATCCATTCTTAAATTATTACCTTCAATTGATTCTACATCTAATGAGTTAGAATCTTTCTATCCGACTGTTTTGATGTTTACCATTGCCATCTCCTGTGTATTGTTATTAAATGAAAATATCTTTGCAGAACCAGGAGTGATCATCAAGGAGCAGCTAGATGCTTCTGACTCACCTTCTGCTGCGGCTACGTCACTTCAACCCCACCTCCCTGTGGGCCCCCTGTTAAGGATTAGCCAACAAGCACATCTTCAGGTAACAGATCCAATATTCATCTAAAAATAGCCCACTATGTGGATATCCACCTCATCTCATCACAGCCACTCTTCTAGTCACTCGTTAACATTCTAATGAAGTAAACGTGACCACCTATTAGTAGCAAAATATCCTACTTAGGGCCCTTAACCTACTTCGACAAAACTTGGGTACTCCAAGTTAACTTTAACCCCCTCAATTGATCGAAATTCTGGATAACCCCAAAATGCATTTGACAAAGTCGATATCAGAGTGAGTCACAATGTAGAATCGATTATTCGGAGAAACTCCCTGGAATTATAGTTTTTAGCGTGGACATATGAATAATTTCATGAGAATATGCAGTCTTGGCGACATTTTTGGCAACATTGTTGTGATAAAACTACGTTCCCTCTCCTCTTCTGTGATAACACCCTTACAAATTATTTTCTTTTCGCTGCACTGATAGGTAACTTTTAAGCTTGTTGTGACATTTTTGGCTGTGGTAGTCTCGGATTCTTTGGTTTTAATCACACTTTGGGTTACATGAGAGCTTTAGCAATAAAGTACTTGGGATTTTAGAAGTAATATTTAGGTACCTCTAGTTAGGTGAGATAATCGTTCCCTAGAGTCCAACCAACCAAGCCTGGAAGATTCGAAATCGATCGATGAATGAATGTACGAGGATACCTGTCTACGTGTATGTTTCTTAATTGCCCTATAATTTATATTCTTTGGTGAACTGTGCTCACCTATGCAAGTTGTTGGTTTTCCGAGAGTTTTTGTCTTCGCATTCCCTTCCGTCAGACCGGAACCCCTTGCCATTTGGTGATACTACTACCTACGATTTGCCGAAACTTGGCTAATCCTTGAAAACATCTGTAAGATGCTAAATTAGTCTCAACATTCTCAGAATGGAATTAGTTTCACAATAATAATTGGAGATTGTACGTTTTACATTTGTTACTACTCGTAACATCCAAATTAGGACATCGATTTCTGACAGATACCAATTTTTGGAATCATAAGCATCCTTCTCGTATGATCAAGAATTGATTATTGTAGAGTGAAACAATAAGAATGAATTTAGGTAGGTTTGTTCAGAAAGATCGATGTGGAGTAGGTATCTTGGTACAGAATCAAGGAAATAAACGAAGTGTTGGAGCCATATTGTATTTGCTCCCGCCCTTTCTTTACTTCGCCCACGCTTTCTCAACCAATAGGAAACGAGGTAACACCACATAAATCGAGGCGTCACATAACTCCCTGAAAAAATAGGTAGTATTGAGAAAAAAATCGATTATCGCATTTTGTCAAACGCCAAATTTGCTGTAACTCTGGAGTTTCTCCCGAGTTTCCCCCGAGTTTGAGGTTACCCAGTTCTGTCGAACGGGCCCTTACAGTATTATGCTGGCTGAAATCACTCCCAGTAGTTGCCCTGATTCATGGGATATGATTTAACGAATCCTGATACATTATCTGCTAACACTAGTACACATAACTGGCAATGGAGGAAGGAGGCCATAAAAGTCTATCAATAAGAGATCTTTTCATTCTATCATCAACTGGACGCTTGTATGTTTTTTTTTCATTTTTTTTTAAGGGGCGTAGGAGGAGGGCGGCTCCTAGTGGTCCCTGCGATACTCCTGAGACAAGGGCCAACCCGGAACTGTTTAACACATTACTTCGGGTTGGCCCCTCTCTTTCTTCGGCCTTACGCCTCTTCTATCTTGACTTTTCGCCCTCGGGATGTCTCGTTCTTTATTTACATATATACATAATACATACATACATCTGTTATTAGTTTAACACACTAAGGTTTTACATCTCAATACTATTTGTATACTAGTACAAACATTAAAAGTCCATCTACAATTCCTCCTCCCATTCTCTGTTGGCTTCCTTCAGCTTCAGGACGGCAAAAACGAAGTTCTTAACTGCGTCCCAATTCTTCTGCTCTTCCAACATTTTATCCACTACCGTGTCCAGAGTCAGTTGGCCGAGAGTTACTATCACCTCCTCTCTGAGAGCCCTGCACTGGTCGCACACAAAGAACGAATGTTCCGCATCATCCTCTCCTTCTCGGCAGTACCAGCACGTGGGATCCCGCAGCTTCCCAATTTTTACCAGGAAGGTGCGGAAATACCCATGTCCCGTCAGAAACTGGGTAAGGTGATAGTTCACTTCCCCGTGTCTCCTCCCCAGCCATTTATCGATATCCCTTATCAGCCTGGCTGTCCACCTCCCTCGCAATTCTGATGCCCAGGACTCCCTCCATTTTCGAAGAGTCTCAGCCCTCTCCTCCCTTCTCACGAGCTGTGGCCGCTCTTCATCTTTTCTCAAGCATATCCTCTTTCTCTCGGCTGCCAGCAGGTGAATAGGGATAACCTCTGCCACGACCTGTGCTGCAGGGCTGGACACCGTCCGGAAAGCACTGCATACTCGCAAAGCTCCCCGTCTCTGAACAGCTTCCATCCTCGTCCGATATTTTGCAAAACGCAACGAATCAGCCCATATTTCGGCTCCATAAAGGCGAACATTGGCGGCCCCTCGCCGGCAAAACGAAGACTCCTTATGAGCACGACCAATGCGATTATGCTTTATGGACGCTTGTATGTAACCCTTATGGAACATTGTTTAATAAAAGGTTTTTTTCCTCACTGTGATGAAATAAGGATAATCTGAAAGTAATTTATTACTGTTTTTAATAACCAATTGATTGTATATAAAGACTCGTCTTGAAAATGGCTTGGGGTGCCTACTCATATAGGTAGGATGAATTTAGTTGATTCCCGTTTGTAGAAAATGGCATTCATAATAGTTTGCTTTGTATTCTTCAATAATTACCTTCAATTCTCTAGCTCATGATTCTATAGCTAATGAGTTAGAACCTTTCTATCTGACTGTGTTCATGTTTACCTTAAGAAAACGGAAGTTAGTGAAAAACGTTGTCTATTTCCACGAAAATTAAAGAGTTACAATGTTAAATCGATTTCGACAGTTAGGCCATCATCAGTAACAAACAATAACTTAAGTTATTAAGTTAAAGTTAAGTTATTAAGTTAAAAAAGTTATTGTTTGTTACTGATGATGGCCTAACCGTCAAAATCGATTTAACATTGTAACTCTTTATTTTTCGTGGAAATAGACATCGTTTTTCATTAATTTCCGTTTTTGATTGGGTTTCAACAACTTCGTCGCGAGTGTTTTAGTTCGTTTGCCTTATGTGCGTGCCGTAAAGAGTGGCGCTTCCTAACATTGGTGATTTTAGTGGATCTATAAACCTGGAGGATGGTCCTATTTTGGGAAATAGCCGACAGGTAGGACTACAGTAGCAGTGGCATGTCTGTCAGTGTCATGGCGGGTAGTGTGGCTGTGGGGATTTTCCCGAGAGTCGAAGGGTCTGGTCACGTCCGAGACTGGCGAAACAGGTAGAACATTACGCCCATTGCTGGTGATGGAAAATGAGTTAATTTTCTGCCAGTATTGGGTATATGTATATTTGGCACTCCATTCAAAAACCCACAATAGAGCCTCTGGGTCACAGTGGAGGGTTACTGAAATACAGTACCCAAAGTCCTTCTACCACCCTATATATATATATATTCGGCTCTCTATTCAAGTCTAAATTCTACAGCTTTTCCAAGAATAAGTGCCTCAGATGGCAGTGGAAAAACTTGTGCCGAAAGAAGGATAATATTAATGTACTCTTACAAGCTGCAACTGTTTGCTCAATGGATATACACCCTTTGGAAAAGTAATTTTTCTTATTTCCATAACGGGAAAAACTACCTCGAAATTTCAACTTTCCACTGGCATACTAAATTTTAGTTTCATTTTGCCAATAAAGGAGAAAATTATTGTAATGTTAAAAACGCCGTTTTTCCAAACAAATCGATGGTTTTCTTGAAAAACGACCCTTCAACTAGTTTGGGGTCGGTGTCTACCTAATTTTTCATGCTGAATCGAATAGTACCTTACACTTGCAGGTCTCTCCGACCCGTTATAACCAAGTTTTACACAATGACTAACTAGTTTTACGCCTAAAATCACACAAATTTAAGTATAAGAGAGGTTTAATGAGTACAACTTAGTTGTAACGAAGGTGGGGCGGTATGCAAGTGTTACCTACCATTCGATTCAGCGAGAAATACTTAGGAACCGATTCCTACCCCCAATCAACTCAATGACATATGGTGGGTCAATGTTCAAGAAAACCCTCAATTTGTTTGAAAAAAAATGAAAGTTTGAAAATTCTTTTTATGAATAGAGCCATAATGCAGTAATGATGTTAGTTATGTTAGGTAAAGTTATGAGGTGTGGTTATGTAGAGTTATAACTTGACACATATATATCTCTCTTATATTATAAGAATGAAACTCTGTGAGTCTGTGTTGCTTTCACGGCCAAACGGCTGAGTGGCGGGAGTCTACGAGTGTGGGATCTTCTTGGATTTCTCCGGGTCAGACTATTGGCTATTTCAAATTTTCTGATCCCACCCAAACCATGGGTGGGAGCACATTTTAATGCCGTTATTTTCGGCTTCTCCGCTTCCACTACCCCTCTAAACGGCCGTCGAAAATCCGGAAAAATACCGGTTTCGTAGGTTTTTGTACGAGGAAGACGACGGCGCGATCGGATTGCGAAAAAAGTATCGGGAAATGCGTCAAAAAAATGAAAGAGTACGGACCCGTTTTCTCGAAAATTCCGATGAAAAACTTCGTTTTTGTCTCATTAAAATTGACCCCATAAAGAGACGTTTTTCGGGACGGTGTTTACATGAGAAATACAGTTTTGATTCCGCCGAATCTGAATCCGAAATTGAATATCGAAAAAATTGACGGGAAGTTGGACAAAATGCGAGGGGAAGGGAGGTGAAGCGATAAAATGATGAGCCTGCTGGGACAAAATGCATGGGGAAGGGAGGTGAAGCGATTAAAATGAGATGGCACTATCTCGTTGCCTAGACGGTAGCCAGTCGTTACTGTTTAGCCCTCAAAGTGGTTGAAAAAAAAAAAACCCAAAAATAAAATATTACAGCTAAGATTAGTTGTAAAATATGTTAATAACTATATACATGCTACTATATACAATCAGAAAAGCGAAATAAAACTACGACTAGTAGATGTATATAAACATATCACAGATCAGATATCACAGTTCGTAGTATAGCTCAGCGGCTCTCAGGTACAACAACAGGGATCGGACCTTGTCTGGTCCGGATAATACATCAACCCACTGAGGTGGCTGATGCTGGACTCGGAGGTCCACAAGGGCTGGGCAGTCCTCCAGAAAGTGACGGATGGACAGATCACCCCCACACCTCCCACACACAACATCTCGAGCTTCTGCACTAAGCAGGTGTCTGTGAGTAAGACGGGTATGGCCAGTGGCAACCCGGCTGACCACTATTCGATCCCTCCTTGGAAGTTGGGTTACGAAAGGGCCCACCGGGCTCAAGTCCTGAAGGACACCACGCAGACCAGTGACCTCACCCTGCCATTGCTCATGCCAGATGGAATTTGCTTTATGTTGCATGTAGGAGATTTGATCCTCAATGCGTATAGGCAACATATCAATGGAGTTATCACCAATGACTCTCCTTGCAAGGGCATCTGCACACTCATTGCCATGAATACCCACATGGCTCGGTACCCACATAAAAGTTATGGTTGAGCCCAATGTTGTGGCTTGGTGTAGCGATACACGTAGGCTTTGTATTAGGGGATCATCAGAATATGAGTCCCTAATCGCCTCGATGGTACTCAGTGAATCGCTACAGATCACATAATTCCCAACTCCCAATAATTGGCAGTGTCGAACAGCCAGTGTCACTGCCCACAGCTCTGCTGTGAACACAGACGCAACTGGTGGTAGGCGTCTAGTGACTTGGAAGTTGGGGCTCCATAGAGCAAGGCCAACACCATCAGGTGTCTTTGAGCCATCAGTGAATAGAAGAGTGTGTCCAGCATATCGCTGGATTGCCTCAGTGTAGTGACGTCTGAGGATGTGTGGGGGTGTATTGCCCTTGACCCCGACCCTCATGCGAAGGTCAACACGCAACCCAGACAAGGTCCAGGGAGGGGCAGGGGGCACCTCATATGGAACCAGAGGGTATCTCTCTATGCTATCCCACCTAGTGAGCTCCTGAACACGAATACCCAATGGGCGAGTTCGTGTTTGGAGCCTGGAATATGTCTCATCTAGGGAGGGTAGGGTGACCACTTCATGCAGGGGGTGCCCTGGGAAATAGCGCAATCGCTCTGCATAGCGAAGTGCTAGCAGATTTCGCCGAATTTTGAGTGGCTGACTATGCCCAAGCACCTGAAGGGAGGCCGTCGGGGTAGTACGGAAGGCCCCAGTGGCCAAACGAAGACCCTTGTTTAATATTGGTTCCAGCTTACGCAGCAAGGACTTTCTTGCTGAGCCGTAAACTGCAGACCCATAATCAATTCGCGATCGCACCACTGCATGGAAAATCCTCAAGAGGACGTCCTGCTGGGCACCCCAACGATAGTTGAAAAGAACCTTGAGCAACTGTACACCCCGCATGGCAGCTTGGCACAAGTACTCAATATGCTGGGTTCACCGCAGCTGGCGGTCAACTATGAGACCGAGGAAACCTGTGTGAGTGGAGAAAGGTATTGTAACTCCACCAATTGTGAGTGCATGCTCATCATGCGCTTTGCGTTTTCTGCAAAAATGGATGGAGGTAGTTTTTTCAGGTGAAAAACTAAAACCTTGCATCCGCGCTGTTCGATAGATGGTATCATTAGCACGTTGCAATGTGTCACACACATTCCTCAGATCATCGCCTCGGAGGAGAATTGTTAAATCATCCACATATAGTAAGGGACGAATCTCCTCTGGGATGTTATCAGCGAGACCATTTATAGCGACCATAAACAGGGTGCAACTAAGTACTGAGCCCTGAGGGATGCCGTTCTCCTGAAGATGGTGATCAGAGAAGACATTCCCTAGGAGCACCCTGAATTTTCTATATGAGAGAAAGCTGCGAAGGAAGCCCAGCATTGGCCCGCCCACTCCCCACAGCTGCAGCCTTTCTAAGATGTTGTGACGCCAAGTGGTGTCATAGGCTTTGGCTAGGTCAAAATCACACCAATAGCATGCTCCCTGACCAGAAAGGTGTCCTGAATGTAACTCTCAAAAGCTGAGAGTTGGTCAACTGCTGAGAAGTGTTTGCAAAAACCAGCCTGATACTGGCTGATAAGGCAGTTGCTCTCAAGAAACCACACCAGGCGGTAGTTGACCATTGCTTCCAGGATCTTGCTCATGCAGCATGTAAGGGAGATGGGCCTGTAACTGCCAGCTTCACAAGGGTCTTTGCCCTCTTTATGCAGAGGGACAATGACAGCCTCCCTCCAGGCAGAGGGATAGTCACCTGAGGCATAGATGGAATTGTACAGCCTCAAGAGAGTGCGCTTTTGTTCCTGTGGAAGATTGATCAACATTTCATAATGGATCATATCTTTCCCAGGAGCAGTCCTATTTGATTTATTCATTGCTCTCTCTAGTTCACCCATTGTGAATGGTATGTCAATTGACGGACTGGACGACGGAGTGAGCTGAGGGAGAGGTGCCATTTCAACCTCTGCCTTGTGTCGCCTAAAGTCATCCGGGTATGCATCATTACTGGACACTTGGGCATAATGAGAAGCCAGTGTATCAGCAACGTGCTTGGGTTCTCGAGCCACATCACCTTGAGGTGAGGTGATGGATGGAACAGTTGGTGAACAGTTGATGAAAGGTCAGCAAATAAGTGTCAGATGACCCTTTGATGCGCCTCCCTCGTTGCAGAGGAATGACCTCAATCACGGAGTCTTCCTTGAGACTCCTAGGAAGACTCAAGGATCTCCTAGGCAGAGCACGATCTAAGATATTGACAACGGATTGTGCCCTGTGAGGTATTTAGTTAGTGGTTAAGGGTGACTGCATCTTCAGTCTCCCCTAGCTTAACCAACTTGGCCAGTTTCTTTCCTTGTTCCTCAGAGGCCACTTTAACGTGGACCTTAGAGTTGGAAATGATCTTCATTTCTGTTGGTTTCCCAATCAGGTGCACCAACGTATTTCCGATTTTCAGGGGTGGAGGGGGGGGGGGGTTGAAACCATCCCCCTTGATCTCATCTGTATAAAAACGGGTCAAAGAGGTTATTTGTAACCTTTAGAACATTTTGTTGGCCTTTATTTTGTGACTTTTGTGAATTGTCAAGGGGGTCCAGAGCTGTTTGGTATATGGTTTAGAGCGTCACTCCTGTGATATCAGAGAACTGTGTTTGTTATTTTTCAAAATTTTAAGAAAACTTGAGTTGTTCTAATTTGCAAACCAAGTCAGGACTCAAGGATACTTATATTCCTCTTAGATAGGGGCCAGCTACCATGTACCTTAGTTTTCCATTTTCGGTTTATTATTTTCAATAATAAGCCTATGTGATTGTATAGCAAAAAATTTGTATAACCCCCCCTCAAACTTTGTCATTTTACGTTTCAAAGTGCGTAGAATCCAAATTTGCAATGTCCATCCGCCGTTCGGGCCATAAAAGGCCTTAGAATTGACTTAAAAAATCTGTTCTTTCGCACATAGACTCCAGTTGGGGTCTAGTTGGTCCTAACTTCTCGCCAGCTCGATCGCTCCACAGCCATTGGTGCTATGAGCAAAAAATTGGTGAAAAAGTGTCTTTTTTTAGGGTTTGAGTGTTAGACTGACGTACGCGCGCACACCTGGCACGCTTAGTGGAATTATGAAAACATTGGCAGAGGGTCATGAGGGGGGAGGGGGAGGAGGCGCAGCGCCTTGTAGGGGCCACGTCACCAGGGGCGAAGCAGAACGGCACCAGGGGCGTAGGAGAACGGATGTATATTACTTATACTTGAAATACCCATTAACATATTGTACCTTAAACAAGCCATAGTATATTTTGTATATTATACCATACTATAGAATGTTATAAATAATTATCTAGCCCATCTGGAATGCTATTCATTCATAAATTAAAATTGCATTACTAAAGCGGATTGGAGTCCGAACCCTCTGGATGAATAGCTATTTACTTAGAAACGTTTAATTCTTGATATTTAAAAGTAATCTCTCTAACGAAAATTTACTCATTGTATAATTTTACTTGAAACATTTCTTTCTTTTATATGCTATTTTCTGCACTACTGGTTTTGCTGTTTTTTTTTTTTTTTTTTTTTAAATCTAGTTCTGTCTATTCATACTTTGCTGCAGGCAATAGTTTGTATTCATGTTTTTTTTTCTAATATGGAATCAAGAATAGTTCTACAAAAGTTCGATAAATCGAAAGATTGATTTACTTGATTTCATCATTCCAACTACATTTCCAATGAGAAACGTCCCAAAAAGAGAAATTTAGTAGTTACCTAATTGCAAACGATGAAATAGTGGTAAGAATATTAAATTTTACCTTCATCCTTTATTACCAATTTCCCAAAAATGCAGAATTCAAAGATATTATTACCAATAATAATCCTTTGTGACTGTATAGCAAAAAAAATTTTATAACCCCCCCTCAAACTTTGTCATTTTACGTTTCAAGGTGCGTAGAATCCAAAATCTGCCAAGCCCGTCAGGAATTGTGACTGAGTCCCCAGCAGTAACGCCAATGGAAGAACCCACAGAAGAGAGCCTGAAGGAGCCCGAGAATGCAGCGTCAGGAGGAGGTAAATAATTTAAACCTTTGGAAGTAATACAGTAATACCCACTTGTACATCATGATCAACTCTCACTGTGCATATCTTGTTTCAGGGGAGGGTTCAGGAACTGTGACAGAGTCCCCAGCAGTGATGCCAGTGGAAGAACCAGAAAGAGAAGAGAGCATGGAAACACCTGTAGGCTCCGTGGGAGAGTCCCTTGCAGATCCTTCTCCAACGATGCCCACAGAACCTGTGTGCGCTACTGGTAATAATAAATTACAGTGTGCACTTAGAGGTGCTATCCTATTGATACATCGGAAATTATTATTTGCTGTCACACGTGTACTCTCTGATTTCAGGGGGTGAAAGAAGGGAGTCGTCAAAGGCAGAGGGCTTAAAAGAAATGACTGGTGAAAGAGATGAAGAAATTACTGACATACCTAAGCGAGTTCAGATTTACTCTGGATCGAAGACGGCACCAATTATTCTTCACGAGGGTATGTCCTCTTTGCGTTGTTTTCAACCGTACCCCGTCTGCGGTAGGAGGATCAAAGAACAACTTGAGCGCCACATACTCATCTCCCACAAGGCTGCTGTAAAGGAACGTGGTGAGGATCAAATGAAAGCCCTCGCTAAGAGGGTTGGGAATTTGGCACGTAAGTGCATCCAGAGGATCCTGGAAAAGAAGATAATCAACGAGTATGGGAAAAACTTCTGGAAGAAGCGCCAACAGAAACTGGTGAGAACTCTTTACAATTTTGGGATAGAGGTGATACCGGCGGGATCATCTTTATCGCAGGTATTCATGGACAAAGTGGAGCATACCTACTATGACCCATCCTGGGAAGCTAAAAGCAAAAATAGTTCGTCAGCCTCCCATTCTTCTACCTTAGAGTCCATTGACTCACTTTCCCCGCCTAGAAAGAAGAACCACAGAAGAGTAGAGAAGGCAAGAAGGAACACCAAACCAGAGAAGTATGTAATTAGTTTCCTGTTTGTTTCAATTCATCAAATGTAGTACTGTTTATACGATGATGTTTTATGATGAATGAGGAGGTAATATAAATATATTCCCTTGTCCTTTAGGAAATCGAAAATGACGCCGACAAAGATAAAATCCAAACAGAGAAATGGGAGGGAGAGGAGGGCACACGAGAGGAAATCCGAAAAGAGCCACAGGTAAGAAATTCACACACATTGATTTGTCACACGAATATACTTTGCCATTAATATTAATGATAATGATAATAATAATAATAACAATAATAATGATAGTAATTTTGCGCTTTCTTTCCTTGTTGCAGGCCACGCTAACGGAACCAACATTACAAGATGAGGAGCAAGAGAAGACACTTCAAGAGGAGACACTGCAACTAGATCGGACAGCAACCACTACAGAAAAAATAAATCCGACAACAAAGAAGGCATTTCAAGAGGTAAGAATGAATCAGTATCGACCACTAACTTATTCATTCTTGTTCATAATGTGTCCACGAAGATAGGACACGACACAAAATGTGTCCTTATTCAATACAACAAATAATTAAGGTGTGTCCTGTAATCTGGGATACGGAAGCGATTGTGTCTGATTACACTAGACTCATTGGGACTATGTGTCCGGGATTATTAGACACAATGTGTCCCAGTTCATTGGACTCATTTATGATAATTATCTGATTAATTAATTTAATTGGTCAATGAATTAAATGATGTATAATTAATTGAAATATTATTATAACTATTATTCGTATTATTTATGATTAGGTAAATAAATTTTATTTATTGTGGTTATTCAATTTATGAGAATACATTATGATATAATCGATAAAGAAATCTACTAATAACTAATAATATTATTTATTACAGATTCACGTCTCCTCAACGACCTCAACGTCAACACTCTCCGTGCGGCAGTCTCTAAGACAGGCGGGACTGGACTTGATTATCCCATAAGACAAGGAGACAGAATTCCCCGAGAGGCTTGAAAAGAATGGAGGAAGGTGGTTCACAGCAGGAATCTGGTAAGGATGTACATTACCTCAGTTTTAAAAATGATGTCGTATGCTTACCAGCGCATGGACCCGGAGGTGAGACAAGACTGGAGGATGGTGGCAACATCCAAGTATATTATGAAATATGAGGAGCATGGAACGAGGGCAAGTTCAGCTAAGAACTATTCTCAATATATGTCTAAGACTCTAGAATTTATGAAACAGTGGTCACAGGAGGAGGGGTGGGAGAGGAGCCTATACGACCGTATCAAAGGGGCAATGAATTTCTGGACCAGATGGTATAAAGCACATCATCAGAAAGTAAGTGCCGAGATGATGGAGAGGCAACAGCTATGGACCAGGTTGATCAAAGAGGAGGTGGGGGAACAATCCGTGATCTATCCATTAAGATCGAGATAAATGCTTTAGCAGCCCTCGACCGACTCGAAACTGGGCTGTTCTGAGGAAGAGGCGTCATTTCCATAGCAAAACAAATGGTTCCCGATCCTTGTCATTGGCATATTGGTGCTGAGGTGGCATCAGCAATGTGTCATAGCACGTCAACGGCTGAAAGGCATTATCGCCTTCCCATCAAATCAACTATATACCAGCAATACATGCAAGTGAAACAGCTAGCGACACACCAAGATGAACAGGAGAGCGAAACGCCTGCTCTTGAGCTGTCACAACCATCACTTCCTGGGACCCTGGCAACTCCAGAAGTAAAGAAGAGTAAAAGGAGTCCCCACCTCCTCAACCCGTCGAACCGCAGCCATCTCAAGAAAAGACCTTCACAAAGAAAGAAGCGCCAATGCAACCTATAGAGGAAGAACAGCAAAGTAAGAAGACTAAAAAGAAGAAGAAAAGGAGTCCCCCACCTCCTCAATCCATCGAATCACAGCCATCTCAAGAAAAGACCAAAAAGAAGAAAAAGAAAGAAGCGCCAATGCAACATATAGAGGAAGAACAAAGTAAGAAGACTAAGAAGAAGAAAAGGAGTCACCCACCTCCTCCACCAGCCACCTCCGGGCCACCACCGCCACCTCCAGAACAAGCAAAAAAGAAGACGAAGAAAGAAGCGCTAATCGATCCTGTCCTGCTGGACATGGAGAGAAACCTCTTCATAATCTTCGGCGAAGACCCCTTCCTCAATTTGCCTACCATAGAAGTGGCAAGTCAAAAATTTGGGGTACCATTAACAGAAAAAACTTAAGATTATCTTAAACTCAAGTACAACCTAGAACTATTAGTTAAAAGGGGTCATGTCGTTGCAGCTTATGCCTATCAATCCGAGGGCAAGGTTTCCAGTTCAATAAAAATTATTGCTGGGGATATAATGAAAATCAAATGTGTAAGATGATAGAGGTAGCAAAACGTAAATTTAAGGAATTTGTACTCAGCAAATCAGCACCATTCGTTATACTGCCAGATAGTTAGACTATATCCTCTTGCTCCTCTCTATTGTACATAGTTTACTGTTAATTATTCAAGTTCGAAAAATTTTTATATGTTATACATTTTTATATTTGCACATAGTTATAAAATTGTTCATAGTATTTAAAACTGTAAATATTGTAGAGTTTTATACGGCGTTTCCGCTATTGACGTAATTTTACTCATTTTTGAAGTTTGTTAAATATATGTATATATAAGTAAATTTTATAAGTATATAAGTACATTTCTATATTTACGTACATAGTAATATAATTGTTCATAGTATTAGAAATTGTAAATATTGTAGTGTTTTGTACGGCGTTTCCGCTATTCACACGATTTTACTCATTTTTGAAGTTTGTTAAATATATATACAAGGAAATTCTATACGTGGTATACAGTTATAATAAAATAAAACTGATTTTGACTTATTTAGACAAGTGGTACTGTTTCTTACAATAATAAAGTTTGTTATTATTGAATTCTTGCATTTTCTTTTCATTTCCTTAACCTTAGCATATGTAAGAGTGATGGTGGATAGTATGGTGGAATTTAGTAGTGTATAGAGCATACTATAGTAAATAAATCCGAAACAACTAATCTCAGAACAACTATTAATTTAGGGAACGTACAACAGACAAGTAATGCAGGTTAGTATACCCGAGTAATTTTTCTTGAGATGTATAGGTGTGTTGCTGGTTATGTGGGATGTCCCCACAGGTCTCAGAAGAAATATCAATTTAGGGAATATACAGATGAGTAAGTAATGCTGGTTAGTATACCCGAGCAGTTGGCGAGTTGTCTCACGGTGACGGTGCTGTTACGCCTTGACGAGTAAGAGGGCTGTGGTGATGTGCGCAGAAGGTCATGATTTAAAATATATGATTGTTGGTTACGCTTTGTATGGAATAGGGAATAAGGAGAGGGAAAATTTGTCACCGTGATGTTTTCAGGAAAACAGTGCCTTCCAACGAGTGGTGAACGATTTTAGTGGGATTAAAGCTAACAGAGTTACAATTCCTTCGCAACAGAGCGGTTGCAGGTACATGAAAAGGGTGTTACACGATGTTCGTAGATGCGAACCAAAGATAAGTTAATTAAATTAGATACCTATGTATATTTTGTATTTACCTAGAGCTGAGCTGCAAACTGAAGATTATCAAAGTAAAATAAATCACCTTATGCAAAAGGTTATAATACACAAATCATAAGCAAAAGTAGTTATAGTAAACTCGATTTCGTGAAGTTCATTTTGTTACATTTTCAGTAACTTTTACCTGATCTTGATAGAACCTAGTCTCTAGCATTCCACCGAAGCAAATCCTGGTTTATTTTACGATGTATGCAAGTAAAACGCCAAAAATGTTACCGGTTACGGTATCTTCACAATCTTAGGTAGTAAATGCAAGAGAAAATATTGCCGGAAGCTCGAAAGATCTGATACAGATAAGAAAAGATAATGGAGAAGCGGGAGAGGGGGACTGGTCACATCGAGTGCGCATGTGCGGGACCAATAGTCCCGGAAAAAATCCAGAACTGTTAGGACTAGTCTTGAACCGTCTCATCGAACAGCGCGAACTGTTGGTCCAGGACCAGTTTCGACACTGTCCGAACTCACAAAAGGGGGCGTGGCTTGAGTAGAATGGTCCAGGACTGTCTGAACGAACCTTAAATTTCCTGCCGAGCGGTTTATGGCGTTTTAGTTCTTGGTCCTTGCACGAGCTGCGCTGCTAACCACGCTCCAGTTTTTAACGTTGAGTCCGCTTTCTATAGGTAAGTATTAGTCAACTATGCACTCACTGGGCCAAGGCGTACCTTACCTCAATTTGACCAATCACATTATTTCGCTACTCTGTAAGGAATGCGTTTGAGGGGGGCCGCTAAAGCACTCGGAAATGATTTACAGCCGCGGTAAGGAGGGAGCCACCCGTTGGCACTGTCCGAGGGTGAGACACTCCTATTGTGTAATATGTATGTATATGATGAGTTGAATAGTTTTTTGGACATCACTCTGAAGCTAGGCTTCATTAGAAGAGGGACGACCTGTTGGAATTGATGCAGCAGAGTTGGGAACAACCCAAGCTTGAGGGAAAAAAAAAGAAAAATAATAATAACTGCATAAAAATTCGTTTCAGACCATTCTAAGGACAAATCCGTGAAAAAAAGAAAAAAAAAAACATAGGTCTGTGTGTGTGACAAAGTTTGTCGACGATGATGCCCTGGCCCTAACCGATTTTTGAGATTCTTTCTTTGTTCGATCCCAATTTTAGTCTAGTTGTGCAACATATCTTGGAAATTTTGAATTGTATGATCAAAGGGGGGTGGAGAGGGAACGCCGAAAATACGTGTTTTTTTCAACAAATGTTGTTGACGCCACCCAGGCCACAATTCTCACCGGATTTTCGTGATTTTTATCTTGTTCGATTCCAATTTTAGTTTAGTTGTGCAACAAACCTTGGGAATTTCGGATTTTTGTTGTGGTGGGGGTGGAGGGGATAATTACTCATTCTTTCAAGCTCTGCCCAAGCTAAAAATCTCGAACGGTTTTCGTGATTCTTATTTTGTTCCATTACGAATTCAATATAGTTTTGTAAAATATGTCAGGAATTTCAAATTTCATCATAGGAGGGGTGAATGGAGGTGGTAATACTGATAAATCATGATGTTTTAACCACTATGAATTTGGCCTGGTTTTGGAACGTAGGTATACCAGGAGTTTCAAATTTAATTATGGAAGGTGGTGAATGGAGGGTTTAATATTAATGAATCGTGAAGTTTGTACTATTCTCATCTGATTTCCATGTCAGTTTTCATTCTTTGTTTGATCCAGATTTTAGTCTAGTTATGCAACCAAATCATTTCAAATTTACTGTCGGTGCAGGCGTGAGGGGGGATTGAATAATCACGGGAAATAACAAGTTTTCACGGGATCCAAAACACTCAATAACTTTATTGACAGGAAAAACGCTGCAAATTATTTCACAAAGGTTTATTATTTTTTCAATTGAGTATAATCGTAGTTTTAGGTGGCTTGCATACGTCATAAGGCCTATACTTCTACAATTATATACGCATGTTTATATTGCGAAGCGTTTGGTTCGGTTTGAGATCTTTCCAAGGAATGGCGGAGGAAGGTTCGCGGATCTTGTAGTGGCTGGGGGGGAGGGGGGGGGGGGAGAGGTCGGGACGTGAGTAGTGGCAGATCCACACAGAAGGTATTAACTCAATCATGGCCAGGGGGGGAATAAATCGTATCCTGTTTCTAGAGCTTCGTTCTCAGTGCGCGTTCTGGGAGTTCGGAACGGTTCTGGGCAAGCGCAGTAGAGTTTTGTCGTTCGCAGTGCCAGAACGCCCAGTTCCGGAACGCCAAGAACGCCGAGTTCTGCGTTCGCAGTGTCTTCGGAACCCAGTTCCGAACGGTTCTGACAGTTCCCGTTTTTTTTCGGAACTGTGAGAACTCGAACGCAAGGACGTAGTTAACGCATGCGCATTTCACTATTTTTCGGATCTCGTGGAATAAACAACTTTCGTCTTCATCGACTTTATTCATTAAACAACCTTAGGTATATCGTTTTATTTCGCTCGTTTTTATTTCGCTTCATCGATCATAACAATTTCAGCTTCATTCTCTTTCTTTCATTTCATTCTCTTTCAGTCTCTATACGTTACCAAACTATTCTATAATTCGAAATGTCAACTAGCTCGTCAAGTACAGATAGCGATAATTTCGACGATGGTGTTCCGTGGTTTGTAGACGATGAGGACGAGATCGAAGTTATAGTTGGATCTCGTCTACATCCAAGAAACTCAACTTTTTTTGAGAAAATCGTGCCAAGGTTTGACGACGAAGAGTTCGTTTACCACTTTAAAATAAGCCGTGGGCTTGCGGAAAAGTTAGCCCACCGTTTTCAGGCCAGCACCCTCTACTATCACCACTTCGGTCCTTATGGCAAGGTATGGCAAAAAAAAGTTCCAGTCATGCAGCATGATCGTACGAGCGAATCTCGTAAATTATCTTAGTACCTATATTACGTTAGGTACATAGTTTTGAAATTAGAACACTTTGAAATCGTAATAACCAACATTATGGCAACAAAATTCGTTCTAAATAATAATCTGCGACTCAAAAAAGATTTGGGAATTTTAGCTTTTTTGGGGAGCTTTTATCGATTTTCAGCAAATAATAATGAAATGTAAGTAGTAAAGGGATGTTTATCTCAATCCTAAGGATAGTTATCTTCTGGAATGACACATGCGTGTATACATATATGAAAACGCGTTAAACACTAGGATTCGTTTCAGAATGTCTCAAAACGGATTTCAATGAAAAAAATGTTCAAACATTTTTGGACCCATTGCAATAGCTTCATTTTCTGGGAGCACTGGAAGGTAACACGAGTTGAGTGAGGTTACAAACAACACAGGTTATTCCACTTCCAAGTTCTGAAATCGTTCGCAGTGCAGAACGCGGTTCCACAAGTTCCGGAACTCCCTGGGACTCCCCGTCCCAGTTCTCATGAGTTCGAGAACTGTTAGAACGCGCACTGAGAACGAAGCTTAGGACGCTACCTACAGTTCCCGAAAATTCCCAGCAACTATGAAATGACCTACCTACCTAATTTTTGTTTTTCACATTCTTTGATTGATCGTAATGAACATTGTCACTAGGCTTATGTCAGTCTAACACTCAAAGTCTCGAAAAAGGCACTTTTTCACCTATTTTTGGCTCATAGCACCCATGGGTGTGGAGCGATCGAGCTGGCGAGAAGTTAGGACCAACTTGACCCTAAGTGGAGTCTATGTGCGAAAGAACGGATTTTTTAAGTCAATTCTAAGGCCTTTTATGGCCCGGACGGCGAACGGCGGACGGACATCGCAAATTTGGATTCTACGCACTTTGAAAATTAAAATAACAAAGTTTGAGGGGGGGGGGGGGGGTTATAATTTTTTTTTGCTATACGGTCACATAGGCTTATTATTGATAATAATAAACCAATAATGGGAGAGCGAATTAGTACAACGGGACACGATAACAGAATGAGGTCCTCTCTAGTTCGTCCGCAAGACGTTTTAGAGGCGAACGCGCTGGTGGTCATACAGTGTTAACATAATCCAGCAATACTCAACAGATTTGACAGAGGTAAATACATCACCTTTAACAATAATTGCGGGAGTTCAGATCGTGGATCGTAATATCACTTGGGAATTGAGGAATAATAATATGGGATAATAATCTTCATTGTTCCGTCATGAAAATATACAAAAAGCTGGATCAAACACAGAGCGACTTTAGTGCTGTCTCGGTGACTCTCGGAACTAAGTTTCTTGCTCCATTCTTATCTTGGCGGCAATTACTAATTTGGGTAGGGCCAAACAGGGATAATTCCGAGAAATTACATTTTGTTTTGTTTTTGTAGGTTTCTAAGAGCTGGTTGTAAAAAACTTATTATATAAAATTTGCTTAGGTTGGTACCAGCTTGGAGGTTCCTTTAGCCTTGGTGGTCTTAAGGTTGAGTGTTGGTGATGTAGGAATAATAAAGAATTACTCCTTTTTCCCTGTCTTGCTGTACATTTCGAGTCTATTATAGCTTAACTCTTCATCAGGCATCTCAAATTTAGGATGACATTGTACCTAACAAACAAGAACATTGTTTGTTAAGTTTTACAGGATGTAAAGCGTGGGGTAGGTATCCCTACCCTTATATAAGGACAGTCATAAGGTAAAGGTAAGAAAAAAGGATACAGAGCAGAGGAAGAGAGAAAAAAAGAAACAGGAAATTGAAAAAAATTATATAAATTCAGGTACCTACCTTAATTTCAGGTGAGGTTAGTTTAGGTATATGTGGGAAAATTGTTTCACCCCATTGTTTCACCCACATATACCTAAACAAACCTCACCTAAAATTAAGGTACCAGCCTAAATTTATATAATTTTTTCAATTTCTTGTTTCTTTTTTTTTCTCTTCCTCAGCTCTGTATTCTCTCTTTTTACCTTTACCTTAAAATTGTCCTCATATAACGACGAGTAGGGATACCTACTCCACGCTTTATATCCCCTAAAACTTAACAAATATTGCTCTTGTATGTTAGGTACAATGTCATCCTAGATTTGAAATGCCTGATGAAGAGTTAAGCTATAATAGACTCGAAATGTATAGCAAGACAGGAAAAAAGGAGTTATTCATTATTATTCCCACATCACCGACACTCAACCTCAAGACCACCAAGGTTTAAGGAACCTCCGGCTGGTACTTACCTAAACAAATTTTATATGATATTTTTTTCTTATTATTCTAATTCTCATACAAAAAAATTATATACAATTCATTCATAGGGACGTCCCTGTAATGCATGCATTACTTACCAATATGTTTGGGCATCAAGAAGATTCAACTAGATTTACTACAGACTAATATTTCGGTTATCCTTTGTGACACTGTAAACCATCCCAAGTATCTAGGTATGTTATACTTATTGATCCTGCGACACATTTTACACTTTAGCAACAAAACTAATGTTTAAAATGAAACTCTCTTATGGGCATCAAATTCGAATTCGACTGAGTCAGCTGCATTCAGAGTTTGGGTACCTACCTACGCATGTCGTGTAGATCTAAAGGACGTGATAAATGACCTAGTAATCTATACCATTTGTCACTTTACTATTATTTGTTTCTCAATGTCCCCTTTTATATGTCTGAAGTGACGCCAGCTGTCAAACCCCTGTGATAGATCATCCGCCGACTCTCTTTCTGCTGCTTCTTAGTCTCATATGAATGAGAAGGTAACCGCACTCGCTGTTTACACAACAGTGTGAAGTTTCTAACGATGGATGTGGGCGACGGAACGAATTTAATTTATTTTTGTTTTCATGATTTGATTTATTTTCAAAGTTAATTTTTCGTTTCCAAGATCAAAATTACTAATTTCATGTTTGATTATTTTTAGGCCCACATGTTAATTTTATTACTTAGAGATTTTTTCAGTCGAATAAAAACAGTCCGTTCTAAAACTCAAAACCGACCATTTCTTACAAATTAATTTCCATAAATATTATCAATTAAGTACAGCACAAAAATAACACAGTTAATAATTTACACGTCCCACAAGTACATCACGAACACGCACAATAAGTACCGTAAACCGGGGTGAAGGCGATCAAAATTTCAAGTTTTTCTATTATTTCTCCCCATTAAATGGATACAAAAATTCTGCAAAAAATAATATATATTCCTTCACATTTCACAATTGCAATGACATAATTACATTAAATTGATCATGTTATTTACCATTTTTTTTATTTATTTAAACACTGATCGGCTTCACCCCATGGGTAGGGGTGAAGGCGATCACTCATGTTTTTACACTTGAAATCGCCTTCACCTTTCTAGAAAGTTGAAGGCGATCAGAATTAAACTTAAAAAAAAAAATTTAATAAACATCCAAGGGCAGGAAAATTGGTTTGGAGGATTAAAGCAGATTATTTAGTAGGAAGATAAATGAACATGATTCAACGTGACGAGACATCAGTTTCAGAATGGTTGAAAATAGATTTCATTTAGGTATTTAAACTTTAATATCACACACCTTAGAATACAGGAACTTCAATTATTAAAACTAGAACTTATTAGTCAACTATCAGTCTTTTCAAGTTATTGCAAGCTATGAATACATCCATTAGCTAGGAAGACTTTGAACATAAGTGGTATTATTAGCAAAACATTTTCAGAGATAATCAAACTCAGCAAACTAGAATAAGTTAAAAGAACAAAAAACAAGTTTAAACAAAAAAAATTTGGTACCTATACAGTGATCTATGGGCTTGGCCCTGAGGCTATAAATAGAAATAGTACTATATGGTAATATAGAATATATTACCATGCTTTGAATTAACTAGAACATCATCTAGGAATTTTCAATGTATTTTCGACGCATGATCGCCTTCACCACTGTAAAATGAAAAACACTCATTTTGTACTGCATAGACAACACAGTTACTCCAAAAATTATGTTAGCAACGGTTTTCTCTTCTCTTACCTTCAAAGAACGAAAATATTTAAAAACAATTATAGAAGTTGAACTCTTAAACTATCACCCACAGAGGTTTTTCGGTTATGAACAATCTTGCCACGAAAACGAGATTCACAAAACTGGCTGATAAGGCACTAATAAGGTTAAAGAATGCGCTAAAAACTTCATCATGGTGTTGATAGACAATAGTGGATATGGACTGCACATTCCATGGAGCAATCAGTGATCACCCGCTAGGAGCACTAGAGTAATTAGTGGGCAAAATCAAAATGATCGCCTTCCCCCCAGTATATCGCCTTCACCCCGGTTTACGGTACCTTCTAATTAACAACAGATACAAGACACGAGGGGACAATGGACGTTTCTGAATTGACAGTTTCAATCCAGTTATACAGCAAACCTTGGGCGGTTAAGATTTAATAATGAGGGAGTAAATGGAGAGGATAATTATGATAAATCATGATATTTTCGTTATTACCTTTTTTTTTTTTAAATCTTTTGGTTTAGATGTGTAATTAATCAGGGATTTCCTTTTGATGACGGATTTTAGTTGAGAGGTGTGATAGAGTCCAGGACTCATAGGTGTGATAAAGGTGTGAGGGGTGGGGTCTTATAATACCGATATACCGTGATATTTTCTGTGGCACAAAAATGCGTACAGCGTAATATGCGTACGTGCAGGGGGAAACAGTAGCTATTGACGAGTGTGTCAGTTTGTCCAACTAATCTGAATTTTTACAAAGGGATTGACCACTTGAAGTTATGTATTTTTGAGATGCGAGCTTGCGAGAATCCAGACCATCAAACTATAAGCACATCATTCTGACCTAAACGTCCAACTAATATGAATTTTTACTAAAGTTATGTATGTTTGGGATGCGAGCTTGCAAGCATCAGACTACAAAAAAAAAAAAAAAAAACTCGGCCCTTTGGGCCTCGCAAGGGGCTCCGCCCCTTGACTCCGCCAGGGGGGCGATGGACCCCCCCGGATGTTATTATTTTGAGCCTGACTGCTAAAATGTAAAAAACATGGAATCATGTTTTAGCTCCTCGCTCTCACTTTATTATAGAAATGATCACGACGATTGAGCTCTTGTGAGATGATGATCTCCTAATAGAAACTCGCGAGTAAGCATTCACTTTATTATAGAAATGATCACGACAATTGAGCTCTTGTGAGATGATGATCTCCTAATAGAAACTCGAGAGTAAACATTCACTTTATTATAGAAAGAGGCTACATACGAAATTACAGCTTCCTATAGTGTAAAGTATAGAAATTACCTATTAAAATTATTTAACCACCGCTTCACAAATCAAACCGTTCTCGCAATATTCGGACCACCTGCTATGAATCACATAATCGAAACACCAGCTCAATGAAATCATCAGAAATTAACAAGCGGTTGCAATCATGTTCACAATATCAATAATTGAGAATGATCACCTGTGTGTAAACAATTATTCATATAACCATGCTCATAACTCAGCTTGTTGGTCACGCACTTCGCAGTAGTTAATATAGTATGGTTGGATAAATCGAGAGCTTTCGAACGAATGGTCAATGAATTTCGTGGGATGAAAAACGAGTAGTGTCAAGCAAAGCTGATTTCAGTGTTGCCAGGTTCCGGAGGGAGCCCAGGGGACCTTTAGAGGGGAAAAAGGGGGGAAAACGGGGGACTTTCTCAAACAAAAAGGCGAACTTTCTGGGGTCCTTTTCACTGCTAGAAACACGGTTTAACCTTATACACACACACACACACACACACACACACACACACACACACACACACACACACACACACACACACACACACACACACACACACACACACACACACACACACACACACACACACACACACACACACACACACACACACACACACACACACACACACACACACACACACACACACACACACATTTTTTTTTTACAAAACTCCCCTCAAAGACGGAGGGGGCACGCCATTAAATTGAAAAATGAACAAATAAAAAAAAAAAAAAAAAGTGGGGAGGACGCCCAGGTTTACCCGACCCCGGCTCTAGGGATAAGGGAAGTTGTAGGACGAGGAGGAAGAATGGGATGAAAGGATGTGCCCCTATAAAATGACCACCAGTTCAAGTAAGAACCCCTCAGGACGCGGGTGGTGATACCACGGAGTACTCCTGCCGAGATGCCCAACTCGAGTAACTCCGTGGCGCTTTTCCCGCACCACACCCCGCGCCATGACACGGTCGCGGCAATGACCTTGATGTTATTAGGTGCCACTCCTTTTAGCTCAGATATTGCTTGGCGCAGATCATTTCTATCATATTTGCTTTTCTTAGCCCGCCAGGTCTGCTCCATGTCCACGCTGCCACTGACAACCTGGACATCCAGGATAATGGCAGACCTAACGGGCTTGATCGCAACGATATCTGGCTTCTTGCCCTGGTCACTCGGCATGTGGTATAGTCTCTCCCTTTCGACATCCCAACCGCTAGATGACAAAGCAAGTTTTGGATCTTACATCAGGAATTTCAAATTTGATTATGAAAAAGGGTGAATAGAGGGGGTAACAGTAAAATACGATGTTTTAACTAATATCGTCAGCTTTTGTGATTCTTTTTTGTTCAACTAAGAATTTTGTCTAGTTTTGGAAGGTATACTCGTATTAGGATTTTCAAATTTCATTATGGAGGAGGAAGAATGGAGGAGGTAATATTAATAAATCATGATGTTTTAATTATTCAAGTCAGATTTTTGAGATCATTTTTTAAATTTGATTATAAATTTGGTCTATTTTATAAAAATATGTCAGGAGCTTCTAATTTCATAGGTACTGTAAGTTTTATTATTTGAATTTGCTGTTGGTGGAGGGAGTTAATTTGGTGGGGGGGTTCGAGAAGTCATGATATTTTTGTTTTTTCTCTCATTTCAACTCTCACCAAAATTATATAAAATCCATTCATAGGGACGTCCGTGTAATGCATGCATTACTTACCAATATGATTCATGTAGTTTTGCGTATTGGCGATAATTGTACTTTTCATACCGTACTTATAATAGTTAGGGCATAAGGTAGTAAGGTATTTTGAAGAGAAAGATCCTTCCATTATTCAATAGCAAATATCTCAGAACCATTCTTCCAAAGAAACAGAAGAATCGCTCTGCATTTGAATATTAAGACAATACCTTGTACATAAGACACAGTTTTACAAAAACCATGGGTTCACCTGGATGGGGCAAGGAATATGATCAGAGGAGCTTAACAATTGAATAAATGAATACTTCATGGCACTTTCTATGTTATTATATTATTTTTATTTTACAATTTCATACAATTCTGTCAATACAAAATAAAATTTCATACAATTCTCTCAATTTCTTGTTTAAAGGAAATCTGTTGAAAAAACAAAACAAAATTTAGATTAATTTGAAACTTTGTAGCTCATACATATTGATAAGTTAGTAAAAAGAAAATTATTATCAACTACATTAGGTACTGAGCTACCACATCAAGAGGCCTACAGCGGACCAAAATAATCTGAAGGAAATATTGAAAATTCATACTTACTTGTGAAATGAGACTGTGCAGTCTTCAGTTTTGCGATTCGTGCAGTTAAATACTGCACACACTTTAACCATTGTGCATTATCAAAGAAATTTCATGAGTAGACAAACTATAATAATACAATCTTTCATAATAATACAATCTACATTGCACATAAATAAACGATGTTGACCCCAATATGGCCGACTACAGACCGTTCAATTTGCAATGCGACACTAGCGCAACGAGTGGGTCTAGTTTACTATTACAATGTCTTTGTATGGAACATTGGTTATTTCTGCACTAAACGATGTATTCACCTCCGGAGTGAACAGTACCACCAAAACAACATTTTTTTAATTTTTGTCGCTTAAGTGGTTTCTGAAATAAACGATTCAATTATTTTCGCTGTCTTCAGTCATAAGGATTTGACAAAATTATCAGATCAGACAGTTATATCTTGATAACTGATAATGGGGAACTGTTGTTGTTGTTGGTGACCGGTAACTGTACTGAGTGACTAGAAATGGTTGGTGACACTAATCTAGCAAATTTTACTTCATGCTTTCATTTTTCGGGGTAAAGGGGGAAATATTGAGGTACCCCGGAGGCCTTCAGGGATCGGGGTAACGGCAGACTGAAAAGGGGAAAATTCCCCCTTTCGGGGTACCATTGGCAACATCAGTGATTTGTTACGCTAAGTATAAGCCAAAATTGCTAAGCAACCATAATGAACTAATATTGTGAAAAGAAGGCACTACAGTGTAGAGGTACCTATACTGAGTAATAGGTACTTGAAGCAGTAGGTACTGTGACAGTTACCGTCAGATCCAAGATAATGCGCGTCCATCCGTCACTCGCGTGACGGGTTGAACGTCATTCTCGAGTCTTGGAATGCTGTGTTTGGCGATAGATGAGAATCCGAGAACCGGAAAATGATCTTCTCCGAACATAGCACATATTCTATTAGTACGAGTTGTATCTTTTATGGTACTGTCACACCCCCCTCTCTCTATGAGTGCGGATTTAGGCCTCATTGCACCTCTGGGGGCGACCTAAGTCAGTTAGACGCATAGCATGTTAGACGACGCATAGACCTCTGATTAGCTGATGGGCTAGTGAAGTTGATGGGCTCCTAAAGCTGATGATTTCTATCGTATTTAATCTCTGAAGCTGAAATTAAGAGACGATTGAAATGATTGGCATATTTCTACTCAGCTGAGTGAGCTAAATTCTCGC
Source organism: Adelphocoris suturalis (assembly GCA_030762985.1). NCBI lineage: Eukaryota > Metazoa > Arthropoda > Insecta > Hemiptera > Miridae > Adelphocoris > Adelphocoris suturalis. The sequence continues at coordinate 11,297,164 of CM061040.1, forward strand.
CTGTTACCCCTAGGAAGTTGAAATTTGTCAGGGATACTCTCTGGGGCTCTAAGAGACGATTGCAATTATTGGCTTTCAGCTGAGCGAGCTAAAATCTCTCCTATTCATCCTAGGAAGTTGAAATACGATAGGGAGACTTCCTGGGACATTAAGAGACAATTACATTCACTGGCTCTTTCTTAATCAGCTGAGTGAGCTAAATTCTGTCCTATTCATCCCAGAAAGTTGAGATTCTCTTGGACACTACAAAACAATTGAAATTATTGGCTCTTTCCAATTCAGCTGATTGAGCGGAATTATCTCCTGTTACCCCTGAGATGTTGAAATTTGATAGGGATACTCTCTGGGACACTAAGAGACGATTGCAATTATTGGCTCTTTCTTAATTAGCTGAGTAAGCTAAAATCTCTGCTATTCATCCTAGGAAGTTGAGATTTGATAAGGAGATTTCCTGGGATATTAAAAGAAAATTGAAATGATTGCCTAATTCCTATTCAGCTGAGTGAGCTAAATTGTCTCCTGTTCATCCTAGGAAGTTGAGATTTGATAGGGATACTCTCTGGGGCACTAAGAGACGATTGCAATTATTGGTTCTTTCCTAATCAGCTGAGTGAGCTAAAATCTCTCCTGTTCATCCTAGGAAGTTAAGATTTGATATGAGGCCTTCCTGGGACATTGAGAGACGATTGCAATTACCTACTGGCTCTTTCTTAATCAGCTGAGTGAGCTAAAATCTCTACTGTTTATCCTAGAATGTTGAGATTTGATAGGGAAGCTCTCTTGGAGACTACAAAACAATTGAAATTATTGGCTCTTTCCAATTCAGCTGATTGAGCGGAATTATCTCCTGTTACCCCTGAGATGTTGAAATTTCATAGGGATACTCTCTGGGGCACTAAGAGACGATTGCTAGTATTGGTTCTTTCCTATTCAGCAGAGTGAGCTAAAATCTCTCCTGTTCATCCTAGGAAGTTGAAATTTGATAGGGATACTCTCTGGGACACTAAGAGACGATTGCAATTACCTACTGGCTCTTTCTTAATCAGCTGAGTGAGCTAAAATCTCTACTGTTCATCCTAGAAAGTTGAGATTTGATAGGGAAGCTCTCTTGGAGACTACAAAACAATTGAAATTATTGGCTCTTTCCTATTCAGCTGAGTGAGCGAAATTCTCTCCTATTACCCCTACGAAGTTGAATTTTGATAGGGATACTCTCTGGGGCACTAAGAGACGATTGCAATTATTGGTTCTTTCCTATTCAGCAGAGTGAGCTAAAATCTCTCCATTTCGTCATAGGAAGTTAAGATTTGATAGGAAGACTTCCTGGGACATTGAGAGACGATTGCAATTACCTACTGGCTCTTTCTTAATCAGCTGAGTGAGCTAAAATCTCTACTGTTTATCCTAGAATGTTGAGATTTGATAGGGAAGCTCTCTTGGAGACTACATACCAATTGAAATTATTGGCTCTTTCCAATTCAGCTGATTGAGCGGAATTATCTCCTATTACCCCTACGAAGTTGAATTTTGATAGGGATACTCTCTGGGACACTAAGAGACGATTGCTATTATTGGTTCTTTCCTATTCAGCAGAGTGAGCTAAAATCTCTCCTGTTCATCCTAGGAAGTTAAGATTTGATTGGGAGACTTCCTGGGACATTGAGAGACGATTGCAATTACCTACTGGCTCTTTCTTAATCAGCTGAGTGAGCTAAAATCTCTACTGTTCATCCTAGAAAGTTGAGATTTGATAGGGAAGCTCTCTTGGAGACTACAAAACAATTGAAATTATTGGCTCTTTCCAATTCAGCTGATTGAGCGGAATTATCTCCTGTTACCCCTGAGATGTTGAAATTTCATAGGGATACTCTCTGGGGCACTAAGAGACGATTGCTAGTATTGGTTCTTTCCTATTCAGCAGAGTGAGCTAAAATCTCTCCTGTTCATCCTAGGAAGTTAAGATTTGATAGGAAGACTTCCTGGGACATTGAGAGACGATTGCAATTACCTACTGGCTCTTTCTTAATCAGCTGAGTGAGCTAAAATCTCTACTGTTCATCCTAGAAAGTTGAGATTTGATAGGGAAGCTCTCTTGGAGACTACAAAACAATTGAAAAAGTTGGCTCTTTCCAATTCAGCTGATTGAGCGAAATTATCCCCTGTTACCCCTAGGAAGTTGAGATTTGATAGGGAGACTTCCTGGGACATTAAGGAGACGATTGAAATGATTGGCTCATTCCTAATCAGCTGAGTAAGCTAAATTCTGTCGTGTTCATCCTAGGAAGTTGAAATTAGATATGAAAACTCTCTGGGAATTGAATTGATTGGGTCTTTTCTGATCAGCTGACTGAGCTAATTCAATTGAGATATTCTTAACTTGAGACGCAAAACACATATTTCAAAGGGGAAAAATTAAGATGTATCCGTGTACCGATATATCTGCATGTAGTGTAGATACGCAACATCAGCTTACTGATTTCCCTAGGGTTCGGTTTGGGTGCAGAAGGTTATGGACGAGAAACGACATTTTTTCTGTCTTTGTTCGTTGTTTGAACTCCCTTTATCCCTAATTTAGGTTTACGACGAGTTGTCCCAAAAAGTATATAAAAAACATGGTATTTGAAAAAAAAAAAAAAAGAAAAAATGCCACCGCAGAATGTCACACTACATAATTTACTATAAATTGTGCTTCGTGTTTAGTATCAAAAATTTTGACAATTTCCTTCATAGAAATCCGTTTTGAGGCATTCTAAAACGAATCCTAGAGTGTTACGCTTTTTCATTTATAAATATACAGCTAATATTTGTAATAGACCCTGTGGGTGCAATGGGGGCCTAAATCCACACTCAATGATAGAGAGGGGTATGACAGTACCATAAGAGATACAACTTGTACTAATAGCATATATGCTACGTTCGGAGAAGATAGGTTTTCCTGTTCTAGGATCACCCATCCATCGCCAAACGCAGGCTTTCAAAAACACAGGAATGAAGTGCCCGACGCCCGTTGGGAAACAACGGAGCGACGGCAGCGCATTCCTTTGGATCTCGCGGGAACTGTCACATACTGGATGACACTCCGAGAATAATTGATGGATTTTTCGATTATTGCGTGGGTTAATCTTTAGGCGATTTCCGCACATGCAAACATGAATTATAGCCATATTTTGCACTCTATCATGTATATACATGTAGTGGGTACTGTTATATTTTGCATTCAATCATTTTGACTCGTATTTGTTCTCCAATAATTCTATACGTTCAATATGTGAGGAGGCTATACTGCCCGACCAACTTGGCTGACGTTTTTTGGACTCTACGCATCTTAAAACGTGAACCAACAAATTTTGAGGGGGTTAAAATTTAAAATTCTTGGTGGGTTGCAAAGGTTCCTTAACGGAAATAATAAAATAAAATCATTGGATTGAAGGGTGGGTAGAGAACTTCAGATACAACGTAATGTCGTTCTAACGAAACATGATGTGTTTTGATACGTAAATTTCTATCCACAGGAACTGAATGCAGCGTTTAGTCAAATATAAACTCGCCATTCGATTACCTTCAGTGATGTTTCCAAGAAAATCAACACATGGTCGCTATTGACATAGGACCTATCCACGTATTGTACGCTGTGTGTTCGGCTCATTAAAGCGGAGCATCCACATTAAGTAGAGCCCTGTGAGGTCAGTTGTTATGGTTCGCATTGTCATAATATAATTATCATCCTTGAGCGGTTCGGGAGCGACACCCCGTGTTTAGCTGTAGGGATACACGAGTCATTTGAGATTCCGATGCTGTTCCTCGTAACACGGGTAACCACTCCATTGAGATTCCAATCGATTTCCCTCCCTTCGCATTCCCTTAACCTTAACCACTTGCGAAGGGGTCACGAGGCGTTACATGGAACTTATCGTACCTAATTGAGAGTTTGTACCTACGAGCGGTTGTACACTAACTCTATCAATGCAATAAATAGCGAAGTCAAACAATTTTATTAGCAAATCATTGAATAAATATTGTTAATATAGTTAACTACCCTATAAATTAGTTCTGTTAGCTGGTTCAAACTTGAGCCACTGGACGGATTAAAATGCGTTAGAATGTGATGTGATGTGTGTTAGAGTGTGTGTGTGGGTGAGTGTGATGTGTGTGGGTGTGTGGATTAGAATGTGTTTTTGCGATCATCACCAACCGGTTAAAAACTGGAACGATTTTTTTTCCCATACTAAACTTTATTGTCTTTGTTGATATTCTAGTTATGTGTATAAGGTATAATAATTATATGATACATGTTCTAGGTCCACCCCAATGGCTATCCTATACCAGAAATGCTGAATGTTATAAAGGTCAATAATAACAATAATTAAGCAATCAAGGAGTATTATGGTCTTTTTCTCTAGAGTCGCCTTTGGTCTGATGGTGGAGGTGAATTCTGTGGGACGAGAGCAATCAAGGGATTGCCACGAAGTACCATTGTATCTTCTACACTTTTATAAGAGCGTCGAATTAATTCTTGAATGTTTGGTATACCGAAGTCGTTATGAAGAGTGCAGTTGCGAACATACTAGGGCGCCCTTGAGATGATACGGAGAACCCGATTTTGGGTCACTTGAATTCTGTTGATTGTACTCGTGTTTGCCTTCCAAGTGCAGTGCTCTGGGTCTGCACACTTGCGAGTTTCGTTACCGAAACGTGCGTGGTTTCGACATACATAGGCTGTCGGTTTGTGAGGCTTACTCTCTACTTGCTGGGGTTTGAACTCAGCTTTTTGTGAGAGGGCCTTTTTGAAACCAGTCTTCGTGGTTTTCGGAGTAGATTCTACTCCTCGTATGTTGAGAGAGGGGTTCTCTGTTTTGTACGCGTGTAGCGTATCAGCTAGGTCGAGCCGGGCGGTCGTGGTAGGCTGTGCTGCGACCATACCTCGGGCTTCGATAGGTAGAGTTTCGATCCACTTTTGAGTGATCAGAGCCTCTGAGAAGTACCCAACAGCTTTAGAGTACATTTCGTGGTACTTGGTGCTGGGTTTTTTGGCGAGAGATGCGGGGTCCTCGAGTGCGAGGAGCCTGTCCTGTAAGGACAACCCGTATTCTCGTTGTAGGCGCTGTTTGGCCTCTTCATAAGGTGCGTGGGGTGCCGTGAGGTAAGCTGAGTCGATAGCTTCCCTCATTTCTTCCGGTACCCACTTGTATATAGCTGAGAAGCATTCGTTCTGCGTTCTCAGGTGTTTTCGCACGCAGTATTGATCGAACTCGGCGAGTGCACGATCGATATTCTTCTTTTGGAAGATTGGTCTTTGATAATCTCCCATTTCCTCTAAAAGTGCTCGAAAGCCACTTTGTGTAGAGGGTTGTTGAGTGAGATGTGGGGCGTATAGGCCCGGCGGGGGGCGTACGCCCGCAGTGGTTCCCTGAAATCCACTAGCTTCATAAGAGGGAACGAAATGCTCCGTGTTAAGCCTGTTCAAAGGCGGGGTCACCATTTGTAGTGGATTTATATATGTTTTACTTGGTGTAGGTAGACCAAGTGGGACATTTATATTCTGGTTATGCGGGTTAGTCCCTGAAGTATTCCTGTAAGGAATGTGAGCGAAATCGCCAAGGTCAACTTGCTTGGCGGGATGAACTGAGGGATAGTTCGTGTCGCAGCCGCGTGGAGCACTGGGCTCGCATAGTGGGTGCTGGGTTCGATCAGTTTGGTACTGAGCCGTTTTGTAATATTCCGGCCTAAGATTTATATCTGTAGGAGGAATATGTTGAGCTTGGTTGAGGTACTGAAAAGTATCCTTTGTTTTTTGTACATTTGGAGTGTATTTGACACTCGGATCGGCCGGGTAGCCTTGTGTAGAATATCGTGGATATTCGGAAATCTTTGTCGAATCATAATGATTGACTTCAGAGCGGGTCTGAAAGGTATCCTCGATCTTTTGTGTAGGTGAGGCTTGATCTAACGTTTCCTTCATGAATACGTTAGGTGAGAAGGCGATCTCGTCGCGAGGATCGAGCCTTGGGCCGTCGCTAGGAACAGCGGACTGGTCGAGCGGCTGGTAGACAGCGCTGCGTGGGCTAAGAGGCCCGGCCGCGCCGTGTTCCGCCTCCCCTTGCATGAGGAAATAGGACGGGCGGCGCTCCATCGAAATATCCGAGTTTATTAACTCGTTTTCGATACCTCTATGTATAGAAATAGAGGGTTTGGAAGGTGGACTCGCTTGACAGAGCTTCTTTCCTTTGCTCGGATGTCAGGGTCCTACCTTGTAGTCTTGAAAAAGACTTCCTTGGACGATAAATTAGAGCGGATGAGCTGTGTAATTTATCGGCGTGCCCACAGCGGTCGGTAACGAGCCTAGTGCTACGAAACCCGGGCGACACGTCTCGGAACGTCCCAGCGGGCGTACGATCTAATGAGAATATCAATAGATGTACCGGGTGGCGTCCTGACAGAAGAACTACGTTGGGCAATGAGCAGGATGAATAATCACTGGACTCGTAGATGCCAATGCGAGATCTGTGTGGAGAGAAGGTATGCCTTGTAGAAAGCAGTAGGAAGCCGTTCTTGAGATGAACTCGGGAGCAGAAGGTTCGTCAGCGTAGAGCGTGTAGAAATCTTCGTACTTCGAAGTGTAGTCGTCGAGAGCGGAGAGTGGAATGAATTCGGAGGGCTCCGAGCGGGGTAATTATAGGGAGGTGGCCGCCTCCTGCCGCCTCCTGATTGGTCCGCTTAATTTCGTTAATTCAACTGTGTAATCTCATTGGCTCGCACATTGTTTTCTCAGTATCTGCGAGTATGATAGCTGAGCTGGTCCTCCGGGGTGGTTTCCCCACGTCCGTCGCTGCGACGGGGTCCCCGGGGGTGGATTACGAGCGTCCGTCGCGGAGCCGACGACCTTGAGTTTAGACGGGGACCTCGGGTGTTTTCCCTGCGTCCGTTGTTCAGACGGGGTCCCCGGGGTGGCTGCTGGACCAGAGGTGGTTGCTTGCCGCCTCCTGGTTGGTTCGCCTATTGTCTCTCGTGTAATCAGTGTTTCTGATTGGCGAGTAGGCTTGTTTGAATTGTCCTTGTTAGTTTTAAAGGACGTTTGATTTTCTGTTTGAGTTTTCTCATTCAAGGCGACTTGGTTCGAGATACTTGTCGCGTCTCTCTCGCCCAGTAAGTGTCTAGGGAGGTCGCCTTGTATGTTATTAGTTAATATTTCACTTTTGAGAGAGAATTTCGTATTTTCTCTCTGGTGAAATATTTTGTTTGACGGAGTTATAACTCGACGCCTTATAAATATTTTTGTGTTGTGTCTACCTCTTTTTGGTAGCCCTGAAAAGGGCTGTTGACAAGAGGGGGTGGTTTTCACCACAGAGAGTTTTTGGCGAATTTTTTCCCCAGCTATCTTGTTGTCTACTGGTTGTCTAATCGACTTCTTTATTTCGATGTGAAATGCCGATTTTCAATCCTAAATTCGAATTTCATGTTAGTCTCAGTACAAATACGGGATAGTTTCTCATTTTTAGTTTTCAATTCGTAAACAAGGCATGGATTTAACGCAAAGATAGTAAGCCTCAAGTGGGAAACACCGCGATTTAGTTGCACTTTTAGGTCTTTAGTCGTTACAAACTTCATGTTTTTGGGTTTTCGGTTGGGTAATATATCAAGAAGTATGAAAAAGTATACATCTCTATGACAATGAACCAGGATTTTACCTGTTAATCATCAGTGGAGGCAGCACTTCACGCAATGTTCACAAGAAAACAGCTGAGATCAGGCTAACTAAGAACAATACTGCGAAGAAGTAGTGTCTTAAAACTCAGGTTCCTCTTTTAAAATATGTGAAATTATAATAAAAACAAAGCTCTAATCGACCAAATAGAGCGCAAAAGATCGGATTTTTCCGATCGAGTTGAAGGCTAGTAAAGCGCGGAGGCGGACTTCAAATGGCACATTCGGTTTCTATCTTCGCGACTTGAAACGAAAAATAACCAAGTTTGAGGGGTGTTCAAAAACCTACCCGCTATCAACAAAATAAGTTGGTAATGAGGCATTTGAAAAGAAAAACTACTATTATTTATTTCATCAGTATTCGAGTAATTTTGAGGTGCCCAGTAGTGTTACATTTACAGGAAGGTTAGGCTGGTGTCGTGTGCCTTTAGGTCCCCAAACGGGTGACGTTAAATGAGCCATTCTAACGTACGACGTTGCTAACGTCCCCTCAAGGTCACGTACTCTAGGGTACGGTAGGGTGACGTTAAGGGTACGTTAGTGGTCACCAAAAACTCTCTATTGTTCCATACTCTCCCGCTATCAGCATGCGCTCCCCTACAAAAATGATGTTGCGCTCCCAATACCAACTTTTAGAATGCGAGTAATACTTAGAGGGTGAGTTATTGTTAATTATGTTAGTTGCAAAACAATATCAATGCATTGTTATGTGAACTATTAGCGTTACCTAGGGAACACCGCAAGGAGGTTGCTCACGTTGTCCTGATTCGCTGGTCAGTAAAAAAAGGAGCAATGTTAAAGCAAATAAAAGTTAAAACATAGACACGGCAAGTTTACAAGTCACTAAGTAGTGACGTGAAGTCGCAGTTTGTAGGACAGTACTTTGACGAGCTTATATTCAGGGAATTCTGTTTCATTTGCCAAGTGACGCTGGATCGTCTTTTCTACCCATCGTTTTGTTTTCAACACGTTTTCGCACGGTACCGCAAGGTAAAAGGTTCACTCAGTCCACTCGAAACGAACAGGAGCGTATCGGAATGTGGCCGCGTGGACTTCAGAGCTGTCAGATGGGAGCGCAACGTACGTCGCCCACGTAGATATCCAAGTAGCGTACATTAACGTCCTGTGGTGACTGCCATTGATGAATGGAGCACATGAAGGTTAATTCTTCGCTTTGCGAATAAGATTGAGACGGACTTGGCGGAGTTCATCTTAACTCTCCACTTTGAGCACCATTTTCCTTTCGTGTCAAGGGCAGATTGTGTGTTTTTGGTTGCTTCTACAAGATTGCCATCCGTTTGTATCATCGCCACATCGCACAGTGTTTCGATCCTGGAGGTTGTGGTGGAAAAAATCCGAAACCACGAAAAACCAAGTAATGAATATTGCGGATCTATTATCCCACCTAATAGCGGAAAGTAATATAAATATGATAATCAGAGAAGAAAAACCCATTTCGAGGCCTAATTGTTTCATTGATCAAGTTAGCTAATAATATGGTAATTTTGTTTTTATGGATAGAAATTTGGCGTTAATTTCATTAAAACGCACTGAATATTCAATTTCATGTTATATTTAGAAACTAGGAAGGTATTAATTACCGTATTTCACTCAGCTTTTATATTTCACAGCCATTTTAAAATAAAAACCCATGTTTCAAATTATGCGAATAACTACCGAAAATTGACGGAAATCTATATTTGCAGAGGTTTGCGGATTAAACGGGTTGAAAATGCTAATTCTGCATTAAATTCTGTAAAGAATGCTTCTAGTTTCGAGACTTGACAGACCGATGCTGATGTTATTTTACATTAACAACTTTATACCACTGGTTTTCAATGTCTATATTCGGATAAGAAGAGATAGAAATTAAAAAATTATATTTAAAGTTGAGAATATTACTCGTTCTAACCTTCAGGAGAATCATTTCAATCCAAACCAAGATGATCGGAAGAAGGGGTAAAATTAAATATTAGATTTCAGGGGAATAATATCTTTAGGAGTTCCCCACAGTAGTTTCCTATTTGTTTGGTGCGTTCAATTGTGTGCAGAGTTACCTAGAGAGAGTTATTCCAAGTAAATACTTTCCTAAGTTTGTATCGAGCAAGTTTTTGTTCAGACCGTTTCCCATAAAGTATGTAGTAAAAAAACGTTTTGGCAATCTTTATGTGTAAAATGACATACAATTCAAAAGTTCGGCTGTAAGTCGATGGGGCAAGGTCTCAGCTAAAATATGCTCGATACAAACTTTGGAAAGTATTTAATTTTGAGTAGAATGAACTTCAGCAGATTGAAATTAAACCAATATTAACGCCACTAGGTGATTTTGAATGGCTAAAGTCTTGGCGGGGGGAGGAGTGGACTGGGCCAAAATTAGCCCGATTTTCAATTGTTTGAAATTCGCTTATTTTGAGAGATAATTCAGAGTTTTTAGGATCGAATCGTTTTGCTCTTTTATGCTATACAATTTTGCTACATATAAAAATTTCTGTAGGATATACGGTTTAGGATTTATTAGAGAATAACTTTAATATGGGAAAATTAAGCCAAATTTATGAGGCCGCCATTTTGTGTTCACCGATTTCGAGACGGCAGACCAAGATTTTCTCTCTCAGAACGGACTAAATTTTCAAAATCGAATCTCAAACCTTCCCCGCAAATTACTACAAATTTTCGGACCTGGCTCCTGGACTAAGAGGATTGTAACATTGCCTAAAATCATCCCTGGAATATTGTCGTCAATTTGCGCCAAAATGCATGGGAATCGGTGCAGAACTTTTCAAGTTTTGAAATCAAACACAAAGACGCTTAACATTTTTATGTTACAGATAAGCGTTTTATCTGTAGCTCTTATGAATGTTTTATTATCAGATAAGCATGAATAATTCATGTTTAATACTTTATAAGTTATCCATCTGCATTATTTTTGTTGAGTAGAGAACGGGGTATAGTCAATAATTCTACAATGTGCGAGTGTAAAAAAAATTTAAATTTAAATTTTACATCTTTTTGACGTCAAAATAAATTACAATAAATTAGGCACGTATTTATAATTATGTACAGTAATCTTTGGTTCATCGGTGTAGTCCAGTCCATCGCCCAATATTACAAATCACAGCTGCAATGTAATTCTCGTGGGACTCGTAAAGTCTCGTTACTGTCGTCCTCGTGTTATTTCGTGTAATTCAGTCAAATCGAGTATCCTTAACAACTGTGGTAATGGTAACAACTCATGAGGTTTTGATCAAATTTAAATTTAAATCACAACTACGATAGCCTATAAAAACAACGGAAACGAATGTAAACTATGTAGGTACCTATGACGCCCTTCCTTCAAATTTGTTTTACGAATTTGAACAAGTTGGTTTTTTTCTTTCTTATTTTTTACTGCGGTAAAAGAGCAAATAATGAGCAGTCGGTACATTAATTTTGAAGTCATTCATAACTGCATTAAGTAATTCAAAAATTTAACATGATGAGGATATTTACAAAGTCTGCTGGATTTTAGATTGATTTTAAAATTCCTACACGTGTTTAGTACGATTTAAGTACCTACGCGTGTGGAAATTAATGATTGCGGATAAAATTGGGTTGTAACTAATATAAATTAAAATAATGACTAGCCCATGATAAATTGTCGTTGTTTTAGGGTAAGTCGGTGTAGCTAAGTCGATAAAGTTTGTACTTGTGTAAATTAAATAAGTTTATGTCCAGTCCGTATATACGTAGTGTGCGGGGGTTCAGTCGGTACCTACACCCCTATTTCGGGGTTCTAATATACCTATCATCCCTTGCGAGTCAATTATTCCAGCTGCCATTCAAATCCTTTGTCCGGTTCTTCACAAACGGTGATCCATTTCTTTCCACTAAGCCTTGCGTTTCAACTCCTGCAAAAAAATGTAAAGCAATGTATTTATCTTGTTGATAGAATCAATTCATTATAAAAGAGCACATAAGTAGGCCGATTTAGGTATACATACAGCTCTCCTGTGGCCGTAACATAATTTAATTGGATTGAACATATATTCATAAAGTGGTATTTGATGTTAAAGAATTTATAAATGAAATACGGAATGAACGAATTTAGGTTAAATTCGGTACACAGTTGATATAACTTGGATTGTAACATTACAACAATCACTAGCTTGTGAGTGCGCTATCTGAGTGCGCTGAATTCTCTCCTATTCACTCTAGGAAGTGAAATTCGGTAGGGAAATTCTCTGACATATAAGGAGACGAATATAATAATGGGCTCTGTCTTGATCAACTGAGTAAGCTAAATTCGCTTCCACTCACCCTAAGAAGATGAAGTTTGATAGGATTCTCCCTGATTAGCTGGGTGAGCTGAAGGGTGTAGTTCATGTGTCCCTACTTTCAAAGCAATGTAAATCTATCATTAACCTATCAAAAAATGAATTTGACGACTGTTCCGGAAACCTCCGAATCTCTGCTTTCCCATGGATTCATGATAAATTAACTTTCTCCTTAGCGTAAGTGAGAAACGATTCAAAAGTCACACTAACGTTACTACACTACTCCAAATCTTCATAATTAAGCCCGAATCATTGATTACCTAATGTGTTATGAATTCTTTCATAATGGAAGAAGTATCAAATTGGCATTAACTTTATCTGTGGTTTAATTTTTTTTCGCGAGAAATAGATGTAGTAGAAGAAGGAAGGGAAGTTGGAAGGGTAGGTAGTTGTTAAGGCAACATCGAAATTCGCTTTGGGTTAGAAGAATCTCATTCTGGAATTCAAAAGATGTACTTACCTATATCATAAACATGTTACCTTCCTACCTGTGCCCATTACCTACATATGTACGATATTTTACACTTTTTTCCCTTGGTTAATTACGTTTCATTATTGAAGATGTGGATGCAGAGGGCAAAGACAGCCTTTTCTGTCTGTGTCTATTTTCTCTGTAATGTGGCACAATCCCTACCCATTTTATCAAAATCGGTCTATCTGAATCAGAGCTTCGTCTATAACAACCAATTTCAGGTGTGGCAGGTGCAATGGTTACCTATTTTGACAAAATTAGTAGCAGAACGGAAGTTGGTGAAAAAAAACGTTGTATATTTCCACGAAAAATAAAGAGTTACAATGTTAAATCGATTTCGACGGTTAGGCCATCATCAGTAACAAACAATAACTGAAGACACATTAGAAAGGACACAGCTTTTATAGTCACAGATGAAGGGAGATTGAATCCCATTGGTCGAGAGAAAGGAAAAGGGCAGGAGGTACAACCAATTAAGTGCAAACAAAGTGAAGGGAGATTATAGCTAATCAGATGAAGTGAAAGGGAGAAAATAACTCAATATGGTTTCAACAGTGTGACAGTGTCTTTATTTTTCGAGGAAATAGACTTCGTTTTTTCAGTAACTTCCGTTTTGAAATGGGTTTCTACAACTTCGTCGCGAGTGATTTTGTTTGTTTTAGTTTTAGTAGGATGACATCCTGAGACTCGTACCCGAATACCTTCAAACGAAATCGGACTGATGGTAGATCGTGGAGTTTTAGAATCCGTTATGATACTCAATTAATTTAAGTTAGTATGAATCCTACAAACCAAATACCTTTTTTGAAAATCACGAATATAACAATGCGCGTGTCACGCCATCTTCAAATAGGAACTAACAAAAATTGATTATAGCATCATAGGTTATTGTCATGGAAGGTTACATGCGTATTCGGTGCTGTATTCGGTTTCCCCTGAGCTTCGTTCTCAGTGCGCGTTCTGTCAGTTCTCGGACTCATCAGAACTGGGACGGGAAGTCCCGGGGCGTTCCGGAACTTGTGGAACCACGATTTGCACTGCGAACGATTTCAGAACTTGGAAGTGGAATAACCTGTGTTGTTGTTTGTAACCTCACTCAACTCGTGTTACCTTCTGGTGCTCCTTTTCAGAATAGTTTTAGTAGTGCCCGTGAATATATTACTTGAGTTTCGTAGATGTAGACGAGATCCAACTATAACTTCGATCTCGTCCTCATCATCTACAAATCATGAAAAACCATCGTCGAAACTATCGCTTTCCGAACTTGACGAGCTAGTTGACATTTCGATCATAGAAAAGGTTCTTGGCGTTCTGACACTGCGGACGACAAAACCTGACTGCGCATGCCCAGAACTGTTCTGAACTGGCAGAACGCACACTGAGAACGAAGCTTTGAGTTCTGAATAGGTTTTTTCTATTCGTACAACGAATAGACCGCTAACCGTTAGCATTTTTCGCGCATGCGCAATGCTCGATTTCTAGTCGTAGTTCCTCCCACTCGACTACGACTCAGCGTTGAAAAAACTCCCTAATAAATGAATAAGTAGCGGAAACGATCTTGCTTTCATCAAAACACTTCCCATTACTTGCATGTTATTGTTTAATGAATGTTTTAATGGTGTTTAAGGCGTTTAATGTGTGCTTTAATGAGTGTTTTAATGAGTGCTTAACCCTTTGAGACTCCCAGTGGGACAGTATGTCCCAGTGCCACTTCCAAAATTACCAATGGGCAAAGCGGTCTAAACGACTGAAAAACCTGGCCTGCATGTCCCACTGGTATCTTACGTTCTTCTGGGATAGTAGCGAACTTTCCCAACCATGGTGTGCTGCTGGGACAGTTTTCCCACCCAAGACATACGAATGGGACAATGTTTCCCACCCATAACCTACGGTTGTGACAAAAGTCCCAGTAATGAAATACCGTTGGGACCAGAACGTCCCACTCATAAAATACTATGTTGTGTAGGTAGTTTGGGCGGCCGTAAGTATTTATTGTTTTTGGAATTAGTCGGGATGCGGCCCAAGGAAAATGAATGAAATTATTTCATTTATTGTTTTATTTTGTTACGTTTCGTCCTCTGGCAGAGGACATCTTCAGATCTTGGCGAGACCAGGAAAAATTCATAAACATCCGAAAATATAGCGGATTTGTCAGATAAAAAATAGAGGTTCACCAAGTCAATCAATGTCAGGAAAGCAATAAAAAATGGATGGTACCTAAGTAATTATTCATAAGAAAAAATAAAAAGAATGAAAAGATAAAAACGAAAAGGAAAAGATATAGAAATTGAAAATGATTTGCATCCATTAGTCAACAAACTGTCATCACAATCATACAATCATACAACAATCAACAATCATACAAACAATCATAAAATTCTAGTGGAACACTTTGTCCCAGTCGTTATGTACCAGCGGGACAACTTGGGTCCCGGCATCCCCCCCCCCCACCCACTCTTTATCAGAAAATTATAACAGGTCACCAGTTCTCTGGCCAATAGACCTTATTAAACCACTGCGCCAATTTTAATATAAAATTTCCTCCAAAAAAATATTGGTAGTCAAGGGGTTAAGGAACTCACAGTCAAACTTTGTATTTGAGCGGGGCCGTGGTGTAGGAGGAGTAGGCGAGCTGCTGAGCTGAGCTGTCATAGCGGGCGTAGGGGCCGGGGGCGGGCTCCCAGGCGGACGGCTCGTAGCTGGAGGCGGTCGTCGGGGGGCCGTACGAAGGCGTCGGGGGGCCGTACATGGGCGGCGGCAGCGTCGCCGAAGGCTCCATCGGCGCCGGCATCGTCCCCGGCATCGCCGCAGGCATCATGTTCATCTTCGCCATCCCCAATTTCTGACACAACTGAACCAAAAATCAAGAAACGTGTAAGGATTTTTCCACAACTCAAGTGTCGAAATCTCTACGTACAATAAAGGGTAGATAAAAACGCTGCAAATTATTACACAACGGTTAATTATTTCTGTATTAGATAGCCCTTCTACACAGATCATTGAGGAGCTGACATGGAAAAGCAGTAAAGTCCAAAAATCAAATTTCATAGGAACTCCCTCTGAACTCTTATCAGATTTTTTTGGACATCTCTTCTCCATGCAAAGGTCACTCATTTATTCAGGGTGCGATCTAGCAAGGAAGGGAGGACCTAAGGCCGTTTTCGTGACTGTTGACTTGCACTTCGACGAAAAAAAATGTTCTTTAGATTTTTGGACTTAACTGCTTTTCCATGTCAGCTCCTCAATTATTATTATATATACTAGCTGGTTCACCTGTGCGTTGCACAGGTTGACTTGAACATTATCAAATAGCCTGTGACCCAAGTTAAAGTAATTCTGATAGATTCACCCACTCAGATCCCCAGTTGGTTCAGTGACGTTCAAAACGCTTTAACATCCCCCCCCCCCTCCCCCCATCTCCTCCCCACTGGGTCAGATTCCAAATATTTGAAAAAAGTAGTCTTTGACTTGAATTAGAGTAATCCAAACATATTTGACAATCAAATCCCCAGTTCGTTCAGTGATGACAAAGATACCCCCCTAAAACACCCCCTTCTATGGGTTAGATTTGAAAATTTTCAAGTAGCCTGTGATTTAAGTTAGAATACTCCAAACATATTCGACAACTCAGATCCCCAGTTCGTTCAGTGACGTTCGAAACGCTTCAACTCCCCCACCATTGTGGGTCAGATTTGAAAAATTTGAAAAAAGTAGTCTTTGACATGAATTGGAGTAATCCAAACGTACTCGACAATCAAATCCCGTTTGTTAAAGTGATGACAAAGATACCCCATTCCCCCCTCCTCCCATAAAAAACACCCCCTATGGGGCAGATTTGAATTTTTAAACCTTTTAAACCTTCTCTGGACTTCTACAAATGATTTAAAACAAAATTAGCCAAATCGCCAAATCGGTCCAGCCGTTCTCGAGTTTTACCAAGACTAACGAACAGCAATTGATTTATATATAGTAAATGATCAAAACTTGACGCATCGTGCCTCCAAAAAGGGGTTCACACCTTTACAGCTCAGGACCCCACAAGTTTAAGGTTTATAGTAGGTGAATGTTGAAATGTTTTCTAAAAAGTCAAAACAACATAAACCTCGTAATTGTGTTTCAGGTGTCTCGAACGAGCCCCATTAAATTTCAGCAACGTGAGTCGATTAGGAAAGAAATTAGCCTCGGAGGTTCCGAAGCTGATCAGAATAACACGAGAACTGAAAATATCACGGCAATATAAAATATCCAGGTGACTCAGGAAGAGTAACGCCAAGACCACCGAGAAGTTTCAGCGACCCTCTGTTTGCGCGTCAATTGAAAAGAACCAGAACTTTTTGGTAAAAATCTACATACACATTTCAAAAAACCTTAAACTCAAGGAATTTGAAACGAATTTCCACGAAGGAAATTTTGGATTCATTGCAATAGCTAAATTTTCTTAGAAAATTGGATAAAACGTTCCGACCTTGGTAGTCTCGGAAGTAATTAACCATCTGCTGTTGGAATAAAAATAATAATTTAATTAAAAGTATTTCCTAAGTATTCACTAATCAATAATTTAAGGAGTTAATATAATTGAAGTAGGTGATTGCCTACCTACGCTTCACAAGTCCAATAGGATACAGAAGTTATAATAAACTCAATTTTGGGAAGTCAGAATTCTATTGGAATTATCAGATGATAAAATTGTCATAGTTTTCAAGGCGATTTTTGATGTTTTACTGGTTACGATTCACCCATGACCACTGAATGGTTGAATGTGCCATACAAAAAAAAAAAAAATAATAATAAAATGAAAAAAAAGATTGACTCCCGTGTTGATGTCTTTTTTTCTTGTCGATGTTTCAGCCTTTAGGGAAAGGAAACGAATAAACACATAGAGGTTTCGTTCGAGTCTTTGGGCGGACACCTATAAATGAAACTAAAAAAATCAGTACTGTTACGTAGAAAGATTTCAAGAATATTTTGATCGAGATTGTTTTGAATATTTCAGCCCTTAGGTTCTACCCTTTAGCGTTGATCGAACGCGATGCCGATGTTACTAGCGCATCTCTATAAATGATTTTTAAGCCAAATTTCTTAAAGTTTGGCCCAATACTTGTTGAGAAAAGCTCCGGACGGCGGACGGACGGATTTTCTTTTTTCAAATTCGATTTTTGGATTCTGCTCATCTTGAAATGTAAACCAACAAATTTTGAGGGGGTTAAAAAGTACTTGTGTGCGTTAATTGAAACTTGAAACTTCTCAAGATCGACTTTTGTCGTTTACTTAACTGGAATTAGCATGACGCGGTCCATTTGTGGTTGGTTGAATAAAAAATTACTCGAATTAATGGTAGATGAACTTGAGGTTCTAAGCTTGATATGAAGTGAAGCTCTGAGTCGGACCACCGAGATTTAATGAAATTTCTATTCGCCTCTACGAAAGCGCCTTTCGTCGACTGTTACGAGACTCGCATTCTCACTGGGGGTTTTTTGATATCGTGCCAGTTTATTTCGTCGGGAGCCACCTGGTCGCACAATAATCCCGAGATCCTTAGCCTGAATTTTAAGTGAGCTCGTGTGAGATTGGCACTTTCTCCTTGTCGCTTTTACCCTTGATATCTTTCAGGTATTGGAATATTGAGGAACCCCGAACGAACCTATTCAGCTTTTCGGTTTATAATTTAAAATAAAAATAATAACAATAAAAAAATAATTTTATTAGAATACATGTTTGTGTTTGGGACAAATTATGTTTATGGGAAATTTCTAATTGAGCCCAAATTCCCCCTCTAATTAGACCTCAAGGAATGTGAATTGAGCCCATAGTGTTTCATCCATAAGACCCCAAAATTTTGACTTGCCAAATGATCCCAAAGGGTGGATTCTAAAAAAGCTATATAATCATGATAGGTCGTCACATCATCATCACAAAATGTATACACTCAAAGAAATATAAATGTATCAGAAAATACAAATCATCAAAAAATAAAAATGTTCCAGAAAATAGAAGTTATCGAAAATGTATAAAAAAAAGTTCCAGTCACGCAGTATGATCCTATGAGATGTTTTTCGTAAATTATCGGACAATATCATGTTAAATTGTTTTGAAAATTCGAACTTTAAGTAAAAAGAATATTGACTACTAATTTTATTGCAAAAACCCCGTTCTAAATAGTATTTTGCAGTTCAAAAACTATTTTAGATTTTTGTTTTTTGTCCGCTGTACGCCGGAACCGTGCAGAGCCTTTCTCCAAAACTACTGGACCTTTTTTTGGTTGTTATTCACATACGAGTACATTCTCCCAACGAATCGAATGAAATCATCTGAAAAGCTGTATGATTTCCCGTTCTCCCTCTACAAGATACATTGGAGCAGCGACCTTATGATTTTTTGGGGGAACTTATCAAGTTTCCCTTAGTAGATTGGTTGGCATCATATCTTTGTGATAGATGGCTGAGGGTGCGGGTTCGAGGTGTACTGTCTTCTCCATTTCATGCTTCCTCGGGAGTTCCACAGGGCAGCCATCTTGGACCCTAGTGTTTCCTGCTGGCTATCAACAGCGTTATTGCCCACTTGGGTCCTGCTGTGCGTTGCCTGCTTTTTGCTGATGATCTGAAGATTTTCCGATACGTCACCTCGGTTCAAGACCGTGACATCGTTCAGCGGGCCATCACTGAACTGGAGAAATGGTGCGTGGTGAACTGCCTTTTTCAGAACCCGTCGAAGTGTTCTGTCATCTCATTTCATCGCTCAGTGGCGCCCCTTCAGTTTGTGTACACCCTTGCAAATGCACCCCTGGCGAGAAGGGATGAAGCTTTGGATTTGGGAGTTATGTGCGACGGTCAGCTCACTTTCTCACGGCATATTGAAATGGTTGCCAGTAGCGCTATGCGCTCGCTTGGTTTTGTAAAAAGGCATACCCGCGATTTCAGCCACGTTCATGCCATCGTTATGCTTTATAAGGCGTTTGTCCTTCCTAAGCTGGAGTACGCCTCAACGGTATGGTCTCCTTATTATGCCGTCCACATATATCAAATTGAGCGTGTTCAGAATAAATTTCTGCGGTATATTGCATTTAAGATTTGAATATCTTCGGATAACGTAGACTATCCATCACTCCTCAGGACCTGCAGAATCCAGTCCCTGGAAGTGCGGCATGGCATGGCTGACCTGTCATTTCTCCATAAGCTTGTAAACGGCGGTATTGACTGTTCTCGGTTGCTGGCAGAAATTCGTCTCTCCATCCCTCGTATCTCAAGTCGTCAGCCTGAAATTTTCCGCGTTCCTTTCTCTCCGACAAACTATCTTCTGAATCGACCACTGCACCGCATCCCCTGTTCTGCAAACCTCTTCTTAAATTTAAATCCAGATTTTGATTTTCTATAGTCCCCTTTCATCTCTGAAATCTCTAGTGCTCTCTTCTCCTGCTTTGTTTTGATTATTATCTTTGTTTTATTGCTGTTTCTGGTAAAATTGTTCTTTTTCTTGTTGTTTTTCTTAGATGTGTAAATTATGTAACTTATACTTATATGTGTAACTTATATTATGCTGTTGTGAATTGGGCTTGCCCGTTAATAAATAAATGAATAAATAAATAAGTTCCATCAATGACCGCTAGATAGTGTTAGGCTTGCAGCAAGTTGGTGGCATCACGCGGCATATGCGCCCCCACCGTGGGTTTGCTATTCGTGGCACTGCATCATCAGCTCGCGTTAAGAAAGTTTAGGTCTGTTATTTAATTTATTAATTCCTCTACAGTAGGCATCTGCACCTATGCAGACACTTTATATACCTACCTAATGATTCATTTGATAATATTGACTACAGGTTTTCTGCGTAGAAGAGCTATACAATACAGCAATAATAAACCTCTGCGTAATATTTTGCAGCGTTTTTTAACTTTCAACGCTTTCGCGGTCGCCGATGAAGAAAATTTAATTTTACGATTGAAATTACCTGGAAGACGAGGAAGCCGGTGATGAGGAGAAGGGCTATTTTGGACATGATGAGAGCTTTGGTGGCCTTGAGCCCGACGAAGGCCAGCATGATGGGCGTAAGGGCCTTCAGCTTGAGCTTCACCAGCATCAGCAGAGGGAGCAGCATCTTTTGCTTCATCATGTCTCGAGCTGAAAAAATCATCATCAATCATAATCATCATCATTAATCATTTAGTACTTATCATCAGCGAATTTTTGTAGAAAATGAAACTACTGGAATGGATCAACAAATTTTAAAATAAACATTTTTGAAGGATTCCGTCAAGTAAATCCGTTTTGAGGCATACCCAAACGATTCCTGAAGTCCGCGCTTTCAGCATAGAACATGTTAGTCCTTGAACTAACTGGCGAAAAGTGTCACGTTTTTTGGGAAACGCGGTTGGGAGATGGCGGTGTCACGAAATTTTTTCTCATAATTTTCACGTACAACCAAGCCGTTGCTGGTAAAATGATACATCTTTAGTGTTCATTGGACAAAAATCGTTCTCCATTCGTTGGAAAGCTCTCGATTTATCACGCATTTCTTTCGTACTTGTTCTTCTATTTATGTCGTAGTTTTATATTTATTCATGTTATAAATCGATATAGTAAACAATGCTGCTTGTTTTGTTGTCACTTGATTGAGAAGTTAATATTAGTTATAGTAACTGTAGACGCGCACCATAACAGAATATTTCCTACCTAGGTACTTCCTTCTAATGTCGATTCTGTTTGTCGTATGAAACTGCTGAAAAATTTGGTTTTTGTTACTTGGTCACTAATGCCAGGCATGTTCCATGTTTCTTGACTTTTAGCCACGGGCTCTAAGTAATAACATCCGGGGGGGTCTGGGAGTCTCCCCCAGCGGGGTCAAGGGGCAGAGCTTCACACCTATAAATATATAAAGGGTATCATGGAAAGGTTACACTACACCCTCCCTTCATTTCCCCCGAATACAGCGTAAAAAATTGGGACCATCGCCATTCTTCATAGTTGTTACGTCGATCTCAGTAAAAATACTGAGGGAAGGTTTGTAAAAAAAAAAAAAAAAAAAGTGTGTATGTCATTCTAGATGTTGAACCTCCTTAGGATTGGGATACAAAATCTGAAATTAATTTATAGGGGAACGTCGAGGAGCTAAACCGCAAAATCCTTGAAAATTTCATATAAATTGAAAGAGTTCTGTCTGAGAAGATCGATTATGGTTCTGCACGTGCGCTATTACTACACCAATCGCAATATAATTTATAGGAAATTTTCCTGGAACACATACCCATCTACTCCCCGAGTTTGAACCTAATCGGACCTATAAATGACAAGAATTCAACGTTACCTAATAATAAATTAATGTTTTCACATGCGCACAGAAAACTATTTGCGTGACGGCAATTAAAGTTATAGGGGACCGTCCAGAGGCTATCCCCCACAACTCCTGAAAATTTCATCAAAATTGTTCCATTAGACTCGGAGTTTTGCCTGTGTTCTTTGATATTAGTTTCGCCATTGCGCAATGGTTATTACTCTACCGATCGCGGTATAATTTATGGGTATTTTTCTAGGACATACACCAAATGACCTACCAAGTTTGAACGAAATCGGACAAACAGATTGTGAGAAATCGACGACGTGAGAAATTCACGTTTCCGCATGAAATCGGTCCAATCCAATAGATGATAAGAAATCGGCGTTATAGTAAATTACTGTTTGCGCATGCGCACAGACTGCTATTTATCGGGAGGCAAGGGGGGGGGGGGGGGGGGGGGGGGGGGGGGGGGGGGGCAAAAAATTCGATTTTGGGGTGAATACATTTTCTAAAACTACATCATTTTCTGAACAAAATGAATATATTTTCAAAATTTTACAAACATGAAAGCGTATCGTAATAACCCACTAAAGTACAGTCTCGCGTACAGCTTACAGTCAGCTTTATCAAAATAAAGCTAATGTAAGATGAGGTTATCTTATTCTTCTTCTACTTGTGTTGATCATTTTTATTTGTCCTAGCCTGCGTCAGTGTCAGACAGTGTTTCAATAGTTTCTAGCGAGAGAAGTAGAAGTTTCCACCAAACGAAACGAGCAAGTGCTTCGGCCGGAGTCGCGAGTCGCGGCGCATTCGCGAGAGCCGACTTTTTTTCAATTGCGTTTTTCTCGAAACGACGTTTTCCGCTCCTCGGGAAAATTTTTTGACCGGCCTGTTTGTCGTATCGGATCGATTTTGTTTTCTAAATTACTGTGAGAAGTGTGGGAATTGAATGACTGAAAAAAATACTGGAAATTTCCTGGGGGCATGCGCTGGTGGATGAAGGAACGACATGATAAAACCTCCAATTTTGCCAACTAATGCAAACCATCATGTAGTATCGTATACAAGAAAATTCTCCAATCAATCGAAAGATGACAACATGAAGAGTGAATTTAAAAAAAAAAAAATCAGCTCGATTGAACGAAAAATGAGGACAGGGAAAGTTCCGGAAGTACCCCCTTTTTTACGTTATATTGGTATTACCCCCACGCCTCCCGTTAAATTTGCTACATAAATAGCAGTTTGTGCGCATTTGCAAACATTAATTTATTATAACGCCGATTTCTTATAATCTATTGGACCGATTCGTTCAAATTCAAGGAGTAGATGGGCACGCTTGAGACAAATTCCCTATGAATTATCGCGATGGGAGGAGTAATGTCTATAGCGCATGCGCAAAATTAAAATTGATCAACACAGACAAATCTCCGAGACCATTGAACCGATTTTTATGAAATTTTCAGGGGTTGTGAGGGTTAGCTCCTAGACGGTCTCCTATAAATTTCATTGTTCTTGGATAAATAGTAGCCTGTGCGCAAAGAATAATTCCTTATAACGTCGGCCATCAATCATTTCATCTCGTGCTTTTTTCTTCATCTCATTCTGTAAGTACGTCCATGTTACAATATGCGAAGAAGCCCAACTTGGCAGACGTTTTTTCTTGTCTACAATGGGAATTAGTAATACTGAAAACCACATTTCCTCCTCCAAAAAATATATTAACACCTAACATCAAGATATATAAAACATCAAAATCAAGCAGTATCGTCAAAATTTGTCACGATTTTCTCAATTCATATCTACTGAATCGTCATAAATTGTACCGTTTTCATTGGATTTCCTGATTTCTCGCACACTCTGGAAGGCAAAGTGTGCTTCTTTTGGTTGGTACCTATTGAAAAAGATTTTCGCTTCCTCACTACCGATGGAAGGCAAGCTTTGTGTCTTCTGAAACCCAAATTTCCACTAGCGTTTTGCGTTGCGGAGCTTGCTGATCAATTTGGGTTACGTGTCAGTCTGTCTGTGTAAATCCTTGTTACGCCCAAAAATAGACTAAGTTTCAGTCCGATTACGATGAAACTCTCAAAGATTGTGCGGGTTTTCTCCTAGGCGGTCCCCTATAATTTTCAATGCCGTCAAATCAAAAGTAGCATGTGCCCAAGCGGGAACGTGAATTTCTCACGTCGTCGATTTCTCACAATCTGTTTGTCCGATTTCGTTCAAACTTGGTAGGTCATTTGGTGTATGTCCTAGAAAAATACCCATAAATTATACCGCGATCGGTAGAGTAATAACCATTGCGCAATGGCGAAACTAATATCAAAGAACACAGACAAAACTCCAAGTCTAATGGAACAATTTTGATGAAATTTTCGAGGAGTTATGGGGGATACCGTCTAGACGGTCGCCTATTGATTTAATTGCCGTCACGCAAATAGTTTTCTGTGCGCATGTGAAAACATTAATTTATTATTACTTCGATTTCTTATCATTTATTGGTCCGATTCCGTTCAAGCTCGGAGAGTAAATGAGAATATATTTTAGGAAAATTCCCTGTGAATTATATCGCAATTGGTGGAGTAACAGCGCACGCGCAAAACCATAATCAATCTTCTCAGACAGAACTCTTTTAATTCATATGAAATTTTCAAGGATTTTGCGGTTTAGCGCCTATACGTTCCCCAATAAATTTTATTGCTTTGGATTAGCTGTGCGCATGCGCAAACATTAGGTAATTTCTTATAACGTCGACTTATCAATTATTTCGACTTGTACTTTGTTCTTCAACTAATTCTGTACGTTCATGTTACAATAGAGAGTTTCTAGTAGATCCGTAAAACACAATACGTCATGCGGTGTCGACAATCCGGCGCCGAAACTCTGAAGCATTGAGTTACGGTAAAGCATCGCTTTCGTACGGATACGTTAACGGATTGTGATCCGTGAAAAAACGTAATCTCCTAAAATAACCTCCTTCCATGGACTCAAATAACCTCCTGGGGATAATTTCCTCCCTCCACGGATTTAGCGTTACAACTAGATCCGTTACGGACTTGACGTGACTTTAAGGTGCGGTAAATGTTTCTCGTTACCGCACGTCGTATTAAGACTGACGGATCTACTAGGAACGCTCTAATATAGGAAGATATTGGCCACTCAAATTGTCTGACGTTGTTTGGTCTGATCTCGCGGTATTTGGGAGCTCGGTCCCACTGTGCCAAGCTTGTAGGCTGTATTTCACATAATATAAACGTACCTCCTCGAGGCGTGACGTCATTTTCACTGTCTTCCGGGAACTCAATGGAATAATCTAAATCTCTTCCAGGCCTGAAGACCATCGAGGCGCCTTGGAACACCTGGGAAAAAATGTTTGTGTTATTAACAATAAATAGGTACTTTATGGGTAAACTTCAATGATGAGGTGAGTTCCATCCCAGAACTTTACGTATGGAACACGAATGTAATCTAAGCATATCCAACCAATGATAAATCATTTATATATACATATAGTTTGCTGAATTCAAATTTCATGGTTCAATCTCGTATTTGTTAAATTTGAATGTGACCTATACAAAGTGCACCCAATCGTAGGTATATCCATCCGTTTTTATAAACATTTAGCGAATTTTCTTAGAGAATGAAGCTATTGCAATGGCTACAAAACTTTAAAAAAAATTGATTACACCGTTAGAAAACTAAGGTTTTGGGAAAATTTACCCTACAACGCGTACGGTTCTTTACAGTTTCGTTCCAATACTTATCGCACCTTAAAAACAGGAAATTTAAAAAAAGTGGGAAATTCTTGTTTGGTCCATTTTTTCGCTTATGTGACCGACTGTAAAAAATCCAAATATCTTAGAATGATGGGAAATTTATCTCTCTTTCCAACTATATATCTATTTTTAAGATTACATTGTAAGTTACGGGAGATATGGCCATTTTACTGATGTAAGGACGAAAAAACGGAAAAAAACTTGAAAGCGTAAAAACTCCAAAAATCAAGGGCTTACAAAAATTGCAAGGTGGAATTTTTTTTGAAAATTAATTGCAGAATTGATCCCTAGGTGGTTAACAATCTTAAGAGTGTACACCCTGTATAAATATGCTGGTTATACTGCAACAATACAGTGTATTATGCTTATACATACACTGGAAGTGGTCATGCTGGTGGTGGTGCTGGAGGTGTGGTTCATGTTGGCCGGGAAGTGTTCTTACCTAACTAAGGTAATGGTGAGTCGATAGCGGGAACGGTTGGTTGAAAAATGTATTTGGTACAAGTTGAATCTTGATTCCTGAATTTTGAATTGGAACATTTTTGGGACTGCTGGTTAAAAATCAAAGGGTACGAAGCCACTGTGCTTCTTATTCTACGGTGCTGAATTTTGAAACGGAGCCATATTCCGACTGCTGGATAATAATGACAAAGTACTGATCCGAACACTTGTTAAGTTTTTACCGTAAATAATATATAAAATGATTCACATTTTAACGTTGTTATAAAGGTTTTTTTGATGGGGTTAATAGGGAGAGTCATAAAATCAACGGAAAACACATAAAAAGGCTATCTAATACAGAAATAAACCACCTACCTCCAAGTATTACCTTTGGGTAATAATTTTAAGTGTTACCTTTCGAAGTAGGTACTTAATGAAGTCGATTCCGGAGCAATATTTGTCACTTATTAACGTATATTACCGCGAATGTTATGATGGAGTAAAGGGATCTGCATAATGTTTACGCACATAATTAAAAGAGCACAATTATCCTTTAAACGTAAATTGATTCACTACCGTCAGCGTCATTATACACCGTCGGCTTTGCCATTAGGCGGAGATAAGTTTTCCGGATCAACTCGGAGCTCCGACCCCTCTTCAACCAAATGCAGTAATTCCGTCATTGAGGATCCAATGAATAATCATGCCGTCAATCTCATACATTATGATGGCTCTGTGAACGTGAGCAATGAATGTTAACTACGGGTTGGATACATCCAGGTGTCCGAATCGGCGAGGCTCATCCGATAGCATCAGTCGAATAAACAGATTTCGCCCATCTGATGGGTCCCAATTCCTCGCCTCCATTATGATTTTAACGATCAGTTAACAGATATTACCTTAACGCCTTCAAACTCTGCAAACGAAATAGAATACTCAGACATTCAAAAAACGCCTGTAAAGTTGGGCGTGGCACATAGCTTCTGTCGAAATTGCTGCGAATGTAAAGAAAACTAGAAAATAACATATTGTTACCATACTCAAGTTGGTAGCACTGATCCTACATTAATTTAAACAGGAACATAAAACTTCAGTCCTGTCGCGGTCCTTTCCTTCGCCTTAAAGGGCAGGCCAAATACCTACCTACCCCATCAGTTAGTGTCCAGTTGGTGAAGGCCGCCATAATAATTACTATAATAATTATTACGAAATCATTATAATCTACCACAGGTTCTCTTTTCTTCATATTTATATAGATACGTAATACATTGATATGTATGTTAATGAATTATATATTACAGTCTGCTGTCAATCAAAGATGAAGAAAGGACACCAATACAACCAACAACAAGGGGACCAGTACAATGTGTCGAATACCGTCGCCCACAATGAAACATTTTTTAGCAAATGTCATAGATTTTGTCACACATCTCATATGTGACTAGTTTTATATTTAATTGAATAATATACTAAGACCCAAATATATAGGTCGTCTCTCCTCTCATGTTCAGTATCAAGAATGATACTAGTTCATGTTATATTTCTCAGGCGACTCAAGTACATGAGTTTGTCTCTTCTGACGTGCACAGTGCCAAAAGGTACCTACTATACTCCGAGAGATATGAGAATGGGACCAAGAATTCCCCTTCAGTTTTACCTGTAGTGAGGACAGGACCTTTTCTTGGTCACTTTTCATGAGTGCCAACTTAAGAAGGGAATTTCCCCAATCAGTCTACATCTGGTCTCTTTGCGTTACGTCGTCTTTGCTTACCTTCACTGATGATTCCAGCTCCCATCTTCCCTCCTCAATTTTTTTAATCGTTTCTATAAACGCATCATTGGTCTTATTGGTTTCCATCAGACTACACACTTGGGTTACTGAATTACTTAGTTTCGTCAATTTTCGGTACTAATTTAGTTGTAACTAGAGGGCCACCCCTTGCAGGCTTTGCAGGCCCCGCCATTGTGGCCTGACGGGCCATAGCGTCCTGACAGGCCGACCATTGCGCTCTGACAGAAAAACCTGGCGTAAAAACATGGTTATAAGTACCCACTAGAATAAATTTAATGAAGTAAATAAAATAAAAGTTTGAAAAGAACTGTGTAGTTCATTAAAAAGAAAGTTTGAAAGCAACACTTATGTTTTATTACAATCATTTCAAACTTTTACTATAAGCTATTTTTAATATTATTATTTTTTATTAAGCAGTTTTTAAATTTCAAATTTAAATACCCTTATTTCATATTTATTGAATTAAATAAAGTGGGTTGAGATGATTAGGGATGGCAAATAATGAAAACGCCACCAACTTGGGGAATTTTGAATAGCATGAAACGTTAATTATCTATAGCAATTTTAAAATCGATCAAATGTCGGATTTTTCATTTGTCAGATTGTTATAGTATTGATTCCTAAGATCCGATTCCAAATTGGTCCAAAAAAAAAAAAAAAAAAAAAAAAAAAAAAAAAAAAAAAAAAAAAAAAAAAAAAAAAAAATCGATTTTTTTATAACGTACTAATTTTTAGTTGGAAATAGTTTTCTTATTATATTTGTCACAGCTTGTCACAGCTACCTGAACGATTTCGGATTCGTGTATGGTCTATATGCCGGCATGTAGGTACTTAACCGACAAAACTATAGCAAAACATATGCCATGTTGGGGAGGGGGTTAGAGCTTCCTCACGCAACAACTACGAATGAAATTACTTGAAGAACAAAGAACAAGTCAACAGCATGCGCACAGGCTATTGATACGACAGCAATGAAATTTATAAGAAAACAATCTGGAGCTAACCCGCATAATCCCTGAAAATTCCATCAAAATCGGCGATGTCTCGAAGTATTTTCTTCGCTTACCTATTTTAGTTTTGCGCATGCGGTATACTTATTATTCAACCAATCGTTATAAAATCCTTAGGTCATCGTTCAGGATATTATACCTGACTACCTCAGAGTTTGAAAGAAATCATTTTATTAGAAATCGATGTAAGAAATTCACGTTTGCGCATGTGCACTGAAACGGCATTCTGAAACGAATCCTAGAGTTTAACACATATTCATATACATATATTATTCCAGACGATAACTCCTTAGGATAGCAATCAAAATTCACTTCATGAGCCAAAAAATCAAGCTTTCGAAATGAAAGGATTAGTTCGTTGGCCAACATTTTTGAGCATGTTAAATTGATCAAATTTTAAAACAATCTTACATAGTATAATATGATAACTTAAGATAATTCGCTCATACGATCATGCTGCATTATTGAGTTTTGAGAGCTGGAAAGGCGATTTCATGACATATTTATTGAGTCCACACAAAGTGAAAGACCACGAATTTTTTTTTTTTTTAAATTCATTTATTGGTTATATACAATTTGTACATGTACCAGGACTAAGTATAGAATGTGTATGTTGGCGAATAGGTGAGATGGGGATGCTGAATGGGTATATCTTGAATTTATTGTTGTGGACCAATCACGGCTACTGCACAACGAAATTATTTCGTTTAATTTGATGTAACCATCAGGAATTGTCAAGATTATCAGAGGTATACAGGGTGGAACCGGATAAGATAAGATAAGGTTTTATTTCAGGAAACCGTTTTATCTCCTTTTAAACTCAATTTTCTCCACGTTGCCTCTTTTAATTTCAACTTTTGACCTCATTTTCGGAATTATCGTTGAATATACTATACGAATAGTGTATTTGGGTTTTTAAAAAGTACCATCCGAAGACCTCTCCATCAGCTCAAACATGGAGGATTTAGAAAAAATAAAATTTCTGGAAATCCTTAAAACTTTACTACTCTTCAAAAAAGAAAACAAAAATCCTGGGAACTGACAAATCTTAGGAAAACTGCATCATCAAATACTCTTTCCAACGGCATAGTCAATTTTAATTTTACTTTGTAATTTAGGGGAAAAATTGTGTTTTATTTTTATTTTTTATTTAAGAATTTAGCCGCATCTCAACCTGAAGGGTCATTAGCGGCATTGCACGAGGTGTCAAGTGAGACACTAAAACTGGCACGATTCTAAACTACTAGCCGCTCCGGCTCGCTACGCTCGCCTCCACGTCCAGCCGGGGGGCAAGCCCCCCGGACCCCCCATTAAATTGCTCGCTTCGCTCGCAAAATGTGGCATTTAGGGAATTTTGCTCGCTTCGCTCGCAAAGTGTGGCATGTAGGGCATGTTGCTCGCTTTGCTCGCAAACGGTAGATCCCTAAGGGTAGGTTTAACGTGTGTAGGGGATGTTGCTCGCTTCGCTCGCAAACGGTAGATCTCTAAGGGTAGGTTTAACTTCTGTAGGGGATGCTGCTCGCTTCGCTCGCTTGAGGAAGTTATACTGCCCACCCAACTTGGCAGACGTTTTTTTCTGTTGGAAATTCTTACAAACAAATTAAATCTTATAAAACTACGTGGAACCACAAAAAGATTATTCGGGGATGTTGCTCGCTTCGCTCGCAAGGTATACCTGTATATAGGTAGGAAAAAACCCGTATTTATTCTTTTGAAATAGGCTTGCAGGTAACATTGTGAAATACCTGACGAACCCCTTTACGTCTTCGTAGAGCCTTCTCGCGAAAACGGCAAAATTAATTTCTGATGTTAAACGCTTCTCCTCGCTTCCGCTCGCAATTCGACCGAGCTCTCGTCACTTTTTTTGATATCCGATTTCGGATTCAGATTCGGTGGAATCAAACCTTTATTTCGCCAGCGAAAAACGTACCTTTACGGAGTATATTTTAATCAGAAAAAACGAAGTTTTTCGTCGGAATTTTCGAGAAAACGGGTCCGTACTCCCGCATTTTTTTGACGCATTTCCCGATACTTTTTTCGCGATCCGATTGCGCCGTCATCTTCCTAGTAGGAAAACCTACGAAACCGGTATTTTTCCGGAATTTTCGACTGCCGTTTAGAGGGGTAGGGGAAGCCGGGAAGTCCAAAAAGGGCACATTAATTCTTACTTCGACCCCCCTCCCGCCCTACGGCCCATGGTTCGGGTGGGATTAAACAATTTTAAATTCGCTCGCTCCCACTTTTGGAAAATCCCAAGAAGATCCCCCCACTCGTAGATCCGGCCCACTCAGCCGTTTGGCCGTGCATAGACACGACAGACAAACAGACGGAGTTTCATTCTTATAAATAACTAGCCGCTCCGGCTCGCTACGCTCGCCTCCACGTCCAGCCGGGGGGCAAGCCCCCCGGACCCCCCATTAAGTTGCTCGCTTCGCTCGCAACGTGTGGCATGTAGGGAATATTGCTCGCTTCGCTCGCAAAGTCTGGCATGTAGGATGTGTTGCTCGCTTCGCTCGCAAAGTCTGGCATGTAGAAAATGTTGCTCGCTTCGCTCGCAAAGTATGGCATTTAGGGGATGTTGCTCGGTTCGCTCGCAAACGGTAGATCTCTAAGGGTAGGTTTAACTTCTGTAGGGGATGCTGCTCGCTTCGCTCGCAAACGGTAGATCTCTAAGGGTAGGCTTAACTTCTGTAGGGGATGCTGCTCGCTTCGCTCGCTTGAGGAAGTTATACTGCCCACCCAACTTGGCAGACGTTTTTTTCAGTTGGGAATTATTACAAACAAATTAAAACCACGAAAAGTTTATTCGGGGATGTTGCTCGCTTCGCTCGCAAGGTATACCTGTATATGTGTAGGACAAAGTCCGTATTTATTATTTGAAATGGCTTTCGCTTCGCTCGCAAGGTAGGTACCTATGTAGGCATACCTGCTCGCCTCGCAATGTTGTGACATCGAACCCTTCACGTCAATTCTTGAGCCTTCTCTCGTCCACGGCAGAATCATTTTAATCGCTTTGCTCGCTTCTGCTCGCAATTCGTCACGCTTCTCGTCACTTTTTTCGATATCCGATTTCGGATTCAGATTCGGCGGACCCAAAGCTGTATTTCGCCCGCGAAAACCGTTCCGAAAAACGTACCTTTATGGGGTATATTTTAATGGGAAAAAACCAAGTTTTTCGGCGGACTTTTCGAGAAAACGGGTCCGTACTCTCGCATTTTTTTGACGCATTTCCCGATACTTTTTTCGCGATCCGATCGCGCCGTCGTCTTCCTCGTAGGAAAACCTACGAAACCCGTATTTTTCCGGAATTGTCAACGGCCGTTTAGAGGGGTAGGGGAAGCGGGGAAGTGGAAAAAGCGCACATTAATTATTACTTCGACCCCCCTCCCGCCCTACGGCCCATGGTTCGGGTGGGATTAGAAAATTTTAAATTCGCTTATACACCCTATCGGAAAATCCCAAAAAGATCCCCCCACTCGTAGATCCGGCCCACTCAGCCGTTTGGCCGTGCATAGACACGACAAACGGACGGAGTTTCATTCTTATTAATAGTAGAGATAGAGATAGAGATAACTAAGACTAGATAAATAGGCTTACATTAAATCTAAGTGAAATAAAGCTATGACTAGGTGGAAATAAATATATCACAGATTAAAAGTATCACAGTTCGTAGAAGAGCTCTGCGGCTCTCAGGTACGTTAACAGGGAGTGGACCTTGTCTGGCCCAGATAGGACATCAACCCACTGAGGGGGTCTACCTATGCAGGACTCTGAGGTCCAAATTGTGTTTTAATGTTGAAAAATGTGGGTTTTTCAATGAAATCGTTGGTTTTCTCGAAAAATGACCCTCTATGAACCAACGAGTATTGGGTCAGTTCCTACGAATTTTTTCACGTTGGATCGAATGGTAACGCTTGCAGATCTCTCCACGTACACTTAAGCGTAACAAACGAACTAAAAATTTGTGAGTTTAATTGTGATTACGGAGTTGGAGAGATCTACTAAAGCTACCATTCGATTCAGCACGGAAAAATACGCAGAAGCCGACCGCATACTCGGAGGTTCATGGTGGGTCATTTTTTAAATAACCAACGATTTCATTGAAAAACCCACATTTTTCAACATTAAAAAATAATTTTCACCCCTAACTAGGTAAGTAAGAGTAAACTCGACTATACTGTTGGAAAGAGTAATACATGAAGCAGTTTTCATGTGATTTACCAGTTACCAGGATTTTTTTTTGGACGAATAGTAAAAGATTTTCAGAAATTTCATTTTTTCAAAATCGTCTATGTTTGAGCTGATGTGAAAGTCTTCGGATGGTTCTTTTTAAGAACCCAAGTACACTATTCTTATAGGAAATTCTAGGCTGATTCCGAACATGAGGTCAAAAGATAAAATTAAATGAGGCAAAGTGGAAAAATTCGAGTTTAATAGGAAAAAACACGGTTTTTCTGAAAAAAAAAAAAAACTTAAAAAAAAAAAAAATATCTCGAGTACATATTGAGATAAAAATATGCGGTTGGCGGCATTTTACTTCATTTTTGATGCAGACTAACACAAACAACTTTCGTCACTTACCCTGTATTCAGGTAGTTCCCCACATGTTTCATCTACGTCGGACCATTAGTGGCTTGTGCACATACGTAACCTTAGACTTCATGGAACATCTATTTCTGACAAACCAATTGCTCAAACTCACTCAAAATTTGACGGCGATTGGAGGTTTGCCTCAACAGGATTGATCCTGACAGAAGGTGATTGGATCTACTCGATTGAATCAGTGATTGAATCATCAAACGCTACGCTACGTTCTATGCCAGAGGTGAACCAATTTCATACAGCCTAATTACAATGAGGGAGCCTAATTAGAAGGAGGGGGGATGAGGGAGTGTTATTAGGGGAAAGACTTCTAATTTGAGAATAGCTCCTAATTTGGGATACCAGGGTACTTATTGCACTATCTGGTGTCTGATGAGGGAAATAGGTTCATTTTGAAGCCTAAACACTTAGTCAACAAATGTCATATATTGACACCACAGCAGTTTTATCAAAAAGCTGCTTTCAGAGTGACTTAAGAGGTACCCAATTAAAACTCTGTGACAGTTCAAGGTAAATGTTTTTTAATTTTGTAATTTATCATTCAAAAGTAGGTACAGACTCTAAGGATTATTTGGATGGTATTAGATTCAACTTTCAGTCAACTGCATAATGGAATATGTTGGAAAGTTTGTTTGACCGCTGGTGTCCCTAATTTTAGATGCTGAGCAGGCAGAGGGAGGGGGGGGGGGGGGGGGGGGTCGAGGATATCTTGGGCGTACTGGGGTGGGGGGTGGAATACCTCCCATCAAAACGGAGGGTCCTGGTTGAATATACGAAATTCAACATTCAAATGACAGTATTTCCAAGCTTTTTGTTTGTAAGGTTTTTGAGCATAATAAAAATCGTTATAGTCACTTAAAATGATCATATGAGCGAATTTTTGTAAACTATCGTATTATATTTACGTTGAATTGTTTTAAAATTTAAGAATTTAGAGAGAAAATAAACTGTTAGCTATTAATTTTATGGAGAAAAAAAAACTTTCTCTAAAAATAATGATTTGCTATTCAAAAAAAGATTTTGAATTTTCAGGTTTTGTCGAACACACAGAACCTCATTTTTTGTCGAGCTCATCTTAATGAAATTTAAGTACATTTGTCAACATAATTTTGAGCATAAAATTTTGAATGTTAAATGTCATGGATAAGTGAAGACAAGGTCCAATTTACCAAATTTTCAGTTGCTGGTAACTCTATTTTTTCCAAGGTGATTAATTGTTTTGATAATCATATCACGTATCTTTAGTACTACAATTTTGCTGGGGAATAAAGTTCGGTATAACGCTTGGTTTTAAGGTAGTGTTGACGAAAAACCAAAAATAGTGTAAACACCATTTTTTAATCCATCGGCTTTGAGCTGCGAGAAATAGGTACCTTCCGAATATCCCTCAAAGATTATACGCTACGCTCCTCGATATTCCACGGATCACCCTTTACCTTGGATCAGTATCTATCAGTATCTATCTGATCTATATTTAGGGGGCTAAAAGATATGATTTTTAAAAATGGCGGTTTGCCAAACTTTTAAATGATTTTGGTGTTTTAAAGATTTTTAGAGTTTTAGTTTAGTTCCCGAAAATTGCGTTTAGAGGTATTTTCTGATAATGCTAACGGAAATTGGTGTGAATATTCACAGCGTCCTGAGATAAGTCACCGCACCAATGATTAACGTCAAACTCTATGATGATTATGATTTTAATAATGATTTTCACTTCATCGCTACCGAAATTAGGAAAGCTTTGTGTTCGTAATTGTTCGAAAAAAATTTTTGTTCTCCAAAATCGAAATTCCGACTTGATTTTTGCGTTTCAGAGCCTGCTGATAAATTTTGGTTCCGTGTCTGTCTGTCTATTTGTCTGATGTCTGTCTGTCTGTGGTAAATCCTTGTCAAGCCCAAAACTATACCAAGTTACAGTTCGATTTCGATGAAATTTTCAGGGATTGTGCGGGTTGACTCCTAGACGGCCCTCTACAATTTTCAATGCCTTTGAATCAACAGTAGCCTGTGCGCATGCGCAAACGTGAATTCCTCATAACGTCGATTTCTCATGATCTGTTGGTCCGATTTCGTTCAAACTCAGT
Organism: Adelphocoris suturalis; assembly: GCA_030762985.1. Taxonomy (NCBI): domain Eukaryota; kingdom Metazoa; phylum Arthropoda; class Insecta; order Hemiptera; family Miridae; genus Adelphocoris; species Adelphocoris suturalis. Next base: position 11,332,613 of record CM061040.1, read on the forward strand.
AGGTAATTGGGTGGTATATGTTCTGGAAAAATTTCCTATAAAATAAATCGCGATTGGATAACCATAGCCCTTGCGCGAAATTAAAATTGATCGACACAGACAAAAATCCGAGACTGATGGACCGATTTTTATGAAATTTTCAAGGATTGTGCGGTTTAGCTCCTAGACGTTCCCCTATAAATTTCATTGCTGTTACATTAGTAGTAGTCTGTGCGCATGCGCAAACGTTAATTTCTTATAACATCAACTTATTAATAATTTCGACTTGTACTTTGATCTTCGACTAATTCTATAAGTCTATGTTACAATACGTGAGGAAGCTATACTGCCCGCCCAACTTGTTTTTTATGTGTGAATACGAATTTAATCTTATTCATAATCACAGAAACGTATTCTTGTGATTAAAAATTTCAATAATATTCAAGAGTAAGAATTTTCCCAACTCTGCTGTGACGTGATAAATATTCATTTTGAACATATCTAAACATACTTTTGTTTGTGTATTTAGTCAGATTTTAAGTAGTCCATGTCACAAAAAATCATCAGGAACAGCAACAGAAAGTTGGAGAATCATGTTGTCTCGGAGTTGAATTTCTATGTTGTCTCGGGAGTTTGCTGTTGGGAAATCTAAGAAATTCTCTCAAAAATCTTTTCACATGAAAAAGCTGAATCAATAGCCATTTAAAAACAAACCTGAGGAAGTTCCAGTCTGAAGACGTTGGATTTGGCGATTTCTTTGAGCCTCCGCATGATCATTTCTCCCTCATCTTCGCCTGGGAGGGACCTCGGCCGCCCGAGGTAATCCAGAACCTGGAAGGAAACAGTTGTCACTTGTAATAATGCATTTCAGAATGTTGTAGATTCTACCATATCATGATTTATGTACTCTGTTCACAAGGTCGTACATGAATATAACATGGCAAAATGAAATGTATAAAAATATACCACCCCTACACATCCCCTCCCTCCCCCAAGTACAGTACAGACCCCCCCCCCCCCCCCCAGTACAGTACATATCTCCTCCAGTAGAGTACAGCTCTCCCCCCCCCCCCAGTACAGTACAGATCCCCCCCCCCCCCACACACATTTTAGACGCCAGATGATTTTTGTGTCCTTCTGAATATGATTTAGAATCAATACATCTCACTCATTCAATTTCACCTCAATTTTGAGAGATTTCAGTCATATAATGACCAACCAAACTCAAAACGGGTTCGATTGGAAGGGGAAAAAATCCCAAGACAGCAGAAATGAGCGAATTTAAATAAACTTTGTTTTATCGAAATTTCGTACAAAAATGAAACTATTGCAATGGTTCCAAAAATTTTAAAATAATAATTGTCTTCACTGAAATTCATTTTGAGACGATTTTTATATGTGTACCTATATACACTCCTGCTCAAAATTAGAGCACCACCATCCATTTCTTCGTTTGTCCCCTTGTGTCTTCCCTTATCAACTATCAACCAAAACTTGATTAGAGACATAGGCCGAAGGCTCCAAGCCCTCATACGAGCTAGAGGAGGTAATATGAAGTATTGGAAAGCAAAACTGACATTCTTTTTTCACATTTACAATTTTTATAATTTTACCACAAGGTACATTTTTCTTTAATTTTATCCATAACATCTTTTCTTCAAGAATTTGTGCCTTTTTTGGTTACTGTATTCCTACTGTGTTTGCAAACAATGTGTACAAATGAATAAAAACTTAATGAGGAAAAACCGAAGGGGACAAACGAAGACATGGATGGTGGTGCTCCAATTTTGAGCAGGAGTATATTTATGTATATACACTTGTGTATTTATGTATTGTGTGTATACATTAATTTTAATTTTTATGAAAATTTATATTTTTAATTCTTATGTTATATTTCCTAACGGATTGTAACTCTCCTTAGGATTGAGATTAAAATGTCCGAGAAAATCAAGCTGTCCAAACGAAATGATGAGTTCGTATGCCAGAATTTTTTGAGCACGTTAAATTGGTCAAATTTCAAAAAATGTGCTCACAAAATCTCTGAAAATGGCCGAAAATGGCTAAAACCGTTAAATTTATATTTTTTAGCAGAATATTGCTCACAATTTAAGTTTATTAGCTATAAAATAGAACATTCAAAAATTTATGTACAAAATTATACTGAGAAATGTACTTGAATTTCATTGAAATATGCTAAAAAATCGATAAAAACTGCAAAAAGTAAAAAATCTAAAATCTCTTTTTGAATAGTAGATTCATATTTAGGACTAGTTTTTTGCCATAAAATTGGTAGCTAACAATTTTTTTTCACTCAAAGTCCTCAATTTCCAAAACTATGTCACATAATACAGTACGATAATTTACGAAAATTCGCTCGTTCGGTTATGCTGCATGACTGGAACATTTACGTTTCAATCTATTGCTTTTTGAACTCATGCTGTTTGTGCAAAAGGTGCTGCTCTCAGATTTCATTTTTCCTTTGTGATTCTTTTACCTAGTTAAAGAACGTATTTAAAATTTATAATAATTTATTTTATTATTACATAATTTTATAATTTTTGGTAACAATTATTCCTAGACCTATATGAAAAATGTCGAAATCCAGAAATCGTTCTTTAAAGTTCCATAACGGGTTCCCAAGACGAAAGTTTTCGAAAGTTGCTTTCGAACGGTAAAATGTTGGGACCATTGCGTTTGTTTAAACAAAATAATCAAAAGAGCTGTTTTTGACCCCCTTATGCTCTCTGGCTGTGGCTAATCAAGACTTTAAGGTTTATCCCCTTTATCCTCGAATCGTACGGCTATAAAAGTCAACATTCAATTGACATTAGATTTTGAAGTAATATATTTCTTTCAAAATGATTCAGCTACCATGCACGGCTCAAAAGCAATAATAATGAGTGCGCGTGGAAGTTGCCTACTACCATCCAAATATTTCTTTCAGCGCGTGGAAACCAATTTCTACTTGTTATGAATCTTCTCGGGCGTTTGGAGCTTGATATCTTTTCTGCACCGACAGGTGTCGGCGGTATTAAAAAAGTTCAGCGTCGATCGGCTTTAATGCTAATTTTACCAACTTTGAAATCAGGAAGAATAGTATGATGAATAAGGTCTGTCTTTGAGGTGGTTCGGGCTACGTTCCTGGCTGTGACTTCTAGATTGTAAGGTTCATCTCCTGAGCGGAGCGTGTGATTTCCTCACGCGAACTCACAGATTTTTTAAGTGACCGTCATGAAAGGTTAACACTAATCCCTCCAAAAAGAGGCTCCGCGTACGAAAGATGCCGTCACAAAATGCATGATATCAAACAATCGGGGCGAAGCCAGCAGTCGGATCCTCTCACTCTGCGACTGCACTTGGGGGTGAGACACTTCTTCAACGGCTTGACCGATTTTCGCCTATCACACAACCTGTACAGGTAGGTAAGTGGGGAGGTGATTCACACATCACACTGGGACTGAAAATATATTCCTAATCAAAACGGAAGTTAGTAAAAACCCTTGTCTATATCCACGAAAAATAAAGAGTTTCAATGTTAAATCGATTTCGACGGTTAGAGCATCATCAGTAAAAAACAATAACTGAACGCACATTAGAAAGGACACAGCTTATAAAGTCACAGGTGAAGGGGGATTGAATCCCATTGGTCGAGAGAAAGGAAAGGGGGCTGGAGGTACAAGCAATTAAGTGCAAGCTAAGTGAAAGGGGATTATAGCTAATGAAGAGAAAGGAGGGGAAGAATAACTGGTTTCAACAGTTTGAAGGGATAATTCCAAGCTTCACAGAAATGTTCTTATCAGTGGTGAAATATATTGAGGGAATTCAACAAACTGTCAATCTGTCAACTCAAAATCGTAATTATGATTGGATTCCTGAAGATGTTTTGGAAATGTAGGCCTGCGTTTATTTTCCCTGAAATCCTCCTGATGCTCTTCTATTCTTTCCCTGAATTTCCTACCGGTTTGACCGCAATATTCGTAGCCTCAAGAACATTTTAGTTTATAAACCTCACTTTTATCCTGAACATTAATTTTGTCTTTAACGGAACTTAATAGTGCTCTAAGACTATGTCTAGTTTTAAAACCCACTTTGTAAAACCCCTCGATGATAGAATTTTGCCGATTTTATCAGAAATTTGCCCATAATAAGGTATACTTATCCAGTGTTTTTCTTCTAACGTTACATCTTCCCTAACGAGATTGGAAACTTCATCTCTACATTTTTCCTAAGAACCTTACCCCATATGGTATCGACTAGATCTCCTCCGTAGCCATTACTAGCCGCTATGCTTTTGATAATGCGTTAAATTTCGTTCACTCATAGGAATAAATAGTGCCCTATCTGTAGTATATTATAAATCAATTATAAAAACTGTCTGCCAAGTAGGGTGTGGCACATAGCTTCCTCGTTTACCTATCATGAATGTATAGATCATTGAAAAGTTTTAAATGATCTTGAAAAATTCCATAGCGGAAAAGAGTAAATCAAGAAGTAGCGTGAAATGTCATAATTGTTCAATCAAGAAACAAAAAAATGATACTAGGTGGAATTTACGTTTGCGCATGCGCAGAGTGAGGTATTCAGTCAAGAACGATGAAAATGATAGGGGACCGTTTACCCCCTCGTCCGCACAACCCCTGAAAATTTCATCCAAATCGAATGAGAACTGTGGAAAATAAGATTATTACAAGGATTTGCGGACACACACAGACACACACACACAAACAGACAGACAGACAGATACAGAGATGATGGGTCTGAAAAGTCTCCTTAACTCCTGTTTTGCCTAAAAACTGTGGTTTTACAACGATTTTCTACGATTTTTCCATAGTGTTTTGAAATGTTTTGTACACATTGTACCATATGGCGACCTGAAACAATCATGCTATTCCTTGGACTACTTCTGAGTCTAATGAGACCAACAGCAGCTCTGGGATAATCGATTTTTGGCAATTTTCCAACAATACACCATATTTTTAATATTTCAGTTTTTTCATCAAATTTACCATTCTTATAGGAAATTCAATTGCTGATTACGCCTACTCCACAAATGATGGTATAAAATGCCTCCTGAACATGTTTTTTTTTGTCAAAAAACTACCGAAAAACGTGATTTATGGGAATTTTCGTAGAAAATGAAGCTATTGCAATGGCTCAAAAAATTGTAAAATCATAATTATTAGAAAATTCCTTCATTGAAATCCATTTTAAGGCATTTTGAAACTATTCCTGAAGTTTGCGCTTTTTCGTACGTATATATATATATATATATATATATATATATATATATTTATTTATATATGTATATGTGTCATTCCAGACGATAACTCTTCTTAGGATTGAGATAAAAATTCCGTTCTAAAAACAACGATTCAGTGGTACTAACTAGCTCAGACTCCTGCATTTATATTACTAGGACGAGCTGTATAAAAAGGAGAAATGTAGTAACTGCCCATACCTAGAGAACATTGTTACGACTTACGTATATGCATAAAATGTAAAGCCCACGGAAAATGTATGTCCTTCCGGGTGTTGATTTGAGATTTTACCAATGAAAGATTCTACCTTCATGATTGTATAGAAATTTTTTGCCATCAGTAGGTACAGTTCTTATTGTCAGTAACTTTTAATACTTTCTGTAAGAAGAATCTCTATTTTTCTTTGCGCAAGATGTCTATTATTGAGTTAAAGTTTACTGCTACAATATTCCAAGTCGAGGGTACCGGTTCTAAGTGAAAATGCAAACATATAAAAATGCACATGTATGCACATGTAAAAATACATTTGGGCACATAGTGGATTTTATGATTCTTCTACAATTCAAAAGTGAAGAAATAATACATATTATAATTTAAAAAATGTTCAAAGCCATAATACCATTCGTTTTCAGACCCGTTCACCATTAAACCGCTGAAATTCGTTAATAAGTGGTGATTTTAAGAGGTCGGTGTCTGGCAGACACTGTATACTCACAGCCCTCAGAAATAGTAGTTGACACATGGAGGTACATATTTAATTTAAAAAGTATATGGGGATGTGAATAATTTAATGTTACTGTGGATTAATAGAGCGCTCTTTACAGCCCACTCTAACTCCGCATTTTTAAGAAGTATACGTCACGCAAATGTCATTGGATAATATAATTTAAAGAGAACGACATTCAAAATAAAATGGAAGTTGTTTCACAAAATGTGATTTTTTTAAATTTATTTTTTAGCGAATTTCGTAGAAAATGAAGCTATTTCAATTTTCATTCTTCATTGAAATCCGTTTTGAGGCATTCTGAAACGATTCCAGAAGTTTGCGCGTATCTATACGTCATTCCAGACGATAACTTTCGTTAGGATTGAGATAAAAATTCCGTTCTTGCGCCGAAAAATCAAACTTCTCAAATGAAAGTATGAGTTAATTGGCCATCACTTTTTGAGCACATTAAAATGGTAAATTTTCAAAAAAATGTGCTCTAAAAATCACTAAAAATGTAAAAAACGGCCAAAAATCGTTGAATTTATAAAGTTTAGCAGAATGTCAGTCAAAACGAAATTATAAACAATTGACTAGAACATAAACAAATGTTTGCACAAAGTTATGCTGAAAAACGTATTTAAATTTCATAAATATTTGCTGAAAAATCTATAAAAACTGCAAAAAATATAAAAATCCAAAATCTATTTTTAATCGCCAAATTTTATTTAATTTGAGTTTTGACATGAATATGTCTTTTGGCTGGGGGTCAAGGAATTTTTCGCGACACTTTTTTTTCCCGACCGACACTTTTTTTTCCCGACCGACACTTTTTTTTCCCGACCGACACTTTTTTTCCCGACCGGCACATTTTCTATTGATTTTCACGTACAACCAAGGCGTTACTAGGGAAGAGTAACTCCCATAGTTTTCATAGTAGGAAAATCGTTCGCCACTTGTTGGAATGCTCTCATTTTACCACGACATTTCATGACCTTTAAGCCATTGTAGTGTCAAGGAATGCTGATTTATTACTCTAAGTTAAAAACTAATAATTATTGTTTGTAACCATAATGGAATAATCTTGTGAAAAGAAGGCACTACATGGTTGGTATACAATTGAGTAGTAGGTACCAACTGGTAAGCAGTAGGTACTAGACATATCCATGATCTTTTGTTTTTCCCATCAAGGGAGAAATTAAATTTCCTTATGTTTTACCTAGTTCGTTGTTGACGTTAATTATAAATTTTTCCATAAAATTTGTTTTTAACAATTTCTTCGTACTCAAACTCCGATTCAATTTAACGTATTTAAGTATACGATAGGTAATCTAAGAAAATTCGCTCATACGATCATGCTGCCTGGCTGGAACTTTTTTTTTTTTGAACTGCAGAATATTATTTAGAATGATTTTCTTTGTTTAACATAAAATTGGTAGTTAAGAGTTTCTTTACGCTCAAATGTCAGAACAATGTAACGTTATAATAAACGCTAATTTAGGAAAATTCGCTCATACCATCATGCTGCATGACTGTTTCATATTTCTTCCTAATTTTTTGTCATTATTAGGATTCGTAAGCGGGTATTAGCAAATTTTCACAAAAATGAAGCTATTGCTTCAAAAATGTTGGAATCAAAATTTTTGAAAATTTGCTCAATTGAAATCCGTTCTGAGTCATTCTAAGACGAACACTAGAGTTTAACGCTTTTTCACATTATATGTGTCTTTCCCGACGATAACATTCCTTAGGATCGAGATAAAAATTCCATTCTTGCACAAAAAAATCAAGCTTTCCAAACGAAAGGATGAGTTTGTTCGATGAGCATTTTTTAAGCACAATAAATTGGTCAAATTTCAGAAAATGTGCTAAAAAATCACTGAAAATGGCTAAAAACGGCTAAAAATTGTTAAATTTATATTTTTATCAGAGTCAAAAGAAGTTTACTAACGATGAAATATAACATTTTAAAAATGTAGCAGGAATTTACGCTGAAAAATAGATGAAAATGCAAAAAACTAAAAACCCCAAATATTTTTGTAATTAGCGAAAAATTTTTGCCATAAAATTGGTAGAGTTAACCATCCCATTTCACTAAAAGCCCTGAATTTTCTAGACAATTTAACATAATACTGTACGATAATTTATGAAAATTCGCTCATACCATCATGCTGCATGACTGTTTCTTATTTAATCCTAGTTGTTTGTTATTCTTAGGATTCGTAAGCTGGTATTAGTTTATAGGTGGTTTTAGTTCGAACCTCTTTCCGCATGCATTGCTCCTGTGTGGAGGCTCCCAAACACTTCCCGATGGCGGCCGTGAGCATCGTCTCGACGGACGCGTAGGCCAAAGTGCCGCACGCGAGGAGAAGCAGCACTCGTCTCATATTGTCTTCCGGAGTCCCTTACAACTAAAATGGCCGTCACAAGCCGGAGACCTACTAACTTTATATACCGCGATTAGAATCTCGAGGCGGGAAAAGTGTTGACGGGGGCGGAAGGGGTCCGCCGCGGTGGTGGGGGCCGGAGTCCACTTCGGACGCTTTCCGGGGGCCGAGGGGGAATGGAAGGTGGGAGTGGGCGACCTGATTGACTATATCAGGCGGTCGCTCATCTTCTCGATACTTTCCAATCAAAAGCACTTGTGTGGGGTAGTTGGATTTGAGGAATGCATCTTAAGGTTGTTGAGGGTGAGAATGAGAGGTCAGCTTCTCGTAATAGGAAGACCCAACAACCTCTGAGAAAATCTCTACATAAATATGAGATTAAACACAATAGACAAGAGTGCAATCATGTAACAACTTAACTTCTACCAGGCAATAATGACGTGCAACCACCCAACTGTACCATCTTCCATAATTTCAAATAATGATAAGTGCTTCCTCTAACATTTTGAATCTTTTATTAATTTTAAAACGAAAATTGAGCCCCCCCCCCCCTACCTTCAACTACACGTTAAAAGGTAAATATATTCATAGCCTCATGGTTGAATATATGACATATCATATTATCCCAACTAAAACTTGCTTCCTCTCACCAGGTACAGCAAATTTAAACTATAACAAGAGGATGGGTCCCCCTAACCAATGATAACAATATAAAGACTTATATATAGAGGTTATTATAAATATTATACCCTACTCAAATCTTTAAATGCACTAGTAATAAAATACCTAAAGAATATACTATATACTTACATAAATATAGATAGCATCATTACAAGACATACAGTCTGCCAGGTGGAAATTGTGATAATTATAGTTACATTAATTCAAACTGAACTCTACATTAAAATTAAATAGATTAATATAATAATACGAACCCGTACTTAGGGTATACCTACTCACCTATTTACAGCTCTGGCGAGGCAAATAGGCGAAAGCGCTTAGCTTGAATAAAGTACACATTGTAAATAAAAATAGTTTTATACTTACCTTGTTCACACTCACGCTCATTCATTATGACCCTGTATAATCCCAAATTGTGGATAGAACGGTTTTTTCACAGGGGAAGGCATGCAGCGAGATGTCTACTCGTGTGCTACGATTCCTAATTTGAAAGTTTCATTTTTGACATTTTCATGTCTTTGCCCTGGCACATTGCACAAAAAACTGTCACGTAACGTAACGTAAATATTTTGACGATTTCCGCTTACAACCGAGTCGTTGCTAGGGAAATGGTACTTCGTCGTTTTTCATCCCAAAAAAAAAAAAAATTCGTTGACCATTCATTCGCAAGCTCTCGATTTATCCAACCATATTATGTTAACTACTGCGAAGTGCGTGGCCAACAAGCTGAGTTATGAGCAAGGTTATTTGAATAATTGTGTACACTCAGGTGATCATTCTCAAAAATTGATATTGTGAACATGATTGCAACCGCTTGTTAATTTCTGATGATTTCATTGAGCTGGTGTTTCGATGATTTGATTCATAGCAGGTGATCCGAATATTGCGAGAACGGTTTGATTTGTGAAGCGGTGGTTAAATCATTTTAATAGGTAATTTCTATGCTTTACACTCTAGGAAGCTGTAATTTCTTATGTAGCCTCTTTAGGACATTGACTTGACGATGCCCAGGGTCCGGATCAGATGAGTGGCTTTTGAAGCTAATTTCTATGTTTTATACTCTAGGAAGCTGTAATTTCGTATGTAGTCTCTTTAGCACATTTACGTGACGATGCCCAGGGTCCGGATCAGCTGAGTGGCTCTTAGAGCTTGCATACGAGTCTGCAGGGGGGTAGGTGATGCAGCCTGGCTCGAATTCAATGAAGTACCCACGGGTGTCGGAACAATGAGTCAACACGATCGCGAATTCAATTAAGTACCCACGGGTGGGCGGTTTCTCTTATGGCCCATTTAATTGATTTGTACGCCCCGCCGTGCGATGCACGGGTGAGATCTGCCTAGTAATAAATACAATAAGAAAACACACATGAAAATGTCCCAATGTGTTGCAGACTCGTATGCAAGCATTTCAAGCTGCTTTGTCTTTCTTATGATTTTTCTTTTGATTTTCACGTACAACCAAGCCATTGCTGAGGAAATGAAACTTCTTTTTTTTTTTTTACATTTTTTCTATTTTATGAACAGGTTTCTGTTTGACGCTCAGGCAAATAGAAAAATGTCAGTAGACCAGTTTCAATCTCTAGAATGTTTCATTTTTTAGTTATTTATTAGGTAATAAAATTTATGTAGTAAATGTTGGTGGAAATTTAATGTGAAAAATTAAAAACGTGCTCTCTTCAGTTGAAAATTTTTTTTTTCATTTTCAGATGTTTTTTGGTTTATTCAACTTTTATGAGCTCCAACACCTTTTTAAAAAGTTCTTGCTTCGATTGGGAGAGGTGACAATGGTACAAAGCGTTTTAGATAGGATATATGACCTGAAAAAGTCAGTGTACCATTATCACCCCAAAACACGGGGTGAGACTAGTACAACTTTGAGGATTAATTACTCCACTAATCCTCAACCTAAAAAAATATTTGAAATCGTAGAAAAGCTTGCTGATAAATGCAGTTTTTGAAACCAATACGGTCTGAGCGACAATCCTGCTCAGTAAGGTTGAAAAAAAAAAAACATCAAAAACTGTACAAAGGTTTACGGTACATAATACGAGAAGCTGACCTCTCATTCTCACCCTCAACAATCAAAAGCACTTGGAAATAGCTGGAGAAGGAAGAGCAACTCAAGAAGCAACCAAGACTAACTCCGAATGAAGAAGTGGTCAGTCATGCAGCATGGCTAACAGATAGAATTTTCAAAAAAAAAACTGAATGGGACAGCCGTGTGACGAGATTACAAGGCAAATTTTAGAACACGCAGCTGAACAAGAAAATTTGATCAAACATGGGCATTTTTCACCTAAAAATCAATGTTGCTCACTTATTTATCAACCTTAGAGATCTAGGAGAAGTCGCAATCATCTCAGTGCTAAAAAATACTAGGAATACTAGACTGATAGAAAGGTTTCAAGATCTCGATTTTTGAATACTATTTCCCCTTAGGTGTAGATTGAGCGCGATGCCGATGTTACTAGCTCATCCCTGCCGGATCAACGATTTTCAAGCCAAATTTCTTAAAGTTTGGTCCAATACTTTTTGAGGAAAACTTCGGACGGCAGACGGACGGATTTTTTTAAAATTCTATTTTTGGATTCTACTCATCTTGAAACGTAAACCGACAAATTTTGAGGGGGGTTAAAAACACATTTTTTTATTTTTCAGTTTTTTCATCGAATTGTACCATCCTTATAAGAAATACTACCTACTCCACAAATGATGGTCTAAAACGCCTCCTCGATGTTTTTTCGTCAAAAAATACCAATAAACACGTGTTTTTTGCCATTTTTTGACAACTTACATTTTCTCGGTATGTTATTTAAAAAAAAAAAAAAAAAGTAGTTTTTTGACGATAAAACATGTTAAGGAGGCGTTTAAGACCATCATTTGTGGTGTAGATGTGATCATCATTAAATTTCTTACAATGATGGTACATTTGATTAAAAAACTGGAAAATTCGAAATATGGTGTTTTTGACCCTCCGCACAGTTGGCCACAAACCGATTCTAGGTGGAAAAATTATTTTATGAGCTATTCTTATGGGAAATTTTGCGCTGATTCCGAATATACCCCATGTCCCTATACCTAAAATAGCTTCTTTGACCCAAGAAATCGATTTTTGACAGTTTTCTCACTTTTTGACCTTTGGAACTGACCTAAATTTTTTTGTACTGAAAAAAAGTTGTAGAGGAAGAAATTTTGCATCGAATGAGACCACCGCCAGCTCTCTAACTCTTTTCTTCGATTTTTGGCGATTTTTCGAAGTTGTCGTGATCTACCACTCACTTGTTGATGATTTCCATAGAAGTTGGTAGTGAGTGGGGTAGGTCACGAGAAATCTGGAAAATCGCCAAAAATCGAGAAAAAGAGTTAGAGATCTGACAGTGGTTTCAGTCGATGCAAAATACCTTCCTTTAAAAATTCTTTCAACTTCTACGAAATAATTTTGTCCACCTAGAATCGATTTTTACTTATAAATTTGCCCTTCAAATCTCAAGATATTTAATGATCTGAACCTCTGTGTAGTAATTAGTAGCAGCCAATTGTTATTAAATCCCATTCCACTCATATATGAGAACTATCAGGCACCAAATTCGTCGCGATCTCTAGCGGACCCCGCTAGTAATTGCTTTTAGAAATAAAAAATGATCATTGTAAAATTGAGATATTTCTAGTTGGTTTATTAAAACACATAAAAATTCAACCAACCTTGTCATACATTGGTCTTAATGTCGACTTCAAGGAAAAAGAAAAAAAAAAAATCAAGAGCCTCATGCACTAGTGACCACTTGTATAAACAAACTAAATATCCCATTATCGCACTATACCAAGATTCACATAGCGTAGCTGAACGAGAAAACATTTTATACGAGTTGGAACCTGTGTTAGTGACTCCCCAACAACCTCTAAACAGCTCGGATATCAAACTACTCCTTCCAAAGACTTTCAACTTTTTGATTTTTGGCTTGGAAAAAGGGGTTCTGAACCACTGTGAGGCGTCCCTCTTGTTTACGAAGCCTTGCCTATAAGTCAGAGCTTCAGAGGGACGTCCTAAAAAGCGTTCATGGCTAGTATTCGTTTCGGAATGTCTCACAACAGAATACAATGATAAATATTTTCGAAAATTTGAATTTCAAAATTTTTGGAGCCATTGCAAAAGCTTCTTTTTTGACAAAAATTCACTAAAATATATATAAATGAAAATGACTGTGGAGAAAGGGGAAAAGTATAAGTCTTAAATATTTGATAAAATGAGGTTTCTTTATGTCAAATAACATTTGCACTGATGAAAACACAAATATGTACAGATGTAGGTATAGTAGAAACTGGGAAAAGGGATCACGGATTTACAAACTACTTCAGTGAATCGTCAAGTTAGAAAAACTAGAAAAAATGTCGTTCTTATAAAGAAAGTTGATGAAATAAAGAAGAAAGCTAGGGCTGGCTGAAGAAAATGAGGTGAACTTCACGAGATTGTTATTTTATGAGCCTAGTAAAAAATAATTGGTTAAATTTAGGTTCAAACACGTTCAAGGGATCTGACCCTCGTGTGCGGAAAAATATCATCGACTTTTTGTTAGTCACCACATGGAATCCTCTTGGGTCTTGAAATGATTTGCACAACCTTTTATTTGGTCGGTACGAAGTGACCCAGAGGAATTGTCGACGGAAAACTTTCAGTTCGAATTCACTCTCGCAACTCGTTGAATTCGATGTAGGTATTGAATCCAATCACCTGATAGGCAACATGAAACTTTCCTGAATCGGAACTTCCATAGTACGAAATATCTATGTAAAACTTTTGGGAAAAAAACTCGCAAGGGGGTCTGCCCCTTGACCTAGCTGGGGTAACCCCATACCCCCTTTTGCTTTCAACTTGAGCCTCGGCTAAACATTAGAGGAACGTGTGACATGCTCCATTTCAAATTTCAGCTTCATGGTTAAATAGGAAAAGGCTGCAAATTGTTACACTACGGTTTATTGTTTCTCTGTTAGGTAGCCCTTCTACGCATATAATTGGTATACAATTAACAGTACGTTTGCATTTTAGAGACTAAAATTATTCAATCTCTCAAAAGATGAAACAATGCTTCCGCTACCTATAGGTAGACTTAGGAGCAATTTACGAGATGAAATTAAGCGGCTAGGTATCTACGTCTTACTAACTAGCCGCTCCGGCTCGCTACGCTCGCCTCCACGTCCAGCCGGGGGGCAAGCCCCCCGGGCCCCCCATTAAATTGCTCGCTTCGCTCGCAACGTGTGGCGTGTAGAAAATGTTGCTCGCTTCGCTCGCAAAGTATGGCATTTAGGGAATGTTGCTCGGTTCGCTCGCAAACGGTAGATCTCTAAGGGTAGGTTTAACTTCTGTAGGGGATGCTGCTCGCTTCGCTCGCTTGAGGAAGTTATACTGCCCACCCAACTTGGCAGACGTTTTTTTCTGTTGGAAATTCTTACAAACAAATTAAATCTTATAAAACTACGTGGAACCACAAAAAGTTTATTCGGGGATGTTGCTCGCTTCGCTCGCAAAGTCTGGCATGTAGGAAATGTTGTTCGCTTCGCTCGCAAGGTATGGCTGTGCAGATGCGATGTATTACAAATGAAACATGTAGGGGATGTTGCTCGCTTCGCTCGCAAACGATAAATCCCTAAGGGTAGGTTTAACTTCTGTAAGGGATGCTGCTCGCTTCGCTCGCTTGAGGAAGTTATACTGCCCACCCAACTTGGCAGACGTTTTTTTCTGTTGGAAATTCTTACAAACAAATTAAATCTTATAAAACTACGTGGAACCACAAAAAGTTTATTCGGGGATGTTGCTCGCTTCGCTCGCAAGGTATTGCTGTATGTTTGTAGGAAAAAATCCGAATTTATTCTGTTGACATGGCTCTCGCTTCGCTCGCAAAGTATACCTGTACACCCTTCAAGACGTAAGTGCGTAGGCCAGGCTCGCAACCTATGTGTACCCCCTGTGAGGGTCCCTTCTGGTAAGCAACGTTGTGCAACGGGCGGCTCGGCTCGATCAAAAACGTCATATTAAACGCTTCCCTCGCATTTCCGCTCGCAATTTGACCTACTTTCCGTCACTTTTTTCGATATCCGACTTCGGATTCAGATTCGGCGGGATCAAACCTTTATTTCGCCCGCGAAAACCGTTCCGAAAAACGTACCTTTATGGGGTATATTTTAATCAGAAAAAACCAAGTTTTTCGGCGGACTTTTCGAGAAAACGGGTCCGTACTCTCGCATTTTTTTTACGCATTTCCCGATTTCGCAAAGTTATAATAAATTCCGTTGGAACTATATCACCTTATAATTCTAATATCGGCATTATATCAACTAATATTTACAAGACAATTTTTATTTCTTTCGGTCCCACTATCTAGCGACCATTAATGGAATTTAATTGATTGGCTAATCAATACATTCGCTGGCACAGCATGGGCTCGCGCTTAGAAATCTAAAGTACCTTGCGGATGGTTTTAATCGATTCTTTGGGATTATATTTATCATTGACAAGCAAAACATGGATAAATCAGTATAATTTAATTAATCATAAATACATATTATTCGCCCGTTTAAACGCAACGAGAGCTGAAATATAACAGTAGATACATATCACAGGTATAAATCGACATCGATCGAGGCCCCGCAAATTAAAATTAATGAGATAAGACACCTAACTAAGTTTCACTGATCATCTGTAGGTGACAGAAGTTACGATAAAGTCAATAAAAAAAAAATAAAAAAAAAAAAAAAAAAAAAAAAAAAAAAAAAAAAAAAAAAAAAAATAAATAAAATAATAAATTATAAAACTGAATTAAGGACATAGAGGCCTTTTTATTAAAACTTTCAGATAAACTCGATTTCAGGCAGTGAGAATATATTATGTACGAGGTAATAATTATAGACCTGTGCTATGTGAGAGGGGCTTTCTACCACAGGAATAATATAAACTTTATGTAAAATACAGTCCATTTAGTAATGATTAATTTTACACATTATTAGTTCATTACCTATGGTTACTTAGCAATATTAGTTTATAACTGAGCGTAATAAATCAGCTTTCCTTGACACTACAGAGGCTTAGGGATTATGAGATGCTGTGATAAAATGAGAGCATTCCAAAAAGTGGCTAACGATTTTCCTGCTATGAAAACTAAGGGAGTTACTAGTAACGCATTGGTTGTACGTGAAAATCAATAGAAAACCCCACCGTGACGTGACGCTGGTGACGTGACGAAAACAAATGGAAACGTCTTGTTAATCATTATTATATTATAAAAAGGGGCTATTTAACACAATATATTATCGAAACTCGGTGCATCGTGCCTACCAATAGGATTTCCTTTACAGCGCCCGGATCCCACGGTTTTAGGCTTTTTAGTAAAGTTAAGAAACCCAACGATTTATGATAGAGCTTAGTAGGAAATTGATTAAGAAGATAATCACGGAATTCTATGGGGTCGCTGTCCAGCAAAAATGACAGGAAAAGTGGATCCAAGCAATGGTGGGGCAGAAACAACCAGCGGTTGGTACTGCCCCACCTTCAGTGGTTGATTCTATCCCACTTGCACTAGTTGTAAAATATTACATACATTTGTGGCTAAAACAGCAGTTTTGCCTGGTGAACAGAAGATTATCTTTAATCTTGACATGATAATGAATAGAAGGATGCAATTAAATTTTTCACAAGAGCATGCAATGAATGAATCTTATCAAATTGAAAAAAATTTGTCTTTTTGGATGCATAACAGATCGACGTTGACTGGCTGCTGTTGAATGACGTGACGAGACATTTTGTTTTACCAACAAAAGCTCATTATGTGTAGCGATTTGAAACCATAGGTGTCACCCACGCCCCCAATCTCCCCTACAGGAGGTTTCTCACTTGAGGTTTCACTAGCCAAAAAATGAAAACATTTTTCGAAGTTCCCAATACTCCCCTTTTTGGGTAGACCACAAACTTTTGGGTTTTTCCTGATTTTTATTTGCTTAAAACTTAGGACCAGGCACCCCAAAACCACTCTCCAGTTTCACTTCGATATCTCAAAAATTGTGTGAAAAAGGGAGGGTTACTTTTGGGACACCCTGTATACGAAAAAGTGGTGAACTCTAAGATTCGTTTTATAATGCCTCAAAACGGATTTCAATATTGAGAAATTTTGAAAATTTTGGTTCAATATTTTTTGGAGCCATCGATATAGCTTAATTTTTTACGAAAATTTGCTAACACTTAATTTAGAAAAGGCTTAGGTATTATGAAATGAGGAAAACACCTATGCATGATATGCTTTCAAGGATTTTCGCATCCCTCTCAACATCCACCTTGAGCTTTGAGTCATTTCTTTTTTTTTATGGAAACGTTCCACCGATCTTTCATTATTTTTCCGAGCAATTCAGAATGTGGAAAGGGCCAAAGGGAAGATGATGCTCGCTCGCTGAACACGTCTCAAATTTAGTGAGGTGATAAATATTTATTCGGGTGGAGGCAGATGAAACATTCGCTTCGATGGACGGAGAACTGAGTTTACCTTGGAAGATCAACTGAGTTACTACATCTCGTTTGCCGAGGAATCATGACGTTCCCACGAGGGCTGGCCGTTACGAAGGTCGTAATGCGGCGTTGAATAGGCAATGACTCGCATTACTCGGAAGTCGTGCCAAACGTAGTATCAGTCAGCTCCTGTCATGTACTTTCACTGCCTTCAAATAGGTATTTATCAGCATGTACCTGTGAATACTTACCAAATGTATAACATCGTGTAAGAAGAATGAATATGTAGTTTACTGTAATACAAGAGCTTGATTCATATCGACATTTGAACATTTATTGTATCTATTATTTTTCTTCTCAATTATTTGAGACTAGTCCGATAGGGTCGTTATTATTACTTATAGTTCGTTATTCTCAAATCTGTGCCGTTAAACGCCTTCATAAATTTTTCATAAACTCAGGCAAAGCTCTGATGAATTATATCGTTACATAAAATATTAAGAACTCAGTCGTATAGATTGCTTTATTGCTTAAGTAACTTAATTGTTAATAAGCAGCTATCACATACATGAAGATTTACTATTAGATAGTCAATCTTAATCTACAGTGATTTCTGGTTGATACCTATGCCACAATGATAGATAGAGACTAATTAACTTAGAGGATTATTAACTGGACCCTATTAATGCAAGTATATAATATAATCTGAATATAGCGAAGTACAAATACGTTTTACCGAATCAAAATTGACGATCTAAAATTGGTTAGTCCTCTGACCAGGTTTCTCAGAAAAAATGTGTGGAAGATAAGAGCACTTTGTGTTATAGAAAAAAAAAAAAAAAAAAAAAAAAAAAAAACACGCTGCATATTATTATACAAGGGTTTATTATTTCTGTACTGGATGGTCCTCCTGCCTTGAAGATCTAGAAGACCTGTCTATAATTATTAAACAAAGTCTATTATACAATAGGTATATAAATATATTTGAGAAGCATGAAAATGAATCGGCGTTAGAAGAGCTAATAGAAATAGTTTATTCTTGATCTAATGTGACACAATATTGTTGAAGTGTCGTTGCGAGCTGCTATACCTAAACTATATCCCATGGATACAAGATAGGGTTTATCTATGTGCTATGTGCAATATGCAGGCTACGGAGGACACCGAGCACTTTCTGGCCAAATGCCCAATTCTTGGCTATATCAGGAAAAATTATTTTGGCAAATGCACCCTGGACAGAACCGAGCTGGTTGAAATCTTAAATGGAAAAGACTGGGATAGCCTGTACAAATTTGCGAAGGCAGCATGGGCTTATAGAAGAACCCTGATATTGGAATTTAACTACAACTAGCCCACGACTATATGCTGAACAAGATGGACATGGAAATCGACCAAAATTCACCTACACAAGGGACGCAAGAAGAGCCTTAAAAACTACTGTATATAGAGTCAGGAAACAAAGCAATATAAGAGCTAGGAAATGAATGTACAAAGACACTAAATTTGCTATATTGTTCCGTTGAAATAAATTAAGCATAATGTGAGTCACTAAATGAGAATAACCTACTTACGCTACTTATAACTAATATAACGACAATTAATACTAATTAAAGAAAGAAACAATAATCTATACTATTATACTTAACTAAAGGCGAACTCCGGCTGACGGTAATATATACCATATAGCCTCTCATGTTATATGAATAAATATGTTAAATTCAATTTCCTGTTAATAAAAACATGTTATCATTCATTCATCATTCATTCATTCATTCATATTGTTCTGTTGTAACACTACAATTCTGTAATGTAGCAAACTTGCATTCCCAAGTTGATTGATGATCAAGTCCAAAAGTCACAATCACATGTGAAGCGGAGAGATCTAAAAGCAGCCCGAGACCATTAACACGAAGTGACCAGACACTAGGTACACAACATGCCCCGCTGTCGCATATCGCATTGAACTGTAAATGTTCTGAATGCATATCGCATAAACTGCATTTTTTGGTGATTTTACTTGAAGGCAGATTTTGAGTTGTTTTTTGGCCACATTATACAAAATGGAAAGTACATGATTATAGTCCCAAACAGGTGATTCAGAACTGTTCACTTAAGCCCAAGTCGAAATATAGCATTTCTAACTTTGCTGAAGTCACCAATCGGACACTTGAGCAAGTATGGCATGGTGGACTTTGCTCATACGTCAGTTTGGTACTTTGCTGAGGTTACCAATCTAGAACTTATGCGGCTTTGGCAAGCTGGATTTGGTAAATTTGCCAGTTAGGCACTTTTTTCACCATTCATTGTTGACGGAAACACACTGCGTACAGCCTACGGCGGGCTGTTTCCAAAGCGAAATTAATAGGCTTGCAACAGATGTGCCGTGATCTTACAATTCCAAAAGCTTACCACGCATGCTTTTCTAATATTCCATCATGATCAGCATAACGTCGTGACTGTTTACCAGCCCCACATCTCTCTGAAGAATCGGAATATTTATGAGCAGTTATCATTTTGGACTTACTAAATTTTACTATGCAATTTTGTAATATTTTGTTCATAATAAACTATGATATTTACGATTGTAAATTTTGGAACAATTGAATGAGAACATAAAAACAGTTTGATAAAATAGTAGTTTGATCATAAAAATAGTCTACTGGTGGTTCTTTATTGAGAAATCAACGAAAAAGTTCTATTTCATCAACGTGAATACGTCATCAAATAGAACAGTGTAAAAACCACCAATGTACAATTATGCTCCTAAAAAAGAAAATTGTTGGAAACGTATGTGTATGCAGTGAGAATGTAGCTATTTCTAAAACACTTCCATTAATGTCATTAATGTGCATTTGAGGCCTAAACATTGTTTACGCCATTTTTCAAGTAGTGGCAAAAACTTCGAATGCATTTTTTTCAGAACTATGATTTTCCAGTTTGGTGAGTTTGACGTGGGACCGACGATATGTCTTTTAAGGATCAATCAAAAACACTCGTCCCGCCGTCCAGTCACGTGTCCTGCCGGCTAGCCGGTGGGAAGAGAAGTGCAGTCCACGAAGGACAGGCTCTCCTAAGCAAATGTCAACTTTCTCTAAGAAGGGGGATCTATCTCTAATGTCTCAAAAAGGCAACGTTCCAAATTTCAGTGTCGTATGATGAATCGCATAGAAATTAGCGTTAAGAGCTCACTCAGCTGATTAGGGTGGTTCAGCAAGTGAAAATCATATTCTACCAGTTTCACAAAGGATCCGTTCCAAATTTCAGTGTCGTAGGATAAATTGCATATATATTAGCGTTAAGAGCTCAATCAGAACGTTAGAGTGGCATCCATTAAATTAATAATTTTTATTGGTTGACGCATATAAAGTAATTAATCAGATTATGATGCATAATTTATGAGAGTTCCTAACATTGTATTAATATTAACATATTCTCATCAGCTATATGAGTTGTTTTTAGCGGAAATGATTAAAACTGAAATTAATTTAAGGGCAAGTAAACGGATGTACTTTCACACCCCTATAAAATATTAAATGAGCCAACAAGAGAGAGGAATGCTGTCGAAGGTTTGAATAAAACATAAACTAGCATCCATTCCGCTCCAAAACTTCATTTTGACCCGAGGAAAGTAATAATTCATGCGACCTCCTCATTCGCGATAATTCGAGCTTTTAGTCCCGCAGACCTCTGTGGTTGTCACACTTCCGACGAGGCGCTGTTGTGCTCAGTTTGATCGGAAAGTTGAGGCCGCAGAAGAAAATTTAGTCACGGGTTTCCGCCAGAAAAGTTTGAAGTGCCTTACGTTGTAGCGGGCGGGAGAGGCGTTTGGGACCACTGAAAAGCTTTAACGCCTGGGTTGAAAACTTATTTTCCTGGGCGAACTCTTTCGTTCGGTAATAATACACTGCTGTAACAGAGATCGAGAGATTGGGAAAATAAGGGGGCGGACGCAGGGTCCCAGGTGGTGGCTATGAATCGACTCGATCGAACCTATTGTGTATATGGCCAAAAGAAATATAATATGACGACCGGTCGATCTCCCTAATGAATACGAGGGTTATCCAGGAAATAAGGTTACTACTGCTGTTAAAAATTGAAAAATGCATATATTTCATTCAACTTTACAGGGTTTTATTTACAGGGTGTTACATTCAATTCGATTTTCAAATTTAATTGAAAGGAAATGAAATGAAATTGTTCATTTGTAAAAGCCTTCCGGCGATACAAAAGTTCAAACAACACATAAGTAATCAAGGTAGAATATTTAAGCAGAAAGAGAGAAAGAAAAAACAATCTGTACGTTAAATGAAAAGAAATAGTGCAACGAATCATTCAAGAATTAGATATAGATATACAGAATAGACATAGTGCAAGGTACATAATGAACAATGAGAAGCAGATGAAGAAAAGGTTACACAAAGGACAATACGTTATTCAATGTAGTATAAAGAATACATTATAAAGAAGAAAGCAACGCAAGTACATCATTACATCATTATAAAATCCCACGAGGTGAGAGAAGAAAGAAAGGCAAAAATATACAGAAGACAGAAAATTAGTACAAAAATCCCTCATTCAAGAAAAAAACCCTAGTCCTTATACAATTTTTAACGAAGAAGAATATTTTTTTGCAATGTAGTATGTCTTCAAGAGAGAGTAATGAAGAAAGCCTATCAAAAGATAATTCATTTTCAAGAAAGAAAGAGTATCTCTCGCCACGAAGGACAGGGCAAACGCAGAGGAAATGGAAGACTGAATCAGGCAAATTATAATTACACAGTGGGCAGTCTACAGTGGTATCAAATTTCACCACAAAGCCTGGTACACTCAGCTTAGCATAGAAATTTCCCGTTAGCCTGACTTGGGCGAGAAGCCTTTTAATATGAATTCCCATGTCAAAGTTGAGATAAGAGGGCGATTCGTCCCCTCGTGGACAATAAATCTTGTATATAGGGCTGAATGAGGAATCCTGATTACGCAAACCATCCGACCGTCTCCAAAACAGCGCAATTTTCTCCAATAAACTATCCCGGTTAAAATTATGGTAATCCTGGGACGACCAGATACGACTCTCATCATGTTTGGAGAACAAAGCGCACATTTGGGAGGCCCAGTTGTACTGAGGGTCAGACTGGGAATCATGTACAGCAAGGAGGCGGTAGCAGAGCTTAGGGAGCCTAGAATCTTCCATAGTTCCAAGTTTCGGCCACCAGTTTAGGGCCAATTTTACAATTGTAACTTCCAAATGTGGGATTGCTAATTCGATGCGAATGAAATAGTCCGGAGTATTATTTGGAAGGAACAGAATAGTTTTGTAGGCTCTAAGTTGAATTTTTTCAAGAACATTGCAATGCGAAACACCCCATGATTCTACGGCGTATAGGGAGGATGATAGAACCAAAGAACTCACCACAATTTTCCACGATGAAAATGGGCCCCCACGGACTTTATAAACCATAGGCAGCAGAGCCCGGGCCGCCGTCTCTTCGATTTTCAAATTTTCAGGGTGTTACATTTAAATTTACCTATCTTCTAAAATATGTGCTTATTTTTCCACGTAAACTCTTTCTAGTTCAAGACGCTTCTTCATCCTGGACTCGAGCTTTTTTATACCCTCATCGTATACGCTACGCTTCACCTGTGAAAGCTGCTTCTCCACTATCTCCTTCACCTTCCCGTAGTTTCCCACCCAAGAATTCCTTCAATTTGGTGAAGAGATGACAATCTGAGGGCGCTAAGTCCGGGGAATACGGTGGCTGGGTCACAATATCCCATCCAAGGGGCAAAAGCAGGCCCTGGGTCAACAGGAGTGGGATCTGGAGTTGTCGTGAATGAGGGACGTACATCAACTCGACCGAGCCTCAAACAGGAAACAAATCGCAGACATATTCTCTCAAAGATGGCACTGCCAGTCCTTACTATGCCGTTGGTTAGGGAGCTAAGCATCGGTACCAGCAGCTCTGGAGTACGAAGTATTTATGACAAAGAAATCCAACGACATCAGCGATTACTAGTTACATATACGACAATCGCTGTTATTAAGAATTCCTCATACGGATTGGACCTCTTGATCTCGGGATGTCTCCCGTTTGAATGACGGGGAAAACGATAGCTCTGCTATGCAGATAAAATAATGGCCTACCTTTAGAAAAATAGACGGGGAAAACAAATACGTACAAACATGTAACATCCGACAGTTCTGTTAGTACTGAAATGTTCTTAAAACTAAACGTTTGGCGGGCCCCCATAATGTGCCATGTTTGATAGTCATTTCCAACAGAAAAAAACGTCTGCCAAGTTGGGTGGGCAGTATAACTTCCTCACATAGAAAACGCAGCAAATTATTACACAGCAATTTATTATTTTCGTTTTGCCCCTTTTATGTTATTTATTTATTTTATTTATTCATTTTTTGCCATTCCTTTGGGATTGTCTATAGAAAGGGATTGTAAGCAATTTTCAAATTTTCCACCCCCTCCCGAGGTCTCCATGGTATGGGGACTATATCCAGTCGCATCTATACATCCCTCACCGAGCGAAGCGAGCAACATCCCCTACACACGTCGGAATTCCACGGGGTTTTTCCTACGAACTCGGAATGAAATATTTGTATCCCATCGCATCTAAATCCCACAGAGATCGAGCGAAGCGAGCAACATCCCCTACACATTTCAAATCATACTTGCTGATCCACCGTTTCCAATCATTCTATACATGTCCCACTCAACTGTAAAGACCATCAGATCTATACAGCCATACCGAGCAAGCGAAGCGAGGGAGAAAACTAGGCTAGTAGATATATGCACATCAAAAAGCGTTAAACTCTAGAAGTCGTTTAAGAATGCCTCATAAAAGGGATTTCAATGAAGAAAAATCTTTGAAAATTTAGGAAGCCATTGCAATTAGCCTCATTTTCTAGGAAAATTCGCTAAAATAGCTCTTCCTTGATGTAATGTATTTCAACTTGATTTTTGAAGTTGGCATGAAAGTTGCAGAATTGATACAATTCCATTGAATTCCCCCTCCTTGTGAATGTAGTCCCATTTGTGTTCCACGGACGTAGGTCTGTAGGTAAGTATTTCCATTCCGAGAAACAGATAACAATCGTAGGGAACTATCATCATGACCCCAATATTTCCATCACGCCGCGATATTCGTATGCAGCCCCAGCTCTCCCGCTCTCCGACTTTTTTTGTCATGAAAGAGAAAAACGAGGACCGCCCCGTAACGACAGGCAACGGCGAAAAAATATAATAAAATGGCATGCGAGGAATTGGGGGCTCCGAGAAATGGTCGTTCTGGGATCGCGGGATTCGCTCCCTTCTTTACTTTTCCGATACACAAAACGCGGCTCTTTCTTTCGGTCTCCGAAGTCCTCCTCTTCCAATCTTCTTGTTTGGACGTTTGGACACGAACAGGGGAAAAGAGGGGAGCGAAACTTCATTCAATGGTTATACTTGGCTTCAACGTTCATTCAACAAAAGACATTTTTGAAAGCTGTGCCCGACTTGGAAGAAACGGAAAGAGGAAGGAGGACCATCTTACTGGGGTAAAGGTAAAGTCAAACAAACGGGTTTAGAAGATACACAAAAGGGGGCTTCAGCTAGGATCCAGACGCACTTAGGGCCAGGAGTATAAACAAAACCGGTTTAAACCTCACTCAACGTTTAAGCTGCTGTCTAAACGGAGAATGTAGTTTAAATGCCAGGTTTACAAGTTCTTAATCGGCGCTCATAGTTAAACTCTACTTAAAGTTGACCGGTCGTCGAGGACCGTTTAAACTCAGTTCTATGGGTTTTTAGTGGAGAATTTGTCTGGCGAGTTATATTATTGAGGAAAGGTGGTACAGACCAGAAGATATTTCCGATGATGAATGTATTGTGGAATTGATGGAGGTGTTTTCAAAACAGCCACGTATCTTCCAGGAAGGCCCAAATCATTTCGAAAATGGATTAAAGAGGAAATGTTAGATGCTACAACTATTACCAAGTTCCGTTTTCATTGACTTTGCTGCCTTGATTTCAGCATCCATTTTGCCAAGCTGATTTTTGGTCTGCCAAAAAACACCCCCAATTATTTTGTGTATTTGAAGACAGGTCTCGAGCCTTTGTTTTTCCATACGCTGGCATTGCACTTCAAGTATATTATAAGAGCTCTGAGGTTGCCTGAGCATCGCTTTCCGCGATTGGTGGCGGAAGAGACTGCGCGTGTTGGATGTTCCTGGTATGCTGTTTTGCAGGGGCTTGATGAGAGCACAGGTTCCCAGATGAGTATTGCCTTAAATGACATAGGGGATTGGCATTCACAACTGGAAGGGCTGATCCTCAGAGCACGCAACGCTTGGTACAATGAAACAGTGACGAGAGCACAGCAGTCAAGCAGTCGAATCTACAAGCAGTTGGACTACAATGTGAGACCTGGTGATCTATTCTATTCTCGGAGAAACAACAATGCCCTCTTTGGGTCTTGAGGTGGGTGTTGACGTTGAGAGGCTCTTTGATGCTGCTGAACTGTAGGCCATATGACTCCCACGATGATCCTCGTTCCAGGTGTGCGATGTGCAACATGGGGGTTCCGGAGACTGATGTACATTTCCTCGCGGTTTGCCCGGTGCTCGGTGAATTCAGGGTCCGTTTCTTCGGCCGGGCTCGTTTGAGCGAGGAGGAGGTAAAGGACTTGTTGAACGGAGGAAATTGGTTTTCCGTTGGCAAAATATGGAAGTGTGGCTGCAAAGTACAGGAGGATATTGATTGAAGAATTCAATTGGTGAAGCATTTTGGAAGAAAAATATATAAAATAGATTTAAATATAAAATAAAAATAAAAAATGGACAATTAAATTCTAGGCAGAAATGATCAAACAATCGTAAATTTATACCCCCGGCAGACAGACTTATAGTATAATATATAATATATATAATTATATATAATATAATTATATATAATAATGTTAATATGTATTTTTCCCGTATTATTTAATAAACATGTCATTAATTCATTCATTCATTCATTCATTCATCCATATTTTCGTTTTTTATTATGCGGGAATAATTTTAACGACGTGCAATAAAATACTACTTTTATCAGAATTATTGTAATATGCAACTCTTCCTTTTCCTGCAATTTTATCAAACAATGAGACAAACCGATAATATAAAATATATGAATAATTCAGTTGAATGAGAAAAATACCATTGCAAGAAACACGCAAAATATTTAAAAAAGGTGATCTGCTGAACTAATCCGAACTCAGCTGAATACGAATAACACTGATTATAACATTAAATGATTCACTAAGTAGCTACCTAGCTACTTTTATACCAGAAGTTTCAGTCATGCAGCATCATCGTATGAGCGAGTTTTCGTAAATTGCCGTATTGTATAATGTTTAATTGTTTTGAAATTTGTGCTTTTTGAGTGCAAGGAAATTGTTAACTATTAATTTTATGGCAAAAAACGTATCCTAAATAGTAATCTCCTATTCAAATAGAGGTTTTGATTTTTTAGCTTTTTTTGCAGTTTTTATCGATTTTTTAGCAAATTTTAATAAATTTCAAGTACATTTTTCAGCATAATATTGTATATACGTTTTTGAATGTTCCATTTTATAGTTAATAAACTTTATTTGAGCAATATTCTACCAAAAATATAAATTTAACAATTTTTAGCCGTTTTGAGCCATTTTAGGTAATTTTTGAGCAAATTTTTTGAAATGTCACCAATTTAATGTGCTCAAAAAGTGCTGGCCAATGATCTCATTCTTTCGCTTGGAAACTTTGATTTTTTGGCGTAGATCTCAATCCTAAGTAGAGTTATTGTTTGGAATGACACACACACACCTATATATACATATGAAAAAGGGTTAAACTCTAGATTCGTTTCACAATGACTCAAAACGGGTTTCAATGAAGTCAATAAATTTTCAAAAATTTTGATCTTAAAATTTTCTGAGCCATTGCAATAGTTAATTTTCTACGAAAATTCGCTAAAACCAACACATTCACTTACCCTTTCACAAGGTTATAAACAAACGATGTCCAAAATCAGCGGTTGGCAGCATGGAACCATAACTTTCCTTATAGTTCCATGAGCTGCCTTTTTTTATTCCTCTTCTCTTTCATTGACGTTTAAACTCCAGTTTCCTAAACCAAAGTGATGAGTGTTTGCACACACGCTAAACGCGATCAGTAGATTAAACCAGGTTTCAAAAGTAAACGAAGTTTGGATATGTTTCAGCTTAAACCTTGACTTGCTCCCCTGACCCATAGTCATGCAGCATCGCTGATAGAGCGAATTTTTAAATAAAAGTTGTGGATAAAATTAAATTAAGTAAGCACTTAAATTCTGATCATTGAGGCCAACCATGCCTTGGATAAAACTTGAAAGTTTGTTTGCAATCTGGTCGCTCGACACACGGCTCAGTTTTATTCAAGACAAGGCTGGCCTCAATGATCAGAATTTAAGTACCCAAGTGAGAAATGCCCATAATTGACTAAAATTTTGTAGTTTTCGTGATCTAAAATTAGGACACGCAGTACAACTCAAAAACTACAAGATTTTAGTCAATTATGGGCATTGTTCATCCTAAAAATAGATGTTTCCCACTTATGAGTCATAGAGGTCTGGTAGTGGTCGAAATCGGTTCAGTGCTGAAAAATACTTTGACAGTGGCTCCCCACATGCCCTATTGTCAAAAAACCGATTTCTTAATATTTTTTTGGGCCACTAAATTGTAAATTTGAACTCAAAATTCTGGAGCGATCGGGCGAACTCGACCTGCCTTTTGCAAAGACGGATTTTTCCGCGTTGGAAGTAAATTTTTACGTCGTAATGTAAGGGATTTATCGTTTGGAAATATATATATATATATATATATATATATATATATATATATATATATATATATATATATATATATATATATACGACGTTAAAGTCTAGGACTGTGTGCTTTGTTGTATGAAACAGATTTTTAAAAATCTGTCACATTTTAAATCTCCATCACATTAAAAATTTTGAGGCCATCTAAATAGTTCATTTTTTCTTAGAAAATTCGCTAAAATAAACCATTGTAGGCACTGAATCTGTTCCAAAGTAACCTCCTACTCTCGATATTCCTCTATTGAGCACAAGATATCTTCGCATCCATAAAGGAGACTCTAAGAGCTCCGTAGACGTGATGTACTTTTAATGCTTTATAGCCTCCATAAGCTTGACCTATAAGCAGGTCATTTCTTGGGTCTCCTTAGAATTAGGCTGCTCTTGTCCCCCTTTCCAGAAACCAACACTACAAAGTGGTGTCGATGACTGCCTGCAGGGCAATGAAGGGCATCGGTGTCGGAAGTGTAATCCCCCGAATCGGCCGCGATGAACAACCAGGGTGAGGGGGGGGGGGGTGGTGGTGTTCCAGCACCCAGGATCCAAAGCGGGTTTCGACCCCTATTAAACCCGTCGGGTCCGTTTCCGACCCAACGGCGTAATCGATCCCATCGGATAGGAAAGGATCAAGATATTGCTTCTGGGAACGGCGGGAAGGGTATTTTAATATCTTCTTCGGCCACCCCAACCCCCACCACCACCCCACCCCTTCACCACCACCACCGAAAAAGGAACGTTCGACCTCGCGAGGATTCTCATTTTTGTACCGCATGGCGGGATGGAATCGGCGGAATGGGAAACGGATTTGAAAGATAGCGGAATCTTCTTCCCAAAGCCTAAACCAGGCTTTCGATGATCTGGCAAACCTCTTTATTACATGTAAAAGACCAGTAGGTTAGTACCGATCCGGGAACTAATCCATGTATTAATTTTAGGTACATAGGCATATGAAAATCAAGTTGTTCGGCACAAATATTTCAATGGTTATACATTTAACGCAATCTTATTTTACTTCCAAGAAGCACGGATTTCACTTTCAGGGGATGTACAATTTTGTATCACCAAAATCAAAATTTTCTCTTGCATTCTACGTTTTAGACCATTTAACAACTATATTTTCTGTATGATTCTATCAACTATGGTCTCACAAAATGAACAAAGTACTTCAAAGCAAGTACCTCACTTTTGTACCGTATGGCGGGATGAAATCGGCAGAACGGGAAACAGATTTGAGAGTCAGCGGAATCTTCTTCTGAAAGCCCAAACCAGGTTCTCGATGATCTGGCAAACATCTTTATCCCATGTAAATGGCCAGTATGTTAGTAGCGATTCCGGAACTAATGGAACCATTAATCATACATAATGGCATATGAAAATCAAGTTGTTAGGCATTAAATTTTTAATGATTATGCTTAAAGCAGTATTCTTGCTTAAAGCAGTGCTTTATTCTGGTAGTGGAAGCACGGATTTTACTTTAGGGAGATGCCAAATCCCCCAAAAGCCTTGTCTATCTTCAGGGTTTTGGTTTCTCTAATGCACTCGTGTCCTTCTTCAAATCCTACTTAGAGGGCCGTTCGCAATTCGTCGCATGGGAAGGTCCGATAGCTACCTTGTTAGTTCTGGAGTGCTTCAGGGTTCGAATTTTGGTCCCCTTCTCTGACTAGTCTGCATAAACGACATCATTGATTGTCTGAAAAATTCTCATATTCTAATCTACGCAGACGATATCAAGATTTTTGCTTGTGATCGTTCATCACAATTTGGATGATTCGGAGCGTATTTTGGCTTGGAGTATCAAATACAAACTGCCGGTCAACGCACTCAAATGTCAAACTATCTCATTCACCCAAAATCAAAACCCACTGATTTTTCACTATATTATTGATGGTCTTGTCCTGAATAGAGTCATGAAGCTCCGTGACCTGGGTGTCATAATTGATAGTCAACTTATCTTTCGGTGTCATTTGCAGCTAGCAACGTCCAAAGCTACCAAAATGCTTGGTATGGTGATCACTAATTGTCGGCAGCTCAAAAATGTTGACATCATGAAGCTTCTGTTTTTGGGATCGGTTTCTACACGTATTTTTTCACGCTGAATCGAATGGTAAAAATTTCCAGATCTCTCAAACTCCGATATAACCGAGTTTCACACTTGGACTCACAAATTTCTAGTTTGTTATCCTATATTGTAAGTGTTTCTTAGGAAAAACTAGTTGAATAAAGTGAAAAATTCGGTTAGGGCGGAGTTAAAGAGATCTGCAAGTGTTACCATTCGATTCAGCGTAAAATAATACGAAGAAACTGACCTGAAACTCGAAGTTTCACGGAGAGTCATGTTTCAAGGAAACCCTCGATTTCATTGAAGAAGAAACATTTCATTTTTCAATATTTAAACTAAATTTTCTCCCCTAGATAGTAAAGTAAAAGTAAATTTGACTATACTGTTAGACAGAGAGTTACAAGAAGCAGTTTTCATGAGATTTGTAATTTTACTGAAATTCTATTGGGGTTTTAACGTTTTCAAGTTTTTCAGAAATTTTATTTTCTCAAATTTCTCTGTTTCAGCTGCTGTTATGGTCTGTAGATGGGAATTTTCCAAAATTAACGTGCACTATTCTTATAGAAAATTTATCGTTGATTCCGAAAATGTGGTCAAAAGGTAAAATTAAATTGATACAAGTGGACAAATTCATGTTTAAGAGGAAAAACACACGGGTTCCCTTTAAAAAACCGTGAAAAAATCACATCTCGGGAACGGATTTAGATAAAAATATGCGATTGGCTGCATTTTACTCAATTTTTGATGCAGTATAAGGCAAAAAACGTCAGCCAAGCTGGGTTCAGCACGTAGCTTCCTCATTTACTTATCTTGAATGTATAAATAATTGAAAAGTTTTAAATGATTTTGAAAAATTCCATAGCGGAAAAGAGTAAATCAAGAAGTAGCGTGATATATCATAATTGGTCAATGAAGAAACGAAAAAAAGATACTTGAAATAATTTACATTTGTGCATGAGCAGCATGAACTGATGTTTTGAGAACAATGAAATAGGTACGGGACCATCTACGACTTAACCCGCGCATTCGCTGACAATTTCATCAAGATCGGATGGAAACTGTGGAAATCAAGGTCGTTACAAGTATTTCATATTGGCGCATGCGCAGTGACTATTAAGGGCTTTCCGAAGTCGAAAAAAAAAATTTTTTTATTAGCCCTAAAAACTCTCTATTCAATGCTGAATAGTTTGATACGTTGAATATGTTGGTGGTTTGGCACTATATAAGTAAACAGCTCTCAAAGTTGAGCATTTCACTCGAGCGCTCCTCTAGAAGCACCTTTTCAAACGCCCTGCTCTACTCAATTCTTCCGAGCTTTTGCTCGGGATTCCAACTTTCCATTTGTAAATAGTAAGTGAACTGTAATGAACATGAACCATAGATAGGTACATAAATATATTTACATAAACAATTTACGTATGTATAAATGAAATTGGGAAAAAAAGTAGAAGCGTTAGTGAGCTCCAGGATCATAAGACCTCATAAGGTCCACCTAATTCTTCTTCTGCCTTCCACATTCACTTTTCTCCGCCCACCTTTCCCTTTTCGGTTTTTGAAAACACGACCACTTTTGGGCATTATTAAAAACACAATTCGATTGGATGAAAGCAATGAGATGAAATGAAAGGCTGAGAAAAAAGCAAAACAACGTTCAGACCGAAAAGATTGCCATACATATGAATTCTTCAGTTATAGTTGTTGTTGTTTTTTAGGATAGTAGGAGTATATAGCATCCATGACAGTTCCATGAATTGACAATAATGGACTAAAGATGTAGATGGACATTTTTTCTTCATTGTGAAAGTGAAGCCGTCAGTGGGAGTAGAGCAAGAAGCACGCGAACAACGCAGTTCCACGCCCCCGAGGTTTTCTCCCGTTTTCTCGAAACTACGTTCTCACACTCGTTCGCCCCTAATTCTCCGAAACTACTGAACCAATAGAGCTGATTTTTGTTTTGTTTTGTTGGGAAATAGCTAAATTCTACACTGAGTTTTTCTCATCGTCCTAAAAAGTGAGTTAGTGGCATAAATGGATGGAAAACTGAAACACAAAATAAGGGTTTGGGCAAATGAGGATAAAAAATAAAACTTATTATTGTTTATATATGAAAAAACCCAGTAAACACAGCGGATTCAGATTTAGAAAGCAAAAAAAAAAAAAAAAAAAAAAAAAAAAGATTCTAGGCCATATAGTTGCTGAAAAAATGGGTCTCAAAGGAGATACAATTTTACCCTATGACTTAGGAAGGCCTTTAATGATACTATCATGTTGAAATTGATATGGGATGATGAAAGCGTCATCCCCCAACTATAATCCAAATTTGGGCGAGATCGGACGACTAGGGCGTGAGAAAATGTTGCTTGGTAGAATTTACGTCTAGTAAGTTGATTTTAAAATTTTCTGAGCCATTGCGATAGCTTCATTTTCTATTAAAATTCGCTAAAAAGGTTTTTTACTCAATTTACTGGGAATAACTTGAAATTTCAATGGCCATGATGTCGGCTATTTTGAGACGAAGTGCTTTTGCGGTCCTCAGCACTTAGTTATTGAGTAGATTCCAGTAGGAGTTAGCGAGTTCGTCCGAGTCCCTAGCTGGGTTACCCGCGTCAGCAAAGATCCCGATATTCCCGCCCACAACGAGCTTTGTAACGCGAGGAGCAAAAGGACACGACCGCGATCCGACCATCAAAGCTCCAAAGATTCCGGTTGGCGGAACGCCCTTGTTACTTCGACTTCAAGGTAGTTCAGACCCCTTAATAAGTGAGTAGGTACGCCATTAATTAATACGCCTCGCCGGGGTGAATGATCCAACCCCGTGCATTGAAACTAAGCAACTTAACCGCAATTTAAATGATTATCAGCCTCTCTAATAACATTTAAAATTATAATCAGTTTGGTTTTAGGCGACAAAAAAGTACACAAGACGCAATTGCTTTTCTAACGATGCGTTTAACCGATTTGCTAAACTGGGAAAAAACCATTTTGCGTTTTCTAATAGCGATTTTGACTTAATCAGTGGAAAATTCGTTAACAAAATGCTTTCCTATTTACGTGCCGCTGGTCAGCGGAGCATGTTGCAAAAAATGCGTGAATCAGTCAGCTGGAGCCCAGGGTGGAGCCCGTCATTTCAATCGTTCCTTGATGTCCTAGAGAGGCTCCCTATCAAATTTCGTTGTAATCAGACTGACGACATGACCTTTTGCACACTCAGCTGATCAGGGTGTCGCTGTAAGGTCATTCGTCCCTTGTTATCCCAGAGAGGCTCCCTATCAATTTTCAACGTCCTCCGGTGAATAGGAGAGATTTGAGCAACATTTTGTCATCATTATGATTGACTAGCTGGTTCACCCGTGCGTTGCACAGGTTGACTTGAATATAAGCAAGCCCCCCCCTCACCCATCACATTTTGGGACACCCCTATGGTCCCTAGTTGGTTCAGTGACGTTCGAAACGTCTTGGTTTGAAAATTTCGAAAAAAGTAGTCTTTGACTTGAATTAGAGTAATCCAAACATATTCGACAATCAAATCCCCAGTTTGTTCAGTGTTGAAAAAGATACAGATTTTATTATACTCAAAGGTCTCACATTTCAAAGAATTTAACATGTACAGGGTGTTCCACCAGACAAATACACCCCCCCCCCCCCCCCCATCAAAAACCGTAACTTCTGGGGTAATTTTTTTTTTTTTTTTATCTGCATGTTTTTTTTCTTTTAAGGATCTCTAGTATAACCACTTGCGCATTGCGCACGTGCGCAATTGACATCACCTTGGTTATTTTAAATGAAAATTCCCATTTTTTTATTGCAGATTTGAATTCTACGTGAAATTCCATAAAATGACCCATCACTCGATTTTTTAAGTGCAGACAAACAGGCGGAATTCCGCCCCAAAAGTGAGCAGTTGCAATTTTCTTACACATTTCAACAGAGCACAAATAAGTTAAGGTTTTTTGTTGTTTTGCCAACAATGCATTGGTGTTGCAAATACCAATAAATGAACAACATAACGAGGTCAATGCGGCAACGTGGTCATATTTGAAATCCTTAAAAAAACGGACGGTCCTACGAACAGTCAGATCATTTAATAATGATTAATTTTTACACATTATTGGTTCATTATGATTACTTGAAATATTATTTTATAACTGAGCGTAATAAATCAGATTTCCTTGACACTACAGAGGCTTAGGGATTATGAGATGCTGTGATAAAATAAGAGCATTCCAAAAAGTGGCAAACGATTTTCCTGCTATGGAAACTTAGGGAGATACACTTCCCTAGTAACGCATAGGTTGTACGTGAAAATCAATAGAAAACCCCACCGTGACGGACGAAAACAAATGGAAACGTCCTGTTAATCATTATTAAATGAAGTTGGACTGATACAGACATTTCCCCCCACTTAGCCATACCGACGGCTGTAATATCCTTTTTTTCTTAGAATAGTTGGGTAAAAATGTACGACGTTGGTGTCCAAAAAAAGCACTACGTTGGTTTCAGAGCTATTTGAAGAGTATAAAACAAATTGCTAAAGTCAATGGAGTGCTCCATTATTTCTTTTTCAAGTAGATCAATAGGCTATACCACAAGGCATTGTGTTAGGTCCTATTTTATTTAGTTTGTATGCAAATCATATGTTTGAGTGTTAAGCGGTTGACATCGGAGAAGCAGTAATGTTTGCCGATGATACCGCACTGATATTTTGTCGGGACTCATGGAAGAAAACCTTCAATCAAGCGGAAAAAGGCTTAAAAGTTGGCGATATACGGTTTATTAATTACAGAACAATGATCTGCGTAGAAGGGCTATCTAACGCAGAAATAATAAACCTTTGTGCAATAATTTGCAGCGTTTTTTAAACTTGACCAATTTAATGTACTCCAAATATGCTGGCCAAAGAACTCATACTTTCATTTGGAAAGCTTGATTTTTTTGGCGAGAGAATGGAATTTTCATCTCAATCCTTAGGAGAGCTATTATCGGGTCGTCTGGAATGACATATACATACAAATAATCCCTCAGCTGTGAAGATGTTCAATAAATTGGACAAAACGTCAGCGTTAGGATAAAAATGATTTATTGGCCAACCCTCGAGAACCATAACACCTTGTTTTAAGAAGAAGTGGTCGAGAGCTCTACATATTGATATAACATTAGTATATAATAAAATTCGCCTGTTGAATGAGGATGGGTTCTCGCACCATGTTCGTTCAATTCCGAAAATCTGAAATAGGTTTCAAAGAAATAAGCTCATTAGGTACTTTAGTCTTCAAACAATCAATGGGATCAAAACCAACAATGGTGGTCCGAACGGTTGCTAAGGACTTTTCTGAATTAAATGTAAAATACACCTCCAGAGATCTCTCACCAGCACTTCGCAGCTGAATCATTTGTTATTACGACTCGCCGGAGTGTTCGAAGCAATTTCTCATTTTGGTTTATTATTTCCAATAACAAGCCTTTGCAATCGTACAGAAAAAAATTTATTTTCTCTCAAACTTTGTCACTTTACGTTTCAAGGTGCGTAGATACCAAAACCGCAATGTCCGCCGAAAACCGTCCGGGACATAAAATGCCTTTAACATGATGAAAAAAGTTCGTTCTTTTGCACATGGACTCTACTTGGGGTCTATTCGGTCCTAAAGTCTAGCCAGACCGATCGCTTCACAGGCATCAATGCTACGAGCCTGAAATGGGCCAAAAATAGGGTTTTATGCATAGGATTTGAAGTAGATACTATATTATTAGCTTCACTTTCTTTAATACGAAGTAAAAGAAGGCAGCATTTGCTTATAATGCATAAGAAAAACGAAGCAATGTACCTCCGCTCCTCCCACCACCTCCGGCGCCCAGTGCTCCTCACTTCGACCTCCGAAATGGGCCACAATGGTGGGGCCCTCAGTTACTTAAATACCAGTGATTAGTGTAGAAGGTATTCTCTCATACTTTATAATAACCTTTAAGAAATAATAACCTTTACCTATGTAGTAAATTGCAGCGTTTTTCTTTTCACAATGCAATCAGAGAATATTTTGTGATTTTTTAGAGTATTTTCTTTAAAAAAAAAAAAAAAAAAAAAAAAAAAAAAAAAAAAAACCGCAGTTTGCGTAATAAGCAGAATCAACTTTTCGAATAGAGATAGGTAAAATATTATTAGGTGAAAAGTCAAGCTTCAGACGCAAATGTCAGTTTCACTGAACGAATTTCGCTGATTATTTGTCACTAGGTGAGCCGTGGTAGTGATTTTGACTTAATCAGGGGGAAATTTGTTTACAAAATGCTTTCCTATTTACGTGCCGCTGGTTAGTGGAGCATGTTGCAAAAAATGCCACGTGAATCGGTCAGCTGGAGCTCAGAGTGGAGTCTGTCATTTCAATCGTTCCTTGATGTTCTAGAGAGGCTCCCTATCAAATACTGGTTCACCCGTGCGTTGCACAGGTTGACTTGAATATTTGCAAGCCCCCCCCCCCCCCCCCCCATCACATTTCGGGACACCCCTATGGTCCCCGGTTGATTCAGTGACATTCGAAACGCTTTAACTCCCCTATCCCCTCCCCATCCATTTTGGATCAGAATAGGAGAGATTTGAGCAACATCTTGTCATCATTATGATTGATATGACGGCTTGTGGTCAGCTGAACCTCACCAAAGTCAGTGAGGCACAAGTTCCGACATGGTAACACCATATCAAAATTTGGTCTAAATCGGACCTACTCAACTACTCGGTTGTACGTGAAAATCATCGTTAATTTCGTTGAAGACGTTACAAAAAAAGTTGTTGGGGGTCGGGCTAAGAATTGCATAGCAATTAATGTATGAAGAAATCTGAAAATGAACCACTATTTTATTTACTGTTGTAAACGTGTTCTACACCCTCTGAAACTCAAAGAAAATGCATCCCCATCCCAAGTGCCGCCGTACCGACGGAAATAATACCCGCTTTTTTACGAAAAGTAGGGGGAAAAAAAGATACAAAACGCTATTTACCTACTCCTGTCAAATTATACATGAAAAGGGGTTGTAGGCTACACAAAATCAGGTATGGAGTTTTTTTGGTTTGTTACTTATGTTGCAAAGGCCATAATAAAATCCATGTTTTATACCTCGGAGAAAAACTGGGTCATAATCAAAAATCCCAAAAATCCTCGAGACTTTTGACCTTTTTTCAGTAGTTATTGTCGATTTTGACTTAGAAGGACTGAATTTTCATCAATAACTGAAAGAAGTGCACAAAATTTTCACCAATTTGGGTACAGAATTGTCATTGTAAGATCAATAGTTTCAGAGATACTGCATTTCAAAATTTTGCTAAAATTTCAGATTGAACTAGGTATTTTTTTTAGCAAAATTTCCCATTAGCAAATTAAAAAAAAGAAAGAAAAGATATTTGGCTTCAAAATGGGTGGGAAGGGCATACATCAAAGAACACCATCCTAGATTTATACATATATATAATATATTTATTCATAGGGTGTATTTCCTGACGATAACTTCCAATAAAAATGGCGTAAAAAATTATTTCCAACGCAGAAAAATCCGTCCACGCAACAGACAGGTCGAGTTCGTTTGCCAGCTCGACCGCTCCAGAATTTCAGGCTCAAATTTACAATTTAATGGCCCAAAAAATGCTAAGAAATTGGGTTTTTTGACAGAAGGGCACGTGAGATGCCACAATCGAAGTATTTTGAAGTGCTGAGTCGATTGCGATCACTCCACCAGACATGTGCTCACTAAAAACGAGTGAGAAAAATGGATTTTTAGGTGAAAATACGCATAATTGACCAAATTTTCGAGTTCTGCTGTTTGTTATGTGCCTAAATTAATTTTATCAGCAACTTTTCTTTGAAAATTCGCTCTATTGGTCATGCTGCATGATTAAGTACTCTGTTGAAGGACAATATAAGTTTCTGAAGGCAGGATTATTATCGAAAACATCTCTAACCGTTCCAGTTGACTCTACTGGGGTACCTATCAGGGTATCCAAAAGTACCGCCCCACTTCACACTACCTTTGCTTTGGCTCCGCTGTTCCGGTCGCTCAAACATGCTAGGCAAACTTGGTGATGGAAATGAATTAGTTTTGAATGTTTGTTCTGGAGAGGGGAGGTGGTAAATGGATGAAAGGTTCGCACCCTTTCCTGGAATCACTAGATTGCCCAGAACAACGAGGCACTCTAGGTATGCGGTTCCCTGAAACTTGATGTTCAGGATTTGGTGCATTTCCTAGCTAAGAAACAGACTTCACTGCTTTCACTCACTCCTTCAATT
The DNA here is from genome assembly GCA_030762985.1 of Adelphocoris suturalis. NCBI lineage: Eukaryota > Metazoa > Arthropoda > Insecta > Hemiptera > Miridae > Adelphocoris > Adelphocoris suturalis. The sequence continues at coordinate 11,371,315 of CM061040.1, forward strand.
TCCTAACACTAATAGACTCCGATATTGGCACTGAGGGAGCGTAGGTAGTAATTTGGGTACTGTTTCCTCGTTCCTTCTCTCCTCTGAAATCTGGAAAGTCTCCATGTTGGGTACCAGTTGAGTTTCAAAAAACTTACTCCCATATTCAGTTTTCAAATGCTTTTAAGAAAAACTGCATTGAGCAGCCAGGGGCTTTCTGGTAATTTATTTAAAATGTCCGAGCTTCGGAGTTTAAGATTTTTTTGTTTCGTTTCATTTGTAATGGGAATTTGAGTCACCTGTCGCAATGAAGACAGTAAAGACAAGGGAAATACAAACGTTTTTGAATCCCAGCATCTCATTGGAGATTCAAGAAGATGCTAGTTTATTAAAACGAGTGCACGAGATAACCACAAACGATTTAGAAGAGAAGTTGAAGAAGAACGTTGTCGAATTCCACGAAATTATTATTTCCATTGATTTTATTAGGTATTATTTTCATTGACTTGTTTATTGTTGTTATAATTTATTAGAGTTACTGTTCGCTACTGATGATGACTTAGCCGATCTAACATTGTAACTCTTTATTTTCGAGGAATTAGACAACGTTCTTCTTTAACTTCTGTTTTTCATTGAAATGGGTTTCCACAACTTCGTCGTGAGTGATTTAGTTCGTATTTGTAAACACTATTTGCCTAAGAAGGCAAATTGGAAAACAAAGTAGACAATAGGGGCAGGTCGGATTCGAATCGCGATCGCAGCGAACCTGGCGGTACGTCCAACCAATCTTTTACTTGATGTTATGTAATTTTGAGATGCGAGCTTGCGAGCATCCAGACAACCAACTATGCACATCAACTAATCTATATCGGACCGAACCTACCTCCATGCCCCCAGCTTCGCTGCGATCGCGATTCGAACCCGGCCTGCCCCCATTGTCTTGTGAAAAACAATACTCCGAAATTGACAACAGCAGGTCTCCGAGGAAAACTACATAATATGACAACGAAAGATGGAAGATCTTCTGTACATCACACTAAACCATGCACGGATTTAATTACTTATTATTAATTTGATTATTTATTTATTATTATTAATACGGGACAAGCCCAATTACAAATCATCAAATTAAATTCATCCAGTTGAATAACAATATTATAAGTATATAATCAAGGAAAAAGTACAATAAAAATTAATAATGTCCAACGAACAAGAAGTGCAATAGAGAAAACGAAAAATACTTGTATATTATAAATAAAATAGGTAGATTCACACCAGATATTACTTACATTTACTATAAACACTCAGGCATGTCAATTAAAGAGTTTTTGAATTTTGATAAGGAATGATGGAAGACATCCACGGAAGGGTTTGTTTGAATGACTAGATTCAATTCTCTGGCTAGGCGGGTAAGAGGTCGATTCATTAAGTAGTTGGTCGCAGCAAACGGCACATAAAGTAAAGGAGGGTTACGATTGCTACGCTGGGGTGTTGAAATTCCCACTTCCTTAAGAAGAGATGGGCAGTCTATCGCTCCATTAAGCAGTTTGTGGATAAAACACATGTCAATTATGAATCTACGAGAACGAAGCGAAGGGATGCCAATTAGTTTCTCAATGTTCTCGAAAACAACGTAATGACATTATTTGGTAGTTGTAGGTTAGGGAAGTTGGGTGTGGAGTCACACCAGATGTTTTCAATCGTTTTCCTGAATGAAATCACCTTAATTCAGGAACTGCGTCATTTGTATCGTTTTTGACCCGCAGATACGAACATACGGTGGTAATAGACAGATAAAACAGGGCTTCAATCGACAAAGTTAGGAGTATTAGAGGGGTGGCGAGCAGTGGTGGGGGGGGGGGGGGGGGGGGGGGGGTTAATGTCTCAGAGACCACTATTTCAGGAAATCTCCCCCCTCACCCCCTGTTGCCCCTTCAACCTCTTAGTTTTTCCTGTCCAAACCAGCACAAATCGTCCTCAAAATCGTGTAATTTTGCTAAAAATAATGTAATCTGGAAAACTTGGCGAATTTTGAAATGCTGTCTTCAAAACTACTGATCTTACAAATTACCGCTCTGGTCTCAAGTTTTGCAAATTTTATGCACTTTATAAATAAATCGGAAATTTCATTCTGGACAATGTTGAAGCCAAGCTTCATCCAAACAGTAGCTAAATTTTATAGGCATATTTGGTAGCAGTAGGTTAGGAAAGTTGGGTGTGGAGTCGCTCAAGATGTTTTCGATCGTTTCCCTGAACGAAATCACCTTCCTTTAAGAACTTCGTCATTTGTAGCGTTTTTGACCCGCAGATAAGAACATACGGCGGTAATAGACAGATAAAAGAGGGCTTTAATTGCCAAAGTTAGGAGTATTAGAGGGTGAGAGGAGAGGTGGGGGTTGATGTCTCAGAGACCACTATTTCAGGCCACCTCCCCCCCCCCCCCCAGTTGCCCCTTCAACCTCTTAGTTTTTCCTGTCCAAACCAGTCTTTTAGAGAGATTAATGGGAGTATAGTTGGAAGGATAATGCGCCAGTGTGCGGGTGTGAGTTCCCAGTACCTAGCATCTTGATTTGGAGCCCAGCATCACCCAATTTATCTAGCTAATATCAGCAATCAAACTAGTGGAGCTAAAGGTAGGGTGAAGCGTGGGGGGAAGGGGGTCACTTTGCGATACCCTGACACCCTAGTATAGTCCACTGGAATGGTTAGAGAGGTTTCCGACAATCAGCACAAATTGTCCTCAAAATCGTGTAATTTTGCTAAAAATAATGTAATCTGGAAAACTTGGCGAATTTTGAAATGCTGTCTTCAAAACTACTGATCTTAGAAATTACCGCTCTGGTCTCATGTTTTGCAAATTTCATTGGAAGAATAACAGAACCCCTGAAAACAAAACTATTCTTAATAGACTCGGTAACAAACTTAAATATCTTATTAGATCAATAGATAACCAATCAGTTGAACATTTTTTGAGTAACCTAACTGCAGAGAAAGACACCGAATACTCCCTCTACAAGGTAACCAAAAATATAAATAGACCTAAAGTTCATTCTCCTCCAATCAAAAAGGATGACGGGACATGGGCCAGAAGTAACCGAGAGAAAGCTCAACTTTTTGCAGATCATCTCTATGAAACTTTTCAACCTCTTCCAGTGCAGACACCTGAAGAAAACGCAACACTGATAGAAAAAACGGATGAGCTTGATATTCGGCCCGTTACGTTAAAAGAACTCAAAGATGAAATTAAGGGCAACATTAATCCTAAAAAGACCCCAGGCTATGACCTGATAACCGGTCGAATTGTGAAAGAGCTCCCTGAAAAGGCTATAACAAAACTACTTCATATCATCAACGCCACGTTCAGGTTACGACATGTACCTTCCCAGTGGAAAGTAGCGGAAGTCATAATGATCTCCAAACCAGGAAAATCACCAAATGAGAAGACGGGGTACCGACCCATATCCCTCCTCCCTGTCTTATCAAAACTGTTCGAAAAATTGTTGCTCAAACGGCTTAAACCAATTATTGAAGACAGAAAATTGATACCAGACCACCAATTCGGTTTCAGGCAACGCCACTCTACGCTAGATCAAGTTCATAGAATCACTAACATAATAGAAAAGGCTCTAGAAGGTAAAAAAATATGTGCCAGTATCTTCCTGGACGTGGCCCAGGCATTTGACAAGGTCTGGCACAAGGGACTTGAGTATAAACTGCACAGGGATCTCCCAAAACAGTTTTACTTACTCCTAAAATCCTACCTAGCGAACAGACACTTCAGGGTAAAGCAGGGTGACCAGTACTCTGTCTTGAAGCCTATAAAAGCAGGGGTACCGCAAGGCAGTGTCCTGGGCCCAGTACTTTACCTGCTGTACACACGAGATCTTCCACAACAGGAAAACACAACTGTAGCTACTTTTGCAGATGATACTGCCATCCTCTCTGTTGGAGATGACGCTGAAACTGCAACTCGCAATCTACAGACGTCCACTAACAAGGTTGTCAATTGGACCAAGATGTGGAGAATGAAACTAAATGAAACAAAGTCAGTGCATATCAACTTTACTAATAGAAAAATCATAGCCCCAGAAGTTGAGATCAACTCAAATAAAATTCCATACTCTGACACTGTAAAATACTTAGGGATGCACCTTGATTCCAAACTTAACTGGAAATATCACATTGAAAAAAAGAATCAGGAACTAAAAATCAAGTTCAGAAAGATGTACTGGTTGATGGGAAGGAACTCCCATCTCTCACTACACAATAAATTACTCATATACAAACAGATACTGCGCCCTATCTGGACCTATGGGATTCAGCTTTGGGGTTGTGCGAAAAAATCAAATATTAAAACAATCCAAACCCGACAAAATATAATACTGAGAAGTATAGTTCAGGCCCCCTGGTTCATGCGGAATGATGATATTCATCGAGACTTGAGGGTAGAAACGGTCACCGAAATTATCGCCAAATATGCAAGGAAGCACGAACATCGCCTCCACAAACACGAGAACCTGGAGATGCTCAACGTTTTAAACAACGAAGGAGAACTTCGGCGACTCAAGAGAAATAAACCTCTGGACCTAACTGTGCTGTGCAAATAGTGCAAGTGTAATCCAGTGTTCTTTTAACTGTACTTGATACAAGTATGGGCCAGGTTTTGCTGTAAACCTCCCCCCTTAGTGAGCCTAACATGAAATGTAATATTGCTAGATGAGATGTATATGTTTCAGTTGCAATAAATAAATCACGAAAAAAAAAAAAAAAAAAAATGTTTTGCAAATTTTATGCACTTTATAAATCGGAAATTTCATTCTGGACAATATTGAAGCCAAGCTTCATCCAAACAGTAGCTAAATTTTATAGGCATATTTGGTAGCAGTAGGTTAGGAAAGTTGGGTGTGGAGTCGCTCAAGATGTTTTCGATCGTTTCCCTGAACGAAATCACCTTAATTTAAGGGCCGGTTTATCAATTATCTGCATTAACTGCAGGATAGCTATACCGAGTATAGCGCTATACTCCAGATAAAGAATGTGAGTCGTTTATCAATGCCGAAATACCTAGCGGATAAAATTATCCTTCAGATAAATTCTGTCTGGCAGATAGCGCCGTTAGCATCCTCATTGATGTCCGCAGACGACAAGATAAGGGCGATTTACACATGGTACTACCACCGAGTAGAGTAGGAGCTACATTTTCTTCATAGATCGACCATTAGAAAAACCGTCTGACGTCCACAAAACAACAGTGTCATCATCGTCAGTATTGGCTCGGCAAATAATAAGACAAAAGACACCACCACATTTTTGCTGTTTGCTTCATTTGTAGAGAGAAATACATGTATGAGTTGCGATCTTGCAACCTGAATTATTATGAATGAATTATTGTGATCAGTAAGTTGTGGACTTAATTTCATCTTCGATCTGTGTTATAAAGTAAAGAACGGTATCTTTGTACAACCGAAACCTCAATAAAATACGCACTCGTCCCATTTTAGTAGGTGATCTACACGGGGTCTTACTATATACGGTCTTCTTTTCCATTCAACGAATTATGCTACGATAGAATCTTCGCCGTTGCTGCTGTTTGAAGACAAATTCCCAAATATATCCATTGGAAGGTACAAAAATAAAGACAATCAAACTTGATTCAAATAAGATTTTGGTAAATAAATAAACTTGTTTGAGGTTATAATAGTTATCCAGCCGTCCAGGGACCAGATAAATTAAAACGCCAGATAAGGTTTAACTAGGGATTGATAAACACCCCATATCGTGTTCTCTGGAGGATAACGTTATACCTTAGATAAATCCCCCTTATCCATTGGATAAATGTGATTGATAAACCGGCCCTAAGAAATTCGTCATTTGTAGCGTTTTTGACCCGCAGATAAGAACATACGGCGGTAATAGACAGATAAAAGAGGGCTTTAATTGCCAAAGTTAGGAGTATTAGAGGGGTGAAGAGGAGAGGATGGGGGGTTGATGTCTCAGAGACCACTATTTCAGGCCACCTCCCCCCCAGTTGCCCCTTCAACCTCTTAGTTTTTCCTGTCCAAACCAGTCTTTTAGAGAGATTAATGGGAGTATAGTTGAAAGGATAATGCGCCAGTGTGCGGGTGTGAGTTCCCAGCCCTGTGGTCATTGTTCCCAAAGTGTATTGTACTTCCTCCACCGCCTTCATTCTCCCTCAGCGGAAGTAATACGACGAAACCTCTGCGGGGCCCCAGATGTTTCAATGTTCTCTATGAACTTCCGCGCCCTCATACAGCGGGAGCTGTTAGTCTATAAATACTCTCCTATGTATTATTAAAGAAAAGTGTATGGCCATTGATGAAAGAATATTAGAAAAAAAGAAAGGGGAAGGGGGGACGCCGTGCACTAAAACTTTTCAAATTGACCCGCCCCTGAGAGCTCGAGAGTAATTCAGCGCAGTTTGTCCGGCTGGATTAAATAAAAAGTTTCCAAGGTTTTCCAGGGGTTTCCCAGAAACAGGTTATTTGTAGTTTTGTTTTTGTGTTTGTTTCTCTCCGCCATTCCTTCCATTCAAAGTTATTTGGAATCGCTAGAAATTCCCACACTCACTTGTACATATGAAGTTTAAATAAGTCAGGTATGTAAGCAAAGACGTTGTAACAGAAAAAATCGAAGAAAATCGAGCCGAAATTTACGAAAATCGTATTTTTTCTTCATAATTTATTTCATTAGAATACAAGTTTGTGCTTGGATCTATTACGTTTGTTAGTTTAGAAATATACCACGGTAGCTGCGTGATTCACATGAAAACTATTATAACAAGAAAGAAATCAGCGGTGCAACAAGACTAATAGAGCAAATTTTCAAAGAAAAATTGTAGATAACATTAAATTAGGCACTTAAATTCTGATCAATAAGCACTTATCATACTATGTTACACTCTTTCTATATTTGAGCACTTGAGCAAATAAGTTATTAACTACCAAATTCCTGGCAAAAGAAAAAAAACCTCGTTGTGAATAATATTCTGCGCGATTTCGGATTTATAGTTTTTTTGCCGTTTTTATCGATTTGTCAGCAAATATTTATCAAATTTAAGTACATTTTTCAGAATAATTTTGTGCGTAAATATTTCAATGTTCTAGTTCACCGTTGATGAACATTTTTTAATTAAAAGTCAACTAAAAATATAAATTTAACGATTTTTAACCGTTTTAAGCTATTTTAAACAATTTTTTGAACACATTTTTTAATTTGAATAATTTAATGTGCTCAATAGGAGCTGGTCAACGAAGTCGTCCTTTTGTTTGGAAACCTTGATTGTTTGGCACTGAAAAGGAAATTTTATCTCAGTCCTACTGATAATTATCGTATGGAATGAAACATACATACCTAAATAAATTATATATATATATATATATTATTAAATTGTGGGAGCCCGATCTAGTCGGGAGGACCAGTGACTAACGTCATCGCCTGATAAGGCCCATGTCCTAGATAAATACATATAAACACATGAGAAATGTTATTATCCAGAAATCGCTTCGGAATGACTCAAAACGGATTTTGACAAAGAAATTTTCGAAAATTTTTAATTTTAACATTTCCGGAGCCATTGCAATAGCTTCATTTTCTACAAAAATCCGCTCGATGTTTTCCCTCACATGTTTTTCAAACATCGACAATTTGAAGAGAAAAACCGCTGCAAATTATTACAAAGGTATATTATTTCTGTATTATATATCCCTTCTACGCAGATCATTGGTGTAATATTAAACCGTATTGGTATATTATTGTATTATCTACTATTTTATTGGTATATTATTAATCCCCATATATATATATATATATATGTATATATATATATATATATATATATATATATATATATATATATATATAAATTATGTGATCCTCTAACATAGGGAGGAAAAATAATAAAACTAATGCCTTCAGCAGTTCTCCCCTCTTAGTGGAAGCACCTCGCTTCGGACCTCCCGAAGCTCGGGGCAGTCGCTGTTGGGCAATCTCTCGTGCGGTACGTTCCCTCTCTGTACGTAGTCGTGTGTGTTTCTTTTCATATTTTAATAAATTGTATTCGGGAATTAAACGATTGTTTTTTAAAAACCGATTCCCGATTAAAGGACATTTAAGTGGCGCAGTCTCGTGGACAAATCAATTAACTTTGGGCAAATCAATCAATCAAAATCGATTGCATTCTGACCCAAAGGGAACCTGCTGTTCACCAAGAAGAAAATCTATCATCTCTACTCACTCTGTGACTTCGAGAGAACATCACACGCTCCACAAGAGGAAACTACGCGAATTCGCCAAAAACAGGACGCCCGAGCAAAGACACTTGGCTCGTTAAATAAATAGAAGTGGATTTCCGCCTGTGAAGACGGAAGAACGCCGTGCTCCTTCGCTATCTTTTCTCAGAAGCCGCTGGCCGCAACAAGACACCGAGGTACCTACTCTGTCGACCTTCACCTAAAGCTGAGATAAGAAAACAGATGTTTACTCTCGTCGCGTTGTAAGTACCAACCCAGCTTCATCTTTTAATTCTTCAAGAGTAGCGAGATCACCGGCAAATTTTGAAGGAACAATTCAATTTAATTTTATAATTGTTAAACCTCCCCATTTCATACCACCCGTTACCTGGTGGGAAGGAACAATTCAATTTTATTCTAATAATCGTTAAACCTCCCCATTTCATACCACCCGTTACCTGGTGGGAAGGAACGATCAAGTTTTGTTGCAACCGCGTTTCAAGCCACCCGTCATCTGGCGCGGTATTGCAGAATAATTAACCAATTTTTATTGTCTGAATTTAAAGACACTTTATTTAATTCGTATTTAATTATTGAAATTGCGTTTCACGCCACCCGTCATCTGACGTTAATTTCATAATTAACCAATTCTTATTGTCTCAATTTAAAGACACTTTATTTTACTTGTATTTAATTATTGAAATTGCGTTTCAAGCCACCCGTCATCTGACGTTAATTTCATAATTAATCAATTTTATTGTCTTAATTTAAGATACTTGATTTCATTTTTATAATTGAATATTATAAACTTGTGTTTTTGTACAATTACACACTGACACAAACGAACACTTGGAGTAGACACTGAACAGTACATACTTTCCTGTCAAAATTCCAAAAAACTACAGAAAATATTTCCTAAGGAAGGTTCGCTCACCTTTCGAAAGACTACCTGTAATAGAGGAAGATTCTGTTATGTCTGAGGGACAGTCACAACCTGGGGCGGCAAACCCGATCCCGAGCAACTCTTTTAATGATCCTAACTTTGTAGATTATTTTATTTCTCAAAGAATCCAGGAGTCCCTCAGAAACTTAAATGTCAATCAAAATACTAGGGACCAAGTGCCCGAATTTAAAAAGAAACATGCGGACATGATCCCGACCTTTGAGGGAAACCCAGGAAAGCTCCGGAAATTTTTGGATACGTGTGAATCTATAGTTAATAGGTTCATAGATGATGAAGATCCCACAAATTATCAAAATGAGGAGGTCCTTAAGACCATTATGTCCAAAATACAGGGACCAGCCTCGGATATGCTAGATAATTACTCACTTACGGACTTTCCTAGTATTAAAACTGCATTGCTAGAGACGTACTCCGACAAACGGGACATATTCACTTTATGTCACGAACTAACTGGACTGAGACATAGGGAGAGCGAAGATCCTTTTCAGTTTCATAATAAAATTAAAGCAAAACTAAATTTGGCTATTGCTTGGATTAAAAACCATGAAACTGAAACGAAACAAGAGATATTGATCGAGCACTACCAAGATATTAGTCTACGGACGTTACTCTTGCACCTACGGGAACCGCTCGGAAGTCAACTTCGGAGTAGGAAACCGAAAACGATGGGCGAAGCCCTTTCGATACTAACGAACGATTATCAAATCATGCAGTATCAAAAGGGTAGACTCGATCGGAACCCCCAACACAAACCGGCGATAAAACCGGAAAATAAAAATACGACTCCGGCAACCAAACCGTCATATTATGGCCAAGGATTTAAGCCCAAAACATTCCCAAATAAAACCCAAAATCAAGTGCCATCCAAGCCCTTTACCCCCAATAAAAATAACACTTCACAAATCACAAGGCCCCAACAGACTCAAGTTCCAAGTCAAGGAACGTCCAATTTTGCAAAGTCGACTCCAATGTCTTGGCAAACAACTCGACCGAATTTAGATTTGAACAATGTGGAAATTCCCGAGGAAGAAAGTATGGGAAGTTCTGACCCCGAATACAACGCGGAAAATCCGGCCGATGAGGACTCTTTTTTAGAGGAGGAGTCCGAATCGCTACATTCTCCCTAATACATTTGAAACCAAAAGCTGGACAAAAACTGCCATACATAGTATTTCCGAAGCATAAAATTAGAATCCTGTTGGACTCCGGAAGCACTTCCAGTTTTGTGCATCCAGAGGTCATTAAAAAATTTTTCCCCGACAAAATCATAACAGAGAAATTTCAAGTTAGGTCAATCCACGGATTGTCATATGGGAGCAATAGTGCAAGGATCCCATGTGGCGAAATGTTCAAAATTAAAAACCTAAATCTCCTTTTTAGAATTCACAAATTCCATAGCCGATTCGGATTGCTATTAGGTACAGATAACCTTGAGTTACTTGGCGCTCATATTGATTATGAGAACAAGTTACTGATAATAAAAAATTTCAAAATCCCTTTTAAATATCACTACGTTGATCAAGAAATAAATAAAAAACCGATCTATGAACAAAAAATACCACCTAGGGCAATTTCGCAGATTAAAATTCCCGTACGTTGTGATTCAACAAAAAAGGAAGGAGTAATTCCATATCTGAAACAAAATTCACTAGAAATTCCTGAATGCCTGGTCAAAATTCAAGATAAGGAATGTTACGTAGGAATTTTAAATAATAGTGATTCTGAATGTAATTTCAAACTGTTTGAACCCATCCAAGTTGAAGAAATCCCCATTTTAGACAAAGTGAAAAGTCCAAATGTGAATTATTATGATACGCAAAATTATGTATTTGACCCCACTAATATTCGAACGGATCATATGAACGAAGAAGAAAAGAGACAAATTTTGAACTTAGTATATCAGTACAAAGATTTGTTTCATTGTGAAGGAAACACCTTAACGTGTACTAATAAAGTCCAACATGTAATCCGTACCATTGACGAGATCCCCGTGTATACCCGCAATTACCGATATCCCGAGGTATATAAAAAGGAAATTGATAACCAAATACAAGATATGCTCAAACAGGGAATTATTCAACCCAGCTCTTCACCTTGGAATAGTCCACTCTGGCTCGTACCCAAAAAATTAGATGCATCCGGCCAACAAAAGTATCGACTGGTTATTGATTACCGCGGACTTAACAACAAGACAATAGACGATAAATACCCACTTCCAGTCATAAATGATTTGCTCGACAAACTTGGTAGGTGTATGTACTTCACTTGCCTTGACCTCAAAAGCGGTTTTCATCAAATTCCAATGCATCCGGATAGTATTGCCAAAACTGCTTTCTCTTCGGAAAATGGTCATTGGGAATTTAGTAGAATGCCGATGGGTTTAAAAAACGGACCTCCTAGTTTCCAACGGTTGCTCGACAATGTATTACGCGGTTTGCAGAATGAAATTTGCACTGTTTTTATTGACGATGTTATCATCTATAGTACAAGTCTCGAAGAACATATAAATAGTCTCAGAAAAGTTTTTGACAGACTCCGTGAAGCTAATTTGAAAATACAATTGGATAAAACGGAGTTCCTCAAAAGAGAATGTGTCTATTTAGGACATCTTATCACCCCCGAAGGAGTTAAGCCAAACCCCCTCAAAACCGAAGCTATATCCAAATATCCGATTCCCACAACTCCAAAACAAATTAAGGGTTTTCTCGGACTACTGGGTTATTATAGAAAATTTATTAAAAATTTTGCCCAAATAACCAAACCATTAACCCAATGTTTGAAGAAGGGAGCGACGATCGGTCCTCAAAACCCCGAGTATAAAGAGTGTTTTGAGAAATGTAAAACTCTGCTCATAAATGATCCGATTTTACAATATCCCGACTTCTCGAAGCCCTTTAACCTTACAACTGATGCTTCGAACATTGCGTTAGGCGCGGTTTTAAGCCAGTGCACTAACGGTGCTGACTTACCTATAGCGTACGCTAGCCGGACTCTGAATGACCATGAACGCAACCTCTCTACCATCGAGAAGGAATGCCTTGCATGTGTCTGGGCTACACAATACTTTAGACCATACCTTTTTGGCCGAAAATTCAAAATTTTTACTGACCATAAGCCTCTTCAGTGGTTATTTTCACTGAAGGAACCCAATTCTAAATTATTCAGATGGAGGCTTAAATTAGAGCAATATGATTATGAGATCCACTACAAAAAAGGATCCACTAATCAAAATGCCGATGCCCTTTCCCGAGTGGAAATTAACATCAACGAAAATTCACCTGATGTTGAGCAAATTGTTCAAGATGCTCTCACCGGGGATAGTCCTCCAACTCCACTCATGAATGAAGTACTGGGAGAACTAAATGATGCCGTAAATAATTCATCGGAATCAATGGTCGTCAATGTGGACGAGAACGCCAGTGATTCAGCGTCTTTAGCTCCCACTGTTCATTCTAATTACGAGGGAAACACAATACTGAATATTCCTATAACCGAAAAACCTGTTAATTATGGAACTAACCAAATCATCATTGTAGTAGCCGACAGAGAAGAAATCAGAAACCCTAGGATTGAAAATATTTTTGAAAGAATCACTAGAATAACAGTAACGCTTAGGAAAAATAATCTTGAATCAGATATAATTCACTTTGTGAAAACCTACATAGTTCTGAAGAGAAAATATTCCTTATTTTTTGTCAATGATATCTATGAAGAATTCAGCCGAATAATGATAAGAAATTTCAAACATTCTGAAATAAGTTTCGTCAAGTGTTCCGCTAGGCTAGAAGATGTCACAGATCCAGAAACAGCTAGGGAATATATCCAACAACAACATATAGGGAAAACCAATCATCGAGGCATTACTGAGACCTTAGAGAAACTTAAGAGGAAATATTTTTGGCCGAATATGAAAACCACAATCCAAAATTATATTAATAAATGCGAAATATGTCTTGCCTGCAAATATGACAGACATCCCATTAAACCAAAATTAAACGTTACCCCCACGCCTTCTAGACCATTCGAAATCCTACATATCGACAAATTGTCTTTGGAGAAATCCAAGTTTTTAACAATCATCGATTCATTTTCAAAGTATGCCCAAGCCTACATTCTAAAATCATCTAATAGTATTGACACAGTCGGAGCCCTTCTAAAATTCTTTTCCCACCATGGGATACCAAAAATGATCGTGGCCGATAATGGAGCAGAATTCGGTAGCTCATTGGTCAAGGAGTTACTAGAGACCCACAAAATTCAAGTTCATTACATTTGTTCTCAAAACCCAAATTCGAATGGATTAATAGAAAGATTTCACTCGACTCTAATTGAACACGTTAGAATACTGTCAAATAGAGACGAATTCAAAAATGAAAGCATAAAAAATAAAGTTAACTATGCACTAATAGCTTATAATAGTAGTATCCACTCTGTTACAAAACTAACGCCATTCGAAGTAATAAATGGTCATGTAGAGAACGACCCTTTACTAGAAGCCGACTTAGAGAAAAACTTAATGACGAATTTTATAGACAAACATCGAGACAAAGTAAAACTAATTTATGACATAATCAAAGAAAGAACTCAAGCCCAAAAGGAACGTATTGCTGAAAGAAGGAATCAGGATAGAGAGGAAGTTCCAGAATTACCCACAGAAATATTTGTAAGAACTAGACAAATTCAAGATAAAACTAAACAAAAATATCATAAGGAAACCTTACAATCAACCAATCCCGAATTAAAAACCGCTCAAATAGTTCCTCGACACCATAACACACAAGGAAAAATTCATACGTCTAATATAAAAAGACCACGCAAACAAACTACGAGTGACTTACCCACTGACACTTCACCTCGTGAACCTGTTCCAGGACCCTCCTCTTCTCAATCGGAAGCTCCGAGGTGAGAAATATAACAACTAAACAAGGGATACTGCCTATTCTATTAGGACCAGCCCGACTTATAAACTCCCAACATACTCTGGTTCACCATTATAAAATTGACAGCTTAATAGATGAATTTTACGAACTAACCTCACAGTACGAAAATCTGTTGAATAAGATCAAAGTAAATCAATTCCAGGTCAGACAGACAGACGAATATTGTAAATTATTAAATTATACTATTAGTATTATTAAGGAAAAAATTACCCACATTAATGTTAATCAAGGTAGAAAAAAAAGGGGATTAGTAAATGGGTTAGGTAATATAATTAAATTTATAACTGGCAATCTAGACGCCTCTGACGGTAAACGTTATGAAAAGCTGTTTACTCAAATTAAGAATAATGAAATAACTGTTCAGGATCAATTGGATTCTCAATTCTCACTCATTGCAGATCTGATGTCCGATTTTAATTCGACCATTCAAGACATTCGTTTCAATAATGAGCAAATAAAAAACAAACTGTTAGAAATTGATAATTTCATGAAAATTAGTTCTAATCAGGCTCTCGCTGATTCCATAAAGGAAATACTCAACCTTCAACAACTAGTATTTAATGTGATACTGACAATATTCCAAGATATTGAGAATTCAATAACATTTTGCAAATTGAGAACATTACATCCTAGTATAATTGGAACGCATCAGCTGTTTGTAGAACTCCAAAAATTGTCAAATACTTACGGTTCCAAATTACCTTTGGAAATAAAGTACGAAAATATTCTAGAAATAGAATCCACTATTCAAGTTACTTGTGCAATCAAGGACGATGAAATAATGTATTTTCTCAATCTACCATTGTCCGATGGGTTACAATACCACTTGTACTTTTTACGACCAATACCCACACTTAGGCAAAATCAGTATGTTTCTATATTTCCTAAGATAAATTATCTTCTCCAGTCTAAGTCAAATAATACAACAATACCCCTGTCAGATAATTGTCAAAGGGGTAGTATCATTCATTGTAGTAAAAAATTAATATCAAACCAGAATGTTAAATGTGAAGAAGAAATACTTAGTTCCAGTACTGCAGAACATTGTGAATACGTAACAGTAAACATTGAGGATAATTGGATTGAATCAATTCCAGAATCAAATCAGCATCTAGCAGTCTTCCCCTTTGGAGACAAAATAGAAATAAATAATAGGCATGGTTCGGAAATAGTGGAATTAAAAGGTATATTTTTAATTTCGGAAGGTAACAGTAGGATGTATTACAAGGGACAACCCCTTCATTCAGAAAGTGAATCATTAGGCCAACCTAAATTATTAACCGACTTAAATTTTGAAATTAAAGACTCACAAATGTCAAATACAACGCTTACTCTAAAAGAACTCAGTTTCAAAAATGTCAAACTAAACAGAGTAACACGTCTAGAGCCATTAAATATAATTGAATATTTTGTTCCAAGCTTTTGGACTATAAATTTGTATCTTCTTATTATCATGTTTATTACTTATACCATAATTGCGTATTGTAAACAGAAGAGTAAGCTAACCGCAACGAGAACATGAAGGCCTTGCTATTTATTCAAGTCTTTTCTTGTGAAAATTTAGTTATTTTTAATTTTCTAAATTTTCAGCTTAAGGAGGGAGGAATTATGTGATCCTCTAACATAGGGAGGAAAAATAATAAAACTAATGCCTTCAGCAGTTCTCCCCTCCTAGTGGAAGCACCTCGCTTCGGACCTCCCGAAGCTCGGGGCAGTCGCTGTTGGGCAATCTCTCGTGCGGTACGTTCCCTCTCTGTACGTAGTCGTGTGTGTTTCTTTTCATATTTTAATAAATTGTATTCGGGAATTAAACGATTGTTTTTTAAAAACCGATTCCCGATTAAAGGACATTTAAGTTATATATATATATATATATATATATATATATATATATATATATATATATATATATATATATATATATATATATATATATATATATATATATATAGTGAATGATCAAAACTTGGCGCATTGTGCCTCCCAATTTTATAAAAATGTCGAAACCACATAACAAAAAAATTAGTAAAACGGCAGGTCGAAAAGGAAAGAAATTAGCCGCAGAGGCCCCATCAGCTATTCAGTGATCCTCCGAACCTCGTACTTGTTTTCGGGGTGTCCCGAACGATTCCATTAAATTTCAGCAACGCGAGTGGATTGGAAAAGGAATTACCCTCGAAGGTTCCGAGGCTAATCAGAATAACACGAGAACTGAGAATATCACAGCAATATAAAATAACAAGTCGAGTCTGAAAAAGTAACGCTGGGACCACGAGAAGTTTCAACGACCCTCCGTTTGCGCGCAAATTGAAAAGAACCAGAACTTTTTGATCAAACTGTATATGAACACATATCCAAAAGCGATAAACTCATAGAATTTCAAAACGAATTACCAACGAATTTCTTATAGTTTGGTCCAATACTTTTTGAGAAAAGCTTCAGACGGCGTACAGTGGACTGACGGATTTTTTTTGACATGGATATGTCTTTGCTCTGAGGGGTCAACCAAAAATTTCCGTCACGCAAAATTTGTGTCACAATTTCAGTGTTTTTCACGTACAACCCAGCCGTTGCTAGGGGAATGGAACTTACGCAGTTTTCATCGCACAAAAATCGTTCGCCACTCGTTGGAAAGCGCTTGATTTATGTGATAAATGTTCACATCTCAAGCTACCAATTTCCCCCTCCTTACGTACCTGGCTACATTCCAAAACTAAGTTGATTGGACTATAAACAATTTTAATAAGCCGGTTACAATATTCTTAACGTAAAGCAATAGCATCATTTACTCCACTCCATAGGAAACATTTTCATCATCTTGACAACAGTCGAGGACAACTCGAGGACAACCGTTATGAAATCCCCAATCAAAGACATATCCATGTAACATATATAGTGGATAGTGGAACTCGTTTACGAGTTTTTTATTCGATTTTCAGATTTTATGCATCGTAACGTAAACCAACAAATTTTTAAGGGGGTTGAAAATTTTTTTTTCTTGGTCGATTTTAAAGGTTTATTATTGAAAATAATAAACCAAAATTGAAGCAGCATCCACAAAATAATAATATGAAAAACCAATTTTCAAATTATAGCAACCTGATAAATGTGAATATTAAGAAGGCCAAAAACATGTATTATTCTGCTCTTGTAATGAAAGCAAACGGTGATTCTAAGGTAATCTGGGACACATTTAAAGAAGCAACTAACCGTAAGAGTTGAGAAAAGAATTTTTCGTTGAAAGTCTGCAATGAATCAGGAGTGATTATGAGTGACGGACTAGATATTGCTGAGTCTTTTAATGATCATTTTGCTAATGTGGGAAGGAATATGGGTTATGCTGAGAAAGTGTCTTTTGCTTCTATAACATTGGGGGGGTTGAAATTTTTTCCCTTGGATGATTACATAGGTTCATCATTGAAAATAATGAACCAATTCATTGATGTCCAAACCATTGTTTTGTCGGCCGATACCCATCCCTACCAATTCGTCCCATTTCGCTCAAAGTCGGAAGGAAGTTGGGTTGTCGATTCGATTATCTCACTTGAGTTTCATCACAATTATTGTAATATTAGTAAACTGCTCCACAAGAGCGAACCTCAAATCGTTCTGACAAACATGAAATTCGCAGTCCGATATCGACGAAATTATCAGAGATTGAACAGTTTAGACTGTAGAAAGTTCCCTATGAACTACATCGCTTTCGAATCACTGGTAGTTGTCGCGCATGCGCAGTAGTGACATCTATCAAGCATTATTTTCTTATTACCGTATTGAACAATTTCGCCTCTCCATGGAATCTTTCAAGATTATTTGAAACCTTTACATTTCAATTATTTGTACATTCAGGTTATGGAAATGAGGTAACTACAAATGTGCCAAACACAACTTTTATAAAATTTCAATTTTCGTACTTTTATTATATTGCTCATGCTGTTCATTTGACTTTGACCTCCCCCATTCATATTATTCGGTTAGATTATACGTCTGACGTTTTCAGAAAGGCCCGGATGGGCAAATTAACAACCCCACTCAAACTTTTCCGCTCGCTTTGTGTCGGACTCTTAGTTTTCAACTCGATTTTCAACCAAGAAAACAGCGTGAAAACGGTTTGGAAGGCGAGTGATGGGACGGGGAACCTCTCGCCGAAGTATTTATGTGTTCCGTTGTGCAAAGTTAAATAGAGTTTGAGGCGCTGTAACTAAGACGGGACAGAAGAGGCCAAGCAAACTCTGCTAAGATAGAAAGTCCCAGAAAAGCCACCGTGACTAGGGTTGGTTAGACGTACGGTTGAAGCATGGCCTGCTGCCAAAACCGCAATCAGATGCTCCTTGCTCCCAAATGAGGATGTTAGCTCGGGCCAAGCTACGGGCGTGCAGGATCGGTCACTTTCCCCACGGGTGAGCTATTCATATTGATTGATTCTCTTTTGTTTTCTGTCTTTAGATCGTACGAACGGCATTCTCAACGGACCCCCGAAGAAAGTGACGGTGAAGGAAGAGGAATGCCGCGAGCTGAATACGCGATGGGTCTTAATAAGACATACAGGGAGACAGTGGGATATAACTGCCGCACTGAATACGGATAATTTATTGTGGCCGTAACCTCATGAATTGATATGACTGCGTGGATGCCGCACACCTGAACCAGTATTCTCATTAACACTAAAGCAATACCCTGATGTAAGGCGGATACCTTTAAACTGTGTCATTCGACTAGAAAAGCCAGTTTTTCCCAATGTTGAGACTATAATCGACTTGGATCAATATAAGTACAGCAGATCGTCGATTCGATACCAGCAATTAAAAGAGAAAGATCCAGTAATATAAACAACCAGAGTCCACATTAGTCAACTAGTCTGTACTTCCTTTAAAAAAGAGCGTCAAGATCAGTTTCATACAGAAAACTATAGGTACTAATTACAAAACATATTACTAAGTAATGCATGCATTACAGGGACGTCCCTGTATTTGGTCTGCAGTAGTAAATCTTAATTATCCTCATCGTTAATGGAAATGTCGTGATTCATTGGTTGTTATGTTTATGTATTAACGTACATAAATCAATAAAATGGAGAAAATATTACTTTTTCAGTGAACTAAATGAAAAATTACTGAACTAATTGATTTCTAAAACTTGACAAAATTAATATTAAAAGAAAGGTGTTCCTAGATTTGAAATCAACACTTTGGTCCAATTACTGAATGTTTCATGAATAAAAATTAAAACAATTAATAAATAAATAAAATATGAAAAACACAAATAAATAATAACTTTCTTCAGTTATTCACTTCAATTCTTAATTGAACAAAAGACAAAAAAAGTAGGAAGTGGCACGAAAAACAGTTGAGAATAGTGTAAACACCAGGATTTATCAGTATTAGCCCCTCGATTCAACCCCTTCCATATTGAAATTTGAAACTCCGGACATATATTTCAAAACTAGACCAAATTCTCCCTTGAAAAAAAAAAAAAAAAGTCGAGAATTGTAGCTTCAGCAGCGCTTAAATGAATTGGTAACTACCCCCTTCACCCCCAATCCAACAGCAAATCGGGAATTCCCAAGGGTAGTTGCAAAACATGACTAAAATTAGCATAGAACAAAATAAGAACAAACATGTCGTAAGAAAACTAGGGTTTTTCGGCTTTCCCCCCTTCATTTTCTCCCTTCCGTCATGAAACTCAAAATTTCTGAGGTTTGTTGCACAATTAGAATAAAATTGGAATCGAGAAAACAAAGAATCTCGGAAATATCATGATTTACTGGAATTATCCCCTCCATTTAAAACACTTCATCATGTTATAACTTCTACTATACTGCTGCTGTTTGACTTCATTATTATATTTTTCTATCTTGGATGGGTACATGTTTTGTTTTCATTGCACTCCGATCCATTGCAGCTGGAACAATATTATTGTATTCTTTTTAAAAGAAGTCTGTTTCTTTTTCTCTTTTTAAAATAAGTAATAACTTATGAACATTTGTTATTTTTCTAGCTGAGGTACGACTCATCTCCCTGCCACGGGCTACGCCCACATAGGGGATAAGTTTCTGTATTTTTTCTTTAATCTGTATAATTTTTAAAGAGCATTTTATTTTCAATTTTTATGTATTTGTATTATGAAAAAGAAATGAAGAACCTAAAAAAAAAAAAAAAAAAAATTACCACCATCTAGGGAATCCCCATCCATTTAGGAAATTTGAAATCCCTGGCATATCTAATACGTAAAACTAGACCAAATTGTTGATTTAAAAAAAAAAAAAAAAAAAAAGATATACCTACAAAAAAAAAAAAAAAAAAAATTGTAAAAAAAAAAAAAAAAAAAAAAAAAAACAGGAAATATATTTAAAAAATAATAATAATAAAATTTATATATCAATATAAAAATAAAAAGAAAAATACTAATTAAATTTTTCAAGCATTTTAATTTCTCCCTTGATGGGACAAACAAAAGATCATGGATGTGTCTAGTAGCCCCAGAAGAAATAGAATAAATCAGCATTCTTTGACACTACAATGGCTTAGAGGTCATGAGGTGTTGTGTTAAAATGAGAGCATTCCAAAAAGTGGCGAACGATTTTCCTACTATGAAAACTATGGGAGTTACTCTTCCCTAGTAACTCATTGGTTGTACGTGAAAAATCAATAGAAATTCTACCTAGCCTTCACTTTTCGAGTTAATAATAATCTAAAGTGCCGGAGCGTTGCATTTTGTGTGGAGAAAAAAAAAGTGTCGCGAAAAATTCCTTAAATTGGTTGAGAATTGTGTCCTTGGTAGTGTCGACAACAATTGTCTCACACACACACTCACTCTCTCTCTCTCTCTCACACACACATTTTTTCTTTTATTTTATTTTTTTTTCTTTAGAAACTTCCCCGCAAAGGCGGAGGGCGCACACCATTAAATTGAAAAAATAAAATAAAATAAAAAATAAATAAATAAAATAAATTGGGGAGGACGCCCAGGTTTACCCGACACCGGCTCTAGGGATGAAGGAAGCCGCAGGAGAAGGAGGAAGAACAGAGGTACGAAAGGAAGTGCCTCCATAAAACAACCAGTTGAGGAAAGAGCCCCTCAGGACGCGAGTGGTTATACCACGAAGCACTCCTGCCGATATGCCAGACTCTAGTAACTCCGTGGCACCTTTCCTGCACCACACCCCGCGCCATGACACGGTCGCGGCAATGACCTTGATGTTGTTAGGTGCCACTCCTTTTAGCTCAGATATCGCTTGTCGCTGGTCGTTCCTATCATATTTACTTATTTTAGCCCTCCAGGTCTGATCCATGTCCACGCTGCCACTGACAACCTGGACATCCAGGATTATGGCAGACGCATCGGGCTTGATGGCAACGATATCCGGCTTCTTGTCCCGGTCACTCGGCATGTGATATAGTCTCTCCCTTTTGACATCCCAACCAATGGATGACAAAGGACTCAGCAGATGAGCTGGGTTTTGGAGCAGTTGGTGTTGCTCGATCGCACCACAACAACTGCTGCCGGACAAAGCCCAGGTCAGCAGCAGTGACGTAAAATGCTAGAGCAGTGGCGACCTCCTAAGCTGGATCAATTCCATTACGCCTTCCTTCTTAAATAAGAAGCCTTGCCTCTATGACCTAGGTTCTGAGGGACGTCCTAAAAAACGGCGCTGCGCGCCTCGCTTGACCCCGCACGGGAACCCCCAGACCTCTTTTCTTTCATCTTGAGCCTCAAATAAACATTGGAGGAACGTGAAATACGGTCCATTGAAAATTTCTACTTCACAAGCTCTATGGCAAAGAACTTAGGTTCAGATCTCACACGCTATTTTTTATGCTACTTATCCTATGAAACTGAAATTTGAAACGGAACCCCTGTGAGATATGTATTATAGGATTTAAACTTGACGAACGACCACAATCAGTAAGGTGAACTCAGCGCTAATTTCTAAGCAATTCAGGGCCGCCACATCTCCAAGTCGGGCCCGGGACCAGATTCTGGCCACGGGCCTCCCCCCCCCCCCCTTTTTTTTTTTTTCGTCGCGACACTTTTACTAGAGATGGCTATGATAATTGCTATAAAAAAAAAAAAAAAAAAAAAAAACGAGTAAAACTTCTCTAACCAAACGAAAAATCATTTATACTTCCTACCAAGGTTCAGTGTTCGAATAAGAACACTTGAGGGGCTGAACTCTTACTACTTCACTACGTTTTATTCAACATTTAATCAACAGTAAATTGTAACTTAAGAATTGAAAATTCAAGTATTCATATACTTTAGTAATTACGAACCAATTTCAAAACCATAAAAATGCCATAAATTACCTTGAAACAACAATTCCATATCCAATCAGTCATAGGAATTTTATATTAACTACTTTAAATACAATTGTTAGTAAATAGAGGGCGTATTCAGAGAAGTTCCAATGAACTCATTCCTCAATTGGACGATTGTGGCAGAAATTAAGATTGACTAAATTTCATATAATCATTAATAAATTAACACATACAATTAACTTTATTTTAATGTTATGGACGAATTAAAAAGGAAAGTCTCTGTATACAAGATGGCTGAAGGAGTTAATTGAAACAATGATTATGTTTGAAAGAATACATTTATTAATTTTGGAAAAAAAATAAAAATCTACAAAAATGTAATTGTTTTATTACAGTTTATCTACTTGTAATGAAGCTATGCAGTAAAGAATTAGATTTATAACAACAAAAGATACAATCATTATTTAGTGAAAAACTATCAAAAATATGAATTATGAAAATGAGAAATTTGTTTTGTTGAGTTACAATAGCATTCTGTAATTGTAATTATAATTGTGGAAAACTTTTTAAATACAGAAAACTGTAATAGGCTATAATTTCATGTTTTATAAAATAAAACATTTTAAAACTAATAAAGTGAAGGGAAGAAAAAAGTGTATTTGCATTTGAAAAATACAAGAACTTAAAAAATACTTAAAACTTTCGTGCCTTTGTCAGTGAAAATTCTTTAATAACCTTGGAAAAGTCAAGTTTGGATGCCAGGTTGTGCTCTATGCTGAGAATGGCAAGAGAATTCAACCTTTCTTGGCCCATGGATGCTCTCTCCCAAGTCTTCAGTCGAGTGCCGAATTTGCTGAATGCCCGTTCCGCCGACGCCACTGTCACAGGAGCAGTACAAAATGTGCGCAAGGCAACAGACGTTGATAAACACAGGATCTAGCTGTTTTTCGTAAATAGCATTCAACAGCTTAAGTGGGCTGATTGAAGTCATGTGAAAGACTGTAGAGTATATTTTCTTTAAATGTAATGTTTCCTCCACAAAAGACGTTGAAAGGTCACTTTTATAAAATTCCATTAATGTTGAAGCCTTTTCTTTCAAAGAATCCTGTTCAAGATTTGTAAACTGTTGGATGGGGCTAAAATATTCACAAAAGGTTGTACCAGCAGTAAACCTCTCATTTAAGTTTTGTAACAAAAAGTCCAACACAACAAACAACTTCGTTTCTGAACTTGTCTTCAGGTTCAGGGCGAAGTTGATGTGGTACTGAAGCAGATGCTCTATTCAATTGAAACGATGATGGAATTTTTAAAACTTCTGCCATCGTCTTAGCTTCTTCAAGGATTTTTTCCCAGGAGTCTCGCAGAAGTTGGATGTCGTTTCTGAGATCATTGATAAGTTTCATCTCAACATCCATAGATATAGCTTCACTCTGGATGATAACACTTCTTTCGTCAATTGAAGCCAAAACTTTATGCCAAAATATTGCCATAAACAGTCTTTCAAAAGATGTGAAGTAGTTCTTCAATCCTCGTACTGTGTTCAGGACAGCCGGTTTTCTGTCTGTCTAGGGTTTTCAGCAAACCAGGGTAGTGTTTAATTACCGGACGAACAGCTTCAATTCGCTCTGACCACCGTGTTTCCGATTGTCTTTTTAAAGATAGGGGCATTTCTTGTCTTAAAATTTCCCATCTTTACGGGCTACTAGAAAAAAAAAAGAATACAAACTTTCTAAATTCCCAAAAAATGTAACAACTTGGTGACAAATCTTAGCTGCGTTGACACCTACTCGGTTCAAAGAGTGTGCTGCACACGGAGAAAAAAAAAGCAAGTTTGTTTGACTCAAGAAGTCTTGATTTCACCCCTTTGACTTTCCCGCACATATTGGACCCACCATCATACCCTTGTGCTCTACAATCTGCGAGTGGTGTTTTCAGAATCTGCAATTCTGATAATATCTCTGCAGCAATATCAGCATCAGTTTTCTCGTTGAAATTTAGAAATTTAATAAACCTCTCATACACTTCAAAGTTTTTGGTATCTTTGTCCCGGTGAACATATCTCAAAACCAATACATTTTGTTCTTGATGTGATATGTCGGGTGTTGCGTCTACTATTAACCCAAAGTAAATTGATTCATTTCTCTCTTGGAGGATAGTCTCCAACACGTGATCGCCACACAGTGAAATAAATTCTTTCTGGCTCTTCCATGATAAGTGATAGTGCTTGGCCTTTCATTGAATCTCCTTTAACCTGAGTTGATTTAATTCTTTCCAAGTGCTCCCGAGTTACATCATCGTATTGTGCAATGACTTCCAGAATGCCGAGAAAGTTTCCATTGCTGACATCTCCAATAGTAACATTATCTCCCCTAAAAGGTAGGCCTCTTGATGCTAAAAATAAGGTTACGTGTAAAACACGTTCTAAAATAGCTTTAAAATAGATTTGTTGTTGTATCTGAGAATCGACACCTTTACCTTTCAATGATTCTTTTAAGGTTTTCCATTGACAATACATTGCCATGTGGTCTGGACTTTGTTCGTGTGATGGCAGTCTTCCAAACAATTTTTCCCAAGATATAACTTTAGGAGAAAACCCTGTACTTTTAGCCAGTTTACTTCGGCAGGTTTTCTGGGATATAGCAGGGCTAGAGCTTACGATACTATCACTAAATAGGAGACAAGGAAGGCAATGTAGTGTTTGTTTCGTCTTACTCCATAAAAGCCAATCCCGTGACACCTGTTCTTTTTTGTTGAAAGTCTTTGAGCTTAATAAATATTGAGGAAAATTCCTTCCAAGAGTATCCTTAGGAAAAAACTCTTGTTTCCTTGACGAATTCTTTAAATTCATTTACATGAAGAACAATCTCCTGTCTGACACGGTCACTAAGCGGGAAGTGCCAAGTTCCTGGGTCATTATAGTCAATGGAAGTGGAAGGGGTAGAGGTTGAAGGTCCAGGGTTAGAGGGAGAATCACCTACACTGGTTTCTTCAATACTTCTACTCGATTCTATCGGATCTGGTTGGTTGCCGCCATGATTAAGCTTGGTGTACCTTCAGAAATTAAATTATCCTCTTCATCTACCTTTTGTTTCTTGAAAAAAATTGTTATTGGTTTGTGTCGGCTAACCTCCGCTTCTCGCTCTGCCTTCTCTTTCCTTTTCTGTGCCCCAGATTTGTGTTTGTAAGACATCTGGAAAAAGATTTTCAACTTACTACTAAATTTTGCAAACTTTTTGTGTATAATTTTTCAAAGTTAACTCTCCATCAGGAAGCTATCGGAAAACGTGTTTTTATGTGTTACGACTGCAATAAAAAAATGAAATACGATCTTAAAAAAAATAAATTTCATTTCAAACTTCAAGTACCTAACTAAACAACTCGTAAACGAGTTCCACTATCTGCTTTACAAGCAGATACCATGTTACATGGATATGTCTTTGATTGGGGATTTCATAACGGTTGTCCTCGAGAGTTGTAAACAAATCCTTTAACTTTAAACAAATCCCTGGGCCGCATGGCCGCATCCCGACTAATTCCAACAAAACAACGGTTTACTTATAGAAATGTTGAAAATAACTGTGGAGAGAAGCCACTACAATGAGTTGTTGTTAACAGTCGACTGTTGTCAAGATGATGAAAATGTTTCCTATGGAGTGGAGTAAATGATGCTATTGCTTTACGTTAAGAATATTGTAACCGGCTTATTAAAATTGTTTATAGTCCAATCAACTTAGTTTAGGAATGTAGCCAGGTACGTAAGGAGGAGGAAACTGGTAGCTTGAGATGTGAACACAGGGTGGCCCCCAAATGGAAATTTTAAAATTCCCTGACATTTCCCTGACTTTTCCCTGACCGAACTTCATATTTCCCTGACAAAAAAATATCGAACATATATATATAGCGTCACCTTTAATGCTTCCAAAATGAAGATCGTATAATTTAAAAAAGAAAAAACAGCCTACTCCAGGAGTAATAATGAAGGTGAAGCATGGGAGAAAAGATACTTTTTAAAGTAATTGAATTTGTGAAAGAATTTACTGAAATAGTTTTTTAAAAATCGCAGTTAGACGAACAGAATGGTTTTGACTTAAGGTAAATAAAATATTCCACAGTAAATTCAGGTAAAAAAATAAACTGAGAATGAGGAAAACACTACAATAAGATTCAAAACCCAGTTTTGGTATTTCGAATTCAAAAACATAACGAATGCCGAACGGCCACAAGGTTCTTCAAACACTATCGTATCAAAACACTAGATTCTATGACTGACTGACTGACTGACTGCATAGGGCTTCCGTAGAAAGAAATCTCAGGCCTAATGGCTTATATTTCCCCAAAAGGGCCCCTTAGGAAATTGGGGATTCTACGGCTGCGCTATGTCTCTAAACTTGTTGCTCATTTCAACAAACTTCTTGATCTGCTTCCAATCGAGGTCTCTGAGTGAGGCTCTTTCGATTGTATTGTGTCCTAGGGCTTCTTGCCTAGATCTCCAAAATCTGTCACAGTCGCATAGAAAATGTTCAGCTGTGTCCTCTCCTCTTCTACACTCGCAGAGTGGTGAGGAAACCTTGGACATGATGAAAAGGGTCCTCTTAAAGCTGAAGTGCCCTGTGAGGACCCCTATTAGTTTCCTCATTTGTTTTCTAGGCAGTGTTATAATCCAGTCTGAACTACTCTTATCGTAGCCAGATATACACATCCTAGATTGTCTATATTTGTTGTTCTCTTTTCTCCATATCTCATTTAGATCTTTGTTGGCCCAGGTATTCGCCTTGGCTTTGCACGCGTTGCGCGTTATGCCTAAGGCTGGGGTCGGTCCACAATAGTTTCTAGCCGACCCCTGCCTGGCCAAGCGATCCGCCTCTTCATTTTCTGTATGACCTTCGTGTCCTGGCACCCAATTTACATACACTTTGTTATCCAATCGGGTGCCTAGCTTGGTCAGTTTATCTTTAGCCTCTTTAATCATTGTTGAGGTGGTAACCGGGCTCATCAGCGCTTTGATGCAAGCCTGGCTATCTGTATGTATGACTATTTGTCTACCTCTCGTATTGTTTTCTATTAAGCTGTCAGCACACCTAATAATGGCGTATAGCTCACTCTGGAACACAGTGGTGTGTGCATCCAGAGTGAAGCACTCAGCTATATCCAAATCAGGTATGTATACTCCAGCACCTGTTCTAGTCACGCTTTCGGATACGACTCTGGAGCCGTCCGTGAAGCATGACAGACGAGTTCTTTGAGTTCTAGGGACTATCCTATCCCAGTTTTCTCTGTCCCCTATGACGTACTTGGTGGGATCCTTCCATAGGTAGGTTTTCCCAAGTTCGTCATGTGGCATTTTCATTTCTGGAATGTACCCTAGTGTAGCTGGTGCTATAAGGGTATGGCTTGATTGTCTATTGTGAGTTAGTGTGTGGTAATTATGTTTCCACTCACCCGTTCTCATAAGCCTAATGGTAGTGTGCATTGACTGTACCATTGCTAGTGTACTAATGGGTGCAAGACCCAAAATTATCTGTAGACTCCTAGTAGGAGTAGTCCGGAAAGCACCCGTCACTAGCATACAGATGACTCTGTCTAGCTTATTCAGGATGCTACCCCCCTTAATTCCGGGCCACCACACTAGTACTCCGAATAATAATCTCGGCAGTATGATAGCCCTGTTTATCCATAACATTACTTTTGGAGTGAATCCCCAAGTCTTACCCACAGCCCTACGTACACAGAAGAGGCTGTTGAGGGCTTTCCTGTATTTCCACTCAATGTGTGGTTTCCAGGTTAGTTTCCTGTCTAGAATAACTCCTAGATACTTAGTTTGTTCTTTTATTGTAAGATTCTGACCCATGTAGACTAATTGTCCAATGTATGGGTTTCTTCTTTTCCTAGTGAACATGACAAGGTCTATCTTATTTGGATTAATAAAAAGTCCCTTGTCCGTACACCATGTCTCAATAATGGCCAGAGCTTGATTAACTCTATTCTTTATTTCTACGGGATTATTACCCTCTATGAGCACCACCCCATCATCAGCAAAGAATTGGGTATGGAGCCCTGTATCTGATAGTGCACGCAGGAGCTCATCAACGACAAGGCACCACAGGAGCGGTGAAATCGCGCCCCCCTGCGGTGTGCCTCTATTTACATTATATTTTACTGTGGTGTTACCTAAGGAACTTGTGATCTTCCTTTGTGAGAGATAATTTCTGCACCATCGTGCAATTTGTATCTCCACTCCTCTGTCAAGTAACGCCTTGACTATTGCATCCCATGAGAGATTGTCAAAGGCGCCCCCGATGTCAAAAAATAATCCTGTGGCACATCCCTTCTTGAATGCGTTATTTTCTATCCTTCCTACAAGGTTGTGTAGCGCTCCGTCTACAGATTTACCCTGTAGGTAGGCATATTGATTAGGATGTAATGGGGACACAGAGAGTTTGGTGTCCCTTATATATCTATCAATTAGTTTTTCTAGAATCTTAATCAGAATGGAACACAGACTTATAGGTCTGAGTGACTTTGGATCCGTGTAATCCATTCTGCTGGGTTTAGGTAGATATAGTACCCTAATCTCACTTAATATCCTAGGGATGAGATTCCATCTCAACATACCCCTGAAGAGTAAAATGAGATGTTGCTTTAGTTCTACAAATGCTTTCTGAAGACAGGCCGCATAAATCCCATCAATGCCACACGCTTTGTATGGCTTCATGGAGTATACTGCCCATCTGAGTTTTTCCTCGCTGATGACCGTATTTAACGTCTCAACGTCTAATTCCTCCATCAGAGATATGTTTGTACTCTCTACATCGTGGTCAGATATCTCTGAGGATCCCGGAAAGTGCGTGGATGCCAAGAGATTTAGTGTCTCCCTTTCGCTGTTCATCCTAACACCTCCCGAACCTACGAGTAATCCAAGTCTAGGTGTGGTATCACCCTGAATCACTTTAAATATCCTTGCTGTCTCCTCTGTGGATTCAATTTCTCCACAGAAGTTCCTCCAGCTACTCCGTTGTTTTTGGTTTAGCAGAGTGCGATATTCGCTTCTGCATTGTCTATATAATTCCTTATCTGAGTCTGTCTTAGTTCTCTCAGATCTTCTCTGTAACCTGCGGCATCGTGTCCTCAGGGTTTTCAGCTCTAAACACCAATATGGTTTATTCTTAGCTCTGATCACCTTAGCTGGACAAGCAAAATTGAAGGCGTTGTTCATGCATGTGATCAGTTTTTGTGTATTATCATCTATCATCTGTGGATTATTCCAATCTGGGTGAAAGTTCTGTAGCTCGGTCTTAAGCCTATCTGTGTACCTCTCCCAATCTGCCCGTCTCGGGTTTTGGACTTTGATTGGGATTGGTTTAATGGTTCTCATTGTGAAGGTAATCGCCCTATGGTCTGATTGTATTACATGTGGCATAACCCTCCAATCTACTATATGTTCCTGTAAATCTCTACTACAAAGTGTGATATCTATACATGATTCCCCATTCCCCGACGAGAAAGTGGGAGTGTTACTATTATTGCACAATGTCAAGTTATGTCTAGAAATAAATTCAACTAATTCATTCCCTCTAGCGTCGTTGTTCCTGTCACCCCACATAGTAGAGTGAGCGTTGCTATCTAGGCCTACCGTCCAGTCATATCCATGTTGACTGTTCCATTCGGCCAGTTCTTCGAGTCCAGACATCATCTCCCCCAAGGCAGCATCTTTAGGGAGATAGCAGGCGGTGATGACCAGCCTCCTAGTCTGTCCATTTCTGAGCCTCAGTTGCATCATGGCAGAGGTAATATCTGCATTGTTTCCCCAGATTAAGGGGGTGGCCCCCCATTTCCTATGAATCAGTAAACAAGTTCTGGGTTTATCTGATGTTTCTGCATAGAACAGATCAAATTCTTTTAATTTAAGACCCACAACCTTATTTTTATAAATATGCGGTTCTTGAATTATAGCTACATCGATTTTATGTTTACCTATATAATGGACGAGGTCGTCCGTGCCAACCTTGGAGTGTTGGGCATTTAATTGGATGACCCTAGCCATTTATTACTTTCCTGATATACATGGATAATAACTTCTCCAAGATTTGTAACAGCGAGAAAAAAAAAAAAAAAAAAAAAAAAAAAAAAAAAAAAAAAAAAAAACCGCCGTTAATCTCTTGGTATCTCTCCTTTTGATAGGCACAGCGGCCCGGACCGCCGACACCGCACGAGGCTGAGCCCCCGTAAGGGCCTCGCCCCCCGCGGCGCCGCCGCGCGACGCCCCCTGGTTGCCCCCTCCGGCCGACGCCGCGGGGCGGGCGGCCAGCGCGGGGTGAGGTTGAGCCCCCGAAAGGGCCTTACCCCCCGCACCGATGGCCACGCCGCCCCGCACCCCCCCGCCTGAGTTCGTTTTCTCTGCCTCAGGTTTCCCCGCGGGTGCAGATCCCGGGTTAGGAGCTTTCACCCCTAAGCTACCGGGTTCCCCACCTTTAGGGATCTCCGATTTATTTCCTCCTGATCCGGGTCGCACGTCCTTAGACATCGCCCTCGGACTACGTCACGGGTTTCAGGTATAGGTAGGTAACTGATTAGGTACGTAAGCTAAGTACAATAGGACAAAAGCTATACGTACCTTAATAATCTGTAGCTTTGAAAAAAGCTGTTGAAATATGTGATTATCTTCACGCACGGCCTAACGCGAACGTAGCTGGATACACGAAAAACGCGCGTATCGCGTGAAGTATCACTAGAATGCGACGCTAAAAAACACGAGGCGAACGACGAGATCAAGATGGCGATCACAATCCCGTATTGTCAGCGCGCCTAACGAAATGGGACGAGCAGAAAGCCCGACCCACTCTCTACGGCTGCCAACCGCAGAATCCTACTTTTCGATTCTATGACTAGTGACCAGAATAACACAAAATGATAACAATTAACTGGAAGCTCTTAGAAGGAGATGTTTTAAAAACAACTTTTGCTGAACCATAATTATGGTACCTACACTTTATCTACGTACGTAGTGAATAAATGCTTTGTTTTCACAGAAAATTGTTATTTCATCACAACTAATTATTTAAAATCGACCATGTGCTGTGAAATGAAGTATTTCATAAGAAAGAATCAGTTCGGTGGACGACACATTTTCAGTACGTTAAATTCGTTAAAAAGGAGCTTGAAAAGTACCAAAATTGGCAAAAACTGTTAAAAATCGTTACCTAGTTAACATTTTTTAGCGGAATATTACTCAAATAAAGTTTATCAACTATAAATTAGAACATACAAAAATTCATGCACAAAATTCTAAGAAAGTTCATTAATATGTGAAAAAAAAAAAAAAAAAAAATTAAAAATAAGTACCAAACAATAAATAAATATAAACTGTAGAAAAAGCTAGAAACCCGAAATCATTTTTTGAATAGCAGACCATAATTTAGAATGAGTTTTTTTTCCATAAAATGTATATTTAATAACTTCATTGCCCTCAAAGTTCTTAATTTTCGAAACAATTTAACCTAAATGAAATACTACAAATTACGAAAATTCGCCTTTAATCATGCCGCTTTTTTTAAAAATATTTTATGGTCCCTCAATTTGTGATCTGAAGCAATTTGTTGAAGATCAAATTCAAATTGTAATCATTTGTCTTGAAAAAAGGAAAAGTTTTTAACAAGGATATTTCTTAGCTATGTGGGTAATTCCAAATTTTCGCCCGACTGCAATAAATGTCTCGCTTTTTTCCACCTACTTCCAATCGGTGCCTTATTTCCCATCACACAAAAATCTTTCGTTGGAAAGCTATGAATTTATTACACATAGCTTGAATGCTATGAATTTATTACACCAACTCGTTGTTGGGACTCTTACTGGATCAATCCACTACTCTGTTGGGCTTGCTCCCTAGTTTAATAACCTGTTGATTTTTCTCACATATAGTTTACTAATAGGTGACGTAGTAACCAGGAGAGCCGAAGACATATCCTTGTCACAATGTATCTGTGTGTAGCGTTGATACTCTTTGAACAGTACCACGACTCTTGACAATTATTTTTTTTATTCGTATTACCCATCTATAAAATATTAGGTAGTATGATAAAGTACGCCGTTGAAGTTTTATTGTTTAGGAGTTGAAATAAAGCCAAAAACACTGCAAATTATTACACAAAGTATTGATTGAAAAAATTCCCTGACATTTTGGTGTTTTTTGCAAAATTCCCTGACATTTCCCTGACTTTTCCCGTCGCACGAAATTCCCTGACAATTCCAGGTTTTCCCTGACTTTTCCCGTTGGGGGCCACCCTGGACAGGCCTAGGTTATTCGTTAACTTACAGTAAATCTCAAACTGAGCTAACTTAGGAGGTATTCTACAGTTTTATATGGAAACTGAAAACCAGAGATGATTAAACTGTTTGATAAAGATAGTACAGTGGTTACATTAACAATTTACCAGTTATTTAAATAATTCAAAATCTTTATGGGCTGCCTCTATCAAATCATGCCAGTAGTCGTGGGCCCTGGTGCATTTAGTAATTGAACTATTAAAATATAACTAAATACAAACGAACAGCACAGATAAAGTACTTACAATTATTTCACATTCTGCACACTCTACTTCACTGAATTTCACAAGTTTATTTCAAACACAAACAGCGAAAGCTAAACAATCAGAGTCAGAAGGGAAATTAACAATATATCCCAGCATAGTTTTTGGGAATAGACGAATTCGTTGGAAACACCGTACTTCTCGTGAGTTTGTGCTGTGTTCCTGCGTGAATAGTTCACCGAACAATAAGGAAACGGCACGAGTATTCTCGTTGAAATATTCCAGTCCGATTTGGAATTTTTCCCCCCAATGATGGAAACGGACAGTCAACCCAACAACGTTTCTCCGTATCCTAGTGATGGCGAGGGGTTCACCACTGTTCAAACTAAAGTAAGCTCTTTTCAAATCAAGAGACCAAAACTGAGTCGTCTTTCCGTTTCCCCAACCGTTACTACAACCAATGGTTTTGCACCATTAACAAACCTAAATGAAAATCATTTGAATAAAACCTTAAATAAAAACGTCTCAACAAATGGTTCCCAAATATAATCTGATCAGGGCCCGTCAAGTGTAATACACTCTGTTTTATGTAGGCCTAAAAATTCTAAAATACTTTATTTACTAAATACAGGACCGGACCGGGCCCCCCCTGGGCCCGGGCCCGGGGCAACAGTACCCATGTGGCGGCCCTGAAGCAATTTATCCTAAGACGCTAAAATTTGGAACGGAACCTCCGTGAGACAGGTAGAATAGGATTTTCTCTTGCCGAACCACCCCAATCAGCTGAGTGAGCTAATAACGCTGATTTCTATGGCATATCGGTATCCTACGAAGCTGATAAACAAATGTCAAACGAACACTTAAAAGAAAATGAGCTTAAAATGTGGCTCACTACGTGAGTACTGATCTATATTGTTATCTCAACCAAATCTATATAATCAATTACCTTTAACCAAATACCATCAATACTTTTAGCCGATCTACCCTTTATTTGATTGATTATTTTAAAAAGACCATTTTCATCAATAATGGTAAGGTATGCACATGCAAACACGAATCGTAGCCTTATTTTGCATATTAATATGTATAAACTTATATTATTGTGCTGATTATACTTTCAATAACTTTGAATCGTACAATGTTCTTCAACTAATTCTATATATGCATGTTATATTGAGTGAGGAAGCTATATAACTCGCCCATATAAAGCTCATCCAACTTGGAAGACTTTTCAACTGTTTTCTTTTGTTGATTGCGAATTCGTTCTTTACACGCTCTATTATATTCGCCATATGTTTTAAAGCAGAGAGGTGTTTACCTCGCTGGAGTAGCCAAATAATTCGCAGAATACCTAAAATACCTCCCAAGGGAGTCCGCCAGTATGTATAACCCCCACCTTTCACCTGGACAACGATGTATTTTCCAGCCTTTATCCTCCCTGAAGCTTTTCTTTTCAAGAGTTGCCTAACAAGCTGAATTATGCAGTTATCGGGGGCCTATTTAACTTTCGAGAAGTAAAATAATGAGCCAATTAGACCTT
Organism: Adelphocoris suturalis; assembly: GCA_030762985.1. Lineage (NCBI taxonomy): Eukaryota > Metazoa > Arthropoda > Insecta > Hemiptera > Miridae > Adelphocoris > Adelphocoris suturalis. The sequence goes on from CM061040.1 coordinate 11,405,768, forward strand.
AACTAACTAGAAGGCGGAGGAATCCACCCAATGTAAATACTGTTACATTTTCTCAGACGCTCGTTCTGTACAGCATAGATCTTCTCAGCGTTACCTTTGGAAGGAACTACTCACGAGTTACCTCCATTTATTGGATAGAAAGAATTATAAATTATCCACAAAGAAAACAGGGGATTAAAGAATTGTGCGACAGAAAGAGAGTTCCCAGGAACTGATTATTATAGGCTCGTAAATATAAAAATTAAGTTTATGGCTTTTTTTAATAGCAAATTTCACGAAAAAATAAATCTATTGCAATGGCTCCAAAATTTTAAAATAAAATGATTTGAAAGATTCCTTCAAGGAAATCCGTTTTGAGGCACTCCGGAATGATTCCTGAAGTTTGCGCCACACACACACACACACACACACACACACACACACACACACACAATTTTTTTAAAAAAGAAAACCCCTCAAAGGCCCCCTCCGGTCACACCATTAAAGTACAAAATAAATGAAAAAAATGTTCCATTCATGCAACATGATCGTATGAGCGAATTTTTGTAAATCATCGTATTGTATCATGTTGAATTGTTTTGAAATTTGAGCAATTTGAGCGCAAAGAAATTATCAACTATTAATTTTAAGGCAGACAACGTATTTTAAATAATAATCTGCTATTCAAAAAGAGGTTTAGGATTTTTACCTTTTTTGCAGTTTTTATCGATTTTCTTAAAGCAATGTTTAATGAAATGTACGTACATTTTTCAGCATAATTTTGTACTTGAATTTCGGAATGGTCTATCTCATAGTTAATAAACTTTATTGGCCACTTTTAGTGATTTTTTAAGCAATTTTTTTTTTTTTACCAATTTAATGTGCTCAAAAAGTGGTGGCTGACGAACTCATCCTTTTACTGGGAACGCTTAATTTTTCGGAGCAAGAATGGAATTTTTTTCTCAATCCTACGGAGAGTTATCGTCTTGAATGACACATATTAATATCAATGCATATATAGATATATATATATATATATATATATATATATATATATATATATATATATATATATATATATATATATATATATATGAAAAAGCGTTAATCTCTAGGATTCGTTTTGAATGCCTCAAAACGGATTTCAGTGAAGAAAATTTTCAAAAAATTTTGATTTAAAAATTTCCCGAGCCATTGCAATAGCTTCATTTTCTAAGAAAATTCGCAAAAAAAAAATAAAAAACGCTGCACATTATTACACAAAGGTTTATTATTTATGTATTAGACAGCCCTTCTACGTAGATCTCTGGTCCATAATTATTAAACGCCGCTTAGAGTATATTTAGTATCGGAACTCGGAGCTTCGGACCTCACAAATGGGTTCAATCCATTACAGCAGCGGAATCTCACAATTTTACGCTTTTTAATATAGTTGATAAACAAAACAATTTATTACCAAGTCATCTTTCCAACACATAAAAGTGTTACCTATACTGTATATTGATATCATCTAATTGGTCAACTTTCAAGAAATGTGCTGACAAAATCACTGAAAATGGCTAAGAATTGTTGAATTGATATTTTTTAGCATAAGATTGGTCAAATAAAGTTTATCAACTATGAAATAGAACATTCAAAAATTTATGTACGAAATTATGCTAAAAACTTGAACTTCATTAAATTTTGTTTTAAAAAATCTACAAAATTGCAAAAAATAGCCTAAAATCCAAAATCTCTTTTGAATAGAAGAGTATCATTTAGAATACTTGTTTTCCCATAAAATTAATAGCTAACATTTTCTTTTCACTCATAAATCTCCTATTTCTATATAAATTCAAAAATACAAAAAAAACGCTGCAAATTATTTCACAAAGGTTTATTATTTTTTCAATTGAGTATGATCGTAGTTTTAGTTGGCTAGCGTACGTCATAAGGCCCGTCCAGACTCCTCGGCGTGTCCTACTTCGAGTTGCCACAACCTATACTTCTATAATTATATACGCGTGTTTATATTTCTCGATTTGAGCTCCTATCTATTCAAATAGTTATTGCCTTAATAATATCATTATCTAAGTACGTACGAAAAGTCGAGAGGATATGTTATTAAATATGCGTAGGAAAAGCTTTGGTATTAACACACAAATATAACCTTGAAAAAAAATATTCATGCCTGGAAGGAACGCCGGCGCCGTACCCACCACAAGGTGCCGCGGCGCCGGCGCCTCCTCTCACTCCACCCCCCCCCCCCCGGCTCACCTCCCCCCCCCCCCTCTCCACCCACCGTGACCCCCTGCCAAGCGTGCCAGGCGTGCGCGCGTCGAAAAATACACTTTTTTCGCCCGTTTTTGGCCCATAGCATCTATGCGAGTAAAGCGATCGGGATGGTTAAACGTTAGGACCAACTAGACCCCAAATGGAGTCTGTGTGCGAAAGAACAGGTTTTTTAAGTCAATTCTTAGGCCTTTTATGGCCCGGACGGCGAACGGCGGACGGCGGACGGCGAACGGCGGACGGCGGACGGACATTTCAAATTTGGATTCTACGCACCTTGAAACGTAAAGTGACAAAGTTTGAGGGGGGGTTATAAAAATTTTTTGCTACACGATCACATAGGCTTATTATTGGAAATAATAAACCAAAAAGGACACTTTTTCACCTATTTTTGGCTCATACCACCCATGAGAGTGGAGCGATCGAGCTGGCGAGAAGTTAGGACCAACTAGACCCCAAGTGGAGTCTATGTGCGAAAGAACAGATTTTTTAAGTCAATTCTAAGGCCTTTTATGGCCCGGACGGCGGACGGCGGACGGCGGACGGACATTTAAAATTTGGATTCTACGCACCTTGAAACGTAAAGTGACAAAGTTTGAGGGGGGGTTATACAAATTTTTTGCTATACGATCACATAGGCTTATTATTGGAAATAATAAACCAAAATGGGGTTTAACCGACGTTGGAGAAGGGAGAGTGGGACGAAAGGAAATGACCACCAGTTTAGGTAAGAACACCTCAGGACGCGGGTGGTGATACCACGAAGCACTCCCGCCGAGATGTCCAAATCAAGTAACTCCGTGGCACTTTTCCCGCACCACACCCATGACTCGGTTGCGGCCATGACCTTGATGTTATTGGTTGCAACTCCCTTTGGTTTATTATTTTCAATAATAAGCCTATGTGATCGTATTGCAAAAAAAAATTATACCCCCCCCCCCCCCCCCCCTCAAACGTTGTCATTTTACGTTTCAAAGTGCGTAGAATCCAAATTTGCAATGTCCGTCCGCCGTCCGCCGTTCGCCGTCCGCAATCCGGGCCATTGAGTACAATAAATACGTAGAATTTCAAAAAAATGTGCTAATAAAATAATTGAATATGACCATAATTGGCTAAAAGTCGTTCAATTTATATTAGTTAGCATAAATTGATTCAGAAGAAGTTTACCAGCGATGAAGTAGTACATTAAAAAACTTCCAGTCATGCAGCATGATCGTATGAGTGAATTTTCTTAAATTATTGTACTATATTATGTTACATCCGTTTTAAAAATTAAGGACTATGAGGGGAAATAAGTTGTTAACTACCAATAGTCCGTAAAGTGACTGGTCAATAAATTATTATTATGGCGTCATTTGAAGTATTGCGAAACCATCTGTGTAATGTATATGTATTCATTTTCCAAATAAACGTGTCAATGAATGGAGTCGAAAAAATTGTTGTCCTCCAAGATCACAATTTCCACTTGCTTTTTGTATTGCAGAGCTTGCTGATTAACATTGGTTGCGTTTCTGTCTGACTGATGTCTGTCTCCTGTGGTAAATCCTTTTCAAGCCCAAAACTATACCAAGTTTTGTCCGAGTTCGATTAAATTTCCTGGGATTTCGCCGGTTAGCTCCTAGACGGTTCCCTAGAATTTTCAATGCCGTCGCATATACAGGGTGTCTCACTTTTGGGCGCACCGCCGGCTAGGGTTCGATACCACTTCTAATTTGTGACTTTTTTGGCCTACAACTCATATTTTTTAATTCACGCTAAAGACCACTTTTTTCATCAAGATTTTTTCATTTTTTTTCTTGTACCACTAAAACTGTCGTAACTCCCTTGAATTCCAGTCAATACTCAAATAAGATTATAGGTACTGTTGAAAAGAGCGTTAGATTTCCAATATCCCTGATACTTGAAAATTTTTTTTTTCAAAATGGAAATAAACGGGAGAAAAAACACGGCAACAGGTGGAAGGAAGGGTGGAAATAAACGGGTTGTTTTCGTCTTAAGTGAAAAATTTATAAAATTCCGTAAATGTTCACTTTATTCAAAGTCTGTCTTTTGAAACATCCTGAACCTAGTAAGCTTAAAAGTTGCATCACAATTCCAGTTTTCCGACGGTGTAGTTAATTTTGGTTTATTATTTCCAATAATAAGCCTATGTGATCGTATAGCAAACAATTTTTATAACCCCCCCTCAAACTTTGTCACTTTACGTTTCAAGGTGCGTAGAATCCAAATTTGAAATGTCCGTCCGCCGTTCGCCGTCCGCCGTCCGCCGTCCGCCGTTCGCCGTCCGCCGTCCGCCGTCCGGGCCATAAAAGGCCTTAGAATTGACTTAAAAAATCTGTTCTTTCGCACATAGACTCCACTTGGGGTCTAGTTGGTCCTAACGTTTAACCATCCCAATCGCTTTACTCGCATAGATGCTATGGGCCAAAAACGGGCAAAAAGTGTCTTTTTGAGGCTTTGAGTGTTAGACGTGTTAGACGCACGCTTGGCAGGGGGTCACGGTGGGTGGCGAGGCGGGTGAGCGGGGGGTGGAGTGAGAGGAGGCGCCGCGGCACCATGAGGTGGGTACAGCGTTACTTCGAGGCATGAATATATGTTTTTTTCTAGGTCATATTTGTGTGTTAATACCAATGCTTTTCCTACGCATATTTAATAACATATCCTCTCGACTTTTCGTACGTACTTAGATAATGATATTATTAAGGCAATAACTATTTGAATAGACAGGAGCTCAAATCGAGAAATATAAACATGCGTATATAATTATAGAAGTATAGGTTGTGGCAACTCGAAATAGGACACGCCGAGGAGTCTAGACGGAATAAACCTTTGTGAAATAATTTGCAGCGTTTTTTTTTAAATCTTCACATAGGGTACAAAATAATGTTTTTAGGGCAAAAATTGAAGAACGTTAATATTGCAGTGAAAATCTGCGTTTTTCACCAGAAATTATCAATTTAATATATAGGTTTGACATAGGATTTTTCGTATTTTTTACGCTGAATCGAATGGTAACGCTTTCAGATCTCCTCGACAAATGAATGAAGGCTTTTCTTGTCCTTTCCTTAGGGAGAAGGGCTCAAAATCGTTATTTGTTCTCTCTTACATTTCTCGAGGCTACCATAATGGGAGGTCTGGGTTATTAATGACTCGCATACCCCTCAATTTCTTTATGTACCTACCGAATTAATCCCGCTGTCTTGAAAAGTTCGAACCGATAACTGTCGGAAAGCTTTCTGTTTATAGGTATTCGTGCAGGTAGCCATTACTTCTTACTGATGTGGTGAGGGTGGAAGGTACACGGCTTCTTCCTTTTATGTGTTTATTCACAACAACAACTAGTTTTGCCTGTCACTACGCCTCATCAGGTGATACAATATTAACAACATAGTTTTTTTAATAATGGTAGATACAGAGGTTATACATGTGCTAATTTTTAACTATAAGGTACAGGCACTTACTATAGGGGAGGACAGATCCATACGAAGTGTATTTTGTCAGTTTTTGTTCCAGAAGTTATAATTTCAGTCACTTATGTTTCGTCCAATCGCTTGATAAGGATCTAGAATTATGATCAGGTAGTTTAGATAGATAGTTATACTAGGTTTAATGAGTTATGAACTATATATATGCTACTGTATGGAGGGGCTTACCACTTTGGGGGGAAGGATGAAGAAATCCTGCATGGCTAAGAGCTATCCTATATATGTAGGTATTTTTTACAACAATGTAATTAACTGAATGCGTGTACTAGTTTTATAATATACTAGATGCCTGTTAGTGCTTGGAAAGCCCTAATCTAGTCCGTATAACATTAGTACCTAACTGGAACCCAGCACACGATATAAGCCCTACCTATTTGCGGCGTTATGTGACCTGGTGCAAAGCTAAGGCGATGTTAATAAATGATTAAAAAAGAGGAAATAATGATCAAAATGTAAGTAATGTAATAAAATAAATACCACCATCACTTCACCCGTCTCTTAATGTCCCAGAGAGTCTCCCTATCAAATTTCAACTTCCAACATTGAACAGGAAAGAAGTTAGCTCACTCAGCTGATCAGAAAAGACCCCATCACTACGTTTCTTACTTACCGACACCTGGGGCCGTCCTGATTCGGAATTATATGTAAAGACCGTTCGGAATTATATACAAAGTCCGCTAAGTTCTTCAGTTTCAATTTCTTCGTTCAGAAATAACTCTCCTAGATGTTAGTAACTACACTACGTTTCTTACTTACCGTGAATCGATGGCAACTGTTGTTACCGCCACAGCCTAATAAACAACTCTCGTTGATAAGGACCGCCTAGAACACGATTAAGACGGGTATAGAGACGAACGGCGACACTTTTGCAACAAACTTGGGGCCGTGCTGATTCGAATGAGCCGTCTAAAACTGAAATCGGACCGCAAAGTTCTTCACAATTTCAAATACCGTTCGGAATTATATATAAAGATATGAGATAAAATGATTTTTTATGGGGACAATTATTACTTTCATTGTCAAACTGATACTACTTGTGGTTTTATCATTTAGATAGGTTTTCTGTTTACGATTAGATAGATACACGTAAGGTACAATAGTTCATCTGCGATTGTTGGAACAGTCAACCTTGACGTTGGTAGGTAGTTGCTTATTATTCCGCGTACCCATCAAAGTTGTCTTCCTAACAAAAATGTTTTTTAGAGTGTATGTAAAGACCTGCCGACTATGATGAGCATGTTCTGTCGGACGAGGTTCGGAGGATCATCGGAGGATCTGACGCTAATGTCTTTCCTTTTCAACCTGCCGTTTTACTAAGTTGTTTGTTTTGTTCTGTTGACATTTTTGGAGAATTTTTCAACATTCATCTACTATAAACCGTAAACTTGTGGGGTCCTGAGCTGTAAAGGTGTGAAACCCTTTTAGGAGGCACGATGCGTCAAGTTTTGTTCATTTACTAGATATACATGGGTCTTAATAATAATTATTGCCTAATGATCAGTGTAGAAGAGCTATCTAATACAGAAATAATAAACCTTTATGTAATAATTGGCCGCGTTTTCATCAATCTGTTTGAACGTACCTTCCTACGATTGAATTAATTCCACCAGAATATCGTATTTTCCGATTTTATTATGTAATTGTCTCCAAGTAACTGTTTTTCAAAAACTTCTCTTGCATTCACTTCCGAATGCCTTCGGATGCTGAATTTCATCGATCGACAACGAATTGAGCTAATTTAGCTTGAAGTTAATAATTTCAATGATGGATGTTCGTATTCAACCAAAAAAGATATGATTTCCTTCACTTCCACGAAAAACTTTGAATCACACATCGGTTTTGGGGCAATTGCAGTGATAGGAATGCTGTTGGTTGGTTCCTATTGTTTTGACATTTTATGTCTTTGCTATGGCACATAAACTAAAAAAACGTCACGGAAAATAATTGCTCACGAAAATTGCTCACGAAAATTGCTCACGAAAATTGCTCACGAAAATTGTCCCAAGTGGCCACAACGATGATGATGACCATCAGAAATGACGTTGATTTGGTATGTAGCCCCTTGAGGGACTTCTGAACACAACTGACCGATCCCAGATCAGCTGAGTGGCTCTAGAATCCGGTTTTTTCCCTAATGATCCCACGATTCTGAGATTTGGTATGTGGGCCCTTGAGGGACTTCTGAACACAACTGACCGATCCCAGATCAGCTGAGTGGCTCTAGAATCCAGTTTTTTCCCTAATGATCCCACGATTCTGAGATTTGGTATGTGGGCCCTTGAGGGACTTCTGAACACAACTGACCGATCCCAGATCAGCTGAGTGGCTCTAGAATCCAGTTTTTTCCCTAATGATCCCACGATTCTGAGATTTGGTATGTAGCCCCTTGAGGGACTTCTGAACACAACTGACCGATCTCAGATCAGCTGAGTGGCTCTAGAGTCCAGTTTTTTCCCTAATGATCCCACGATTCTGAGATTTGGTATGTGGGCCCTTGAGGGACTTCTGAACACAACTGACCGATCCCAGATCAGCTGAGTGGCTCTAGAATCTAGTTTTTGACATTTTATGTCTTTGCTATGGCACATAAACTAAAAAAACGTCACGGAAATCGCTCACGAAAATATTCTGATGATTTCCGCTTACAACCGAGTCGTTGCTAGGGAAATGGTACTTCGTCGTTTTTCATCTCACTAAATTCGTTGTTCATTCGTTTGAAAGCTCTCGATTTATCCAACCATAATATATTAACTACTGCGAAGTGCGTGGCCAACAAGCTGAGTTATGAGCATGGTTATTTGAATAATTGTGTACACTCAGGTGATCATTCTCAATAATTGATATTGTGAACATAACTGCAACCGCTTGTTAAATTTTGATGATACGAGTCTGCAACTAAAGACATAAAATGTCCCAATGTGTTGCAGACTCGTATGCAAGCGTCGAAATGGTGTTTCTGATGATTTCCGCTTTTTTCTGATGATTTCCGCTTACAACCGAGTCGTTGCTAGGGAAATGGTACTTCGTCGTTTTTCATCCCACAAAATTCGTTGACCATTCGTTCGAAAGCTCTCGATTTTTTTTTTTTTTTTTTTTTAATTTTTGGAGCCATTGCAATAGCTTCATTTTTTACAAAAATTTGCTAAAAACACAAAAAAAGCTAAAAATTCAACGTCTGTTGCCGAATATTATTTTGAACGCGTTTTTTCCATTAATTTGTTAGTTAAAAATTCCTTTTTCCTCAAAGTACTGAATTTTCAAAACACTATAACATAATATAGTACGATAATTTACGAAAATTCATGCTGCATGACTGGTCCTTTAATTTATTTATTTTATTTTTTTTTAGGACGTCGCTCTGAAGTTAGGTCATAGAAGCAATGCTTCGTATATAATAGGGACGACCTAGTGGAAAAGATTCAGAGAGGTGGGGGACAACCCAAGCATAAGAAAACAAAAATATACGAGTACGAATCCGTTTCAAACCATTCTAAGACCGAATCCGTAGGGAAAAAAATACAAGTGTGTGTGTGAGTGTGTGTGAAATTATGACGTCGTTGCCTAGGCCGCAATTCTCAACCGAGTTTTGCGATTTTTTCTTTGCTCGACGCTAATTTTAACCAAGTTGTGCTTATCCTCGGGAATTTTAAATTTCATCATGAAAGGTAGAAGAAAAAGCGTGCTTTTCTAACACAAAGTTCGTCAACGCTGCCCAGGCTACAATTCTCAACATATTTAGGTGATTTTATTTTTTGTTAGATCTTAATTCTAGTTTAGCTGTGCAACAATCCTTGGGAATTCCGGATTCGTGGTTGTGACAGGGTGGAGGGGGTAGTTACCGATTCATTCAAGCGCTGCTGACTCAGATCTGTCCTGGTTGACCTGCGGTGCTGAAATTTGTAATACCTATACACACAAATATATTAGAACTTACCTACGGTACCGATAGTGACTATTTTTGTACATGGTAATTTTTAGACTAAAATTTATTGTATTTCATTCTATTCTAATAAACCAGATTGTCAACACGAATTTTCATTTTACATTATTCAATAATTTAAATCGCCCAATCAACATAAATGTAATAGACTAAATCTAAAATCAGCCATTTGGATTATATTTCAATCTAAAGTTGATTGTACGGATATTTACAGATATAAATTATGTAGATGAGATGGAGTAGATGAACATGGTGCCTGAGTCCTTTGGAACGGCTTGGAAACAGTGTTACTAAATACGGAAGACAACATATCAGCTGAGGGTCCTTTAAGGCTGATTTCTTCTCTAATCAACCTACTGTGACAGTTCCCGTGAGATCCAAGAGAATGCGCGTCCGTCGCTCCCGCGCTGGGTGTCATTCTCAAGTTGTTGAAATGCTGTGGTTGGCGATAGATGAGGATCCGAGAACCGTAAAATCATCTTCTCCGATCATAGCATATATGCTATTAGTACGAGTTGTATCTCTTATGGTACTGTCACACCCCCCTCTCACTATGAGTGCGGATTTAGGCCCTATTGCACCTCTAGGGGCGATCTAAGTCCGTTACATGGTAGCAGAGCGTAGCTAGGATTATGTATGGCTGACACCTAGTAATCCGATCCGAAGAAACATGGCCCGGGTATTCCAGAAGGAATACCCATTATACTCCCTTGGATACATAAATACTTTTATTGGTTCTTGACTATTAATTCATTTATTTTCCCCCTCATATTATTTCTATTTAACATACTTAATTTCTTCAAAGGGCATTGTTCCCAAATCCAGGGCATCGTTCCCTATTTCATAAGTCCCCGAAGTGGGCACCTTCCACTGTAAGTCTCCAAAGTAGAGCAAGTTATTATTCCCCGGGCATAGTTCCCATTTTCACAAGTCCCCAAAGTGGGCATCTCCCACTGAAAGTCTCCTGGTTGAGCAAGTTATATTATTCCCGATTGTTCCAATCTTTGATTGGGGGTGAATTACCTAATGAATACTCCATATGAAGATTCATTGACAATCCATCCTGTTTTAATTTCTCTTTTATTATCCTCAATCGCCAATGCAGCTATTTATAAGTGAGCATCAGTTCTCAACCAGTAAACTATTCCACCTGGGTTACATTCTTGTTCCTCAAACAAGTATGTTTTTAAGAGGAGGAGAGTGACAGTTCCCGTGAGATCCAAGAGAATGCGCGTTCATCGCTCCCGCTCTGGGCGTCATTCTCAAGTTGTTGAAATGCTGTGGTTGGCAATAGATGAGGATCCGAGAACCGTAAAATCATCTTCTCCGAACATAGCACGTATGCTATTAGTACGAGTTGTATCTCTTATGGTACTGTCACACACCCCTCTCTCTATGAGGCCCCATTGCACCTCTGGGGGCGTTCTAAGTCTGTTACACTACTGAAATACATTAATACTATAATTGATGTGCAAATAGCAAACATCATTTAAAAACAATATGCAGTATATGGTGTAATCCTTCTACTTGATGGGAAGATGACTTAGACCGTCTTGTTCTTCAACTTTCCTAAAAAGCGTAAAATTATGGGGTCCTGTTGCTGTAATGCAGTCAACCCATTTGCGAGGCGCGAAGCCCCGAGTTTCGATAGTAAATATAGGTACTATAAAGGGGGTTTAATAATTTACGGACCAGTGTTCTGCGTAGAAGGGCTATCTAATACAGAAAGAATAAACCTTTGTGTTTTAATTTGCAGTTTTTTTTAAACCAATAAACGATATTGTATTATATAAGGTCTGACTCACCTTAGAGCAGCTGAGTGAGCTCCGGAGTTAATTTCTTTGCTATTCAACCTATAAACAGCAAATTTAGAACACGAAAAAAAATATTTTACGCTCTTCCCAATGTAGCCTTGAGGCTTTTATTTTATTTTGTTATGTTTATTTTTCAATACAGTTTAACGCTATGGTCATCAAGGATGAGGAATATGTACAAACATGAACTCGTTTTCTTCCACACACACGTTGCGTTTTTATTTACAATGCTAATAACATATAAAAATACAATTTACAGTATAAAAAGTCAATAAATTATTTTATTTTTTGGCTCGGCCGACTTAGAAAATTATGACTAATCATGCTGCTCTCGGGGTGAAACCGATTCGTTCCCGAGGGCCTGGTAATGTGAACCGTTTAGAAGCTCGTTCCGTTTCGAATAAACCAGTTCTCCGTAGCAGGTATTTAGTAGCAGCTCACTGCTCGTTGAGTTGCTGTTCGTAGGCGCTGTAGGCCAATTCCTGGGCGTCTTCAGCCTGTGGGAGAATCAGGTTTCTCGCGGCGTAGTGGTAAGGCTCGGCGATCGCGTGAGCCACAGGGACGGTCTGATCCGAAGCAACCTGAAATTTTTGTTGAATTATCTTTAATATTGTCATCAAAATTCCCGGTGATTTGCACTATTTGGTTCTAAATTGTCTTTACCGGTGCTGTGGACTGCTCACTGCCATCATGATTAAACATAAAATGGTGCACGAGCATCGCACAATCAAGGGATGGCTTATTTTTTCAACTGATTGTAATGGAGTCTTGGTTCAATATTTGGAAAACATTTTTTCTAATAACGCGCAATATGATAAGCATAATTTATATTTTGAATGGGAAAAAAGAGAAAAAAAGGTAATTATTCAAATTCTCCATGGTTCTATGAATTTTCTTTCAAAGCCATTTCTTCATGAAAAGTACTCTGGGAGACCCGTTTCATTTAGCCCTTATGATGTGAGTAAAAAATTATTACTTAATATCAATAATAATAGGTATAATAAGGGTCATGCAGCATGATCGTATGAGCGAATTTTTGTAAATTGTCGTATTGTATAATGTTAAATTGTGTTGAAATTTGAGCTTTTTCAGTACAACAAAATTTTTGATTATTGTAATTTCATGGCAAAAAAAGTATTGTGAATAATAATCGGCTATTCAAAAACAGGTTTTGGATTTTAAACTTTTTTAAATAGTTTTTGTCGATTTTTTAGCAAATTTAAATGAAATTTAAGTATTACTTTGTACATTCATTTTGAAATGTTCTATTTTATAGTTAATTAACTGTATTTGAGCAATACTCTGCGGAAAAATATAATTTTAACAATTTTTAGCAGTTTTTTACCATTTTTAGTGATTTTTTCAGCACATTTTATGAAATTTGACCAATTTAATGTGGTGAAAAAGTGCTGGCCAACAAACTCATCCTTTCGTTTGAAAATCTTGATTTTTTGGCGCAAGAACGGAATTTTTATCTCAATCCTAAGGAGAGTTATCGTCTGGAATGACACCCAAATATATAAATACATATATACAAATGAAACAGTGTTAAACTCTAGGATTTGGTTCAGAATGACTCAAAACTGATTTAATTTAAAAAAAATTTCAAGAATTTTGATTTTAAAATTTTTTGAGCCATTGCAATAGCTTAATTTTCTACGAAAGGTCGTTAAAAGAAGAAAAAATCCAATTCCAAGGTGTTGGAATATTTATCAGCATTTTAATTTTATTGATTTATTTTTATTGTAAGGCTCTTTCTATTGCTAAGATTTTAAAAGATTTTGATCACGTGATTTCATTTTACGAGTAGCTGGCGAAGGTATTGTCCCTTCCTGATCAAGGGCTCTTATAAGAGGGACCATTAGGAATCTCACAATCATGGTTGTGTGAAAAAATTATAACATCGTATTACAAAAACTAAAATATTTTAAAACTTTACGACGGAGACATTAAATACCTTTTTTTAAACAAGAAAAAACATTTGAAGATCGTTTTTCCTTCTTTTTATGAAGTTTTTGAATTTCTATAATTCTATTTCATGTCGTGGAACAAAATGAACTTGATGATGTTAAGGTCATGTGATTTATATAATCAACATTTCTTAATCTTCGTTTCAATATTTTGGAGAAAAAAGAGGCGGATAGCATTTGGGAAGCGTTCGGGTTTATTTTAATCTACTTTGAAATGTCAACTCACTTGTTCTGAAAGGGATTAGAGAGGATTATTTTTTGATATAATTAATTAAATCAGGCTGGACGCTCCCATTATGCGGGAACAGGGAATGGTGTGGCAGCAGTGTTTTATTACGTAAACGATCGAGTATTTACCCCTCCGTACTTGTGCGTCCGATAATGCAATTACCGGAGTATAATTATATCAATCACCTTCTGCTTATTTTCCCAATGCTTGAATGCGAATGAAGCACTGCTGAAATTCGACAGAAACGACGCTGATATTGTTAGGACGTCCCTCAAAAGCTAGGTCATACAGGCAAGGCTTCTTATTTTAGAGGGACGACCTACTGGAATTGATCCAGGGGAGGTAGGGGACGACCCAAGCGTGAGAAAAAATAAAATAACCACATACAAATCCGTTTTAGACCATTCTAAGACCTAATCCGTGAAAAAACTATAGTTTTGTGTGTGCATGTGTGTGGCCAATTTTGTCGACGCTGCCCAGGCCGCAATTCTCAATCGATTTTCAAGATTCTATTTTTATTCGATCCCAATTTTAGTCTAATTGAGCAATAAACTCGGGAATTTCGAATTCCGTGCTGGAAGAGGGGAAATGAAGGGGGTAAAGCCGGAAAAACTTGTTTTTTTTTCTGACAAATTAGTCGACGCCACCCAGGTTACAGTTCTCAACTGATTTTCATGATTCTTATTTAGTTCGATTTCAATTTTAGTCCAGTTGTGCAAAAAACCTTGGAAATTTCGGATTTACTGTCGTGGTGGGGGGTGGGAGGTGGAGGGGATAATTACAGATTCTTTCAGGCGCTGCCCAAGCAACAAATCTCAACCGAATTTCGTGATTCTTATTATGCTCCATTAAGAATTTGATATAGTTTTGGAACGTATGTCAGGAGTTTTAAATTTCATCATGGGAGGGGGTGAATTGAGGGGGTAATACTAATAAATCGTGGTGTTTTAACAACTCTCGTCCGATTTTCGTGATTCTGTTTTTGTTCAATTATGAATTCAGTCTAGTTTTGAATGGTATATCAGGAGTTTCAAGTTTCATATGGAAGGGGGTGAATGGAGGGGGTAATAGTAATATATCACGATGTTTTAACTATTCTCGTTTTTGACCATAAGTTAAGAAATTTCAGGTATGAATTGTTTTGGGTCGTAGGCAGTTACTCACTTTGGGTGTGTTTTAGTGCTGCGCCCTTTTTTGAGGGGCAGGACTAAACTTTTCAACTAGGAAAGGAACTTAAGTGCTGCCCCCCAACATTTTTAAATCACAGTTAAATAATGTAAATAGTTTTTAGGACTTTTCAATTGGAAACGACGAAGAAGAGGGGAAACTAACGATTCCAAATCGTATTAGCGCATTTTTGTAGAAAATGAAGCTATTGCAATGGCTTTTTAAAATCAAAATTTTCGAAATGTCTTTTTTGAAATCCGTTTTGAGATATTCAGAGACGAATCCTAGTTCTCGCGCCCAAAAATGAAATTTCCCAAACTAAAGGATGAGTTCGTTGGCCAACACTTTTTGATCACATTAAATTGGCCTTATTTTAAAAAATTTACTAGGTAATAAAATCCCGAAAAATGGGTAAAAACGGCTAATAATGGTTGATTAATATGTTTTGGCAGAATTTTAGTCCAAAGAAGTTTGTCAACAACGAAGTAAAACATTAAAAAATGTATGCAGAAATTTATGTTGATGAAAAATGTACTTAAATTTCATTAATATTTACTACAAATAGATAAAACAGCAAAAGAACTATAAATCCAGCATATTTTACGAAATGCCAAATATTATTTAGATCGAGTTTGTTGCCATTAAATTGGCCTTTTTACTTGAAGAGCTGAATTTTCAAAACAAATTAACGTAATGTAGTAAGATAATTTTCGAAGATTCGATCCTACCATCATGTTGCATGATTGGAATTTTGAAGTGTAAACATCTATAGGCGCACCGCGTCAAAAAATTTAGCGGGGTGTGAATGCGATTTTACCGTCACGCTGTTGAGTCAAGAACATTTATCTCTTATTTCAGTTACCATGAGCCAATAATTTTCTTTTCTAGAGTCGTCGGATGATTGTAATAATGATAACACTATTGTTAACGGTTAATTACTAATGAATAAAATAATAATGTTACCTAACAGAACATATAGAAACAATGTTGTGACTAGTTATGTGTAAGAAAAGTTTAATAATGTTTGAATAAAAATGTTGGATGCTTTGAAATTGGTCTTTACAAGATTTTTTCGGCAACCGAAATCGGTTCCATAATATATTTTACATTTATTATATTTAGCAGAAAATCGTCATAGAAGTTTACACTTCTCCCGTGTGGTCTTTAGTTTTTTAAAATTAGAAAACGATGGTTTGAAGTGGTGAAATCTAGTTGTGAAAATGGGGATCAGGACTAAAGTAGAGCCCTCACCTTTTTGCAGAGGTTGAAGATGGCGAGAGCGAGGGAGGTGACGAAACTGAAGAAGCTGAGCTGGAGGGCGTTCCAGGCCTTGAGCCCGAGCACTCCGAGGGCCAGAGGGATCAGAGTCATCGCCTTCAGCAGGACGAACACCATGATGGGCACCAGCAGCTTCCTCAGCTTGCTCTTCCTTCCTGTTTATCCGTCAACATGAAAACCCGTAATTAGAGAGGTAAATAATCTCAGAAGAGTTTTTGAAGACTTCTTGTGATAATCCTCCATAATGTAGGTTCGCCTTCTTCACGTTCGAGCATTAAAAATGCTAGAAAAAAACTGAAAAAATGCAAGAGTGATGCGGCCTTAAGTACCCCAGTAACCTGTGTGTACCTCTCTAATAATTTAGGTAATTGTAATAAAAAACCTTTAGATTATCACTTATTTATTGCATTAAGCAAAAACACAAAGCTTTTCGGCTAAATTTTAGCCATCTTCTGGCATACACAACAAACTAAACACAGGAAATCGACGTTATGAGAAATTCACGTTTGCGCATGAGCACAGGGCACTGTTGAGTTGGTGGCATTTAAAATTATAGGGGACCGTCAAGGGGCTAACCCGCATGAAAATTTCATCGGAATCGGACTGAAAGTTGGTATAGTTTTGGGCGTGATAAGGATTTACCACAGACAGACACAGAACAAAACGCTGCAAATTATTTCACAAAGGTTTATTATTTTTTCAATTGAGTATGGTCGTAGTTTTAGTTGGCTAGCGTACGTCATAAGGCCCGTCCAGACTCCTCGGCGTGTCCTACTTCGAGTTGCCACAACCTATACTTCTATAATTATATACGCATGTTTATATTTCTTGATTTGAGCTCCTATCTATTCAAATAGTTATTGCCTTAATAATATCATTATCTAAGTACGTACGAAAAGTCGAGAGGATATTTTATTATTAAATATGCGTAGGAAAAGCTTTGGTATTAACATACAAATATGACCTTGAAAAAAACATATTCATGCCTCGAAGGAACGCCGGCGCCGTACCCACCACAAGCCGCGGCGCCGGCGCCTCCTCTCACTCCACCCCCCCGCTCACCACCCCTCACCACCCACCGTTACCCCCTGCCAAGGGGGCTCGGCGTGCGCGCCTCGAAAAAGACACTTTTTCGCCCGTTTTTGGCCCATAGCATCTATGCGAGTAAAGCGATCGGGATGGTTAAACGTTAGGACCAACTAGACCTCAAATGGAGTCTATGTGCGAAAGAACGGGTTTTTTAAAGTCAATTCTTAGGCCTTTTATGGCCCGGACGGCGAACGGCGGACGGACATTTCAAATTTGGATTCTACGCACCTTGAAACGTAAAGTGACAAAGTTTGAGGGGGGGTTATAAAAATTTTTTGCTACACGATCACATAGACTTATTATTGGAAATAATAAACCAAAATTGATCAGAGAGCTCTGAAACGAAAAAATTAGGTTGACATTTCAATTCTGAAGGACAAAAACTTTTTCGACTTCAATCACGAACACAAATCTTCCCTACCTTCGATGAAATGGTGCAAAGTTAGACCCCATTGTTCAAAGTTACCTCGATTGATGCATCTATACGAAAATTTAGTGTCATTCGTGTAAAAATTTGCAGTGTTTTAAGAGCTTCACTTTCAGATCAATTTCAAACTCTCAAGGGAAACGACCGCCCCGGAAAAACATTTTTGGGAAAAAAGCGGAGCGCGCGAGCCTCAATGCGATAAAACACCGCCAGCCTCCCGAATAATCCGCCGCGTTATGATTCAGAATTTTCATTCATTTCACTTTCAATTACCCCCCGAGACTCTCCTATGTAAATCACTTCTGTTTTGATAATTTCCCCAAAGTAAATTTCACCCCCTTCCCACCCCTTCCCACCCCTCGGAACTCTAATTCAGTTATCTCCTCGGCCCGAGCTGTAACTTTCGTATCAAATTTTGATTAGAGCTTCAACTCTGAATTGGTTGCAAACTCTCGTTTTTGATGGGTTTTTCCTTTTTTTTTTTTTTAATTATCTTCCTCCTCTAGTGGAAAATTGTGTTCTCGAATACATTTCGAGTTCTGTCTCTCACTCGAGCCCACAGTGACAGTTTTCTCTTGATACTCTTGTGAATTTTCCATTACCTTTCAACGGGACGTCAAGTTTTGCGAGTTTTCTATATTAAATAATTATTATTCAGTAGAAACGCCGAAATAATACCTACAAAGCCGGTTAATCAATCAGAATAATTTCCAACGCTTATTTTCTCTTCTTCTTTCTTGAGTTTATCATTGTTGACATTGAACTCCTGCAATTGGCCATGTAGGGGGGGGGTTTATTTCCTTTAAAAAATTCTGTGATTGACGTACGAACATAGAAACACAATCAAGTTCAAAAGTTAAATGAAACAACGTCCGCACGCAATATCTTGTCATGGATCACCTGTTCCAGCCTTCTATATGACCTGGTGGTGCCTTGGATAGTTTTAGCTAATTTTTGGAGAAAATTAAGCTATTGCTCTCGGCTCAAAATTTGTAGAATGTGAATTTTTGAAAAATTTTATGCAGAAATCCGTTTCAGGCTATTCTGAATCATATTCTGAAGTTTAACGCATTTTTTTTATGTATGTATGTATATATGTATGTATGTATGTGTCATTCCAGACGATAACTGTCCGTAGAATTGTGCTAGAAACTTGAAACAAATTTTAAAATGTTAAGGACACAAAACGAAAGTTCAAGTTCGTTGGCCAGCATGATCGGATTACATCTTCGGGTTGAAATTTTCAAAAATGTAGTCAAAAATTTCAAAATGGCCTGCTTTTTGCGATTTGTTGTGCGAAATAATTTTTTCAGCATACTCAAATGTGGTGTATTCGGAATCAGCCTAAAATTTCCTATAAGAATATGTATCAGGTTTTCAAAAATTTTAAAGTTGAAAAATCAGTCAAAAATCGAAATAATCGAAGATTTCTTCAAAAATTCGCTCATGGGGTCATGCTGTATGACTGGAATTTTTACAGTAGTTCACGGGGGCGAAAAAATTGACTAAACTCGAAAATTTCTCACTTTTTGAAAATTACAATTTTTGTAAGGGGCGTTAATTATTAAAACAAAACTGTAAAAAACCGTACACGTTACAGGAAAAACTTGCCCCACATCTAAGCTTTGCAACGGTATAATCAATTTTTATGTTACTATGTTGATTGGGGGAGAAAAGTATGTTTGTATGTTGAAAAACGTGGTTTTTCTATGAAATCGAGGATTTTGTGAAAAATAACACCCTAAGAAAATACTGGTTTGAGGTCGGTTTCAAAGTATTTTTTTCACGCTGAATCGAATGGTAACACTCGCAGATCTCTCCAACTCCGTTATAAACGAGTTTTACCCTTTAACTAACTACTTTTTAGTTTATTTGTCACGCTCAATTTTATGTGTTTTTAACGGTAAAACTAGTTAATTAAAGTGTGAAACTCGGGAGAAAATACTTAGAAACCGACAAACTAGTATTTTCTTAGGGTATAATTTCTTAAAAAAACCGTTGATTTCATTTAAAAAACCACGTTTTTTAACATACAAACATACTCTCCCCCCCCCCCCCCCCCCCCCAATTAATATAGTACCTAACATAAAAATTAATTATACCGTTGAAAAGCTTAGATTTGGGGCAAGTTTTCCCTGTGATGTGTACGGTTTTTTACAATTTTGTTTTAATACTTAACGTTAACTTTAATACTTAACCTTACAAAAACAGTAATTTTCAAAAAGTGAGAAATCTTCGTGTTTAGTCCATTTTTTCGCCTACGAGAACTACTGTATAAAGAACTCAAATACGTTATAGAGATAGGAAATTTAATGTTCTTTCCAACGGTTTCCTCAGATTTGAATTTACTTTTGTGGCAACTTAAGTGTGTTCACCTTGTATATTTGCGGCACAATTCTGGTGACAATTTTCAACAATACATTGCCGTTCATATATTTATTGTCTTTTATTTTGTCCTCAATGGATATAACATGCATAGATGATGAATTTTCAATTTGGCTCACAAAATCGTTAATTTGAAATGGAAAACCGTTAATTTAAAAACGGAAAGCCGTTTAAGCCGTTTTAATTTGGAAATGGATTTTGGAATGGGTTTTTGGAATGGATTTGATATGTAAAATTCGGAAAATCGTTAATTCAATTTGAAAATGCTGTATTATAGCATTTTCACGTCAAATCGGAGGTTTTCCATTTCAAATTGGAGGTTTTCCATTTCAAATTGGAGGTTTTACACATCAATTTGGAGGTTTTACACATCAATTTGGAGGTTTTTCATTTCAAATTGGAGGTTTTACATTTCAAATTGGAGGTTGACGGAAATGGTTCGTTTCACATTAGTTTTAAACGCCGCAACGATAGCCCGCGTAGAAGGCGGAAACACCCGGTGATTCTGAAAATACTACTCCGTGCAACACAACATGACGATAGACATGATAGACCTGACAGCCGCTGCTGCAGGAAGAGAGTTACGTTGGAAAATTTGTTCATTCTTTTCCGTTCATTATGTTCATTCTTACTTGTTGAATGTTACATTTCAATCGCTAATTTGTTGTTATTGCTTTCCCAGAATTAAATCATGTGTTTCCGTCAACCTCCGATTTGGAATGGAAAACCTCCAATTTGAAATGTAAAACCTCCAAATTGATGTGTGAAACCTCCAATTTGAAATGGAAAACCTCCAATTTGACGTGAAAATGCTATAAATAACATATAAATAAGATGAATTTCGTAGTAGGGGTGTGTGAGTACCTTTTCCTTCAACCTGAGCGCCGGTGTCGAGGGTGAGGCGGACTTTGCCCTCGTCGTCTGAGGGGCTGACGGTGACTTTGGCGCCGGCGACGTCCACCTCGAGCTCGTGGGTGTCCAGCACGTCCTCCACCCCCTCGCTGAAGCTCCTCTCGGCCCCCCTTCGCCCCTCCTTCGTCTTCACCAGCTTCACACCCTCCATCACCTGTTCCGGCATCAACCAATCAACATCAGCCGCCCATCCTAACCAACCAACATCGACCAATCATCATGAACCAACCAACCTCAACCAATCACCATGAACCCACCTACCAGAAGATCGTCAAGTTCTAAAACAAAAATACCATAATTGGTCATATCCCTATTAATCCACCCAGTACAAAGTGAACAAAAATTTCGTAGTTTTGGTGTTTTTTTGGTTCATTATTTTCAATAATTGTAATAATAATATATTTTTAAAAGTTTGGACCTTTTGCGTTATTTCACTACCATTCATTCATTCATTCTGACCTGGATGTCCAACTAATCTGTATTTTTACTAAGGGATTGAATACTTGATGTTATATATTTTGGAGATGCGAGCTTGCGAGCATCCAGACCACCAAACTATACACATCATTCTAACCTACTTGTCCAATTAATCTGAATTTTTACTGAGGGCTAGACTGCTTGATGTAATGTATTAGCGAATTTTTGAAGAAAATTAAGCTATTGCTCTCGCCTCAAAATTTGTAGAATGTGAATTTTTGAAAAAATTTTATGCAGAAATCCGTTTCAGGCTATTCTGAATCATATTCTGAAGTTTAACGCATTTTTAGCGAATTTTCTTAGAAAATAAAGCTATTGCAATGGCTCCAAAAATTTTAAAATAAAAATTTTCAAAAATTTTCTTCATCGAAATCTGTTTTGAGGCATTTTGAAATGATTCCTGGATTTTGACGCTTTTTTATATGTATATATATATATATGTATGTGTCATTCCAGACGATAACTCTCGATAGAATTGAGATAAAAACTTCGTTCTTTCGCCAAAAAATCAAGCATTTCAAAAGAAAGGATGAGTTCGTTGGACAACACTTTTTGAGCACATTAAATTGGTCAAATTTCAAAAAATGTACTTGAAAAATCACTAAAAAAAGCAAAAAACCACTAAAAATTAACAAATTTCTATTTTTTAGCAGAATGCTACTCGAAAAAAATTAATCGAACATGAACCAGGACATTTAAAAATTTAAGCACAAAATTGTACTGAAAAATGTACTTAAATTACATTAGAATAAGCTAAAAATCGATAGGAACACTTGAAAAAATTGTGAAATCCACAAAATTGTCTGTTTATTGGAATATTACTGAAAAAAAGTTAATTTGCTATAAAATGTATAATAAAATTTTCATTTGTCCCCAAAGTGCTCAATTTTCAACAGACAATGTAATACAACCATTTATGAAAATTTGCTCATACGATCATGCTGCATGACTGGAACTTATTTTATGAATGTATGTATAAATGTTTGTATGTGTCATTCCAGACGATAACTGTCCTTAGAATTGTGCTAGAAACTTCAAACAAATTTTTAAATGGTAAGTACACAAAACGAAAGTTCGTTGGCCAGCATGATCGGATTACATCTTCGGGTTGAAATTTTCAAAAATGTAGTCAAAAATGTCAAAATAGCCTGTTTTTTGCGATTTGTTGTGCGAAATAATTTGTTCAGCATACTAACATGTGGTATATTCGGAATCAGCGTAAAATTTCCTATAAGAATATGTATCAAGTTTTCAAAAATCTCATAGTTGAAAAATCAATCAAAAATCAAAATAATGCCGTTCGCTAGTTGTAAATTTCTCTACACGATCAATAGCGACTGAAATGTCGAAGATTTCTTCAAAAATTCGCTCATTGGGGTCATGCTGCATGACTGGACTTTTTTAGCTTCCGATTTTTTTGTTCCTTTTCTACTAACTAAAAAGCCGTAATTCCATGCAAAAAAGCTTCAGGATAGGGCGGTTTGGAGCTTAAAATCAACCATAGTTATTTTAGTTCGTTTTTAAGTGTACAGGTTTACCCTACTGCAGATGCCAGCTCTTCGTGTATTTCTACGCGTATTTTTACACGTATGTACACGAATAACCAAACGCTATCGTCACGCTAAAGTCTCTTTAGTATTTCAATGTCAACGATTCTCTTGAATTCGAGATCGAGTAGAAGATTGAATTCATTTTACATTTACACGCTGCTTTATCAGCTATCTTCACAGGTATCGAATAGCTAGGTTCGAATACAGACCTACGACCTAAGAAAAAAATTGTATTCACCAACGCCCTTATGTCGTTGAATACATCGGTTCTCGTCTGATTCACCGAAGTTAAGCAACGTCGGGCTTGGTTAGTACTTGGATGGGTGACCGTCCGGGAGTGCCGCGATTTCGGCATCTTTTTTTCGGCGCACAGACTACTATTTATGTGACGGCAACCAAGTTATAGGGAAGCTATCCCGCACAATCCCTGATATTTCATCAAAATCTTTCCATTAGACTCGGAATTTTGCCAGTGTCAGACAATATTAATAATTTCAAGTATGCGCAACGGTTATTACTCTACCAATCACGATATAATTTATAGGGCATTTTTCTAGAACATATACCCAATTACCTACCGAGTTTGAACGAAATCGGACCAACAGATGATGAGAAATCGACATTATGAGAAATTCACGTTTGCGCATGCGCACAGGCTACTGTTGAGTGAACGGCATTGAAAATTATAGGGGACTGTCTAGGAACTAACCCGCACAATCCCTGAAAATTTCATCGGATTAAGACTTGGTATAAATTTGGGCGTGACAAGGATTTACCACAGACAGACAAACAGACATACAGACATCAAACAGACAGACAGGTAGACACGGAACCAAAATTGATCAGCAAGCTCTGAAACGCAAAAATAAAGTGGAAATTTCGATTTTGGAGGACAAACATTTTTCGACTTCAATCACGAACACAAAGCTTCTCCACTTTCGGTAATCAGGAAACAAAAGTTACTTATGCGACTCAGCTTCTTTGCAGGCAAAACGTGGAAATCAGCTGTTGGCTCTCCGCCATTTTGCACCGATAAGACATTTATCATATAAAATAAGTATAAGGGGTTTAATAATATTATAGACCAGTGATCTGCGTAGCAGGCCTATCTAACACAGAAATAATAAACCATTGTGTAATAATTTGTATTGTTTTAATCTCTGAAAATGAAATTCGTAACGGATCTTTTATGATACAGGTACAATAGAATTTCATATTACGGAACTACCCTAATTTGCTAAGTGAGCTCTTAAAGCTAATTTGATTTAAGCTAAAATCAGCTGTTGGCTCTCCGCCATTTTGCACTGATAAGACATTTAACATATCAAATAAGGGGTTTAATAATATTATAGACCAGTGATCTGCGTAGCAGGCCTATCTAACATAGAAATAATAAACCATTGTGTGATAATTTGTAGCGTATTAATCTCTGAAGATGAAATTCGAAACGGATCTTCTATGAGACAGATACAATAGAATTTCATATTACGGAACCACCCTAATTTTGCTAAGTGAGCTTTTAAAGCTAATTTGATTTAAGCTAAAATCAGCTGTTGGCTCTCCGCCATTTTGTACTGATAAGACATTTAACTTAACATGGTCTCAATTCGACGCTTCCCTTAACATATCGTATCGTCGTAAAGTCTGGATTTTTACGTCGGTTGTTTTCGAAGTTTAGCGCATTTAACACGTTTAACACGTTACGACGTCGTAAACTCTCCGAGCACGACCCTTATATACGTCGTTAACTCACCGACCCATCATTTACCACCTCGCATATTTGCCGTCCTTTCGATTGATTCACCAATGAAATTGATTAACGAAAAGTCCACGACTAAACTACACATTGTATTCCAACTGCAGCAGTGGAATGAGTCCTAATTGAAAGTATCAATTTTATTTATTATGTTGATGAACGTTTTACCGCTCGAGCCTAATTGAGTTCCGACTCCAATCAGTTTGAAACTGTCACAGCTTTCCAAGCCAAAGAGTATTGTAAAGCTAAATGAGCACAACTACTTCAGTTTTGAAAAAGCGACCTGTTTATTTTAAATCAACAGGGTCAATTTGAAAGACACAATGCCTTAATTAATTCAAATTAATTATTTCCAGATAATTTTCATTCATAGCACTATATACAGGGTGATTCCCTCGCAGATGCAAAAAAATTTGGGTGAAACTACATCAAAAATGGAGTAAAATGCCGCCAACTGCATATTTTTATCTCAATCCGTTCCCGAGATATGATTTTTTAAAGGTTTATTCAGAAAAACCGTGTTTTTTTTCCTTTTAAACTCTATTTCTCCACTTTACTTCATTCAATTATAACTTTTGACCACATTTTCAGAATAAGCATTAAATTTACTATAAGAATAGTGTACTTGGGTTCTTAACAAGTACCATCCAAAGGCCCTCACATCAGCTCCAACATTGACGATTTTGAAAAAATAATACCTCTGAAAATCTTTAAAACTTTACTGCTCTTTCAAAACGAATCCTGGAAACTGGCAAATCTCATGAAAAGTGCGTCGTCTAATACTCTTTCCAACGGTATAATCAAGTTTACTTTTATTTTATTATTTAGTAGAGAAAATTATGTTTTAATGTTAAAAAATGTGGGTTTTTCAATGAAATTGTTGGTTTTCTCGAAAGATGACCCTCCATGAACCTACGAGTATGGGGTCGGTGTCTATGTATTTTTCACGCTGTATCGAATGGTAACATTTGTAGATCTCTCCAACCCCGTTATAACCGAGTTTTACACTTAAAATCGCAAATGTTTAGTTTGTTTGTTACGATTAAATGTATGTGTGTTATGGGGTAAAACTAGTTAATTAAAGTGTGAAACTCGATTATAACGTTGCTGAGAGATCTGCAAGAATTTCCATTCGATCCAGCGTGAAAAAATACATAGAAACCGACCCCATACTCGTAGGTTCATGGAGGGTCATCTTTCGAGAAAACCAACAATTTCATTGAAAAACCCACACTTTTTAACATTAAAACATTATTTTCTCCCCTAAATAACAAAATAAAAGTAAAATTGAAAATACCGTTGGAAAGCATATTAGATGAAGCAGTTTTCATGAGATTTGCCAGTTTCCAGGATTCTTTTTAAAAGAGTAGTAAAGTTTTAAAGATTTTCAGAAATATTATTTTTTCAAAATCGTCAATGTTTGAGCTGATGTGAGGGTCTTCGGATGGTACTTCTTAAGAACCCAAGTACACTATTCTTATAGGAAATTTAATGTTGATACCGAAAATGAGGTTGAAAGTTAAAATTAAATGAGGCAAAGTGGAGAAATCCGAGTTTAAAATGAAAAAACACGGTATTCCTGAAAAAACCTTTAAAAAATCATATCTCGAGTACGGATTGAGATAAAAATATGCGGTTGGGGGCATTTTACTTCATTTTTGATGAAGTTTCACTCAAATTTTTTTTTGCATCTGCGAGGGAATCACCCTATATAACAAGAAAATTATTTCTCTTTGAACAATAAATTATTAATTTAGTTGGGGTTTAAGTCCCAATTGGCCATTAGTAAAGATGATATTTTCGTTTGTAGTTTGAGGTGAAGGTGCGTAAGAGGTTTGGAACTTTTTATTATAAACTAGCTGGTTCACCCGTGCGTTGCACAGATTGACTTGAACTTTATCAAATAGCCTGTGATCTAAGTTAAAGTTATTCTGATAGATTCGCCTAGTCTGATCCCCAGTTGGTTCAGTAACGTTCAAAACGCTTTAATATCCTCCCCCCCTCCCCTCTTCACTGGGTCAAATTTCAAGAATTTGAAAAAGTAGGTAGTCTTTGACTTGAATTAGAGTAATCCAAACATATTCGACAATCAAATCCCCAGTTTGTTCAGTGATGACAAAGATACCCTATTTCCCCCCTCCTCCCCTAAAACACCCCCTATTGGGCGGATTTTAAATTTTAAACCTTATAACCTTCTCTGGACTTCCACAAATAATTTAAGACCAAAATTAGCAAATCGGTCCAGCGGTTTTCGAGTTTTAGCGAGACTAACGTACAGCAATTGATTTTTATATATAGCATTTCCAAGTCGAATTGAGAATTTTCCAAAGCAGATCGAGAATTTTCCAAACCAAATTGAGAATTTTCCAAGCCAATTTGAGATTTTTCCAAACCAATTTGAGATTTTTACAAACCAATTTGAGATTTTTCCAAACTAATTTGAGAATTTTCCTTACTAAGAATGTTCCAAAAAAGAAAGGAGAAGGGGATCATCCAAACCAAAGTGACAATTTTTCAAAGCAAATCAAAAATTTTAAATAGGAATAAAATTGCACAATACATCGTTAAAAGAAAGAAATTCGCATTTTTTCATTAAAAATAAAAAAAATCAAATTTTTCATAAGCTTGAGAAAAATTAGTTATCATGCAAATTCAATGTAGAGGGTTCCCAGTTGCTGCGTTCGTTAATTGCACGAACATGTCCATCAAACAATTTGTGCAATCAGCTGATGAAATGGTGGTGATGCTTCGAGCTATCCGAAGGTGACTCACTAAGAACGTTTCTCACGTAAAGCTTGATTTTTAAGAAAGCATTCTTCTTTTTTTTCTTCTAAATTCTCAAATTTTTTTGGAAAATTCTCAAATCGGATTGGAAAAATCTCAAATCGGTTTGGAAAATTCTCAAATTGGTTTGGAAAATTCTCAATTTGGTTTGGAAAATTCTCAATTTGGTTTGGAAAATTCTCAATTCGACTTGGAAATGGTACATATAGATTACACGGGGTTGAAATTGGTATTTGTTGGTTTAGTTGGTTTTCCTAACAAGATGCCTCATGTTTGTTATTTCATATAATTTTTAAATTATTGGGAATAGCTAGAAAATTAATGTCTTTTTTTAAAAGTAGGTTTTACTTGTATGGAGTCCTGGTGAACGGCGTCTTTCATGAGGTCGAGGGCTTTGTACTTGAGGCAGGCGAGGGGGTCTTTGCCCTCCTTGCACTTGTCGGTAGAGGCGGCGATGGCGGCGCCGGTGAGGGCGGCGCAGAGAACCGCGACGAAAGTCGAGCAGGACCTCATGATGAGCAACGCGGGTTTGAGTACGGGAACGGAACGGAACTTGTGGTCCGTGTCGGGCGCCTCGCCGCGTACTTATAGGCGTCGCCAGGGGGGAAAACGGCGCCGGCGAGGGGGGAAAACGGCGCCCGCGAGGGGGAACTGGCGTCCAGGATGGCGGAAGGTAGCTAAGGAGGACACGCCTCTCGCGACGTGGTGGGAGCCTGGAGAGAGTCCGCCCGCATCCCCTGAGCTCAGGATGGCCCCGTTCCTGGACCCCTCTGTAAGATGGAGGTCTTTTAGCGAATTTTCGTACAAAAAAAGCTATTGCAATGGCTAGGAAGAATTTTAAATAAAAACCAAATGAAATTTTTCCTTGGGGGGAAAAACAATAGATCATGGATATGTCCATTGTTGTAAGGGTTATTGGAAAATTAAAATGATGGAATAAATAAGATACACACGAGATATTTTATGAAAATACTACACGCTGTTTCTTCAGGTTATCTCTCAGGTCCTCCAACAAAGAAATATTGAGGAGCTGAAGTTATTGTTTAGTTCAAAAATAAGGTACAGAACGTTATGTACTCCCATTTCTTACACCCATCAAGTGGTTGTCGACAACACCTCGACAACAACTCGTTGCCAAAAAAAAACCTTAATTGAACTTCATTCAATGGTAATTACTCACTTTCTTATTGACCCAGGTGGATTGGTCTAAGGCAGAGGTTCCCAAACTTTTTTGTACCGTGCCCCCTTGCGGTAAAATGAAAACCTCCCAGCCCCCCTTACATAACTAATGAATGGATGTGAAAAAAATTCAAGTTTTACACTGAAAACAATTTTTTATTTGCTTTTTATACAAAACACGATTTGATAACACGTAGCTTTTATGAAGTAGCCTTTAAGATAAAAATAAGTTAATCTTAATGAGATGGATGGGCTTGCATTTTCTTTACTAGCGCTGGTATTCTTGGTGAAGTTTTGGCAAGGGCATAACGTAAGTCACTAGCAACGTCAAGTTTGTTCCGATTCTTTGTTTTTATTGATAGGAGTGTTGAGAATGCTTTTTCACACAAGTAGGTGGTTGAAAATTGATCCAAAATGTTGACTTTTCCATTTTTTCGAAGTCATATTTGGCAGAAGAATCATTTTTTATTTCCAAAAATTCTTCTTGCAGGCCTTCTGGAACATGTTCAACGTTGACATGGAAAGGATCTGTTGAAAGTCTGTAAATATGTTCGTCAGCAGTGTTAGGGAAGTATTTCCCGATTCATCAGTGAGCGTCTCCAAATGGTTTGACACTTGTTTTGACAAGTTTTATCCTTCAAAAACCTCCTTGAAGCGTGTTTCTTCTGAGGTTGATACTAGTTTCGGGAAATTTGAAAAGTTGCAGGGGTTTGCTGATACTTTTCGTCTCCAAAGTTGTAGTTTATCAACTTATATCTTGATGTCATCACGGTGCGTTATGACATTTGAGTCTCCACCCAGCAGTTTTAACTTAATTCTGTTTAAGAACCATGGAAGTCTGACAAATATGCCAACATTACTTGAGAACTAGGTTTGCTGAAGTTCATGCTTTGCGCATTTTGCTTCTGGTTTTCCAAGAACGAAGTTACTTCATCTCGGAGCTCAATTAGTTTTGCCAACATGTTTCCTTTTGAGAGCCAGCGTACTTCTGTGTGAAATAACAGTGTTTTGTGGTCAGTTCCTAAATCTTCACAAAGAATTTTAAACAGTCGGGTATTTAGTGCACTGTTTTTTATGTAGTTCACTATTTTAATACATAATTTTAAGACGGCATTGAGGTCGTTTGGAAGCGTTTTGGCTGCCGCCGAAGCTTGTCGGTGTATACAGCGTCACGTCAGCGTTTTTTTTTTTTTTTTCTTCGACTAACTGCACGAAGCCTGAGCGAGAACCAAGCATTGAAGGGCATCAGCGTATCAGTGCATAAGCCCATTAGTTTTTGCCACGAGAGTCCATGATTGTCAGAAAAATCAGACACGGTTTTCATCGCATCAACAGCTTTTGCAGTGGTCTCCAGTCTAGCTGAATGGCAAAAAATGGTGATAGTTTTATTCTATCGACTACCTGGTTTTTCATGTCTTCAGCCATATCACCAATATGACGTTTCACTGTATTGTCGGACAGTGGTATTTGAGATAATTTTTTCCTGCTGTCAGCCCCAAGGATGATATATGATAGTTTGGGGCAAAAACGAGCTCGCTCCTGGAGTTGGCTCGATGTTGCCCCTAAGAATGGTCAAATGGTCTCACGCCCCCCCTAACCCGTCTTCACGCCCCCCAGTTTGGGAATCCATGGTGTAAGGCATCCATGAAGTAAGATGAATCTCCTTCTGAACCAAACTGCTGATTCGCTGTCTGTGGCGGTGGATTGGCCAGTATTCCCTCATTTGGTTCAAGAGATGCTCCGTCTCCCCAACACAATTTCGTTTTGCGCGACATTTTTCCAAAATTGGACAACTTCGAAGGTGGGTTCACATCCATGCGGAAATGCGGTAAATGCGGCTATCCGGTCATGCGTTCGGCCTTCTGATTGGCTAGCGGCAGTCGGAAGAGTGGAGTGAATCTTGCCCGACAAGCACTCTTGAAACAAAATTAGTTATTTTACCGGATAGCTGCATTTACGCATGTGCGCAGCTGCCCATTGCGCAGTTTTGTTTTGTTTTGTGATGAAAGATAAGATAAGAAAGTAGCGAACCTTTGTTTCTCTTCGTTGGTTTCTTTCGATAAAGTTTTGATTGTATTTGATAAAGATAAAGAGCCTGCGTATAATAACAACAATAATGAATTAACAGAACACTCAAATTAAACACTGTTTTATGCAGATGAGGCCGAGTTGGGTTAAATATACTTAGGTGTAGGTACCGATTTTGTGATCTCACCAATAACCTACCTTCCTGATGATCCTATTCCATTTGCGTTTTGAGACATTTTTTGATTATAGATTACCAATTTCCTGCTTGTCGAATGAGTAGGTATTGTAGAAGAGATGGCCAAGTTGTACTTACGAAATGGACAATTTGTTAAGTATGTAAGTACTTCTTATGGTGCATCAATGCACTTACATGATTTGAAAAGCGCCAACCTACACATTTTTTCGGGTAGAAATACCCATAATGTTATCTTGAGAAAAGTACCTACATAGTTGATGAAAGGACCGAATAATTACCCAACAGTCTCATATCAAAACGACGTCGCCATTGCAGTTATTGTAGGTAGGTACAAAAAAATCTCTTGTGTATGCCCTCATGATTTATGAGTTTATTATTCACCGTCGTTTATGATGTCCGTGCAATGACAGGAAGGAGAAAATTCGGGAGGAAACAGGTCTGTTTGGGGAATGCAATGGTAATAGAAGACACAAACAATAATAACGCAATGATAAAATTTTCTGCTTTTCGAATAAGTAGGTATTTGAGAAGAGATAGCACTTTTGCAAAACGAAGAGGAAGTATAGAAATACTACTTGTTCTTACGAAATGGAAAGATTACCTACGTTAAGTAAGTACTTCTTATGGTGCATCAATGCATAAATGATTTGTAATGCGCCAACCTACACAGATTTTCGGGTAGGAATTTAATATTATCTTTTGATAAGCAATTGATGAAAGGACCTAATAATCACCTAACAGTCTCATTACAAACGACGTTGCCTTTACACTTTTAATGTACATACATAACAATTTCTTCTGTACGCCCTCATGATTTTTTTATGAGTTCAACATTGTTTATGGAGCTGTAATGTCCAAGAAATGTGTGACAGGTTGAAGGAAATTCGGGAGGTAATATGTCTCTTTGGGAAACGCAATGGTAATAGAAGACACAAACAATGATAACGTAATGATAACACAACCGGATGGTTATGAACGGCCTGCCGCAATTCCGCGCTCCCCTCCACTACTTCCAAACCCAGATGCATTGCCGCAATACCGGATGGATGTGAACCCACCTTCAAGTGGTTGTATGGTTCCTTCATTCATCACATGTTCTACCACGTCAGCCGTTTTACGCAGGAGTTAAATCATCCTAATCCTAAATCATCCATGCATATTTTGTAGAAACGTACATTGCGGTAGTAGGATTGTTTCCACTGCTGTACCGAACAGGTTCAGGTCAAGTTGCGCTTGCGCAGTGAAGAAGGAGTAAGAAAAAGGCGTTTCCACAGTCCCCCAGTTCATATTCGGTGCAAGATAACCGGTGTTTCCGCTGCCCAATGACCATGATCCGAATATGAACTTTCTGCTCTGCCGGAAGACCAGGTGCAGCTTGTTCCGCGCATGCGCTCCTTGAAACTTTGGATAACCCTATATATCCTTCCTCAAACTTCTATAACCTCACACAGAACAACAGCAGAAGGTCGGACGTCGGAGGGCACGAAAACAAGGGTTTGTTTGCTAAAGTTCAACTAAAGTGACTCCATTTTCATGGATCTTCATGTATCCATGGTTACTGCCCCGAACATGTCCTTGAGCGTTTCCGCTGCCATCTGAACTGAACAGCCATGGAGGTGCTCTTGCTCTGCACTTGCTCTGAACTGAACCTGCTCCGGAGAAGCAGTGGAAACAAACCTATTACCTCATTGATTTCTACCTAGCCTTCACTTTTCGAGTTAATAATAATCTAAAGTGCCGGAGCGTTGCATTTTGTGTGGAGAAAAAATATTGTCACGAAAAGTTCGTTAACCCGCGGAGAAAAAAAAGTGTAGCGAAAAATTCTTTGACCCCCAGCCAAAAGACATATCCATGTCAATAAAAAAAAAACTTATAAAAAAGGTAGATAATATCTATGTAATAGTCGTTGGATTTATAGTACCTAGTTTTCGTGCATGCGCAAACGTTAATTTCCTATAACGTCTACTTATCTATCATTTCGACTCGTACTTTGTTCTTCGACTAATTCTATACGTCCATGTTACAATATGTGAGGATGCTATTCTGCTCACCCAACTTGGCAGACTTCTTTTTCTGCTGGAAATGACTGTCAATCGCAGCACCTTATGTAGAGCCACGAAAAGTATAGCTTTGAGAACATTTCAGTACTAACAGAACTGTGGAATGTTAAATGTTTGTACGTAGTAGTTTTCCCCGTCTATTTTTCTTATCGGTAGGCCATAATTTTATCTACGAAGAAGGGCTATCCTCTTCAAGAGGTTGGAAATACAAAGCTCAGAGTAACTACGTTTCGACGGAATTAGGAAAGTGCGGGCTCCGAAAGCCATCGTTTTCGTCTACATTTCGGTTCACTACAATCGGAAGAGAAATTTCACGTCTCGAAACTCGCATGGGATCAAATTGGAACTTCAACGAACATTTTGAGATTAACCCGAGCAAAAACCGTCGAAATTTGCTCGGTCTAAGGCGGAAAAAACCATAGCGGGGAACGAATTTTTTCGTCATTTTCCGCATTCTTTTGCTGATTTCTCCGGGAAGACAGCATCTTTAAGCGATTTTGACGGCACCGTCGTGTTTCACGGGTCCTGAAACGTAACTTTGTCGCTGACATACGAAGTGCTGCGATCACTCCAGAATTTCAGGCTCAAAATTTGCTATTTAATGACCAAAAAATGCTTTAAAAACGCTGGAAATTATTACATAATGGCTTATTATTTCTGAATCAGATAGCCAGCTATAGTAACCAGCATGCTCTGGGGCTTTCGCCAGTCTCTTTTTTAGTATCCACCTCTGCGCGTTACAGGCTGCGCTCCCGATGGGGAGCAAACGGATGATCGTACAGCCACCCGAGTGGTCTCATTCAATCCACGGAGCTAATTTCTATAGGAATCAAACTAAAACCGTAGGTACACTGGATTCCAAAAGCATCTGGGACCTATCCCAGTCGATTCTGCGTCCAAAATTACTTGGGTGACGACACCCTACTTACCTATGGCAGAAATCCCCACATCCCCCTCACCACCCAACGTGACCCCCTGCCAAGCGTGCCAGGCGTACGTGCGTGCGTAAGTCTAACACTCAAAGCCTCGAAAAAGACACTTTTTCGCCCGTTTTTGGCCCATAGCATCTATGCGAGTAAAGCGATCGGGATGGTTAAACGTTAGGACCAACTAGACCCCAAATGGAGTCTATGTGCGAAAGAACGGGTTTTTTAAGTCAATTCTTAGGCCTTTTATGGCCCGGACGGCGGACGGTGAACGGCAGACGGCGGACGGACATTTCAAATTTGGATTCTACGCACCTTGAAACGTAAAGTGAGAAAGTTTGAGGGGGGGGTATAACAATTTTTTGCTATACGATCACATAGGCTTATTATTGGAAATAATAAACCAAAAAGCCGTTTTTTGACAAAAGGGAATGTGGTGCGTCACAGTCGAGGTATTTTCCAGCGCTGAGTCAATAGTGATCGCTCCCAGATCTCTAAGATTCATAATAAGTTAGAAAAATAGATTTTTATGTGAAAAATGGCCGTAATTGATCAAATTGAGACAATAGGGTGTGTGTGGTACGTCACAGTCGATATATTTTTCAGTGCTGAGTCAATAGCGATCGCTCCTAGATCTCGAAGTTTCATAATAAATGAGAAGAATAGATTTTTAGGTTGAAAATGTCCATAATTGACCAAATTGAGACAATAGGGTGTGTGTGGTACGTCACAGTCGAAGTATTTTTCAGTGCTGAGTCAATAGCGATCGCTCCTAGATCTCGAAGTTTCATAATAAATGAGAAGAATAGATTTTTAGGTTGAAAATGTCCATAATTGACCAAATTTTCGAGTTCAGCTGCTTGTTCGAAAATTGTCTTTGCGATCTCGTCACACGGCTGGCCCCTCAGTTTTATTCAGGATTTAGTTGGCCTCAATGATCAGAATTTAAGTGCCTAATTCAATTTTATCCACAACTTATCTTTGATAACTAGCTATTAGTCTTGCTGCCTGACTAAGTACTTTACATAAATTTGTTTAACCGAATTTAAATTTAATTCCTTGAACAACTCTTCTGTGGGAAAACGTTTTGGTTTATAGAAAAGCACTTTTGAGTGTAACAAATGACTATAATGCTTGAAAAATTTGCTGATAAACGACCATTTGTTGTTGCTGTAGTTGCAAAAACTGATTAAATGGTTCTTGGTTCATCTTGGAGACTGCAGTGAGACTAGAGACTTGAAATGCTGTG
This sequence comes from Adelphocoris suturalis, assembly GCA_030762985.1. NCBI lineage: Eukaryota > Metazoa > Arthropoda > Insecta > Hemiptera > Miridae > Adelphocoris > Adelphocoris suturalis. The sequence continues at coordinate 11,440,919 of CM061040.1, forward strand.
AAACTGGACTTTTCCCATCCTCGTCGCCAAACTGTTGTAACTTGAATAAGGCACTCACAGTTGAAACTTATTGAAACTTGTGTATTTCATTATAGGTATTTTGTAAACATGATGTATTGTAAAACTCATATCTGGAATACAACATATTGATCGACATGTGATTATTATCAGGTGATCATGGATGGAACTAATAAACCGATGGGTACTATTCCTAATTTGAAGTCACCACAAAAATGTACTTAAATTTCATCAAAATTTGCTTTAAAAAATCGTTAAAACTGCAAACAAAGCTAGAAATCCAAAATCACTTTTTGAATAGCAGATTACGATTTAGAACACGGTTTTGCCTTCAAATTAATAGTTAACAATTTCTTTGCATCCAAAAGCTCAAATTTCACTACAATTTTAAATTATACAATATAGTAATTTACAAAAATTCGCTCATACGATCATGCCGGAACTAAAATAAATATATGATGATAATAAATAAAATGAATAATCCTTTTAGCGAATTTTCAACAAATAAATGGGCTATTTAGATGGATTTGAAATTTAATATGTGGGTAGGAAGGGTCGGGGACCCCCTACAAATCCGTTTCAGACATCAAAGAACACTATACTAGATTTTAACGTTGTATGTATGTAATATATATATTTATAGGGTGTATCTCAAGACGATAAATCCCTTTAGAAACTGCGTAAAATATTCGTTCCAACGCAAGGAAATTCGTCTTGGCAAAAGACGATCAAGTGTAAAAGAACGATTCACTGCCCCGGCGATTGCTGATGAATCTGCAAGGGATTCCATATTGAAATCACTGACGGAAAAACTGATAAACACACAGGAAAACTGCCCATAAACGTTACTGGATGGTCTATTGTTTTGACAAGATTGAATTTTCATACCTCAGAGACTCAAAACTTCAATCTTTGATGAGCTTCATGTCACTCACACTGGCATCACCAAGATGAAGCAGCTCGCAAGACGCTATGCCTACTGTGAAGGCATCAATCAGGACATAGAAAACTTGGTCAAATCCTGTCGAGAATAGGCCTTGGGAGGAACCTAAATCGACTTGGGAACGGCTACACATTGACTATGCTGGTCCTTTTGAAGGGAACATCTTTCTTGTGGTCATAGATGCAAGATCCAAATGAGCAGAAGTTCGCGTGCTGAGACCACGATCTCCAAGTCGGTGGAGGTATTTTCATCTCATGGCTACCCGATGTCTATCGTACCGGGCAGTGCTTCAATTTTCACGAGTGACGTGTACAAAACTTTCTGCTCAACCCGCGGCATCTCGTTAAAGTTCATTGCCCCCGGACACCCTGCGGCGAATGGATTGGCAGAAAGACACGTACAAACGGTAAAGAGGAGGTTGAAATCGATGGCAAAAGAAACAGGAACCATTAGCGACAAGGTTAGAAAAATGCTTTTCCGATACAGGGCTGCTCCTCTCTCATGTAGAAAGAAAGAGCCCAGCAGAGCTCTATTTGCACAGACGGCTGAGAATTCGGCTTGACGCGATCTTTCCTGTATCCGAGAAAAGTAGTCAATCCAAAGCACCTGCTTCCATGAGATTTTTAAAAGTGAGGGAGAGAGTGCAGATAAGAATGTTCAAAAATAACTCAAGAATATGGGAGTTTGGACACGTCGTTGAACGGAGGGGTTCACGTCATTAGAGAGTTCCTGGTTACCACGGTGTCTTAATACGGTGTACGTGAATCTAGGGAGAACCAAAATTTTGCTAACAACGCTGGCTGTTACAACGGTTCAAACTCGGTGTTTCACGTGTCTTCACACGTCGTCTCTTATCAATTTTGTAACCTGAAGCTTATTCCGAGATTCCGAAATCTTGTATTTCTTCGACTCTGTTTTCCTTCATCCAGATCTCACATTCCATAATTTATTATTATGTGGTTTATTGTTCTGTTTTCAATTCGTAGTGTTCTTTGCAAAGTGAACCTTTGTAATCGGATAAGAATTTTTTTTTAACCTCTTTCCCAAAATTTTTTGGTTGCGTTTTAAGATACATGGATTTCAAAAATCGAATCAGTCCGTTGTCCGTCCTTCCGCCGTTTTATTTGTGCAATGAAAATCAGCGTGAAGTTTTAGACTTCGTAAGCTTATATATCACGCTAGTTGATTGAGCAAAGACGAGCTCGACGTGTTCCAGGTTTACCTTGAAGACACATCCGTCCGACTTGTCTTGGCGATCGTTCGAGTAAGTTCTAGCTCAACTATGTTAGTAGTAATATTGGTGTATGTAGATATAAAGGTCGGTATAAACATACAGATTATATGCATTTTGTGTAGAAACTCACTAAAATAATACATGTTGGTATCTTAAAAGTTTAATGTTTGTATCATGAAAAAGGTAGATATGATTAGAATGAAATTATTTTATCCGTTTTTCGGCAAACCTTTATCCTCCGATTTGTTGAATAGTTGTTTTTTGGCACTCGATAAATGGACTGCTTCGAGTGAAAATAGGATGTATATAAATAAATTTAGTATATTTTAATATAATTATATATTTAATTTATATTTTTAATAATATATTTATTATATTAATTCAGTATAAAGTTTAATATGAAAAATATGAACTGAACACGCTTATCACTGAAACCTTCCTCGGGTTTATACATTTACGGGCGAAGTGTCGAAGACGTGGTAACGAGGACGTACTAAGACTCGATCTTGCGTTGCCAATCAAGCGGTCTCCTACTCACGTCGTCCACTTCTACTAATTCGTCAGCTGTCAGTTGTTTCCAGATCAGCTGATCATGGCTCACGGGCACCGTGTAAACTAAAAACATGGTAACCAGGAACTCTCTATTATCAAATCCCACGAACGGACAGTGTCAGGCACGAACGTCAGTTTGCCAAACCAAATCAGACGAGAGTTACTGAAGATGTAGGAAAAGAAAGGAGTTTGAACCCCAAGAACAATTATTTTCTCCAAAATTTTGGAGGAAAAATAAATGCATCTTTCTACATCATGTACAGTGGGTGTACTTGTATTTTTTCCTATTTATACTTGTTGGTTAACATTTTTTTGGTGATCCATATTATGTTGATGTTAACCTATTCAAATTTATTACTCGTGTGAAAGTTACCCATCAAGTTTTTCTTTTATTGACAACATGATTCACCATAAGTACCTGCCTACTGTTGGTAATGGAGTTTCCCCTGTTTTTTTAATAATCCGCTCTTTAATTCCTTTCACACCTTGTTTTATGACCTTTTATTACCTACTTAATAATTCAATATTGTGTCCGAAATCGCTTTTAACGGCACCTTAAATTTGGGGGATTTTCTGGTTCTTCCTGGGGATTTTGGGGTTTTTTTCGTGAATTTGGGGGGATTTTTTGCTGAAACGGGTTGGCAGCACTGCTATGAGTGCCTATTTCAAGTTACAACAATTTTTCAGCATAATTTTCTACATAAATTTTAGAATGTTGTAATTCATAGTTATTAAACTTTACATGAGTAATATTATGCTAAAAAATATAGATTTAACGATTTTTAGTCGTTTTTAGCCATTTTTAGTGATTTTTTTCAGTACATTTTTTGAAATTTTACCAATTTAATGTGCTCAGAAAGTGCTGGCCAACGAATTCATCCTTTCGTTTGGAAAGCTTGATTTTTTGGTGCAAGAACGGAATTTTTATCCCAATCCTAAGGAGAGTTATCGTCTGGATGGCACGTATATATATATACATACATACGAAAAAGTGTTAAAATCTAGGAATCGTTTAAGAATGTCACAAAAATTATTTCCATGAAGAAAACGATCGAAAATTTTCATTTTAAAGTTTTGGGAGGTGTTGCAATAGCTTCATTTTCTACGAAATTTTGCTAAAAGGGTGCATATAATGAACCTTTACATTGAAAAAATGATTGAAATACTCAACAGCGATAAGTTATTTTCAAAAGAATTAGACAAATTAATAAGCCATTACCGACTAATTAAGCTAAAATATATAACATAAACAAAATATTTGAATAGGAAAAGGCTTTACAAAATACTGAAAGGTAAATTTCTGTTTATATAAATTTTGTTTCTTCTCTACTCTTTTTCATGAGTCTTGTGTCCGTAACCTCCGTGCTGGGACAGTTACGGCTATCCTGATCCAAAGTTTTGGTCACCAAAATCAAAATTTCCACTCGCATTTTACGTTTTAGACCATTCTGGTTCCGTGTCTTTGTGTGTGTGTGTGTGTGTGTGTGTGTGTGTGTGTGTGTGTGTGTGTGTGTGTGTGTGTGTGTGTGTGTGTGTGTGTGTGTGTGCCTGTGTGTCGCGTGTCCGAGAATACTTGTAACAAGCGTATGTTCCACAGTTTTAGGGTGTAGATGGTCCCCTATCAGTTTGATTTTTCCAACTCAATAATTCACTCTGCACATGCACTCACGTTAATAGCTGCAGCACATTCGCCAATGTGAAATCCTTGAAACAAGCCTATTTTCCACAGTTTTCATCCAATTTGAATGAAGTTTTCAGGGAATGTGTGGGCTATGATGCAAACAGTCTCCTATTAGTATCATTGTTGCCAAATTAATCTTTCATTCTGCGCATGCGCAAACTTAACCCTGGAATGCCCCGTGGGGTTTGTCAAACCCCAATCGCGATTTAAAGTCAGTTTATCATGTTGAATCCCGCACGTCTTCTCGCCCCCTTCTATATCACCCCCCACTTCTTCACTAAAGGCTTCAGTCTTTTTCCAGTTTAGTACGTTCAAGACTTCTGTGTAGTGTAGTACTTTCTTGTGCCTGGGGTTTGACAAACCCCACCGGGGAGTTAACCGCTAGTAATTTTCTCTATAGCAAGTGTTATTTTTGTGGGCGATCCCACAGTTTTGTTATTGGCTTATCGTTAGAAATGGCTGAAAAACGCAAGTTTTCGGATCCTGAAGACATTAAATCCATTTAGGAACAGCTGGAGGAAGAAGATGTATATATTGGCGGAGAAAATTTAAACACGGGAGATAATGTCGAGTTATAAGAAGTTGCCTCCGATGAAGAAGCGTCAAAAGTGACAGTTTTGGAGAAACTAGTTCGATGTTCCTTCTGTGAACATCATAGATCTTCAAAGTGTTGAGAATGTTGATCCTATTGCTTGGTGCCAATTTTATGTTACCTTTTCATTCTAGTTCTTGGGTTTTGTGAGTGGTATCAAACTAATCTCAGAAAATCGTTTAGTAGATTTTATTTATTTATTTATTAGCATGAATATGCTTTAGCCGTGACCTAACTACCGAAAAATGTCCCACGAGAGTGCAACGAAAGTAGCGCCAATAATTGTGATGATTTCCGCTTACAACCGAGTCGTTGCTAGGGATATGATACTTCGTCGTTTTTCATCCCACAAAATTCGTTGACCATTCGTTCGAAAGCTCTCGATTTATCCAACCATACTATATTAACTACTGCGAAGTGCGTGGCCAACAAGCTGAGTTATGAGCATGGTTATATGAATAATTGTTTACACAAAGGTGATCATTCTCAATTATTGATATTGTGAACATGATTGCAACCGCTTGTTAATTTCTGATGATTTCATTGAGCTGGTGTTTCGATTATGTGATTCATAGCAGGTGATCCGAATATTGCGAGAACCGTTTGATTTGTGAAGCGGTGGTTAAATCATTTTAATAGGTAATTTCTATACTTTACACTATAGGAAGCTGTAATTTCGTATGTAGCCTCTTTAGCCTCTTTCTATAATAAAGTGAATGTTTACTCGCGAGTTTCTATTAGGAGATCATAATCTCACAAGAGCTCAATCGTCGTGATCATTTCTATAATAAAGTGAATGTTTACTCGCGAGTTTCTATTAGGAGATCATCATCTCACAAGAGCTCAATCGTCGTGATCATTTCTATAATAAAGTGAGAGCGAGGAGCTAAAACATGATTCCATGTTTTTTACATTTTAGCAGTCAGGCTCAAAGTAATAACATCCGGGGGGGACCAGGGGGGCGAAGCCTCCCTGGCGGGGTCAAGGGGCGGAGCCCCTTGCGAGGCCCGAAGGGCCGAGTTTTCCACAGTTTTCATCCGATCTGAATGAAATTTCCAGGGAATGTGTGGGCTATGATGCAAACGGTCTCCTATCTGTTTCATTGTTGCCAAATAAATCTTTCATTCTGCGCACGCTCAAACTTAAATTCCATCAAGCTCTATTTTTTCACACCCTAGTCGTTCGATCCCGGTCAAATTTGGATCATAGTTGGCGGATGACGATTTCATCATTCCTTATTAATTTCAAAATTATTGTAAAAATCATAGCTACTGCGCACGCGCCAATGTAAAATCCTTGTAACGACCTTTTTTTCCCAGTTTTCATCCGATTTTAATGATATGGTCAGGGAAGGCGCGGGTTAGATTGAAGATGGTCCCCTATCAGTTTCATTGTTGCCAAATCAATACTTCTCGCAAACGTAAATTACATTGAGTAGGTAACATTTTTTCGTTTCTTAATTGACTAATTATGACGTTTCACGCTAAGTCTTGATTTACTCAGTTCCGCTATGGAATTTTTCCAGATCATTTAATACTTTCAGTGATCTATGCATTAATGATACGTAAACGAGGAAGCTATGTCCCCCCCCCCCCCACTTGGTAGCATTTTTTCCTATTAAAAGCATTATGATGTGAAGTAATATTTCATCATGAAAAATTATTGAGTAATAAATTAGGCAATAATAATATGAATTATGTCAAAAAGAATTGGTATGGTGGCAATATATATATTCATCTATATTTTCAAAATAACTACTATTATTTACCAATAGTGAGCGGACTTCTACTCAACATTAATTTAAGCTAACGCTTTCTATTTCTCGAAATCCGCGGGATTTTTTGTGGTTAAATAACTGGGGAAAAGTACTGAGGAAGTGTGAAGGTTAATGGATCGGCCGGTGCGGGCAGCCATCCTAATTTTATTTGCAAGTTGTTCCCAACTTCACTGAGCTAAAAAAACACCTTTCTCTTTCCCTAGGGACTGGAAAAAGGGCTTTTTTCTCGTACAGATGGAGGAAGAAAAAAACGTATCAGCCAACATTTTGCTTTAAGTCTGTTTATTTAAATATATCCCATAGAGAACATATTAACACATGGGTACCATGTATAATATAAGGGGCAATATATAACATATGGGAATTATAGGGATGTGTAAATATCCCTATACGTTTTCGTTACGTGAGCGCCAGTTGTAGTGTTTAGCTCAATGATATGTGACAGAAATGGATCAAACTATGAACTCGAAGAAAGTGCCTAGTTTAAATTTGTCTACCAACCTGATATCTGAAAATGAAAATTCTATAGGCTTGTAGTGGTGCCTCAATCACCTTGAATCCAACCAAATGCACTGTGGCCTCATATGCGCGTACTCAGTCCCTCATGATCTGCGAGGGATCATCAGAGATCATCCTGATCATTGACGAAGTTTTTTTTAACAAGATTAAATTGTGTTCGTGACTTCGGAGTACTTGGGGATTCGAGGCTATCCTTTAACGACCATATTGAGACAGTGGCTTCAAGGGCTCTGAAGTCGCTTGGATTCCTTAAGAGGTGCACTCGTGACTTTACGTCACCTGAGGCTATCGTTGCCCTTTATAAATCCTTGGTGCGGCCTGTGATGGAAAACGCAAGTCCAATATGGTCCCCGTATTATGAAGAACACAAGGATCGCTTGGAGAGAGTGCAGCAGAAGTACCTCAGATTTCTCTGCTACAAGCTTCGTCTACCTGCCGATCATCACCACTTTTCAGTTTTAGCATCTACCTGCAATTTGACAAAGTTGGAGGAGCGCCGTTTTGACGCGGATTTGGCTTTTTTATACCACAAACTGTAAAATAGCAGCCTTCAATGCCCTTATCTGCTACCATGTGTAAACATGGATATTCCAAGCTACCCCACCCGTTCAACCACTTTGTTCTACGCTCCATTCGCTGCCTACAACTATCAAATGCTTCGCCCTATGAGTCGCCTACCACGTAAGGTAAATGCTTTCCTCCAGGCAGTGGATTTTGACGATTTCTTCAGCAGCTTTTCTCACCTCAGGAGCAGCTTAATTACTTTCCATAAGTAGTGACTTTATTCTTCTCAGAGATGCCGTGATCAAGATTTATTAGTAAACTTTTAAACCTTGTTGTATTATTTTTCAAGAGTATAATTATTTCGATTAGTACAACTTTATGTCACGTGCAACAACTAATATCTGTAATTTTTGTGAGCCGTTCATATGAATTAATAAATAATTAACGAACACAGTAAATTGACCTCGCCTGGATCTTCTCTAACGCTCTGTCCCTCAATCAGTTTAATGAATCGATGTTTATTAGGATATAAACCCACCATTACTAATTCGATGCACCAAATTACATGCAAAATTTTGAGGTTCATTTCCTTAATACCTGAATTCGGGCCTCCGTTCTAAAGTTCAGATTATGTCGCAAAAAAGTGAGACAAGTTGGATACAGCACGAAGCTTCCTTCTCTTCATATTCTGATTGTATATTTCACTGGAATATGGAACCAAATAGTAAGGGATAATTTTGGTTTATTATTTCCAACAAAAAACCTTTGTAATTGACCAAGATGAAAAAATTTTTTAAGCCCCCCTGCAGAATTTGTTGGTTTAAGTTTCAAGATTCGTCGAATAAAAAACGCTACAAATTATTACACAAAGATTTATTATTTCCGTGTTAGATAGCCTTTCTACGTAGATCATTGGTCTTGGTCTATAATTATTAAACCCTATATGATCAAGACATGTCGCATCGTACCTCCCAAAAGGGTTCACACCTTTACAGTTCCTGGACTCCGCAATTTTACGCTTTGAGGTGGTCGTCCACTAGGTCGACAGAGCGGCGCGACGTGACGCGACGCCAAAATCTTTCTCTAGAAATATAATGTAAATAAATGGCAGTCCGTCCACTAGGTCGACAGCGCGGAGCGGCGCAGGTGAGTTGAAAATTTTTCGCGCTCTCGACCGCTCTCCAAACTTCTGGAAAGCGGCGCGGCGCGACGCCATAACATTTCGCACCGCCCCTTCGACCTAGTGGACGAAGGCCGAAGCGAAAAATTTTTGACCTCAGCCATTTTCGTAAGCGTTCGTGCATAAAATCTTATATGGAAAATTATGTGCAAAATTTTTGCAGAAAAATGTACTTAAATTTCATTATTATGTGCTAAAAAATCTATAGAAACTCCAAAAAAATCCAACATCTCTTTTTTTAATCGCAGAATATTATTTAGACCGGCGTTTCTACATAATATTCTCTCCAATATAATTAATCTTCTCCCATAAAGTCCTTAATTTTCAAAACAATGTAACATAATATAGTACGATAATTTACGAAAATTCGCTCATACGATCATGCTGCATGACTGGAACTAGTTAGCACTTTCTTGGTTATTTTTTCAATAGATAGATGTATCGTCGAAATGTAGTGTCTTGCCTCACTATCAGTGGCTTAATCATTTTATGAAGCTCAAAAAACTTTTCTTGAGACATCCTGAAATATTGGACGAATTTCCTTTCATCGCTCAATGAATCATGAAAAAGGTGGTGGTGTTCCCCCAAGTCCGTTCTTTTCGCGTTGATCGGATGGATCCATTGCCTCTTCCTTCTTCCAGCAATTTCCTCCTTCTCTTCATCTTCCAGAGCTACCGCAAAGACGAACATTTCCTCGTCGTCCAAAGAAAACTACCTCAATCTTGTCATCTTCTAGGAATTTTATAATGAGTGGTATTTTGTTACCGAAAACCCGCACAGAATTTTTTAGAAGAAATGCCTATATGTCGAGATTCTTCGTTTCAGATAACATTAATCCTTTCAGTTTCAATAATTGTAACCAGTATTTTAAGAAATCTTTAAAGTGCCCCATTAATTTTTAGTAAATTAGACATTGCGTGTTTTTTTTGTTTTTTTCTTTCACTCTATTCGGCGAGTTTGTGAATTCAATAAATTCTTAGGTTCATAAAATACCCATTTATTATTTTTGTAACTTCTTGTAGTTATTTTTTTATTTTTATTCCTTCGTTTTTTTTTTCTCTTCATCCGCTTTTCAACTTCATATTTTACTTTATATTCGCTTGTTGTATGTAGAGCTCAGCAACTCCACTGACGAGCACAAGTTCTTTTGAACTCACTCTTCTTGTGGGCAAAGTTTCTGTTTATTTGTTTTCAAATCATTATTTATTCATAGAGAGATGTGTATTAATTTTTGTAATCTGAATATTTTTTAATTTGCCAAATAAATGAAATGAAATAAAATGAAGAACTTTCCTCCGTCTGACCACATTTTTCACAGAGGGTACCTCACTGCACGCAGGATTGGCAAAACGGCGGATCGAAAAATGAAATCTGCCCCATAGTGGACGAACCTCAAGATTTTAGCGCCGCGTCGTGTCGCGCCGCGCGGCGCCGCTCTGTCGATCTAGTGGACGACCACCTTTACAGTAAATGTTAGAAAAAAGGTCGATAGGTAAGAAAAGAATTTAGGTTCATAGGCCCCTCATCTGGCCAGTGCGCCTCCGTACCTCGCAATTATGTCCAAAATGTCCAAAAGGAGCTCCATCTAAAAAACAGCTCCGTGAATAGATTAAGAGAGAAATTAGAATCAGAGGCCCTTTAGCTGATCGGTTCGCACTGATATTGAATTCTTGATATTGCAAAGGAGGTTCATTTCAAATTACGGATCCCTAGATTGACTTCAATACGTCAGCGTAGATATAGGCATCTACTATAAGGAATTTAGGTCCCCCCCCCCCCCCCCCCAGAGGTGCAATGGGGGCCTAAATCCTCATAAAAAGGTAGAGGAGGTAAAAAGGCATCCCGTCAGAGAGATACCACCCCGACTAATAGCTTTTAATGAGCCATGTTCGGGGAAGGTTGTTTTTCCAGTCACCTGGAATTCCATCCAACGCCAAACCACCTGCCAAAAATGATCGAGAACAGCGCGTGGTTCCCATTGATTCCTCAACGGGACGCCGACAGCGCTATCTCTGGTGCTCTGACGGGAGCTTGATGGGCCTCTCAGGAGGTAACTCTGTTACACTCCTCCCCTTAAAGACATACTTGATTGAAGATCAAGTATGGTAATTGGGTGGAATAGTGAATAGCTGAGAACTGATGCTCATTCGTTCATAAATAGCTGCATTAGCGGTTTGGATGGGGAAATAGAAATTAAAACTGGATTGTCAATGAAGCTTCATGAGAAGTATCTTCATTGAACAATCGGGACAAAACGGATGCTCAACGATGGAGACTTATACCTTAGGAAATTAAAATATACATAGAAATTGAATGAATGAAAATTAAAAAAATGTCGACTGGCTTATTAGGCACAGGCACTGGCTGACTAGGCACAGTAAAATTAAATTGCCCAACTATGGGGACTTAAAATGTGCACTAACCTGGTAATTGACATATAGCAATACTCAGGTGGCATGAAATTGAAATAATATAAAATATAAATGGGGAATAAAAGAGAAAAATTATAAGTCAAAGACCAATGAAATTATTTATATACCAAAGGCTGATAATGGGAATTCCTTCTGGAACCCCGGGCCATGTTTCTTCTGAAACATTAACGCCCCAAAAAATAGTGGATTGGACTACTAGGCGTCAGCCGTGCATAATCCAAACCACGCTCTGCTACCATATAAGGAATTTAGGTGCCCCCCCCCCCCCAGAGGTGCAATGGGGGCCTAAATCCTCATAAAAAGGTAGAGGAGAGTAACAGGCATCCCGTCAGAGAGATACCACCCCTACTAATAGCTTTTAATGAGCCATGTTCGGGGAAGGTTAGTTTTTCCAGTCACCTGGAATTCCATCCAACGCCGAACCAGCTGCCAAAAATGATCGAGAACAGCGCGTGGTTCCCATTGATTCCTCAACGGGACGCCGACAGCGCTATCTCTGGTGCTCTGACGGGAGCTTGATGGGCCTCTCAGGAGGTAACTCTGTTACACTCCTCCCCTTAAAGACATAATTGATTGAAGATGAAGTATGGTAATTGGGTGGAATAGTGAATAGCTGAGTTACCTGTTATACTACAGAGGGAAAATTAGTACAATCAATTAAAACATCTACATTTCACTAATCTCCCTGATCTCAGTGTAACGATATTTGAGTAAGTAGGTCAACTGAAAATAAGATAAATGTATAAGATCATTGAAACGGTTTTAATAATCATTAAAAACTACATATTTTTAGGGGATGTGCGGATTAGTCATATCCTGAGAATTTCATCAAAATTAGACGAAAACTGTGGAAATTACGCTTGTTAAAAGAATTTCACATTTGTGCATGCACAAAAGTAAAGTTGTTAAGCATCATTTTCTCACGCTTTGATCGTCTGATCACGCTCAAATTTGAAGGATAGTTAAGAGAAGACGATTTGAACATTTCATAACAATTTCTACCCGACCGCATCAATAGTTACTCCTGCTCATGCTCAAATGTGAAATCCTTGTAACAAGCTTAATTTCCAAAGTTTTCGTCCAGTTTTGATGGAAGATCCAGAGAATGTGCGGATTAAAGTATAGATGGTCCTCTATAAATTTTATTGTTTCCAAATAAATATTTCACTCACCACATACGCAAACGTTTATTTCATCAAGTATCATTTTCTCATGCCCTAGTCGTCAGAAAACGTACCCCATATTGATTTACCATTTCTCTCAAATATAGAAACCAGCTATGGATTCATAAGATAATTGTTTGAAACATTTCAATTACCTATACATTCTTGGTACGGATACAAGGAAGCTATGTGTGACACCCAACTTGGCAGAATTGTTTTACTACTTTACTCAATGAAATTAATTAAGTAAACATATTGGTGAGTAATGCATGCATTACATGGACGTCCCATATGTAAGTGTTGTTTATGGTATGCTTTGCTACTCAGCAAAGGCAATCTGAAAGCCCTCTGCAAGCAGGATGGCGCTATCGGCAAAAACCAATGCTCCTACTCGCAACCCAAAGGCGAGATCATCCCTATTTTAGCTGGCAGCTTACCCAAGGCCGTATCCATGACCATGTTAAAGAGGAGTGGTGACAGGGGATTCCCGTGATCAATCCCGCGCTCAATGACAACATGCCCTAAAATCTCGCCTTCTGCCTCGAGGACCATCACGCCTTTGTGGTATAGACATACTCAATTAAACTAGGAGGTGCCCTAACACCACGAAGACAATCGGTCAGGAAAAAATGGCTCGCAGTGTCAAAGGTGGAAAGTGGGAAGTGGCGAAAGACTACTGAGGATATTGAAATCAGGCGGTAGATTCCGGGCCCACATAACACTATTTTTTGGATGAAAATTGTCCTGGCACGGGCCCATGCTTTCAGGGGCCTTCCCGATAGAAGCAACAGGTTGAGGATGAGTTGCTCAATAGTCTTTGGTGCTTCATTCCAGCGACGGGTGGAAATACCATTAGGTCCAGCAGCAGTTTTGTGCCTCATTGTAAAGCACCTGTGTGCACATAACATCGTGCAAGTTATCCCTGGTGGAAGCTGAGGGTACCACCGGCTCACCAGGGTAGCGCTGGGAAATACTCAATATTGGCTCCCGAAATTCCACAAACTCCTGGAGAACGGCCAAAACTCGTTTAGCCCCAGTCTCTCCAATACCTCCACATTTCCAGTCTCTCTCCACATTTTCTGTTTTCTTGTATTTCTTATCACTGGCCATGTCTATCATATTTGCTTATCGCAGCCCGCCAGTTCTGCTCCATGACCACGCTGCCACTAACAACCTGAACATCCAGAATTATCGTACACCCATTGTGCTTGACGTCAATGATATCCGGGTTCTTGCCCTGGTCACTCGATATGTGATACATCTCTCCCTTTCAACCTCCCAACTGCTGGATGACAAAACACCTGATATCATGTTGGCAACTGCAACGTGACGTAGGATGCTGGCACCATGAGCCTGAGGACACTGCTGCACCACATGATACAGGTTTTCATTTGTACCCTGACATACAAGGCAAAGGGGTGCCTACTGTCTCACGACTACCCCTTTATCTTCAATGGCATTTTAGCCCTCCAAGCCAAAGGAGGCTGCCTGAGGCTGCCTCGTCAGATAATGCAGCCTCTATTGATGGTTTGGAGTGCTATCTCATAACCATCAATACATGCTACCATCTTCCCAAGCCTCAACACCTCAGTTTTCGTGTCTTCAAGAAGACGAAAGGTCGTGGATGAGGATTGCTGAATGGCGGGCTGTTGCCCCTCACTTGTAGGAGATGCGGGAGAGGCCCCAAAGCTATTTGCCAGGATTGCATCTTGGACAAGCTGCTTGTAGAGGAGTTTCAGGCGGAACGATTGATTGACCGAAAGTGTGCACATAAGAAAACGTTACAGAAATAAATTGATATGAACACAGCCCCATTACACACAGCCTCTGCCTCCTCTGCTGCCATGCCACTCACCTGAGCCGCTCTTGCTGTATTTCAATTGCAGTGTGTGCCTTTACAGTGTGCTTTTGCCAGACGTGAGCACTTAGGCCACGCTTGAAGCTAAAGGCGGTGTCCACTGGAACGGAAATCTGAGGGGGAGGGGGGGGGGGGGGGGTATTAAAAATGTAAAGGAATGAATCACATCATTACTACTTTTGTCGCTATTTCTCCTGCAACATTTGGCAACGTATGAGGAGAATTTGCACCTTGCATTAATCAGTGTGTTTTGGTAGTGGGGGTATTTTCAAACATTTACAATGAGATGATCGTATTGCATACCCTTAAATTGTTGATGTTATCCGTTAGCGTTAGTGTTTCTTTAGCTAAATATTTTAATTCACTTCATCACACAGGCAAATCTTTACAAAAACTGCGCTTCTTCGTGGTTCATCAATGCCATTCTGAGAACGGATTGACGTAGTGCAATTTTGACAAGACCATCGTTTCCAGGGCCAACAAATCTCTTAAAACAACAAAATATGGGGAAAAATAGGTTGTCCAAAAACTCTCTTATCTGAAAAACCTGGAACTTTTGGACTTTCTGGTCTGATTTTGGTTTATTATTTCCAATAATAAGCCTATGTGATCGTATAGCAAAAAATTTTTATAACCCCCCCTCAAACTTTGTCGCTTTACGTTTCAAGGTGCGTAGAATCCAAATTTGAAATGTCTGTCCGCCGTTCGCCGTTTGCCGTCCGGGCCATAAAAGGCTTAAGAATTGACTTAAAACCCGTTCTTTCGCACATAGACTCTATTTGGGGTCTAGTTAGTCCTAACGTTTAACCATCCCGATCGCTTTACTCGCATAGATGCTATGGGCCAAAAACGGGCGAAAAAGTGTCTTTTTCGAGGCTTTGAGTGTTAGACTGACGTGTTAAAACTCCAGCCTGCTCAACCACAACTGCGCAAGCTAATATTCCACGGTTAGGTTAACAATGGGCAGTAGGACTTCGCAACAGAACACTTTAGGACCAGATCATGCACGACCACATCTGCACGACCTAGTAATTATTATTCTCATGCGTTAGGACAAAATTCACTCATCTCAAAATGCACAACTTTCAAATGAATGTTGATGGAAAAATATGAGTGATATGATAGTGTAAGAGTAATAGGGCGGTGAACCTCCGGTTGTGAGGTAACGAGACCTAGGGAGTAGGTCCAGGGTGGCGTGGAAAACTTCCTACACTTGTATTGCTTTCGAATTTCATGTTCCTTCGAGGCATGAATATACGTTTTTTTCTAGGTCATATTTGTGTGTTAATACCAATGCTTTGCCTACGCATATCTAATAACAAATCCTCTCGACTTTTCGTACGTACTTAGATAATGATATTATTAAGGCAATGATTATTTGAATAGATAGGTGCTCAAATCGAGAAATATAAACATACGTATATAATTATAGAAGTATAGGTTGTGGCAACTCGAAAAAGGACACGCCGAGGAGTCTGGACGGGCCTGATGGCGTACGCAAGCCAACTAAAACTACGATCATACTCAATTGATAAAATAATAAACCTTTGTGAAATAAGTAGCCTAGTATCAGGAAATTTCCAAACGCTCTCTATGCTTGACTTCGGTTTCACGAAAAATGCGGGGGAAAGGGGGGGAGGGTATTTTGGCACACCCTGTACATGCAAATTAAATATGTTCTGATGATCGTTACAAATTTTATTTCAACGAATCGAATAAGACCATCCGGATCACGGATCATAGTGTGCATTTCAATATCCAATTACATTATATTAATAACTAGCGTTCCCCCCGCGCGCGTTGCTGCGCCCAAATTAAATTTGTTTATTGATCGTAATTTTAAACTGTTATTAAGTCAATCGTGGGATCATTAGGGAAAAAACTGGATTCTAGATCCACTCAGCTGATCTGGGATCGGTCAGTTGTGTTCAGAAGTCCCTCAAGGGCCCACATACCAAATCTCAGAATCGTGGGATCATTAGGGAAAAAACTGGATTCTAGAGCCACTCAGCTGATCTGGGATCGGTCAGTTGTGTTCAGAAGTCCCTCAAGGGCCCACATACCAAATCTCAGAATCGTGGGATCATTATGGAAAAAACTGGATCCTAGAGCCACTCAGCTGATCTGGGATCGGTCAGTTGTGTTTAGAAGTCCCTCAACGGCCCACATACCAAATCTCAGAATCGTGGGATCATTAGGGAAAAAACTGGATTCTAGAGCCACTCAGCTGATCTGTGATCGGTCAGTTGTGTTCAGAAGTCCCTCAAGGGCCCACATACCAAATCTCAGAATCGTGGGATCATTAGGGAAAAAAACTGGATTCTAGAGCCACTCAGCTGATCTGGGATCGGTCAGTTGTGTTCAGAAGTCCCTCAAGGGGCTACATACCAAATCTCAGAATCGTGGGATCATTAGGGAATCTCCGCGTAACGCTCACCGCGTGACGCTCCCCGCGTGACGCTCCCCGCGTGTCGCTTTATTAATTATGTTGCTTATAGACTCCGAAACATAAACATAAACATAAACAATAAATTTCTAAAACCTGACACTGCACCCTTTTATGCCCTCTGGGTCAGAGCCCTTTGAACGGATTTGCACCAAACTTTACAGGAACAATCCTTGAATCATGCCTAATAATACCTGAAAGTTTCATTACAATCTGTCGAGCGGTTTCGGAGTCTATAGGCAATATACATACATACATCCTCTTTTATAGATATAGATAATCGAATATATGAAATGTAACGAGTTAACTCCCAAAACAGTCTACATCAGTGGTTGATAATTGCTAGAATAAACACTAGCTAAGAGCCTTGAGAATCGTAAAATGAGTAAAAGGTGGACAGAGAAAGAGTAGGGCGACTATAGGAAACATTTCGTCCGTAAAGGCCAGTCCAGGAGTTGCCAGTAGTTCTGCTTCCCGCCTCAACACCGGAATGCAATCTTCGTGCCCCATTTCAATCACTCTCTTCTCTTCTGCGGTAAAGTGAGAACTGGCTCTTTTATTATACTACCACCTTTTTTATTATTTTTGCCCGGAAAGTCTTTTAACGAGAAAACCAGTTTTTTTCTCTAGGATATAAAGTGTATTTCATTGAATGGGAAAAAAAATCTCGACAATATCTTAGAAAAGTGGTCGTTACGCGATGAAAACGGCATCAAAACGTTGCTGAAATTAATTTTTGGATAGAGAGAGAGAGGGAGAGGGAGGGAGTGAGAGAGAGAGAGAGAGAGAGAGAGAGAGAGAGAGAGAGAGAGAGAGAGAGAGAGAGAGAGAGAGAGAGAGAGAGAGAGAGAGAGAGAGAGAGAGGGAGAGAGAGAGAGAGAGAGAGAGAGAGAGAGAAGACGAATTCATCTTATGAGGATTGAATTGCTTTCTTTGTGATAAGAGTGGACCAATACAGAAGGGGTAGGCATGATTGTTTAACAAATCCTGATTTCTCACCACAAATGAATAAGGCAAATGGGTCTTATGTTCTTAACTGAAGTGAGTTTAATCCTACGGATTTTAGCTCTAATCGCTTTTTCTTTCGATGAGTAGAAGGCAATTTTCGTGGAGCTCTTATAGGAAATTTGGCACGAATTTACAATGTACCCTATGACCCCACTTTGTTTTATCGCAGAATATTATTTAGAACGGGTTTTTTGGACATATTTTGGTAGTTAACAATATATTTTCCCTCAACGTTCTTAATTTTCAAAACAATGTAACATAATGTAGTACGACAATTTACGAAAATTCGCTCATACGATCATGCTGCATGACTGGAACTTTTTATCTCAATCCTAAGGAGAGTTATCGTCTGGAATGACACATATATATATATATATAAATATAAATATATATATATATATATATATATATCGTTTCAGAATTCTTTAAAACGGATTTCAATGAAGAAATTTTTCAAAAATTTTGGTTTTAAAAATTTTCTAGCCATTGTAATAGCTTGATTTTCTACGAAAACTCGCTTTTCACCATGTAGGAGGGTTGTTTAGGCTGTATAATGATTTGAAACTATATTCTTATTTTATTGTTTTCCACATAAAATCTTTAATTACAATCAATGTACGTTTGTTGATTAGAAAATGAAAACGGCCATTGCCGCACTGCAGGAATTGGATGGAGTGGTAGTGGGAAAATTGATAAGGAACAATTCCTTCATAAACGTTGGTCCAGTAGTTTTGGAGAAAAGCTTCACAGGAAGAGTTTTTTTAATCCGATTTTTGTTTTCTTGTTCGATTACAAAAGTTCAGTATTGAAAATAATAAACCAAAATGTTAAAGTTATGATCATAATGATCGAACAGCAATAATTTTCATCAACTTGAAATAATTAGGTAATTAAAAATAATTAATTAAATATGACGCACGTCAACATCCATTTTATCAAGCTTTGATTAAAAATTCCCACTGATCCGCACAAATAAAAAGAGACGGAAAAAAAACCGACGGTAAGTCCCAACGAGGGTACGCACGGGTTTTGCACGGGCGAAATAACTTCACACCTCCCAAACCTGATAATCCGCTTACTATATATTTTTATTAATCAATCGATTAATTAATTAGTCCGACCCAATTAAGTTGAGATTACCGGAGCGATAAAAAAGGGGAAAGGGAGCCGGGAGCAATTATCAGTGACGTTCATTTCCCTAAAGGGAGAGTCTTGTACACGTGACGTTTTCACAAATTAACGGGAGTGTGTTTGGTTTTTTCTTTTGTTCGAAATTAATCGCTCACTGCCTCTCCTTCTTTCCAACAGGGGTTTTCCCTACAACAGAACGCCTTTTCGCATTCATCAGTATTTTTGGAATTTTTAATCAATTTTTTTGTTTAACTGTTGGAAACCTTTTCACGTCCGCTCTGTTGAAGAAATATAAAGAAGGTTTATCTTTTTTTAAATAATTTTCTTCATAATTACTTCTCTGGATAATATTTGAGGACAATCAGAAAGGTTGTTGCTTAACAATAGATTAAGGACAAAATTACGATTTCCAATTCTCGTTATTACATCCTACTTAACTTAATGAAGTATAATATTCATGCAAGAATGAATTTGATTATGATGAAATAGTCATAAATTGATTACGCGGCTTATATTGATAGCAAGTTCAACACCACGAGGACCAACATTCGCCCGAACCAGACTTGAAATATTGATTGGCAACTTGTACATGTTGTGAAGAATTCTAACAGGGAGATTCCACCGAGTGGATATTTCCTGCTGACAAACTCAACTGGACATTAAAGTCCTGTCCAGGAGTCACGGCCGAAAATAGGTAGTAATTTCAGGAGAAGGCTTGAGGTGATATTTTCAAAATTTAGTCCGTCCTGAGCGATAAAATCTTTATCTGCCATCTCGAAATTGGTGGAATACAAAATTGCGGCCTCAAAAAGATGGCTTAATTCGACCATGTTTAAGTTTTTTCCTAATAATTTCTATACCGCACATTCTACAGAAATTTTTATGGGTAGCAAAGTTGTAGATAGTAAAAAAAGAGAACGATTCAATCCCAAAACTTTCAATTATCTCTTGAAATATTTTGCTGTTTATAAAAGACGGAAAAATAACAGTTCTTGGAACAGTTCTTTGACCCAAAATACCAAATCTTCCGAGCAGATCACCCATTGGACACTAGTCAAGGTGGATCAGCCATTCTAGTGAAAAAATCAGGTGTAAATCTGAAACTCGTAAACGAGTTCCACTATCCGCTTTACAAGCAGATACCATGTTACATGGATATGTCTTTGATTGGGGATTTCATAACGGTTGTCCTCGACTGTTGTCAAGAGGATGAAAATGTTTCCTATGGAGTGGAGTAAATGATGCTATTGCTTTACGTTAAGAATATTGTAACCGGCTTATTAAAATTGTTTATAGTCCAATCAACTTAGTTTAGGAATGTAGCCAGGTACGTAAGGAGGGGGAAATTGGTAGCTTGAGATGTGAACATTTATCACATAAATCAAGCACTTTCCAACGAGTGCCGAACGATTTTGGTACGATGAAAACTGCGGAAGTTCCATTCCCCTAGCAACGGCTGGGTTGTACGTGAAATTTTTGGTTGACCCCCCAGAGCAAAGACATATCCATATCAATAAGCTAATTACAAATAACTGAAAATTTCTTTCTCTCCGATAGGGACTTCTTATGTCGTCCAGCGCGACGAGTCGGCGCTAGGGTGAGCAAATGAAAGCTAACCTCCCGAGTCGTTAGTTGCCGAGTGGTGGGTCGTTGACGACCCGCCCTGCGACCCAATAAGTCACGCTAAAGTGAGAATAGATTTCCGCTCACTTTCTGCTGTGTCCGTCCGTTACGGATGAAGCAGGGCGTATGCGCTTTACCTGAATGGTGTAATTGGTGCATGGGAAATGGAGTTGGCGTACGAGGAATTACTATTAGGTACTATAATGTATTTTTGGATATTTTGCAGATATTTCACTTCTACGTCGGATTTTTTCACTTTTATGTGGTAACAACCTTCAGAAATCAACTTTTACAGCACAACACTACTTATCACTTCAAAATACAGCCAAGCGGCTGTATTGTTTTGATGTGAAATGAGGTTATCCTCAACAAAGGTAATTCAATGAGCCTGGATGCGAATCGGAAAACTCGTTTCCCTTGACGACCTGTGAGGCGGTACGACTCGGACACGCGTGCGCACTTTCATTTATCCACTCATGCTGGCGACTCGAGCTCCCATTCGGGTAACGAATAGACGATCAAGTATGACATTTAGGGTGGAATTCACAGACAAAGCCTGAGTGTGTGTGTTCACTCGCACTCACCTAAATGGAGGGTCACCCTCCACTCACCAGTTCGAATTCATAGTTGAGTGGGATGGTTCACTCAACAGTTAGGGGCACACTCAGATTACAGGAGCTCAACAGTGCACTTTGGGGACACTCAACGCTTTTTCAACATAAGTTGGCAGCCCTGGCAGTACGATGTAGGGGAATTTTCCCTGGTTTGAGGGAAAAAGGACAGGGAAATTCCCTCTCACATTCCTCACTGATCAATAACAGTTCTCAAAGGTAACTCTTTTCTTTGTGTTTTTGCTTTTTAGGCTATTATCCTTGTTCCTTGGGGAGACACATGGGCCTTATTAGACAAAAACCAAAGTTATTGGTCCTCCCGCCTGGATCGGGGCAGTCATAAGTTGAGTTGAATCCTTGTTGCTTGTTTGTTGAAGTGCTGATAATTTGTTTATTATCTATTGATTTGTAGTATTGAATTGTATGATTATGTATAGAGGTGTGACGGAAAAGAAGTGAGAAAATGAGAAAACAATGATTCGCCAGTTAGTTTTGAAGAGCAGATATGTAGTTGAAAATGAGAAGAGTTACATGTATAATGTGACTGTTGGACAAAAAGAAGCGTGAGGTTTTGGGAGAGCTTCAAGCAATCACATTTTCTTGGAATTCTCATTTATTGTAATGATGATTCCAAGATGAATCGGAAAACCATGCTCTTCAAACTTGGTTTGCAGGTATCACATAAAATCAAAGAGTGACCAGCACTTTCAGCTGTGATCTTTATAAATCCTTTCCATTTTTTTAGGCTCCTTCAGGTTCGTAGTTGTCCATGACTGTCTCTTTCCCGAATAGGAATAGTTTGCGAAATATTTCGTTGTTGATTGTATAACATTCAAATGAGATTTGTTGGTCACATCAAACATGTACTTAACTACCGTTTAGGAACAGCCTACCTACTCTTATGTGTGCGTACTCTTATGAAGTTTTTTAATAAACTCCGAACGATGTATGTTCTACTATATTACCAGTTCCTATACCTACGTGAAAATAATAATAAAAGTTATCAGTTGACGCACTTAAGTGACCTCCTGCCGTCACTCAGGATTTTACACCGTTGAGCTGAGGGTGAAACTCACCTCAACGCCATTTTTTGTTTATGAATCCCGTTGAGTGTGCATTTGGGTTGCACACTCAGTGCACCCTCAGGGTCGCCCTCAAATCACGTCTATGAATCGCACAGAGTGCATGAATTCCCTTATCGATACACTTAGGGGCCCACTCAGACTCAATTCCCGTCTATGAATTCCGCCCTAGAACTCTCCAATATCTCCTAGTGGTGGTAATATTGGTCTGATTTCAGTCTACCAAAGCTTATTCTATTCAAGATTAAATACTTTCCAAAGTTCGAATTGAGCATATTTTAGCTGAGACCTTTCCCCCATTGACTTACAGCCGAACTCATGAATTTTATGTAATTTTACACAAAATGAACGCAAAAACGGCCTTTTACTTTGCAATAGGAAACGGTATCAGCTGAAATACGCTCCATATGAACTTCAGACCAATATTAAGGCCGCAAGAAGATTTGGATGAACAAAAGTCAAGACCGGGGGAGGAGAGGACCCTCCTAAAATTTACCCGATTTTCGATTGTGATTAATTCCCTTATTCCGGGAAATAATAATTCATAGCTTTTGGGTCGACTCGCTTTGGTTTTTTATGTTCAACATATTTGCTATACCTACATTAAAATGTCTGTAGGATGTACGATTTAGGAGTTATTAGAGACAAACTTTTAAAAAGTTTCAGTCATAAAGCATGACCGTATGAGCTAATTTTCTTAAATTATCGGACTATAGGTATTATGTTAAAGTATTTTGAAAATTCAGATCTTTGAGTGAAAAGAAATGGAAATTCACCAATTTTATGGTAAAAACTCGTTCTAAATAATAATTGGCAATTAAAAAAGGGTTTTGAATTTTTAGCTTTTTTTGCAGTTTTTAGCTATTTTTTGGCAAATATTAATGATATTTAAGTATTTTCAGCATTAATTTCTGCAAAACTGTTAATGGTTTAGTTCATTGTTATTAAACTTCTTTTGACTAAAATTCTGCCAAAAATTAACATTTAACGTTGTTTAGTCGTTTTCAGCCATCTTTAGTGATTTTTTGAGCACTTTTTTGGAATTTGATAATTGTGCTAAAAAAATGCTGGCCAACGAACTAATCCTTTCGTATAGAAAGCTTGATTTTTTGGCGCAATCTGGAAGGACACATACACACACGCGCACAAACCCCACAACAAACGTAAACACACACACACACACACACATAAATAAATATATATACATATCTTTATTTTTCTCTCTTTCTGCTTAAATATTCTACCTTGATTACTTATGTGTTGTTTAAACTTTTGTACCGCCGGAAGGCTTTTACAAATAAACAATTTCATTTCATTTCATTTCATTTCAATATATACATTATATATAACAGATTTAAATGATGAAAATTAGATGAAAATTATCAAAACTTTTAATTTTAAAATTTTCGGAGCCACTGCAATAGCTTTCTTTTGCTACAAAAATTCGCTGAAAGGGGCAAATTAAGCCATCTTTATGAGGCCGTGATTTTGTATTACACCAATTTCGAGATAGCAGACAAAGATTTTCTCACTTAAATCGGATTAAATTTTCAAAACCAAATCTCAAACCTTCTCCTGAAAAAACTAGTATTTTCGGCCTTGGCTCCTGGACTATAATGTCCAGTTGATAGGTAATCTCCACACGGTGGAATCTTCCTTTTGGATTATCAGGGACATTTAAGGAACAACAACATGTTTCTTCCTGGAAGTGAGATATTTTCTGAGATAGATCTGGGCTGGCGCTAAATGAGCCCAAATCCACGTGAAAAGAGTACAAAGGAAAGACGGATTACAATAATCCTCGCTCCACCGACCGCTCCGATAACCCGAGATGATGAAAGTGTGAAATGAGCCCACCTCATCAGTCTCACATGGGTGATCTTTACTGGAGGCGAGCATCGATCTGTTTACTTTGAATTTTTCAAAAACCCAAGTGAAAACAACGTCCTCATCCAAACCTATGTAATTTACTTCGTCCGTATGGACAAGAACTTTTAACAATTACCTTTAGCGGATATGAAATTTAACCTCTGACTAATTGTCCTTGTAAATACAAGTGGCGTTAGAGGGTAGAATCATCGTTGTAAGATTTTTCTGTTTAAAAATGGAATAGAAATAGACAACTTGAATTCATAACTCAAAATTTAAAATAGATAAAAAGTTCCCGTCATGCAGCATGATCGGATAAGCGAATTTTCGTAAATCACCGTACTTTATTATGTCACACTGTTTTGAAAATTGAGGACTAAGTAAAAATAAATTGTTAATTACGAATTTTATGGCAAAAAACTCATTCTAAATATTAATCTGCTATTCTAAAAGAGATTTTGGATTTTAACTTTTTTTGCAGTTTTAGCGAACTTTCGTAAAAAATGAAGCTATCGCAATGGCTACAAAGATTTCTAAATAAAAATTTTCAAGAATTATCTTCATTTAAATCCGTTGTGAGACATTCCGAAACGAATTCTAGAGTTTAACGCTTTTTCATATATATATGTATTTATATTAACATATATTATATATATATGTATTTTATACATATATATATTTTATATATATATATATGTATTTATATTAACATATATTTATGTACTAGCTGGTTCATCCGTACGTTGCACAGGTTGACTTGAATATTCGCAAGCACCGCCTCATCCATTACATTTTGGGACACTCCTTTGGATCTGATTTTGAAAAGTCCTAATAAAGTACTTACTTATAAATTACCTATGAGACCAAATTACTGAGATTAACCCCCACTCCATCTCCACAAACACCCCAGATATTTCAGATTAAAAATATTCTTAATAGGTAACCCAAAAGAACGTTAAGACTAATCCAATTTCAATCGTCCGAACATCAGATCACCAGTTCGTTCGGTGATGACCAAATTATTCCAATTAACCACCCCCTCCCCACTCCCTTTTTTTCCTTACCACAAACACCTCCCTATGGTTGAGGCTAGAAAAATTTGTAATAGCCCGTGATTGAGGTTGACATAATCTAAACATATTCGCCAAATCAGATCCCCAGTTTGTTCAGTGACGTCAAAGATACCCCTTTCCAAACCCTCCCCATAAAACACCCTTATTGGAAATTTCTAAGTAGGCTATGGTTTTTTAATGTTATACAAACATATTTTATCAATCAGGTCCTCAGTTTATTCAGTGATGTGTAAGATACCTAATTTCAAACCTCCACCCACAAGAAAACACCACCTTGGAAAATTTTCAAGTAGCCTGTGACTTGAGTTAGTGCAACTAAAACATTTTTAGCAATCAGGTCCTCAATTTATTCGGTGAAGTCCATGATACCACATCTCTCCCCCTCAAGCTAGAGTGTCTAGCTAAAGTTCGAGTAGTGGCAAGAGGAAGGACTGAAGTGATAGCTGTAAATTACATATGGCGGAGTGAAGTTGAAGAGCGAGAAAACAAATGAACAGGTAGATGAAGGTAGTTTCAAGGTAGGTGAAACTCAGCTCCACTTTCTCAATGTATGCCCGGCCCTGAATGAATTTCGAAGGGTGAGCTGGGAAAATCATTCCTCAGTGAAAGCGATGTAATGAAATGCTGGACGGAGGCTGTAATTTAGGACATGGTTAAATATATTCGAGAGGCCGGTAAATATAGAAAATTCCTAATGGAAAATATTAATTACGAACAAAAATAGTGAATAAAAATTGCCAATAGAAAACTATAAAACATACTGTACAGTGCGGAAACCCCCTGGGACGGATATGATCCGCTTTTCTACGCTTATGAAATAGAAAAACACAGAGAATCATATGAAAATAAATTTAGACAGAAGCTGACTAGATATTAGTGAGGATGATGAAGAGAACGAAAATTAACGGTATCCTATATATGACCATAAATATAGATAGTAGGAAATAATATGTACAATGAAGTGTAAATTATTTACAGATACTTATGGAAGTGTATACAGATAAATACGTAGTAGACGGCATAAGACTAAAACGAAATTGAGAATAAGAATACCGCTGAAAAATGAGTCAACAAATAATGAGAAAAAGGATGACGATTTGTAAAACTATCCCTGCGTCGACCACGTGGGAGCTAGAATAATAGTCGCCCACGTGGGGTCCACCAGGACCCCACTCACATTTCTGGCTGTGCCGCCCTATTGTTGCATGGGACTAGCGTCAAAACATCATGCAATCAATTCTGAGGTGTCTACGAGGATAGTCTCCTAATATCGTGTCTATGGTAGCAAAGTTGCAGCTTGTAGCTCCGAAATTACATGGGCCAAAGAATTTCCTCATCTAAGAAAACCAAAAACGCAGGAGAAAGGAATAAAAAGCAAAACGTTCAAGTCTTTTATTTATATCAGAACGAAATATAAACTTTAGTCAACTTTTTAGGCATATAAACTCTAAGAAGGCCCATTGTTTTTCAATAAAATACGGAACTTCAGCCAACACAGAACTTTTTCGAAAATTGCCTTTTCATATTGCCTTTTTGCATGGTGCCTACGAAAGTGAATTTACATTTAGTGAGCACCTCCGCTAATACGTATGACGTGAACCAATTGTTTGCAGTCACATTGCGATTGGTGTTTTTCATGTTTTCACAACAAAAAACTCGTCGGACACTGAGTCATCGTAAGGCAAGATTTTATCCTCTACTTCACTGTCTACTAGTATGGACAAAAAGCGACTGATTCACATTCCCAGTTTTTTCCATGGTGCAAACAGGAGAACTAAGTAACCACTACGTTTGTATGCTCAAACGATTGAAAATTAAGACAAAACATGTGAGTGAATGTGCCGAAATTTTTTTTTCACGGAAGTCCACGTGGGGTCTACTCAGACCCCAACAACGATTTTCATCAAACAGAAATGAATTAAAAAGGTACACTATTCTGGAGGACCATTGCTACCTCGCCAACCTCTGGAGCAGTACTGAGTAGGAAGCTACTCGAGGAGCAGGCAGTGAGGGGCAAAGTGGCTATAAGGGAGGGGGGAAAGGTGCGCATGGGGTCCACCTGGACCCCACGTGGTCGACGTTGGGCTATTAATAAGTTTATCTAAGAAATATAATACAACTAATGAGTATTCATATGTTGCTTATATTAACAGAAATAATTAACTAAAATGTTTAAAGCAGTGGCATGTACATATATGAGAAATAAAGGCTTCAAAAATCCCCCCTCTCACTTTCTCTCTCTCTCTCTCTCTCTCTCTCTCTCTCTCTCTCTCTCGATGAATTCATCCTTTCCTTCGGAAAGTTTGACTTTTGGCGCAAGAACTGGATTTTTATCTCAATCCTAAGGAGAGATATCGTCTGGAATGACACACATACACACACACACACACCTCTTTTTATATTAAATTTATAAACCAGTGATCTGTGTAGAGGGGCTATCTAACACAGACACAATATACCAGAGTGTATTAATTTGCAGCATTTTTGGATTCTACGTATCTTTTTGAAACCAACAAATTTTCAGGGGGAGTTGAATTTTTTTTTTTCCCCTGGTCGATTATGAAGGTTCAATATTGAAAACAATAAACCAATGAACCAATAAGCCGATGTCTCAGAGGATAAATTTAGATGGTAATACATTGTTGGGATCCTGTTCCCTATTGCAAATAACTATCACTAGGCCAGTGATTGATACGGCCTTAATTGAGTCGCCCGTTTGACTTGGGACCTATCATACTACCTAGAGAATTAATCTTGAAGCTGAGTGTAATTAGTTGCCAATAATCTTTGATCGAGTGGGCCACAGCGTGTAGGTCACATCGCAACTATTATGCCCTCAACACTAAAGGCCAACTATAGGCATTTGAAGTTTCCCTTTAATTTGCTTGGGGAATGGAATGATTGAATACCACATTTATGATAAGTATTTTGTTTATTCAAAGAAAAAAGTTCACAAATGATCAGTGTTGGTCCTTAGAAATACATACTTTATTTTTCGCAAAATTGGTAAAAAACGCAACAAATTTCTTGGCAGTATGAAAATTCCTGTTCCATCGAGTAAATTTCTTAAGGATGAGACATTTTTATGTATAATAGTACATGAGTATAGGATTATAATGAGCTTTCTTGGAATCGAATAGTACTAAAATAGGAGTTCGAGAGAATTTGATAAATAAAAATGTCTAAAATTCACTGTTTTCTTTACTTTTCTGTATAATATAATATCCACCGCCAAGTTAAAATACATAAAACGTTGGAAAAGATTCCAGAGTTTCATCAACAAGTGATCATATTGTTCAAACCCAGAATCACAAGAATTTCAGGAACTTCCTAATAACTTGATCGAATAAAAAATAATCATGGAAATCGGGAATAGTGGAGTACCTTGATTTTTTAATATTTCCACCCTCTCCCCCCGCCTTCACCGCTCCATTCATCGTTCTTCCATAACGTCTTAAAATTTGTTAATCCTAAGATTCCTTGTTGTTCAATTAAATGAAAAATCTGAAGAAAAAAAAAAAAAAAAAAAAAAAAAAAAAAAAAATATATATATATATATATATATATATACATATATATATATATATATATATATATATATATATATATATATATATATATACACATATAAATGAAAAATGAAAATCGGAAGAGCATTGGGGAAATGTCTTAAGTTCACGATATTTCTTCCATTTCTTTCATCCCATCACGAAATTTCACACTCCCGCGGTTCGTTGAACTAAACCTAAACCTCAAACTGAATTGAATAGAAAAAATAACATCAACATGGGTTGTGAATGGAGGGGATATAAAAAAATATATATATTTAACCCCCCCCCCCCTCAATGCCTCCACAGCAGCTATGCACCTAAGTACGTATAATTGATGCTGTGTAGTGTTGTTATTCGTCTCTATGGCTAACTTATTGTCTCTATTCTAATTGTTAATGACTGACTTTATCTAGTAGCGAATAAAGATTAATTTCACGTTTATTTGTTTTAGGAGGAATACTTTATACAAGATGTTTTGTGCTTTTTAATTACTAAAAAAAAAAATTAAAAAACTAAATTAAATTTTAAAAAATGTATATATATTTCCTTGAATATGCAAACATACTGCCTTTCTTGTTTCCTAATTTTACCTTAATTTAAGAAGTGTCTAAAAGTAGTCCTTTTAGGGTGCCGAAAACTGGAAAGAAGGTGCCCAAAAATGGTTTTTACAGCTTTTTCACATATTTTCAGTTATAGTTTTTGAAGATATGGAAATATTTATATAAGGGTTACATTTTTCGATACAGCAAAATAGAATGAACGGAAGGTAGTCATTTATCGCTATATTCAGTACTAACTACAGGTGAAGAAGGAATGTGACACAGGTAAATATTGAGTGCTGCTAAAAGAGCGTTCAGGACGGTGTTTTCGTGCTGTATAAACGGCTAGATAATCCAAGATAACGGTGATAGTATTGAGGCTGATTCTAGATACTAGTGAGGCTAGCCTAGATACTAGTAAGGCCGATTGATATCTCGGAACACTAACTTTGGGTCAACATCACGGTCGGCCCCATTCGTCACCTACTGTTCTGCATGTTCGGTTATTGTTGTGATGGCACCCTTGGAGACGACAAGACTTTTTCTTGTTTCATGTCTTTAGGATGGCCCGTGATTTGAATGTTTTTCAGGTCAAAACCACTTATCTAGGTTGAACCACTTACCCAGGTTGAACCACTCATCCAGGTTTTGCAGGACCGCGAGACGAGCAAACGCAATCATGGAACACAATAGGGAACTTTCATGCGTTGCAATTTCACATTTTGACCTCAGAATCGGATACAGCGCACTTGAAACCACCCTATTTGCAATTTTCAGCTTGAAACACCGTTTGGTTTGGCTAATAAACGGGTAGAAAGATCACGTGTAACGCAGTAATGCAAGTGAGCTGAGGGTTCTCCCAGGTAGACGGGGTCATGACGTCATCGCGCAAATGAATTTCAAGAGCCGTATTACTGGCCAGATACCCATCATATAGCACCTTTTTGGAAAGCTCTGGCTCAGCTCATTATATCAAGCAAATAAAAAAAGTCCAGTCATGCAGCATGGCCCCATGAGCGAATTTTTGAAGAAATCATTGACATTTCAGTCGCTATTGATCGTGTAGAGAAATTTTAGTTTATGATTTTGATAGACAAACATGGAATCAAATTATTAAAAATAATTA
This sequence comes from Adelphocoris suturalis, assembly GCA_030762985.1. Lineage (NCBI taxonomy): Eukaryota > Metazoa > Arthropoda > Insecta > Hemiptera > Miridae > Adelphocoris > Adelphocoris suturalis. The sequence goes on from CM061040.1 coordinate 11,471,431, forward strand.
GGAGATACTCATACTTTTTTCTAAGCCACAGTCAGTGCTAATCAAGTCCTAAAACAGTTGAGCGTAAAACATTAAAGAGAGCAACCGAGAGAATCGGAGGACGGAATATTTCACAGAGTTAATATATATACCTACTTATGTATGTATATATATATATATATATATATATATATATATATATATATATATATATATATATATATATTTTTTTTTTAACAGCATGGTTCTAGGATTGGTTATACTGGGATACTTCTATAAGAGTACTTAGTTCAATCTGAATTTGGACAACGTTTCATGCAAATATTACGGATTTTTACAACTAGCGAACGGCATTATTTCGATTTTTGACTGATTTTTCAACTTTGAAATTTTTGAAAACTTGATACATATTCTTATAGGAAATTTTACGCTGATTCCGAATATACCACATGTTAGTATGCTGAAAAAATTATTTCGCACAGCAAATCGCACTAAACAGGATATTTTGAAATTGTTTACTACATATTTGAAAATTTCAACCCGAAGATGTCATCCGATCATGCTGGCCAACGAACTTGAACTTTCGTTTTGTGTCCTTAACATTTTAAAATTTGTTTGAAGTTTCTAGCACAATTCTACGGACAGTTATCTTCTGGAATGATTCATACATATATACATACATACATACATACATACATACATATATACATACATATATACATATATATATACATACATATATACATACATATATACATACATATATACATACATACATGCATGAAAAAATGTGTTAAACTTCAGAATATGATTCAGAATAGCCTGAAACGGATTTCTGCATAAATTTTTTTCAAAAATTCACATTCTACAAATTTTGAGGCGAGAGCAATAGCTTAATTTTCTTCAAAAATTCGCTAAAAGAACCATGAAAATTCACCATTACGACGTCTGAATCATCGATATCGACGAAACCTACATGGCTAATTCAAAGTGTCATGTCCGATCCAAAGCCAAAAAGCCCTCTTGGTTCAGTAATTTTACAGTGGGGCCAACACATTTTGACAATCAACGTTCTCTTGGCCAAGGTTTTTAATTAGCGTAGAAACTATTTTTTAGTCGTGGAATGTATTTCTTTGACGTTAAATATATATTTATCCAACGTTCAATGTTTGTTCATCGTGCAATGCATTTTCTAACGGTGAATGTTTTTTCCAACCGTGCTTTAAAAAAATATTTATATATACTTATAGTGCGCTCATTCTATTTTGCAGTAACATTATATATTTTTTCCCTGAATGAATAAATAAAAATAGAAGCTGTGCCAATACTGCCGTATTTTATTCGGAGCATGGCAAACACTGCCGAAAAATTCTTTAAGGGTACCGAAAAAATGGGAGTCCCCCCCCCCCATAAATAATATAAATAATTCTTAAAGTAATGGTCAGTCCAATAGGCACTTGATTATTGAATGACTAAGTTACTGAGTAAGCAAGGAAAAACTTCCACCTTCCCCATCGAACTAGTTATCTAGGTACATGGAAAAATCTATAGTGGTTTGGGGGAGGAGGAGGAGTGGGATAATATTCGGTAAAGGAAAGTAAATCGACTGTGTTGTAAAAAACTAGGCAAGAGTAATGTGTGTTATTATTATAGGTTCAGTTTAGGACATTCGTATGAAGGTTTTTGCTCACCTTACTCTGATTCTCTGTGTCCCTCCTGAAATTGAAAGTTTGTAGGGTTTTAGATATGTGAATCATTTCTTCAACTTTACGTTTTGATTAGTTGGGCCCTGAGTCAACAATTTCGGCATCTTAAAAACTAAACATGTAGCCCTCAGAGATCGAGTGTTGAGGTAGTGCGCATTGATCTTTCAGTGTTTTAGCGTCAGACCTGTGTCCAGAAAAACCATTCTTCATATAATGCCCTGTTTGTCCTATATGTTTTTGGATCAGTCCATACATGGACAGAATAGATTATGTTGCTCCTTTCTTCCTTGGGGATTGGTGATTTTAATTTTGAAAAAATCAGATCATTTAATGTACTGTTATTAGCGAATTTTTGCAGAAAATTAAGCTATTGCTCTCGCCTCAAAATTTGTAGAATGTGAATTTTTGAAAAAATTTTATGCAGAAATCCGTTTCAGGCTATTCTGAATCATATTTTGAAGTTTAACGCATTTTTTTTATGTATGTATATATGTATGTGTCATTCCAGACGATAACTGTCCGTAGAATTGTGCTAGAAACTTCAAACAAATTTTAAAATGTTAAGGACACAAAACGAAAGTTCAAGTTCGTTGGCCAGCATGATCGGATTACATCTTCGGGTTGAAATTTTCAAAAATGTAGTCAAAAATTTCAAAATAGCCTGTTTTTTTGCGATTTTTTGTGCGAAATACTTTTTTCAGCATACTAACATGTGGTATATTCGGAATCAGCGTAAAATTTCCTATAAGAATATATGTGTCAAGTTTTCAAAAATTTCAAAGTTGAAAAATCAGTCAAAAATCGAAATAATGCCGTTCGCTGGTTGTAAAAATCGGTAATATTTGCATGAAACATTGTCCAAATTCAGATTGAACTACTCTTATGGAAGTATCCCTGTATAACCAATCCTAGAACCATGCTGTTTAAAATGTAGGTAGTAAGTGCTTTAAAAAAAAAAAATGTAATCACAACTGATGAGTTTACTCTGTGCAATATTCCGTCCTCCGATTCTCTCGGTCGCTCTCTTTAATGTTTTACAATGTACAATGTACGCACGACCACGTTTCACACTAGCGTCATTGCCCGTGGCCAGGCGAGGGGAGATGAGTGGGGAGCCGATGTTGCAAGGCCGATGCAGTGTACCATAAGGACTGCTACAGACAGTTCATGTTGAAGTCCACCTCATCAGACAAAGGCAGAGGACGCCCTCGTGACGAAGCAATTTGTGAAGCAATGGAGGAAATTCACGCTTACATCGAGGGAAATGACAGCTGCCAATTCTCCATTGACGAGTTGTTGGAACAGGTCACAGGGGAACCCCCAAATCTAAAAACAGTCCTAAGCAGGTTGAAGGAGATGTATGGAGACCGCATTGTGATTAGTACACTCCCAGGAAAGAAAACAGTGATCTGCTTACGAAGTGCCGGTTATAAAATCTTGAATGACGCTTGGTATGCTGATAGGTGTGCAGATGAACAGTCAGAACGTGACAGAATCGTCAAGACAGCAGCACAAATTATACTGCAAGACGTTGAGACAATGGCCTATGACATCAACGAATATCCTCCCCCCGAGAATTTCTGCAGTGGGGCCAAAGATCAATCTCTCCGTGTCTTCATGGACTGTATTTTGAAGAAAAAAAGATCGACGGAATCAGCTAGTACGAAATTGAGTGTTATTGCTCACGCCCTAATTGCAGTTATTCGCCCTCGTTCCTTCGTATCACCCATTCTGAACAGCATCGCTCTCTTCATATATCGAAAGTTTGGCTCAAAAAACTTGGTGACCCTTCTTTCGAAGTTGGGACTTAGTGCATCATACCACAGTGCTCAGTAGTTGGAGCTCTCGACGATGTATCAACCAAAGCCGCCTCTCCCAAAAGTTTTCAGTCAATATGTTTTTGACAATGCAGACTACAACGTTGCCACTATCAATGGCTGGAATACCTTCCATAGCATGGGAGGCATACGGTGCGTGACACCAGCCAGTGCTCTTCCTCCTTCCTCAAATGTGGCAAGGGTGAAATCAGCTCCCACACAGGAAGAGCTGGGTCAACTTGGAGTTATTGAGCTTCAGCCATTCCAGCCTGCTGCGACCAACGCACTTCAAAATGTGACTGTCAAGGACTTGAATACGTTGAATCCCATCTCATCGGACATGCTTTCTCCGAGCATTGCAGATTTACTGTGGATGAGTGGTAAGTGGCTGCAGGATGGGCAGCCTACATTAGAAGTGCCGAAAATCCCAGAATGGAAGGGATTCATGCAGTTGATTTGCAAAAAGAACACAACAGAAAGAACCTCTGTCACATTTCTTCCGTTCATAAATGCCCCACTAAGTGATTACAGCACTGTGTACACTGCATTACAGTTTGCTCACCAGCAAAGTCAAGAGGATGGGGCCAGAGTTTGTTTTGTAACTTTTGACCAGCCTTTATACCTCACGGCCCGAGAGATACAGTTTGGCACAATTGCTGTCAGGCTTGGGGGATTGCACACCCTCATGTCGTTCATGGGCTGCATTGGGCAGACCATGGCAGGATCTGGGCTGAAAGAGGTGTTGTCCGAGGTGTTCGCTCCGAATTCAGTTGACAAAATGTTGACTGGCCACGCCTACAGCCATGGTGTTCGAGGACATTTTCTTGTTCAGGCGGTGTTAGCTCAGATCGTCCTTGAAGGAGCCAACATATCAACAGCTGAGAAGAGGGACATAGCAACAATTTTGAGCAACATTGATGAAATTGGTCCGGAGAAACTTCAAGAGCCGTCCTTGCTATCAACGTTGAGTAAGCTGGAGAGCCGCCTGGAATCCCTCAACAGCAATGGCCCCACTGCATCATTATGGGTTCAATATTTCCAGATGGTAACCCTAATGAAAAATTTTATCGATTCTGAGCGTCGAGGTGACTGGTTTGGACATCTGGCCTGTGTCCAGCAGATGATACCGTTCTTCCATGCCAGTGGACATTTTCACTACGCAAAATGTGCACATATCTACGTTCAAGACATGTTGCAATTGAAGGATGATCAACCAGAGGCTTTCCAACAGTTTGCAGAGGAGGGATACTTCACAATCAATCGGACTGGCAAACCCTGGGCTGGAGCATACCATAGTCTTACATGGCCATAGAGCAGACCATCATGCGCTCCATGAAGACCTCTGGTGGCCTGACACGAGGACGAGGAATCACAGATTCCGTCCTAGCCAAGTGGACTGCAGGCTTGCCAGGAAGTTCTGCCATCTGTTCATCGTTGGAGGAGTTCGCTGGGGTGCTATTTTCCAGTGGAGAACAGCACGTCGATTTCCGGGCATCACGGCAGCAGAGAGATGCAAAGGACCGAGCAAAGATCAATGAATGGTTCATTGACCATCCTCCTTTTCCAGAAATCAAGTCGCTCGTGTCTCTATCAACAGGACTTGTTGGCAACGAAAAAATCAATTGCCATGAAGCCCTCAACATTGGAACTGCGACCATGGAAAGCTTCATTGGTACCAAATTTGGGGAAATGAAGCAATCCAGGAAGAACACAGTGATGTCCCTGGGCAGTATGAGCTGCACCATCAAGATTGGGGGAGAGAAGGCTACCATAAACCCTTTGACAATTTTTCAAAGAACTTTAATTACAAAGAAAAGCGACGAGGATGTGGAAGAGCTGTTGGGATATGAACTCTCTCCATTCCCTCTATCCCTGTTCAATGAGGGTGGAATGAGGAAAGGAACGAAGTCGACCCTGTACAACGTTCTACCAGAAGAGGAGAACCTGACTGTCGACGTGACACAGACCACTAATGTTGTGGATGGTGGTTTCCTGCTCCATCGGGTCAAGTGGAGACCTGGCTCGATGGTGGCTTCCATCTGCAAACAGACCATTACCTATGTAATCAAACATTACGGTAACAGGTGCACCGTGGTGTTTGATGGTTACGGAGACATCAACAGCACGAAAAAAGCCGAGCAGAAGCGGAGAGTCCTCCTGAAAACGTCCGCTGATATTAACTTCCAAGACACGAACCAACCACCAACCACCACCATCACCATCGAGCGGGAGCACTTCCTCAGTAACGAGAAAAACAAGACAAGGCTCATTGAGTTCCTAACAAGGAGGATGTCAGCATCCAACATCCAAACAATGGTTGCCTCAGGAGATGCCGATACGATGATTGTCAGGTGTGGTTTGGATAGAGCAGCTGAAAACGTGACGGTTGCTGTGATTGGGGAAGATGTCGATCTCGTCGTGCTGCTTGTAGCCCTGACGCCTCCCAACCACAGTGCGCAACTTTTCTTCCTGAAGCCAGGCCGAGGGAACGTCCCCTCAAAGGTTTATTCCATCAGCAGTCTGCAGCAGCTGCCATTCGCTGCCAACATCCTTCTCCTTCACAGTTTTCAGCAATCTTTGGAAAAAGTAAGGCAACTGCGGTGAAATGTTTCACCTACAACTCCGCCATCATAGCCGAGGTTGCCCCAATCTTTTACCAACCCTCCTCCACACCAGAACAGATTGAGAAAGCTGGCGAGGCCCTCTTCCTCGCCATTTTCAAGGCTCCCCCTCACATCACTTCCCTCAACAAATTCCGCCATTACGCCTTCCTGAAAGCCTCCGTTAAGCCAAACCCGGATTTGACGACCCTGCCACCAACTGAAGCTTCAGCACTGCAGCACTCCCTGCGAGTATATCTCCAGGTACATAATTCATTGCATCTTGTATACCAGTAACTCACTTACTCACTGGATTGAATGCTTTGCTAACAAATATATTGGTATTTCTTTGCAGGTCCAGCAGTGGCTGGGGAATCAGTTACCACCTGCTGCCTATGGATGGACCCTGAAGACGGATGGCTTACATCCAGTCACCACGTTTGCGCCAGTAGCTCCAGATGCAGTACTGAATGCAATTTTCTGCCGCTGCACGAGCGGATGTGGCACCCGATGCGGGTGTCGGAAAACCGTCGCCTGCATCGGGTGCCACGGAACATGTTCAAACGCCGCCCCCACGGAACTGCCCGACGAGGAGAGTGACGAAGAATACATGTTCTAATCATGTATCATCTAATCATTTAATCATGTATTATTTAATTACTTCATAATTAATTACACGCATCTCTTTTTTACATCGTCGTCTCATCCCCCCCCCCCCCCATGTGGTGGTATGTAATTCTGGGGTCGTGTGGACGTATGTATGACGACAGATGACAGAAAGAAGGACGATTCAAGCTGGAGGACACAGAAAAGTGGCCTGACAACATTTGAGTAAAAATGACAAAAATGTGCAAAATTTTGAAACTGGCGTAACTTTTGATTGGTGAATGATAAATTGGCATTCAGCCACATATTCTTCAAAGAAATTTGATGTTCTACAACTTTCTTTAAGAGAACTTTTTTCTCAGATAAACGGTTTGGACGCAAATCAACAAAGTTATCCGAAAAACGTGAGCTAAAAACCTAATTTTCAAAATTCGTCCATTTTCGGATGCATATATCTCCGTAACGGTTCGGAATTTTGATAAAACGTATATAATCAAAGTTGTAGAAAATGTTATCAGCTTTCATTTAATATGGGACATGGTTCATCAAAAAATGCACCGTTTCCGAGATATTCGCGAAAAACCCCAAAATGGGACCTTTAATGACCCCCCCCCTCGAGCGGCACCCCCACCCCCCAGGACTTTTAGTATGTCAGTCAGGGGACCTCCACCTACGTCTGTACCAATTTTGGTTTGGGTTCTATTTTTTTCTACCTCAATGTCTTTATTTCCTGGACTATTTACGCTCAACTGTTTTAGGACTTGATGTAGCTTTAATACTGACTGTGGCTTAGAAAATATCAGCCATGAAATTATGAAGAAGTTCTATTTATGTACGTACTAGCACGCAGACCCAAGGCCTCGCTCCGCTCGGCCGTCAGTAACTTTCTTGTTGCTACGGAAAAGACACTTCCCCATAATTTAGGCTGTCAATAGATGCACAGAGACTACAGTTTGTCTGTCAATTTCTTGCTGTAGGATACTAGATTCGAATGCAACTGACTTTATATCACTCGTAATATAAAGCCTCATCATCGATTGGCTGTGGAAATACGTTTCTTTCATATGACGTCGGTATGTTATTTTATTTTATGTCAAGATTTGATGATGTTACGATAGGATACTGTTAAGATTTCAACTGCCTTCAATACTGACCACATTGGACATCGAAGTCTATGACCTACATTTTTCTTTAAATCTACAATATTAGTTTAATAATAATAAAGTATGAGTACCTCCTAATTATTTTTAATAATTTGATTCCATGTTTGTCTATCAAAATCATAAACTAAAATTTCTCTACACGATCAATAGCGACTGAAATGTCGAAGATTTCTTCAAAAATCGCTCATGGGGTCATGCTGCACGACTGGACTTTTTTGAATGTCAATTTACAATCTATTCTATTTTGTACAGACTTTGAAAACTGCTCTGACAGACCCTTTATACATATCGTACTTCTATGCTTGAATGGCAGGAGTATCTGAGGAGAGCCATCTGGGAAAGGTGGTGGATTGGTGTCGGGGTTGGTTCCCCTGGTAAGGGTATTCATGATTGGCAGTATATATATGGAGGGATCAACTTTTCGTCAACTTGTATGCCCTGTTCAGATTCAATTGTAGCATTAGTATGATGTGTGACCTGATTATCTGAGTCTGAATACCTTATTGAACCATCTGTGTGGTTGGCGCTACTGATGTGGTTAGCCACAGGGGGGGGGGGGGGGGGGTGGAGTTATGTTATAATTTTTTGACCTCGACAAGTCATGAATAATTGCATTGATAAGTGATTTAGGGAAGCCATTCTTTAAATGGGTAACTTTGACCATTTTCAAATTTTTTAAATGAAAATTGGAATTTCTAAGATTTAGTGCTCTATGTCCCAAGTTGAGAGCAGTTAGTTTTTGTCGGAGAGGATGATGAGGCTTGAAATTTAAGTACCTGTCAGACTTATCAGGCTTTTCCCACAAATCCGCAGAGATAGTGGAGAGTTTTTGTATTTCTCGTATTGATATTTCTCTTAAACACGAAAGCAAGCTGCTAGAGAGAGCACGATGAATCCTAAGCTCGAGAGAAAGAGATCTCTTATAGAGACGTTAACGTGACTCTTGCAGTGAATCACAGCTCAAAACTCAAGGTCACAGCAGACAATAATTTCCAAAATATAATATGAATTAAGAAACAACGACCACTTACCTCTACATCATATTAAAACGATTCAGCCGTGAAGAACACGGATCTTTAAATAAAATAAACCTTAAAACGAAATCTTAGGAATGAAAAAGCTGAAATCTTCGATAAAACGTAAAAAGCAAGAAAAAAATGCCGCAACTGACCCTTCTGGTTGAGGTGCGGGGAAAAATACACGAAAGAAAGACAGAGGTTAAACCAACAACAAAAGACGGCACGGGGAAAAGTCAGGCGATTTTGTCGTGTGTGTGTGTCCATGCCAACTGCATGATAGTTGCTAAGTTATTCTAGAGTGTTATCCTAGAGAAAGGTCAAGTTGTCGTTTCCTAATTACGATCCAGAAAAAGCTGAGCACGAGTAAAACTGACGACTTTCGAAAAGCGTTTCCACGTTACGAAAACCTCTTCTCGTTTCGGAAATGCCATTTTCGTATACGAGAAAATGAATACGAGAAGTACAAAAACTCTCTAGTACCATCTAGATTTCTAATAGTAATGGTGTCGAAAGAGGGAAGCTGGCGGTTTTTAATTTATATTTACCCATCCTCTGTTATCAGAAGACGAAATATAAATATTTCAAAACATCGGCCTAGAAGATAAACTTCATTGGCCAACCATCAAGAAACCCAAAACACTTTAAATTTCCGTATATTTATGTCTAAATATAAATCCTTTGCATCTCTGTTGAACAAAGGAAACCACTCATTAGCCATTGCTAAACACTTCAGATAATGCTTGGCAGTGTTTTTATATTGATGGTGGCTATAGAATGAAAACTGTTCATTCTCATTCGTTGGACCGAATTAATAACGAATTCTCATTTGTGCAAAGAAACGCGTCTTACAAAAATATTTAAGAGCGACTCAACATTAGCAGGCAATCTCCTACTCTATGAAAATAAATAAAAGAGAAAAGAAGAAAAATTAAAAATAGAAAGATGGAAAAAATCTGAATTCCTTTGATCTCTGGGGTCGCTATTCACCCTTTGTGTCCTTCGGTCCCTTTAATCATCTCCATTCCAATTGAATTTCTCTCATAACTCACCTTGTAAACTAGACGAAAAGAATCTTTTTGGGGCTTATAATTCTTGTACAGCTTTCAAGATTAAATTAACACGAGGGTTGAATAGGAAGGGAAAGGAACTCTGGTTGCCCTCAATCATTCGGTACACAATAGTGTGAGCTGATAATTTCCTTTGCGTGCTATTTATCTGAGCTGTTCCGATAAAATTTCATTCCCAATATTAAAGGGTATTTTTAACATAAAGTGCGCAGAATCATCTTGAAAACGATAAGGTTGTATTCGATAATCATCAGAAACGCTTGCATACGAGTCTGCAACACATTGGGACATTTTTTATGTCTTTAGTTGCAGAATCGTATGCAAGCTCTAAGAGCCACTCAGCTGATCCGGACCCTGGGCATCGTCAAATAAATGTCCTAAAGAGGCTACATACGAAATGACAGCTTCCTAGAGTGTAAAGCATAGAAATTAGCTTTAAGAGCCCCTCATCTGATCCGGACCCTGGGCATCATCAAGTGAATGTCCTAAAGAGGCTATATACGAAATTACAGCTTCCTAGAGTGTAAAGCATAGAAATTACCTACTAAAATAATTTAACCTCCTCTTTATAAATCAAACCGTTCTCGCAATATTCGGATCACCTGCTATGAATCAAATCATCAAAACACCAGCTCAATGAAATCATCAGAAATTAACAAGCGGTTGCAATCATGTTCACAATATCAATTATTGTGAATGATCACCTGTGTGTACAAAATTATTCAAATAACCATGCTCATAACTCAGCTTGTTGGCCACGCACTTCGCAGTAGTTAACATAATATGTTTGGATAAATTGAGAGCTTTCGAACGAATGGTCAACGAATTTTGTGGGATGAAAAACGAGGAAGTACAATTTCCCTAGCAACGACTCGGTTGTAAGCGGAAATCATCCGAAAACCAACCGTAATGCTTTTTTTTAACGCTTTTTTAAACGCTTTTTTCGTTTATGTGCCAAAGTAAAGACATAAAATGTCAAAAAGGTATTGTTGCGTATTCGACGGTTCACTGAAAAACATCTGCCAAGTTGGGTGGGCAGTATACTTCCCCACATATTGTGACATGGACGTGTAGAATTAGTTGAAGAACGAAATACGAGTCAAAATAATTGATAAGTCGAGGTTATAGGACAGCGGTTCCCAACCTTTTTAGCTTGGGGGCCCAATAATATTTTTTGAAAAAAATTCGAGGCCCACCCCGATTATATATATATATATGTTCCCATAGGTATTTAAGCAAATATTAAATCAAATTAAAACATAGGTACTGAGCAAAAAGGAAAAAAAAACTACTGAAGAACCTTTATTTATTTATAGATATATTAACATGGCTGTTCAAACTTAATGGGATTTCTGACGGTTTGTCCCCTACTAGTGCATCAATATCGGGATCGAAACTTGACAATTTCAGACTTAAGTCACTCTCCACGTTTAACTTATTTCTATACTTATATTTTAAGTAAACTAAAGTACAAAACGCTCTTCACACAGATAAGTAGCTGAAAATCCATCAATTGCGTCAGCAGAAATTTGCCAATTGCGAGATAATCTTTTCGCACATTTATCCAAAAACGCTGCAAATTATTACACAAAGGTTTATTATTTATGTAATAGACAGCCCTTCTACGTAGATCTCTGGTCCATAATTATTAAACGCCGCTTATAGTATACATAGTATCGGAACTCGGAGCTTCGGACCTCACAAATGGGTTCAATCCATTACAGCAGCGGAACCTCACAATTTTACGCTTTTTAATATAGTTGATAAACAAAACAATTTATTACCAAGTCATCATTCCAACACATAAAAGTGTTACCTATACTGTATATTGATATCATTTAATTGGTCAAATTTCAAAAAATGTGCTGACAAAATCACTGAAAATGGCTAAGAATCTTTTAATTGATATTTTTTAGCATAACATTGGTCAAATAAAGTTTATCGACTATGAAATAGAACATTCAAAAATTTATGTACGAAATTATGCTAAAAACTCGAACTTCATTAAATTTTGTTTTAAAACATCTATAAAATTGCAAAAAATAGCCTAAAATCCAAAATCTGTTTTTGAATAGAAGAGTATCATTTAGAATACTTTTTTTCCCATAAAATTAATAGCTAACATTTTCTTTTCACTCATAAATCTCCAATTTCTATACAACTTGGAATATACGAAAAAAAGACACTTTTTCACCTATTTTTGGCTCATAGCACCCATGAGAGTGGAGCGATCGAGCTGGCGAGAAGTTAGGACCAACTAGACCCCAAGTGGAGTCTATGTGCGAAAGAACAGATTTTTTAAGTCAATTCTAAGGCCTTTTATGGCCCGGACGGCGGACGGGGGACGGCGGACGGCGAACGGCGGACGGACATTTCAAATTTGGATTCTACGCACCTTGAAACGTAAAGTGACAAAGTTTGAGGGGGGGTTATAAAAATTTTTTGCTATACGATCACATAGGCTTATTATTGGAAATAATAAACCAAAAACACACGATGGAGGAATTGTGTTCAGCCAGTAGAAATGCTTCCTGTTACATTGAGGTAAGTAGTATCTTATATACTCTGCTTATTATTATTACAAAACATTACTATTTAAATTTCTCATTTGTCAGTTGATTAAAAAATCTCTGACATTATTCAATGTTATTTTATTACAGCAAATATAAGCTCTATTTACTGAAATGTTTTCCAACAGAGGAAGTTGAAATAAACAACTCCGTCACACAAGAAAATCTGTATTGTTAATACATTGTAAATACATTGTTGTTTTATATCAGTGTTCACAATTGATATAAGTCCATATCGAGGGAGGACGTCTCAGTGTCCTTTGTTCAACTAAAGTTATTAATAAATCGTTGTCAATTAATCCACTCTGACTGCTATCATTGTCATCACCCATTTCACTGTCAATCATTTTCACTAGGAAACACGGACCAACTTAAACACAAGACGTCTGTGGAACCAGCTCAAAGGTGGACTGGGAAAAAGTGGAAAAAATCGCTAGTGTGGTACAGTTCTTGCTCAATGAGTTCACGTTGTATAGTGGGCTTGAAATGTTTGAAAGAAAGCTCTTTAGTCTTCTCGTAGGTAGACGGGGAATAAATCATGCATGATTTTAAAAATTAGGGAAAGCTGACGAAATTTAAAATAGTCAAATAGGTCAAAACCCACCAGATTGCCCTTGAAAGGTGTCTGTCAGGACAAGGATCTGAGTGAAAGTTGCCGAAAATCGGATTTTCCTGGACGAGTGACAAGCTAGGAGGAAGTCAGTTTAACCGCACCTGAACGTTAAATACTAGAATATTTGAAGGCACGCGGCATGAAAAAAAAAAAAAAAAAAAAAAAAAAAATCTATTAGAGGAACATCCGATCAGAAATTCGCTGTGATTAGCTCTAGAATCGAACACTCTTTGGAAAGCTCTCGATTCATCTGACACTTCACTGCATCTCACACTGCCAATTTCTCCCTCTGTATATAAATTTAAACGTTACATTTTTTTTATGAAAAAAAAAAAAAAAAAAAAAAAAAAAAAAAAATTCCACGAAATGTATATTTATGCATTGACCAGAAGCCTGAGTGTGATGTTTTCAGTTTAGGATTGGGGCAGCAGGTAGAACAGATGTTTTCAGTTTAGGATTGGGTCGGTCCTCGCCTCGCTCACTCTTTCCATCGAGCACCCTGAGTGACTGCCAGGCCTACCTGAGTGACCCACCTTCTCGGAATCCAATAGAAACAGGCGCTGCACCTCCACAACTCTGGGGACTCGAATTCGAAGAACTTGACGGACCTGCGCAGTAAGTTTTACAAGAGATTGGGCTCCACAAAACAGTTTTTTTTTTTTTCCAGTCTTATCCGAATCGTGGTGTGTGTTAGGTCGTTATATTGCTCGGTTCTATAGCTTATTCTACTGCTGGTGGGTCTCACAGTATTTCGACTGATGTGTTTTAGGTGGTAACAAGTCTCCAGCATCCAGGGTGGCAGGTGAAGCTCTCAAATCTATGATATTTTCTTCGAATAGCTCCCTCTGAGCAGATTCTTGAATGTACCAAGTATAAAACTACTGTGCGGAACCCCCAAGGACATTATTCCTCTAAAATCCATTACGTATTTAATTTTTCCCCTTCTAATCATCTTGGCTTGGACTTTAGATGTCTCCCGGAAGTTTTAACGAATAATATTCTCAAGTTTTTAATATTCATTTGTAATTTCTATTTCTTCGGGTCAGAAAATGGATATTGAAAACCAGTGCTATTAAGTTTTCAGTTTAAAAAAGTATGAGGTACCGGTTTGTCAAGTCTCAAAACCAGAAGCATTCTACACAGAAATTTTGAAAATATTGATTTTCTTCAATTTTCTAAAGAATTTTGCATACCTAATTTGAAACAGTGAGTATTAATTTAAAAAGTTCCTGTCATGCAGCATGATCCTATGAGCGAATTTTCTTAAATTATCAATCGTATTATGATATGTTAAATTGTAAAAAAAAAAAAAAAATCCAATTCTGTGGCAAAAAACTCATACTGAATAAAATTCGGTGATTCGAAATTTTTTTCGGATAATCCTGATATAAAGTAAAGTTGTTTTAGTTAGTTTTAATTGGTTAAAAAAAGGCCAAAGTACACAATTAGAAAAAAATTAAAATCGACGTTTTTCCTTCCGTTTTTAGGACGTCCCTCAGAAGCTAGGTCATAAAGGCAAGGCTTCTTATTTAAGAGGGACGACCTCTTGAAATTAATCCAGGGAGGCGGGGGACATTCCAAGCATGAGAAAAAAATAACCGCATACAAATCCGTTTCAGACCATTCTAAGACCGAATCCGTGAAAAAAAAAAAAAAAAACCGAAATGTACGTCTGAGTGTGTGTGTGTGTGTTAGGGATCGGACATCGACATCGATGTTTTGAAACATCGCTGTTTCATCTCTGATGTTCGATGTTTTTCCATTGATGTTGATAGCAACGATATAATCGAACATCGATGGTAAGGCTTCTGATAAATATGGATCATCGATCTTGGCCCCACCGATTTTTTCCCACTTGCGCAATAAAAGTTTAAATTTTAGGGTGAAAACTTAAAAATCTCGGGTAAATCTAGATAGGTTTGGGGGGGATAAAATTAGGGAGTTTGATTAAAAAAATTCCATATCCAACTTCTTCTATTAGTATTCTCCAACTTCCTTTTAAAAAGAAAACGAAGATGTATTTTTGCATCAACTTGTTTTATTTTAAATATAGGTACCTAAATTTCTGCTGGGTTAACCAATAATTTTAAGAAATTTTGAAAATGTTTGATATACCAGCATAAGGGCATAGCCTAATTTGATTTTTTGGAGAAAAACATAGTTTTTTCAATGAAATCGTGGGTTTTCTTGAAAAATTACCTTCTATGAAAATATGAGTTAAGGGTCGGTTGCTACATATTTTTTACGCTGAATCGAATGGTAACACTTGCATATCTCCCAAACCCCGTTATAACCGAATTTCACACGTTAGCTAACTAGTTTCACCCCTAAATACACATAAAATTTATCATTCATCCTTTATCATTCCAAAATGAACTCAAATTAGTGAATTAAATGTAAAACTTGGTTATAACAGGGTCGGAGAGATATGCAAGTGTTATCATTCGATTCAGCGTTGACAATTAGGTACGTAGAAACCAACCCCAAACTCGTATTTTCATACAAGGTCATTTTTCAGGAAAACTCTCGATTTCATTGAAAAAACAATGTTTTTCAAGATTAAAACATAGTTTTCTCCCCTAGTTAGCAAAGTAAAATTAACATTAACTGCACCGTTCAAAAGGTGGAATCTCGGCGCAGTTTTTCCCGTCTTCGGGTGTAAAATTCGATGGGAGACTTTCGAGCTATAGCGCTTCGAATTTTTACTGATTTCTTAAGTTGTCAAATTCAACATTCAGCCGGATTTCTCTTCCATTGAACCTGCTTACAAAATTTTGAATTGGTATCGGGGTGGTACAAAATTTAACGCTCTTTCCAAAGATGAACCTACTTCATGTTTTGATTTTCACTGTGATTTGAGGGAGTCATGGTTACTTTAGTGATATAAGGTTGAAAACACGAAAAAAATCTTAAATTTTGAATAAGGTACTCGAAATTTTTTTTTTTTTTTTTTTTACAAGTTTTATTGCGCCAAGTAATAACAACTTATACGCAATATTCATGTGATAAATTATTAAACATTTTCTTAAGATCTAATATACTGTACTTTAGACTTATTGTTCTGATAATTGAATCACTAGTCTTGCCGTTCATTTTCATTTCACTTAGTTCATGCGGTTTAGTTCTTTCAAGTCTTCTAAGTAGATCCTCGGTGTCAAGGAGCTGGACGTCATCCTCGTTAACATGATCTCTGAGCCTCAAAAGGTGATTGACGGCTTGTTAGCGGATAACCTCATTACTTCATGCAGTGCACCCCCACAGTTGAGCACCGTATGTCCAGACAGGTTTGAGGACTTGCTTGTACAATATGAGCTTATTGTGGATAGGCAGTTTTGAGCGTCTTCCCATAAGCCAGTACATTTTCCTGAATTTGATAACTACCTCGAAAACTAGCCTTTAAAAAAAATCAATAGGAGGAACTTTTTGTTGCAAATTAGTTGTAGAATCGATTTCTGGATTCTTGAAGAACATTTGGTTTATTTAAACCCTGTATATATGTATACATATGAAAAATCGCAAACTTCAGGAATCCTTTCAGAATGCCTCATAACGGATTTAAATGAAGAAATTTTACAAAATTGTTGATTTTAAAATTTTCCGAGCCATTCCAATAGGTACCTTCATTCTCTTAAAAAAATTGCTAAAATGACCTTGAAACATAAAAGCCGAGTGAAATCCGGTCATTTTTACCTTCCTAGTTTCTAAATATACTTGATTCAAAATTGAATACTCAGTGGGTTTTAATATAATTTTTGAAAAATTATCATCCATCGGACCAAAATCTAATATATAAAATTCTCGTCTAATATATAAAATTCTCGTGTCACAGTTTTTGTTGCCATACTCCTCCGAAACGGCTTGACCGATTTTGATGAAATTTTTTGTGCTTATCCGGTATCTATGAGAATCGGCCAACATCTATTTTTCATCCCCCTAAATGTTAGGGGTAGTCCACCCCTAAATTTTTATTTTTATTTTTTAGACAAAATTTTTAATTTCCATTTTAATTAACGTCTGCCAAGTTGGGTGGGCAGTATAACTTCCTCAAGCGAGCGAAGCGAGCAGCATCCCCCACAGAAGTTAAACCTACCCTTAGAGATCTACCGTTTGCGAGCGAAGCGAGCAACATCCCCTACATGTTTCAATTGTAATACATTCCATGTATACAGCCACACTTTGCGAGCGAAGCGAGCAACATTCCCTACATACCACACTTTGCGAGCGAAGCGAGCAACATTCCCTATATGCCACACTTTGTGAGCGAAGCGAGCAATTTAATGGGGGGTCCGGCTGGACGTGGAGGCGAGCGGAGCGAGCCGGAGCGGCTAGTCACTTTATATTATTTTTAGCTAACTTCATCAGAAACGATTAGACCTCAAAATGATTTTTAACACAGAATGTGTTTTAGCCATGGACTAACTAGCCGAAAATGGAACGCGGGATGGTAACGAAATGTGTGACGGATGATTTTCACGTACAACCGAGTCGTTGCTAGGGAAATGGTACTTCGTCGTTTTTCATACCACAAAATTCGTTGACCATTCGTTCGAAAGCTCTCGATTTATCCAACAATATTATGTTAACTACTGCGAAGTGCATGTCCAACAAACTGAGTTATGAGCATGGTTATATAAATAATTGTTTACACACAGGTGATCATTCTCAATAATTGATATTGTGAACATGATTGCAACCGCTTGTTAATTTCTGATGATTTCATTGAGCTTGTGTTTCGATGATTTGATTCATAGCAGGTGATCTGAGTATTACGAAAACGGTTTGATTTGTGAAGCGGAGGTTAAATAATTTGAATAGGTAATTTCTATACTTTACACTCTAGGAAGCTGTAATTTCGTTTGTAGCCTCTTTAGGACATTTACTTGACAATGCTCAGGGTCCGGATCAGATGTGTGGCTCTTAAAGCTAATTTCTATGCTTTACACTCTAGGAAGCTGTAATTTCGTATGTAGCCTTTTTAGGGCATTTACTTGACGATGCCCAGGGTCCGGATCAGCTGAGTGGCTCTTAGAGCTAATTTCTATGCTTTACACTCTAGGAAGCTGTAATTTCGTATGTAGCCTCTTTAGGGCATTTACTTGACGATGTCCAGGGTCCGGATCAGATGAGTGGCTTTTAAAGCTAATTTCTATACTTTACACTCTAGGAAGCTGTAATTTCGTTTGTAGCCTCTTTAGGACATTTACTTGACGATGCTCAGGTTCCGGATCAGATGTGTGGCTCTTAAAGCTAATTTCTATGCTTTACACTCTAGGAAGCTGTAATTTCGTATGTAGCCTCTTTAGGACATTTACTTGACGATGCTCAGGGTCCGGATCAGATGTGTGGCTCTTAAAGCTAATTTCTATGCTTTACACTCTAGGAAGCTGTAATTTCGTATGTAGCCTCTTTAGGACATTTACTTGACAATGCTCAGGGTCCGGATCAGATGTGTGGCTCTTAAAGCTAATTTCTATGCTTTACACTCTAGGAAGCTGTAATTTCGTATGTAGCCTTTTTAGGGCATTTACTTGACGATGCCCAGGGTCCGGATCAGCTGAGTGGCTCTTAAAGCTAATTTCTATGCTTTACACTCTAGGAAGCTGTAATTTCGTATGTAGCCTCTTTAGGGCATTTACTTGACGATGTCCAGGGTCCGGATCAGATGAGTGGCTTTTAAAGCTAATTTCTATACTTTACACTCTAGGAAGCTGTAATTTCGTTTGTAGCCTCTTTAGGACATTTACTTGACGATGCTCAGGGTCCGGATCAGATGTGTGGCTCTTAAAGCTAATTTCTATGCTTTACACTCTAGGAAGCTGTAATTTCGTATGTAGCCTCTTTAGGGCATTTACTTGACGATGTCCAGGGTCCGGATCAGATGAGTGGCTTTTAAAGCTAATTTCTATACTTTACACTCTAGGAAGCTGTAATTTCGTATGTAGCCTCTTTAGGACATTTACTTGACGATGTCCAGGGTCCGGATCAGATGAGTGGCTTTTAAAGCTAATTTCTATACTTTACACTCTAGGAAGCTGTAGTTTCGTATGTAGCCTCTTTAGGACATTTACTTGATAAATCGCTCTTGATTTATCACGAATTTATTTCGTATTTTTTTTCGTAGTTTCATACTATAACTATATAAATTGATGTTTTAAATGAATAGTAAACAATGACGCTTGTTTGGTTGTCACTTGGTTGCGCGACAACGCAAACACATTCTGTGTTTCAATAATTTCGTCCGAAGTATGTAAATAGAGGTAACCGGGGGTCCAGGGGGCTTGCCCCCTGGCGAGGCGCGGAGCGCCGAGTTTTCTCTGTTTAATCTTATTGCTATTAGTTTCCACTATTAGATAGAGTAATAAAACCGCAATATGCATTACTATCGATTTCCATGGATTTGGATTTTTTTCCACCAAAACCCCTAGGATCGAAACACTGTGGGTCATCCAGACGAAGAGGAACACCCGGCTGCTGGCTCTGCTCCAAGATTCCAATCCACTGCAGTTTTAGCACCGATGCTGCTGGCTCTGCTCCAAGATTCTAATCCACTACAGTTTTGGCACCGATGCTGCTGGCTCTGCTATAAGATTCCAATCCACTGCAGTTTTAGCACCGATGCTGCTGGCTCTGCTACAAGATTCTAATCCACTGCAGTTTTAGCACCGATAATTTCGATGAAACTATGTGATCTTGCTTCGTACTCGGTACGCGTTTACGCGAACGGATGTGTAGGTAAAAGGCAATCGTTCACGTTGTGAAAGTTGTTTCATAGCATCACCTCGACTTCATCTGCTGCTCTCCTCCAGTTAGTCAACTAACATCCATTCCGAAGGTAGGTACCTGCTTGCTGCATGAATATCACTGACTCTATGTTTATTGAAATAATCCATTCACCAAAATGAAATATAATGCATTTGATTTTACATGGATGTGGGTTAAAAGAATTCGGTACACAATCAGTTTTTTGTAGGTATAAAGATAATTATATAAATGTTAATGAACGTGCTGGAGAGTAAAATACTGTAGCCCAGCACGTTCAGTGTTTGTCATTCAACACCCTTGATCCTTCCCAAGATACCTGCATGCTGCATGAATATCACTGATTCTATGTTTGTTGAAATAATTCACTTCTTACTTTTACTGAAAAATGATATTACACGCACTCGATTTTACTTGGATCAGCGTTGAAAGTATTTGGTGCACAATTTTATGCAGCTATATACATAGATATAATGATTGTTAATGACTGTGCTGGCCCAGCAACGTAGTTGGTATCATAATTAGTCAGGTACTGATTACCTATAATGATTCTAGAGATTGTCAAGTTATATTAAATTTCGTAGGTAAGTACCTAATGGGGTCTCCAAGTTCTCGATCAATGCTTAAGTTCAAAACGTAATAATTTTGAGGATGACAAAATTTGAGCTCGACGGTAGTGCGATGGTGAACTGCTTTGTAACCATCCGCTGCGCTACCACCCTCTGCGGGCTTATCCATTTCCCCAAACTGATTATCTCGTCTGTCCAACCATACAAAGTAAGGGTCAAGTGAATAACAGTGCCGTACTAAGAATAGATCCCGTAGCTGCATTTTTGGCCATGTTGAGTTTATGGTACCACACCGGGGGGGGGGGGGGGGGGGGGATCTTTCGATTTTGCTAGTTTTGAAGTCGGATCTCAACGGGAAATGCCACAAAAACGGCTTACAATCATCGCATTAGCTACGTTTTGGTTCGATTTACTAATGAAAATCCCGTAACTGGCCTTTTCTAGAGCAAAAACCCGCATTTGGGCGTCAGATACGATTATTTTATTAGTATTCAGGTACATACGAATTGGTACACTCCAAATAAGAATTTATTTCTTAGTATTTTGGGACTCGTGGTGTCCGATACGATTTCGGAATCAGCGGCAGATACGATTTTTCTTCCCAGTATTTTGATCATACGAATGTATTTTCTCTTGTCAGATCAGATACGGTTTTCGGAGGTTGGCAACCACGATTTTTTTTTCTACATAGTATCCTGTATGTACGACAGAATAATTTTTTTTTCGCCACGTTTTTCTGTACTAATTTTGTATTAGAAAAACGCTGCAAATTATTTCACAAAGGTTTATTATTTTTTCAATTGAGTATGATCGTAGTTTTAGTTGGCTTGCGTACGTCATAAGGCCCGTCCAGACTCCTCGGCGTGTCCCATTTCGAGTTGCCACAACCTATACTTCTATAATTATATACGCATGTTTATATTTCTCGATTTGAGCTCCTATCTATTCAAATAGTTATTGCCTTAATAATATCATTATCTAACCACGTACGAAAAGTCGAGAGGATATGTTATTAAATATGCGTAGGAAAAGCATTGGTATTAACACACAAATATGACCTAGAAAAAAACATTTATTCATGCCTCGAAGGAACGCCGTACCCACCACAAGGTGCCGCGGCGCCTCCTCTCACTCCACCCCCCGCTCACCCCCCCTCATCAACCCACCGTGACCCCCTGCCAAGCGTGCCAGGCGTGCGTGCGTGCGTAAGTCTAACAAAGCCTTGAAATGACACTTTTTTGCCCGTTTTTGGCCCATAGGATCACCACCCACCGTGACCCCCTGCCAAGCGTGCGTGCGTGCGTAAGTCTAACAAAGCGAAATGACACTTTTTCGCCCGTTTTTGGCCCATAGCATCTATGTAAAGCGATCGGGATGGTTAAACGTTAGGACCAACTAGACCCCAAATGGAGTCTATGTGCGAAAGGACGAGTTTTTTAAGTCAATTCTTAGGCCTTTTATGGCCCGGACGGCGAACGGCGGACGGACATTTCAAATTTGGATTCTACGCACCTTGAAACGTAAAGTGACAAAGTTTGAGGGGGGGTTATAAAAATTTTTTGCTATACGATCACATAGGCTTATTATTGGAAATAATAAACCAAAAGGAATCAATGGGGTCATTTTAAAACTTGATTTCAGATCCTGATCACAAGACAGTTCAATTAAAGAGACCTCTTCACTTGAAGATGTATTAACTTTTTTGAAGTTATCTTCATGAAAAGGATTTCTGATCCCTTGGATTTCGCCTTCAATTTGAGAGAACTAGTTCCTAAAGGAAATATGAAAATACTTAGTTTCTTACTGTGATTTCCCAGTCAAAAAATAAAAAGTTAAAACACAAAGCAAAAGAAAAGTGATGAGACAAGTAATTGAAATAAATTTTGATAAATATATATTTAAAATTAAACTACCTGAGGTCGGAAGCCAAAGATGAGAGGTGATCTTTTATGGTTGCTGCTGTTGTTTCATCAATTTTGACTTCGTTGGTTTCAAGGAAATCACGTAGGACAGGAAATACGTCGAAAGAATTTTTTTTCAATTTTTTTAGCCCATCGTTGAACTTGTATTATCATTGCCTATATTTTGTCTTGTACAAGAAACTTATGAAAATCCTTGCCCTGAAGAGTTAGATTAAGAGTGTTGAGGGCACCAAAAATATCTGCCAAATACGCCAACAGCTTTAACCAGTTTTCATCGGTCACACAGTCTAAGAAAGAACATGCACGTTTGCCATCATATGCCTTCATGAGGAAAACCCAGACTTCATCACGAAGTTCAAACAATCTTGATAAAAATCTCTGGATAGCCACCGAACTTCACAGTGAAGTAGAAGCTATTTGTGGTGACTATCCATTTCATCACACAAAACACTGAAAAGTCTCGAGTTTTTTGGCTTTGCTTTGATAATGTTGACGATTTTTACTGCATCGTCAAGAGTTTTTTTCAGACACTCGCCCGAACCTTTAAATGCAAGAGCTTCTCTATGTATGCTGCAATGTGTCCATTTTACAAAGGGACCTACTGACCTAACTCTGGCGATTAACCCCCTATGAATACCAGACATAGCTCGTGCCCCGTCAGTTGTCAAACCTACACACTTTGACCAATCTAATTAATTTTCTGTTATAAAATTGTCAAGCGACTTGTAAATAAATTTAAAAAATAAATTGTAAAATAATTGAATCACTAAACTTACACTATCCAAGAGAATGCCTAAATTAATAATTTATCGCGAGGACCGATTTATTAATACCGTACTTATTTTGAAATATTTTAATATTATTTCTTGAGTTCCGGCCAGCATCCGCGGCCCAGTAGCGAGCTGCCTGCGGCCCACAAGTGGGCCGCGGCCCAGCAGTTGGGAACCGCTGTTATAGGACATTAATGTTTGCGCATGAGCAAAGACTACTATTACTCTAACGGGAACGAAATTTATAGGAGAACGTCTAGGAGCTAAACCGCACAATCCGTGAAAATGTCATAAAAATTGGTCCACTAGACTCGGAGTTTTGTCTGAGTCGTTCAATTTCAGTTTTGGCATGCGATGTATTTGTAACTCCACCAATCACCATATATTTCATAGGGGATTGTCCTGAAACACATACCCATCTACTCCTTGATATATGTAAAGCCTTTGATTCAATAGACCGCTCTCTTCTTCTCGAACGTATGCAAACATTTGGTATCAGGGGACCTAGCCTGGCCTGGTTTTCAAGTTACCTTAAGGACCGTCGACAGGTCGTTTCGGTTGGGAATTACACAGGAGAGCCTAAGAACATAGATTATGGTGTCATACAGGGAAGCACGTTAGGGCCAATTTTGTTCCTTATTTATATCAATTCTCTCTCAACTGTATCCAATTTGGGAAAACTTTTCCTATTTGCGGATGACACGGCCCTCCTTATCCGTGGCACGAACTGGCACGATCTTTTCTTGTCAGCGCAAGCTCTTTTGAATATGGTGAGCAATTGGATGGCCAAAAGCTTTCTGACCGTAAATGGGAAGAAAACCAAATACATGGTTTTTGGAAACGTAGCCTCACTTCCCCCTGATCAAGCCATAAAATTACATTTTGCATGCCCTGGTTCCATTCAATGTAGCTGTCCATACCTTGAGAGGGTTTCGTCATACAAATACTTGGGGGTAATATTGGATACTTCGCTCAGGTGGTCGAATCACGTCGAGTACC
Source organism: Adelphocoris suturalis (assembly GCA_030762985.1). Lineage (NCBI taxonomy): Eukaryota > Metazoa > Arthropoda > Insecta > Hemiptera > Miridae > Adelphocoris > Adelphocoris suturalis. The sequence continues at coordinate 11,495,590 of CM061040.1, forward strand.
TCTATGGGAGACTCAGGAAATTTATTCCAATATTAAAAAATGTTAGATCGGCAATCTCTAAGGAGCGTTTGAGGCTATTATACCTGTCACTTGTACAGTCGACCCTGCAGTATGCAATCTCAATCTGGGGTGGAGCCTGTCAAACTGTGATGATGAAGTTAAACGTATTGCACAGGCGCATACTGAAGGTTATGCATGCTAAGCCCCCAAGATTTCCATCACACGAACTAATCAATGAAGCTAAGGTCTTTACAATAACTCAGCTTTTTGTGAAAAATCTTCTTCTCCTATACCATAAAAATCCGAATGTAATATCGATTTCGAACTTCCACCAATACCCAACTAGGTTCATCACTGAACAGAGGGTCGTTAATCCCCGCCCCGCCTTAACTCTTACCACAAGAAGTCCGCACTATTTGATTTATTTATTATATAACTCCTTACCATCAGATATGAAGTTTCCGAATTCCTTTTCTCGAACATTGTATAAAAAACGAATATATACCTGGCTTATTCAGCTTGGATTTGACAATTGTTCCACTTTACTACGTAGCGCATATGTAGAGTAGCATGTCACTATTTGAAGCGATTATTATTACTTTATTTTTTTTATTTTTTTATTTCATTATAATACGAATATTGTTTTCTTTTCATCAAATTTTACATGTCTAAATATCTAACCTACTATACTTAAAACTTGTAAGAGGGTGAAACATCAGGATTTGTGTCATTTCCTAGAAGGTACTGCTCTACTCTTGTCTGGCGACACGGGCTATGCCTAATGCCAGACAATAATATTTCTGTTATATTTGTACTAATTTTGTAAATTGTTGTTTATTTATGAAATATATCACCTCTCTCTCTCTCTCTCTCTCTCTCTCTCTCTCTCTCTCTCTCTCTCTCTCTCTCTCTCTCTCTCTCTCTCTCTCTCTCTCTCTCTCTCTCTCTCTCTCTCTCTCTCTCTCTCTCTCTCTCTCTCTCTCTCTCTCTCTCTCTCTCTCTCTCTCTCTCTCTCTCTCTCTCTCTCTCTCTCTCTCTCTCTCTCTCTCTCTCTCTCTCTCTCTCTCTCTCTCTCTCTCTCTCTCTCTCTCTCTCTCTCTCTCTCTCTCTCTCTCTCTCTCTCTCTCTCTCTCTCTCTCTCTCTCTCTCTCTCTCTCTCTCTCTCTCTCTCTCTCTCTCTCTCTCTCTCTCTCTCTCTCTCTCTCTCTCTCTCTCTCTCTCTCTCTCTCTCTCTCTCTCTCTCTCTCTCTCTCTCTCTCTCTCTCTCTCTCTCTCTCTCTCTCTCTCTCTCTCTCTCTCTCTCTCTCTCTCTCTCTCTCTCTCTCTCTCTCTCTCTCTCTCTCTCTCTCTCTCTCTCTCTCTCTCTCTCTCTCTCTCTCTCTCTCTCTCTCTCTCTCTCTCTCTCTCTCTCTCTCTCTCTCTCTCTCTCTCTCTCTCTCTCTCTCTCTCTCTCTCTCTCTCTCTCTCTCTCTCTCTCTCTCTCTCTCTCTCTCTCTCTCTCTCTCTCTCTCTCTCTCTCTCTCTCTCTCTCTCTCTCTCTCTCTCTCTCTCTCTCTCTCTCTCTCTCTCTCTCTCTCTCTCTCTCTCTCTCTCTCTCTCTCTCTCTCTCTCTCTCTCTCTCTCTCTCTCTCTCTCTCTCTCTCTCTCTCTCTCTCTCTCTCTCTCTCTCTCTCTCTCTCTCTCTCTCTCTCTCTCTCTCTCTCTCTCTCTCTCTCTTCGACAGTATAATAAATTAACGTTTGCGCATGCTACTATAAGGGACTGTCTAGAAGCTATTTCTCATAATCCCTGAAAATGTCATCAAAATCGTTCCATTAAACTCGGAGTTTCGCCTGTGTCAATTGATGTTAGTTTCACGCATGCAAAATGGTTATTACTCTACCAAACGTGATATAATTCATAGGGCATTTTTCTAGAACATGTACCCAACTGCCAACCGAGTTTGAACAAAATCGGAACAGTAGTTGAGAAATCGGACCAATAGTTGATGTGAAATCGACGTTATGAGAAATTCACTTTTGCACATTCGCACGGATAGGTACTGTTGATTCATCGGCATTGAAAATTATAGCGGACCGTCTAGGACCTAACCCTCACAATACCTGCACATTTCATCGGACTCGGACTGAGACTTGGTATAGTTATGGGTGTGACAAGGATTTTCCACAGACAGACATGAAACCAAAATTGATCAGCAAGCTCTGAAACGTAAAAAGCAAGTGGAAATGTTGATTTTGGAGGACAAACATTTTTTCAATTCCTATCACGAACACAATGGTTCCCTACCTTCGGTAGTGAGAAAGCAACAGTAAATGCGTAACAAGATTGAGATCGAAATACGGGATTGAGGTAGAATTTAGAAACGTTCGTTCGTACACTGAAAATGTTGGATCAAATAAAGAAATATTACGATTCTATACAACAGAATAACGAGGTCCTTTGAGAGAAATTTTAAATTCAGGTAAAAATAAATATGAGGTGCTTAACCTGTGATTGAGTCCTTAGCGAATAAGGGGATTAGTAAAAAATCGATTTTCCATTTTTATTGTTTAGGAAAACGACATTAAATTCTGAACAGTTTGGTAAAAATAAAATTAAAATCGGATGACTGGTTGATGAGTTACGATTTAAAAAAAATCTAGAGTAGCGCTGGCTTCTAGTGGCCTCCCAGAGCGTTGGCTGGACCATCCTCCTCCTCCTCCTCCTCGAACTGATTCTCAAGCTTCCTTCTGATATTGATTATATCATTTACATGATCACTGTTGAACTCGTCGTATTCTACTATATGCCTTTGTAGTTTCTTCTCTGATGAGGAAGAATGTGATGAGGCTGACGTTGAAGACGAACCACCAGAGGTTGTGGAGATTTGGTCCTCATCAACAGAAAGTTGAGCATCATAATTAGGTGTACTCACTCGATTTGGTGGCACAGATTTCTTCTTCTTGAAAATCCGACAAGATCGCGGCATAATCAAAACAATACTAACGCTTTCAAAAGCTACTAACAATGCAAAAAGAAACAGCAGGAGCGCGAGAAAAATATCGAAAAGTTGTAAACAAAACCTGGTTGTTGATAACCTTCTTGAAGCACATGGATTCATGGATACTAAAAAGTATAGGCACTGAACATGGAACTAAAAGGAATACTGAAAGATCCACATGTGATGTGGTTTTGTCAACCAGGCACAAAACCAAGATCAGAACAAGTATATGCGGGAGCGCAACCTACGGCACCTGTTGTCAGAAAAACAGCTGTCCTGAAAAGTTACTTTTCGGCGGACATATGTTCCTTTTTCTCGGTAACTACTCGACCAATTTTATTCTAATTTTTACAAGATACTCACATGGATGTAATCTAGAGATGGTGCCAATGAAATTTCGTTTGTAACTCTCATTTCGTGGATACAGATTTTTGTGTGTCAAAAAACATGCTTAGATTGGAAGGCCACTTTTTTAGTTTCGTTTACTTGGGTTAAAAAATCAACAAACTGTTTCTACTCAAAATCCTTGGCAGTAATGTTAGTTCATATATGGAAGGGGAACGTGTGAAAATTTGGATTAGATCGGCCTAATGGTAAGTCAGAAAAAAGAACATGAAAATGACCCATTTTTGTACATTAAAAAATAATGTTTGCCTATTTTTAAGTTTTTTTCTATTCGATCGGCTTGGACAAAATTTACAGCAGACATGCTTACAGGTGTGCAGAACATTGCCTTAAAATTTCAAATAATTTAGTACGTAATTGTGGGAATTGTGAAAGTAAAACAAAAGGAAGGCGCCCGCGGGGCGCTAAAAGGGAGTGATGACTTGGTTCAAATTCCTGTCCCTTATGGCCGCCTTCGCTACGGTGGTTATGGCGTTTCCCAAGAAGATAGTGAACCACAAAGTTATTCCAGTATACAGCCTCCTCAAACGTCCAATTATTATGAGAGGATATCCTCTTCGCAGCAAGTGAGAAATGAGCCCAGGATAGTCCAGAACTCAAAACTAAACCACTACGGATATATTGCCAGTGATTTGGATGGAAAAGCAAGTGTGTCCAGACAAAGAAAATGACTGCTTTCAGATCGCTATACGAAGACTACTTCCACGCTGGTGAGTTGGTCTTCCAACCTTCCTATCGGAGAGCACAATTTCAGGTACTTCGAGCTCATGGTATTACAACTAAATAAAGGGTTAATAAAAGGGTTATTTCCGCTAGTAGTGATAGTAAAATTATCATTTGCGTACCTTTTGGAGGAATCCGTCGTCACTAGCAAGTCGAGTACCGGGGGCGAGAGCTTTCGATACAAAGACATCATCATCATGCCGTCGAAACTGTACTCACCGTACAGTACCTACTGATAAAATTAACCGAACGGTACTTACAGTACCTACTGATGAAACAAACAAAAAAGGTACCTGTGTATATGCATCTTTTTACAAATTTGAAGCTCTTTTCAAAAATGAAGCTATTGCAATGGCTCCAAAAATTTTTGAAAGAAAAATTTCGAAAGAGTTCTTCATTGATATATATTATATATATGCAATTCTTAAGCCGACCCCCAATAATTATTTTTTGTAACGTCCCAAACGAAATTAAAGATGATTTCACGTACAACCGAGTAGTTGAGTAGTTGCTATAGATTGTGTCACAATTTCAGTGTTTTTCACGTAAAACCCAGCCGTTGCTAGGGGAATGAAACTTCCGCAGTTTTCATCGCACAAAAATCGTTCTCCACTCGTTGGAAAGCGCTTGATTTATATATATATATATATATATATATAAGAATTGCATATATATATATATATATATAATATATATATACCTATATATATATATCATTCCAGACGATTGAAGAAACTCTCCTTAGGATTGAGAAAATATTCCGTTCTTGCGTTAAAAAAAGCAAGCTTTCCACATGGAAGGATTAGTTCGTTGACAAACACTTTTTGAGTACATTAAATTGGTAAAACTATCAAAAACGTGCTGATAAAAATCACTAAAAATGGCTAAAAACTGCTAAAAATCGTTATATCTATACTTTTTAGTAGAACGTTACTCAAATAAAGTTTATGACCTGTAAAATAGAACTTTAAAAAATCAATGTACAAAATTATGGTGAAAAATGTACTTAAATTTCACAAAAATTTGTTAAAAACTCGATAAAATTTGCAAAAAATGCCAAAAATCCAAAATCACTTTCTGAATAGGAAGCAGATTATTACTAAGAATACGTTTATTGCCATAAAATTAATAGTTAACAATTTCTTTTCACTCGAAAAGCTCAAATTTCAAAGCAATTCAACATTACAAAATACGGAAATTTACGAAAATTTGCTCATACGATCATGCTGCATGACTGGAACTTTTTTTCCTTTACAGACCTCTTACGCTCCCTGAGATAAACTACAACTGATGAGATAAATAGCTTACCCCTCTAAGTAATTGAGCTATACAGCTGGGCCGCTTTTAATGAAACATTAGCCAATGATCGACACGAGGCCATTCGAAATGCGGAGTACGGTCTATCTGCCGTGAATAGTAAGCCGCCGATTTAATCATAGCGTAGAGCCGGCTTACCTATTCGACTGGAGTGAAGGATTTATTTGTAGAGGAAGCTAACTTTCCTTTTTGATGGCGAGGGCCCTTTGATCAACTTCAAGCCGTTCAAACAGGAAGGCCGGCATAAAAACCCTTCTTGATGAGCGTCGAAGAAGATTATGCGAGCATGGTGAGGTCACTAACGTTCAAAGCGCAGTGATGGTTGAAACATTATTAAACTTTTAAAAGGGTTCTTGTGAATACCATGGAAACAAGACACCATTCACTACCTATTCCTTAGTTACTTCCTAATTTTACCAATCTACCTTTTATGAGATCGACATCAATCATTGTAAATAGATAGTTATAATTTATTGACAATTGCACATGTATAAAAAACAATAGAGTAAACGTCAAAACATGTTGATGTTGAATGAATGAATTAAACGCACATTTATATAGATCCGGATAAAAGCAAAAATTATTTAGTCATAAAAAAGTCACCTATCTTTTACAGTTCACGATCCAAAAGAAACCGTTTGAGACGGTTCTTGAAAATGGGAATGGGGTAATCAAAGATGCAAAACACATTTTGTTCTTGTAGAGTAAAATTATTGGCAATTTTTTTTTTTTTTTGACAAGTTTTATTATGCCGAGTAGTAACAACTTATAAGCAATATTCATGTGATAAATTATCATACATTTTCTTAAGATCTAATATACTTCACTTTAGACATATTGTTCTCATAATTAATGCACTAGTCTTGACGTTCATTTTATTTCACTTAGTTCATGCGGTTTAGTTCTTTCAAGTCTTCTAAGTAGATCTTCGGTGTCAAGGAGCTGGACGACATCCTCGTTAACATGATCTCTGAGCCTCAAAAGGTGATTGACGGCTTGTTTGCGGGTAACCTCATTGGCAGATTCAACGTTCAACTCATAGTGTAATCTGTCGTTTCTGAAGCATCTGTATGCATCAACGCAGGTAGGTTCGCAGAACATTATTCTGAAAGCACTGAATAATGTTGCGGTTACTTTGTGCAGTGCACCCCCATAGTTGAGCACCATATGTCCAGACAGGATTGAGGACTTGCTTGTACAATATGAGCTTATTGTGGATAGACAGTTTTGAGTGTCTTCCCATAAGCCAGTACATTTTCCTGAATTTGATAACTAGTTCAGAATTTTTCTTTTTACCATTTGATTTCCACCTCAGCTTGGCATCGAGTGTCATCCCAAGATATTTAGTTTCATTGGCATACGGAATCGCCTTGTTGATTGGCAATTTTGGTAGGTACATATGAAACTTGGGGCATCTTTGTAGTGTTGGAGCCGGTGAATAGGAGTCCTCATCAGTTGGTCCTCTCTGCTGGTTAAATACTTGTGGTCAAACAATGGTTTGTGCCTCTTGACATACAGCAAAACATCTGAAATGTAGAGTGAAGGCAGAGTTAGAAGATTCTCCTGAACAAAGAGGCCTCTACTCGAAGACATTGGAGACACTCCATTCATCAAACGTAGTGTGCGTTCCTGGATTTTAAATATAATAAGCTTTATAAAAAAGGCATTCTGTCCTTAATTTTTTTTTTAAAATTAAACTCCACCGTTTCTCCAATGTTTGGCCATTTTTAGTCATTTTTAGTGATTTTATGAGTTCATTTTTTTAAATTTGACCACTTTAATGTGCTCAAAAATTGTTGGCCGACGAACTCATCCTTTCGTTTGGAAAGCTTGATTTTTTGGCACAAGAACAGGATTTTTATCTCAATCCTAACGAGAGTTATCGTCTGGAATGACACACACGTACACACGCACACACACTCACACACACAGATATATATATATATATATATATATATATATATATATATATATATATATATATATATATATATGTACTAGCTGGTTCACCCATGCGTTGCACAGGTTTGTTCAGTGATGACAAAGGTTTTTTTTAAATTTTACTTACTAATTTAAAACCTATCTTACTCTTTAATTTAAAAATTTTTTACGAAAATTTGTTAAATGTACTTAAAATTCAATAAAATTTGCTAAAAAGTTGATAAAAACTGCAAAAAAGCCAAACATTTAAAACCTCTATATGCATAGGAAATTATTATTTAGAATGCGTTTTTGCCATAAAATTAATAGTTAACAATTTCCTTGCACTCAAAAAGCTCAAATTTCAAAACAAGTTAACATTATAAATACGATAATTTACAAAAATTCGCTCATACGATCGTGCTGCATGACCGGAACTTCTTTATTTGTCTCCTAATGTCCCAGCATTTGGTTCACCAAGCTGATCAGGAAGGAGGCCATCTTTTAGCGAATTTTAGAAGAAAATTAAGCTATTGCTCTCGCCTCAAAATTTGTAGAATGTGAATTTTTGAAAATCTGTTTCAGGCTATTCTGAAACATATTCTGAAGTTTATCGCATTTTTCTATACATGTATGTATGTATATATGTATGTATATATATATGTGTCATTCCAGACGATAACTGTCCGTAGAATTGTGCTAAAAACTTCAAACAAATTTTAAAATGTTAAGGACACTGAACGAAAGTTCAAGTTCGTTGGCCAGCATGATCGGATTACATCTTCGGGTTGAAATTTTCAAAAATGTAGTAAAAAATTTCAAAATAGCCTGTTTTTTTGGTTGCCCCGCCCCCCCCCCTCCCCCCTATTATATTGGAAGCCAAAAAAAGGCAAACTTTTTTCGATTCGTATTTTTAAGAGATAGAAATGAAATCCAAAAATACAAGCGACTTATTATGTTTAGTGCATCACATGAGACCGAGACGAGACCGCCGCCTGAAAAAACGAGACGAGACCGAGACCGATTTCGAGTTTCGAACAAGAGTTTCGGATCTCGAAAAAGATTCCTTCGCCATTTGCTAATTATGTATGAACATTTCCAGTAAATATTTCGATTGTTAAATGATCTTGAGGTCACATGTTTCTAAGAGTTGAGCAGATAGTGAATGACACATGTGACAGAAGAGTGGCCAAATAAAATCAGCTTGCGGTTTTTTACAGTAGTGGGGGTAAAGGAAAGTACCAGGCAACATATACATAAATAAATCAATTCCTTCAATAATTAACACAAAAAACAAACCAATTTATTCAATACTATAATAAATTAATAAATTAGTTCAATAAATTTAAAAATGCCCTGCCGGGGGCGCCCCCTCCTGCCCGGCGCCCGAAGCGGAAGCTTGGTTCGCATGCGCCTAGGACCGGCTCTGGGTATATTCGGAATCAGCGTAAAATTTCCTATAAGAATATGTATCAAGTTTTCAAAAATTTCAAAGTTGAAAAATCAGTCAAAAATCGAAATAATGCCGTTCGCTAGTTGTAAAAATCGGTAATATTTGCATGAAACATTGTCCAAATTCAGATTGAACTACTCTTATGGAAGTATCCCTGTATAAAAAAAAAAAAAAAAAAAAAAAAAAAAAAAAAAAAAAAAAAAAAAAAAAAGTAATCACAACTGATGAGTTTACTCTGTGAAATATTTTTAATAATTTGATTCCATGTTTGTCTATCAAAATCATAAACTAAAATTTCTCTACACGATCAATAGCGACTGAAATGTCGAAGATTTCTTCAAAAATTCGCTCATGGGGTCATGCTGCATGACTGGACTTTTTATTCGTCCCCTGTGGTCGCAGGAAGGCACCCTATCCCATCTCAACGTCGCACTGTAGTCCAGTCGCGTCAAAAAAAAACCCCCAAATCCAAGGTGAGGGTTAAATCAATTTGATATTCTAGTTTAGAAAAAGAATGTAGAATTCAGTAATCGGAGAAAAATAATCGTGATGTCCATCAACATAGGTGCAAAACTCGAAAAGAGTGCGCTCTATGTACGAAATCCATATTTCCTGATACAGTAATCTTGGCTGCTATATCTTCCATCTCAAGTCTAATGCTGCCACCAAGGTAGGTCTGTCAGCATATGCAGCCAACCATATCAATGTGGCAACAGTTTCAATTATTTTCCATGGTTCCTTTACACAGTAGATAGATGTTGGTAAGGAGCAGTAAGTGTCGGTTATATTTGTTTGCTTGAACATACTCTAACCTGAAAGTGTCTATTAAACAACCCTCACTTATTTAACAACCCCCTATTTTTCACACTTCCGAGGAAGATGATAGCTTATACTTCCAAGCAACATCATCAACTAAGATAACTTTCCTAACTTTACGGAAGGGAACCTAACCTTACCAAAACAAGGAAGGAAATGAGAGCATGCAAAGAAGAACAGCTTTCTGGAGGTCTGAGTGCAGGAATCGAAGGTGCAGTTCATGACATGAATACCCTGTTTGAGGCAAATGCTACTACTAATTTTAAATGGGGACTTATCTTTGTGGACGCAAGGGATGCGTTCAATTCAGTCAATCGAGTGATGGCCCTGTGGCATGCCCCACTTTATTGGCCAAGCTGTGCTCGCTTCCTGTATAACACCTATAAGGGACATGATCAGTTAGTAATGGAGGGTGGAGGAGACGGGCTGTTTAGCAAAGAAGGTGTCACACAAGGTGATCCTCTTTTAATGCTACTATATGACTTACTGACTGCAATGCTACTATGTGACTTACTGACTCAGGATTTTTTTTTTTTTTTTTTTTGCCCTCATCTTTTGATTCAAATACATTAAATTTTTTTTAAATTAACATTTTTCAACCTGTATATTAATGAATTAAATACAATTACAATTTTACTGTATGCTACTTAAGCTCGAAGCTTGTCTGCAGTGCACAAACACAATATACAATTTTCTGAATGTCTCATCAACTGAGATGGGACCACATGATGTTCATTTATTGATACTTGCAACATAAACTTGGGAAAACCCCGAAAAAACAACATTTAGTTCGCTTTGTGCTGTGTGGAAATCAGTGAAGAAAAGTGCGATTTGGATCGATTTGTCGGTGTTTTTACAAGTTGTTGTTACAAATATCAATAAATGAACATCATTACGTGGTTCAGCATGAAAAAATACCCCAAAATCATGTATTACACGTGACAATTGAATATCTTCAAAAACTCAGTGTTTCACAATTATTTTTGCACTTTTAGAGCGGAATCGAGACCGTTTGAGCTAACTAAAAAAATCAAACGATAGGTAATTTATTCATAAAATTCCACGTATAATCTGTATCTGCAATAAATAAAAAAAGGAGGGGGGGGGGGAGTTCCAATTCAAAAAACGAAGTTCATCTCAATTGCGCATAGTTGCGCAAATGCACATTGCGCAATTTTGTTGTTATTGAAATCTACGATAACTGTGGTGAAGAATAGAGTTTTTCCGCATTTTTGACTCCGACAATTGGAGAAAATAAAGGGAGGGAGCCTATCTCGTGAACCAGCTTGTCTTTATATATACTTCCGAACGGTCTTTGAAATTGTGAAGAACTTCGCGGTCCGATTTTAGTGTTAGACTGCTCATTCGATTCAGCAAGGCCCCAAGTTTGTTGCAAAAGTGTCGCCGTTCGTCTCTATACCCGCCTTGATCGTGTTCTAGGCGGTCCTTATCAACGATAGTTGTTTATTAGGCTGTGGCGGTAACAACATTTGCCATCAATTCACGGTAATTAAGAAACGTAGTGTAGTTACTAACATCTAGGAGAGTTATTTTTGAACGAAGAAATTGAAACTGAAGAACTTAGCGGACTTTATACATAATTCCGAATCGCCTTTGCTTTGCACCAGGTCACATAACGCCGCAAATAAGTAGGACTTAAGCTTAGTACGCACTGGGATTCATTGTTCGGACTCTTTGTTGCAGACGCTCGGAATCATGTTTGAGATTCTTTGCCCCGCGACATTGTCGCTCTGCAAATCGTGTACGCATCTATGTAGTTTGAACCTGAGCCATGTCGAACGAGGTCGCGCTTTCGGGGATTGCAGTAGCACTTTACATAGCTCTACGGAGTAAAAAAAAATGCTACATGATGTTTTATTATATCTGCATTAGATAGCCCATCTGCGCCAACCACTAAGAAGGGTGTAATGATGCTTCATAGGTAAATTCTAGAGCTCATTTCTGATCGAAAGTACTTGTTAGAGATTTATTTTAATGCTTTGTTTTCTGAGTAATTTCATTTTTAAGATATGTTTTCCACCTTCAAACGACCATAACTCCACTTGAGATCACTGCAAAATCAAAAATATGACCACCGTTGGAAACAGCGTCAATTGGATAATCCAGCTATTTGATGTCAAATCGATTTTATAAGACGACTTGTTCAAGTCAAGACGAAAAGTTCCAGTCATGCAGCATAATCGTATGAGCGGATTTTCGTAAATTATCTTAGTATATAGGTATTGTTAAATTGTTTTGAAAATTTAGGATTTTAACTAGGAAGAAATGTTCGCTGCTTTTTTTTTTTAAAGCCGTTTTTATCCATTTTTGACAAATGTTGATGAAATTTAAGTTTCTACTTTTCTCAGCACCAATTTCTTGTTTTTCTAGTTTATTGGTACCTAATAAAGTTCTTTTGACCAAAATTCAACTAAAAAAAATTAACAATTTTTACCCGTTTTTAGCTACAAGCATAACAACGATAACTACAAAGCGATAACAACAAAGACACACCGGTGAGAGGCCCACTTTGTTCGATATTCACGTACGCACTGACTCAATGTTGCGCGACATTGTTCAAAGAATCCCATTCCGTATGGGACTCAAAAAATACTAAAACGCAACACACGAGATGCAAGACTCAATGTCGCTGAGCGTCCCGGATGCAAGAAAATGAGTCCGAGACGCAGCTCCGCGAAGAGTCCGAACAAAGAATCCCAGTGCGTACTAGGACTTAGATCGTTACTATGATGTGCTACTGTTATACGGACTAGATTAGGGCTTTCCAAGCCCTAACAGGCCTCTAGTATACATATAAAATTATATACAAGAAACAGTGCAAGCTTAAGGAATCGTTTCAAAATGCCTAAAAACGGATTTAAATGAAGAAAATTTTTCAACAATTTTGAGTTTAAAATTTTCTGAGCCATTGCATTAATAGCTAATAGCTTCATTTTATACGAAAATTTGCTATAACAAGTTTTTCAAGCCAAAATCGAATTTCGGCTCACAGTGCGTCGATCTGGTTTGTCGAACTACCGATTCAAAATCGCTTATAAGGTCGTGAACTCCTCCTCCACTGGGACTTTTTAATGACAAAGTCCTCGCGGGCTTAAGAGGGTAAACATGGTTGAGCGATGGTCGAATGTGTACCGAGCGTCATAGGCCCACAGCCGGCCTTTCAATGCGCTTCCTAAGTGCCGTTCGCGCTTTCAGGCTCAAGTCCGGTTATTCACTCCCGCTCACACGGCTCACCACACAATTCCATTCAGTGAAACCGCTTTCGACTCGGGGGTTTGCGATCGTCGGGGATCTAGCCGCCCATCGCCTGCTTTCCATTCGCATCCCCATTCGGGCTATTACTGGCTTCCTGCCAAATATCGAATTAATACACCACAGGCGTCGTCTATTGGTTTTCCGGGGTATCAGTGTCAATTTATTGTTGACCGAGGAGCCCAATTAACGTAAGCCAAAATCTGCCTACCTTTACAATGAAGAGGCAATGGTAGATAACTACGGAAAAACGCTGCAAATTATTACACAAGGGATTATTATTTTGCTTCCGAGACTGCAAGGCAGCGGAAGCTTTGTTTTCACTTTCGAAATGAAAAAAAAGTTTTTGCTCCAAAATCAAAATTTCCACTCGTATTTTGCGTTTCAGAGCCTCCTGAACAAATTTGGTTCCGTGTGTCTGTCTGTCTGTCCGTCCACATTTCCTTGTAACAGCCATAACTTCCACAATTTTGATCCGATTTTAACCAAATTTCAGGGATTGTGAGGGTTAAGCTCTAGATGGTCCCCTATCAACTTCATCATGATCGAATCAACGGTAGCTTCTGCGCAGGCGCTAACGTGAATTCCTCGTGAAGGTCATAACTTGGTCAATGTTGAACGGATTTCGATCAGATTTTCAGGGATGATGTGGTTATGTGGTAAGCCGTAATTTCCACAATTTTGATGCGATTTTCTTCAAATTTTTAGGGATCGTGCGGGTATAGCTCTACATGGTCCCCTTATTTCCCACCTTATTAATTCCCTGATGCCAGAACCGGTCGTTTCTAGTTTTCTGGAATTTAATGGTGACGTACTGTGAAGGTCACGAGGAAGCTCATGTGCCATTTTCTCGGCAGTGTATTTGTATTGGATTGTCTGTCTGCGCAGAAGGCCTATCTATAATTATTAAAGGTATTACACATTAAAGACCAGAATATACGAGAAATGCGAGTTCATGTCAACCAATACTCAGTTTGGCTTTCAGAACGATATTTAAACATGTGAGGCCCTCTTTCCTCTAAATGTCTTGACACAAAGGTGTGGGGACATGAAAGTAGACATTTATGCTTACTTCATTGATTACCATAAAGCATTTGATAGTATTCGGCACAGTAAGTTGATTGAGATTTTAAGGGCTACTGATTTATTTATTTACGGCCACAGCCAATTACAAAAAGTTCAATAATTTATTACATAATAGAGAGTAAGTTATTTGAAATATAACAAAACCTAAGATTACGAGATTGAGAAACATATTTATGGAACTTGATAAAAAGCCACAGTTCCTTTGAGCCTGACGGCTAAAATTAAAAAACATGAATATGCTTTAGCCATACACGACTCACTCCTCGTCGATTCTCTGAACCCGACCCCCCATCGGCCTCTGAACTCTGTTTATCATTCTGCCATCAATCCTAAAACATGGAATCATGTTTTAGCTCCTCGCTCTCACTTTATTATAGAAATGATCACGACCATTGAGCTCTTGTGAGATGATGATCTCCTAATAGAAACTCGCGAGTGAACATTCACTTTATTATAGAAATGATCACGACGATTGAGCTCTTGTGAGATGATGATCTCCTAATAGAAACTCGCGAGTAAACATTCACGTTATTATAGAAAGAGGCTAAAGAGGCTACATACGAAATTACAGCTTCCTATAGTGTAAAGTATAGAAATTACCTATTAAAATAATTTAACCACCGCTTCACAAATCTAACCGTTCTCGCAATATTCGGATCACCTGCTATGAATCACATAATCGAAACACCAGCTCAATGAAATCATCAGAAGTTAACAAGCGGTTGCAATCATGTTCACAATATCAATAATTGAGAATGATCACCTGTGTGTAAACAATTATTCATATAACCATGCTCATAACTCAGCTTGTTGGCCACGCACTTCGCAGTAGTTAATATAGTATGGTTGGATAAATCGAGAGCTTTCGAACGAATGGTCAACGAATTTTGTGGGATGAAAAACGACGAAGTATCATATCCCTAGCAACGACTCGGTTGTAAGCGGAAATCATCACAATTATTGGCGCTACTTTCGTTGCACTCTCGTGGGACATTTCTCGGTAGTTAGGTCACGGCTAAAGCATATTCATGCTAATAGTTTAGATACAATATTATAAATATCAGACTGGGAATATATTTATCATTGAATTACAGAGTGTAAATTTTTTGGTGGCAGAGGAATTTAAGTTTAGCGCAAAAAGGATGATAAAAGAGATTTTGAAGAAGTCAGGGAAAAAGAAGGTTATCAACTATGAAATAGAACATTAAACATTTATGCAAAAAATTGAGCTGAAAAATGTACTTGAATTTCATTAATATTTCCTACAAATATCGATAATAACTGCCAAAAATGCTATAAATCCAAATCTCTTTTTTCAATTACACAATAGTATTTAGAACAAGTTTTTTTTCTCCATAAAGTAGGTAGTTTCTTTACACTTTAAGCAATTTTTTACACTCGAATTGCTCAAATTTCAAAACAATAGAACATAATTATAATCCGATAATTTACGAAAATTCGCCCATAAGAGCATGCTTCATGACGAACTTTCGGATTCTACTCAACTTCAAATGTAAGCTAACAAAATTATTTGAATGGGGGAGGGGGTTAATAAAATTGTTTGGTGGATCATAAAAGTTTGTTAATGACAATAAAGACCCGATAAACTTCATTGTTGGAGAGGGCGAGCTGTGTGAAACTTCTTAGCATGGATTGTATTTTCATTCAGAAATATAAAATTAATGCGTGAGTAACTCTCATGAGGAACAAGAAACTCGAAGAAACTTTCCCACAATAAAGCGTGGTTTTCATTCAGAAAAAACTATATTAAACTAAACCGAAAACGTTCGATAGTTACAACAATGACAGGAGAAAAAAATCATTGGCATCTCCCTCCCTGAGTCGAACGTTCCAAAGGAATTCGTGGTTTGAAAGGAGAGGAAAATAAAAAAGCCCGCATCGCCGTCAATGGAATTCCCTCCCTATTTTTTGCCTTCCAGTATTATTACATCGGGGAACGGCGACCTGAATACTAATGTATTTTCGAGAAATGTGATCCATTTTTACAGTAACGCATGAAACAACACGTTCCGAAGAAAGGAAATAATTAGCATGGATATTTTTTAATGAAGCATACATGATGGATGTTATGCTAGAATGAATATATTGAATCGTTTAATTGATGTCGAATCTCGTGGTTGCGGTTTTGTTTCCCTTTTAGCAAAAATACTCGAAATGTTCAACAAACGAAGCGTGCGGACGAGCAACGCTGTAAGTCACATTTTTTCGAATCGCGTTGTTTCGTGGATTTATCTTCTTAGTCCAGAAGCCAAAGCCAAAAATAGGTAGAAATTTGAGAAGGTGTGAGATTAGATTTTGAAAATTGAGAAGAGTGAGAAAATCTTTGCCTGCCACCTCAAAATTGGTGAAATACTGATAAAGATGGCTTCATTTCCCCATTTCAAAGTTTTTCTATAATAATTCCTAAATCGTACATCCTACAGAAATTTTTATACGTAGCAAAGTTGTACAGCATTAAAACGATTCCTTTCCCCATTGACTTACAGCCGAACTTATGAATTTCATGTCATTTTATACTTCAAGTTCGCAAAAACGGCCTTTTGCTTTGTACTTTGATGGGAAACGGTCTGAACAAAAACTTGCTCGATACAAACTTAGGAGAGTATGTAACCCTGAATCGAATGAGGTCTAGCAGACCTGAATCAGACCAATATTGAGGTCGCCAGGGGTTTTTGAAGGGCAAAGGTCTAGACGTATTTAAGAGATGACACTAGGATTCGCCTCATAATATCTCAATACAAAATGAAGAAAACGCTGCAAATTATTAAATCAGATAGCCAACTATAGTAACCAGCATGCTCTGGGGCTTTCGCCAGTCTCTTTTCTAGTATCCACCTCTGTTCTTCCTCTCACTCCTCCCCCGCTCACCCCCTCACCTGCCACCGTGAACCCCCTGCCAAGCGTGCCAGGCGTGCGCGCATGCGTAATTCTAACACTCAAAGCCTCGAAAAAGACACTTTTTCGCCCGTTTTTGGCCCATACCATCTCTGCGAGTAAAGCGATTGGGATGGTTAAACGTTAGGACCAACCAGACCCTAGGATTCTATGTGCGAAAGAACGGGTTTTTTAAGTCCATTCTTAGGCTTTTTATGGCCCGAAGATGGCCATTTTTAAAATGTGACATGCAGCGTTTTTCGTCAGCATGGTAACGTAGAGTAACGTATACCGTATAAACGGAAATTGGTTGCGAAATTGCGTTACCCGTGATCATATAGAGAAATGGTTCTTAACCTATGGTCCGTGGACTACCAGTGGTCCGCAAGGCATTGAGAAGAGCTCCGCGAGACTGCATGCATTACAGGGACGTTCCTAAGATAAATGGATTGTTTATACTTTTGGTGAGAGTTAAAATAAGAGGAAACACAAAAAAATATCGTAACTTCTCGCAATTACCCTTCCCTCATCAGCCCCCTCCATCTACGGAAAATTTCCATAATAAAACTTTCGGCATGAAATTTGAAACTTCTGATAATAATGTACCTTTTGAAACGACTGAATTCATAGTTGGGAAAAGAAAAAATATATCACGAAAATCAGGCGATTTACTTAAAACATAATGAATTATTACTATTAACCCTTCCATTCTCCCCCTTCCATAATGAAATTTGAAACTCCTAACATATGATCCAAAACTAGACCCTTACTCAAAGTTGACAAAAAAAAAAAAAAAAATCGGACTGAAATTGTTAAAACAACATGATTAATCATTATTACTCCCTCCATTTACCCTCTCCATTTACCCCCTCCCATGATTTAATTTGAAACCTTGACATACCTCCTAAAACTATATCAAATTAGTAATGGAACAAAATGAGAATCACAAAGATCGGTCGAGATTTGTAGATACCGCAGTGCTTGAAAGAATCGGTAATTATCCTCTCCACCGCTCATCTCGACAGTGAATACGAAATTCCCAAGGTTTCTAGCACAACTAGACTAAAATTGTGATCTATCAAAGAAATAATTTCAACTCTTAACGACTTGCTTCAATTCGGTGGAGATAACCCCTAAAACTCCTCTCCACATATAGCAGTGATATGTATATCAAAAGCTTCGTCCATATCCTCTCCATTAACCACCCCTTCGTTGAAAAGCCGAAGCAGGCGATTGAGTTCATCAATTATCGAAATGTCGGTCTCATCCTTTCGCTTCGGAAAAGTCGCTGCTTATTTAGTGTATAAAGAAACGCTTGCATACGAGTCTGCAACACATTGGGACATTTTATTTCTTTAGTTGCAGACTCGTATACAAGCTCTAAGAGCAACTCAGCTGATCCGGACTCTGGGCATTGTCAAGTAAATGTCCTAAAGAGGCTACAAAACGTCCTACGAAATTACAGCTTTCTAGAGTGTAAAGCATAGAAATTAGCTTTAAGAGCCACTCATCTGATCCGGACCCTGGGCATGGTCAAGTAAATGTCCTAAAGAGGCTACATACGAAATTACAGCTTCCTATAGTGTAAAGTATAGAAATTACCTATTAAAATGATTTAACCACCGCTTCACAAATCAAACCGTTTTCGCAATATTCGGATCACCTGCTATGAATCACATAATCGAAACACTAGCTCAATGAAATCATCAGAAATTAACAAGCGGTTGCAATCATGTTCACAATATCAATTATTGAAAATGATCACCTGTGTGTAAACAATTATTCATATAACCATGCTCATAACTCAGCTTGTTGGCCACGCACTTCGCAGTAGTTAACATAGTATGGTTGGATAAATCGAGAGCTTTCGAACGAATGGTCAACGAATTTTGTGGGATGAAAAACGACGAAGTACCATTCCCCTAGCAACGACTCGGTTGTAAGCGGAAATCATCAAAATATTTGGTAACAAATTTGGTAACGGTTTTCGAGTTATGTGCCAGAGCAAAGACATAAAATGTCAAAAATCGGTTGAGAATTGTGGCCTGGGCAGCGTCGACTAAATTGGTCACACTCATATCCACACACACAGACATACACCTTCGGTTTTTTCACGGATTCGGTTTTAGAATGGTCTGAAAAGGATTTGTATGTGGTTGTTTTTTTCCTCATGCTTTGCTTGTCCCCCCCTGGATCAATTCCGATAGGCGCCCCTCTTGTTGGCGATGCCTAGCCTATAAGACATAACTTCAGAGGGTCGTCCTAAACGTCTAATTGTACCCACTTATTCGTGACCTGTTTTTTGACAGCTGTTGTATTATACAATAGATAAAGAAAACATTACTAAATATTTGGAATCGTTGACTAACGTCTACCCGAAAAATAGTAAGTAATTTATTCAGTACCGAAGAGATCTCAGTACCTATTTGATGATTCAATAACAACTGAGTTTCAAAACGACAGGCACTGTAAGGATAACGTCACTGTTTTAAAAACTGGAGAGTAGTAGAGCAAAAGTGCTTCGTAGTAACAGAAAGAGACCCCAAACTTTGAGATATTGCGCTGAAACTTTTCACTCTGTTCCCTACTTCCAATGTATGCTCGGAACGATTTTCATCTGTTCTTGCCAACAGAGCTGGTAAGCCTACGAATGGCAGTCGTAACAAGGGTTACTACCACATCGATATAAAGTAATCAAAAACATGCAAGCGTTACCACCACATTTAGAAGTTTTTGACTAAAATTGTAAACACACATTAAAACCTCCACCACAACATCAACTAACTACAACATCAATAATTACATTTAAACAGAATCAAGTGGTACGCAAAAACTTTTGGTCCTTATGGTCCGCTAATTCGAAAATGTTAAGAACCCCTGATATAGAGGACCCCGAAAGCTAATTTCTTTCCTAATCAACACGATGTGTTAAAATTTGAAATGAAGCACCAGTTAGGCATTTAGAATACAATTACATAAGTGTGGGAGCCCTAAGCAGCTTGTAAATTCCAATTTCTTAGGATTATTATCCTAGGAAGTTGAAATTTGATAAAGAAACTCTCCGAGACATTGAAAGACGATTGAAATGATGGGTAACCAATCAGCTGAGTGAGCTAAATTCTTCCATGTTCGCTGCACGAAGTCGAAATTTGATGGAGACCCTCTCTGGGACTCCATGAAACGAATGGAATGACGGGCTTTTTCCTGACCAGTTGGTAGTTTTGCAACATATTGAGGAATCTATGTTTTTCCATGAAGTCTAGTTAAACGGTTTCGAATTTTGTAATTTGTATTATTAGTATACTAGAGGCCTGTTAGGGCTTGGAAATCTGTCGGCCTAATGTAGTACCTCACAGGAACTCAGCACATTATAGTAACGATATAAGTCCTACCTATTTGCGGCGTTATGTGACCTGGTGCAAAGCTAAGGCGATGTTATTAAATGATTAAAAAGAGGACATACCCATCAAAATGTAAGCAATGTAATAAAATAAATATCACCAGTTGAGGTGGTCCTCGCCACTATGAGACTAAACAAAAAGTTGAATCGTGGAATATACCTATATAAAGTCCGCTATGATCTTCAGTTTCAATTTCTTCGTTCAGAAATAACTCTCCTAGATGTTAGTAACTACACTACGTTTCTTACTTACCGTGAATTGATGGCAACTGTTGTTACCGCCACAGCCTGATAAACAACTCTCGTTGATAAGGACCGCCTAGAACACGATCAAGGCGGGTATAGAGACGAACGGCGACACTTCTGCAACAAACTTGGGGCCGTGCTGATTCGAATGAGCAGTCTAACACTAAAATCGGACCGCGAAGTACTTCACAATTTCAAAGACCGTTCGGAATTATATATAAAGATTCCTGCTTTGAAAACTTGTATTCCCTTCAATTATATTGTCAACTAAGGGGTGAACAGTATTCTCATCCCAACTTTATTTTACTACATTCGTGCAATGTGAATGTAGTGAGACGCCCACCGGAGTAATGGGGTCTGAGGCATTGGTAATTCATGAGCCGTGGACGAGAGTTGGACGTGCCTCATCAAGCACCCAATAATACCTACCTGCATCCAGAACCGCTATCAGGTAGTAATGTACCCAGCTACTGTGAGTTCTAGGAAACTCATCAAATGGAAGCTCATAGAAAAATCATGAATCGAGTTTTTGATCAGTTTCCCTCCCGGGCTGGAAAGTCTTCAAAACTCCATGCACGAGAAACTCATCAAAAAATTGCGTCAAATAAATTTATTTGCTTAAAATAAGTTTAGTCAGAATTTATTATGTCCAGCACCATCGGGATACACATTGAACACTGGCTTGAGGACACTCTTCTAATGTAAGAGCAGTCGGGACACTCATCGAAATGTGATTGATGGGAAACTCGTCATCTTTGTGTCAACCCTGAAAATAATGAAAACCAGGCCAAATGCCTTTACCTTCTATAGATCAGACGTAATATACATACCTTCTTCGCGATGGCGTATCTAGGGGGTCAACTACTCACTACTTAGCTTCTCTGATGACACAAAAACACTGTTCTAATTACATGTTCATAGTTATTAAACGTGTTCATTATTACATGATTAAGTTGTACGCAGTTATTACCTTCCATCAGTGTATATTGGAACGTCTGACTCTCGCTACTATGTGAAAGATGAGTAATATTGATGGTAACACCTAGTCACACACATAACATCATACATAATATGTAGGTAAGTTATAGGAAATTGAATATTGATTTAGGTATTCTTTGTATATTATACACGTTGCCTCACACAATACACCCACAATTATCGTACAGATTTAAGAATCAGTAAATTCCTACTCATCCGTATACGGCTATACGATCGGATTTGGGTGTGGTTTTCACAGTAGGTGCAACATACGATCAACCCAATGACTGGAGTGCAAGACGATGAGTTAGGAGATTTTTTTCAGTATGCCTTGAACATTTCAATTTTTTCCAACGTGAACGTGAGTAAGAATATCTTGAGATTATCATTTATTGTTTGCTGTTCTTTATTTCAATCTGGTTTGGAAGAAATTGAAAATTTGTGCGAGAGAGCTTTACTGCATTTCTTATAGGAAGGTTGGCGATTTAGGACCCAATAGTTTGGATAATTTTTGGACATGTGAATACCTACTAGCGCAGGCACCAACCTGTACGATACAGACAGTATATGCCCTTTAAAGGAATGGTTCAATTACTTTCCTTTCGATAGCTTTCACCTCAACAGTTTTCCATTAGGAAAACAGGAAACTTTAATGGCAAATTTCGCGGGGTGAAATAATGCTGTCTAAAACGCGCAGAAATTCTTGCGTGTAGTAATTGTGTGACAGTTCAAGATGCACTGCCTTGACTCCAAGACCAACGCTGGTTGCGAAATGAAAATACTTCACTGGATGGATCGTACTGAGTGCTCAAGATTTTCATTGAACGATCTGTGGTTGAGAGAGTAAGCTGCTTAACGCAACCTACGCAGCGTCTGCTGAGTTGGGTGTGACACATAGCTTCCTCGTATCCGAAACAAGAATAAATCGCACCCGTCCTAGAATAAGGGTACAACTCAAAAATCGCGATTTTTGAGTTAGTTGTGGTTCTGAGAAGTAGAAACGGTCTAGTTTGTCTGTAGAAGGTGGAGATATGTGTAGGGCACTCTAATTCCGCTAGAGAGTGCGTGTGTCTTTCTTCTATGGAGGGAGTAACCAATTCACGTCCTAGGAAGAAAGACACAACTCAGTTGAGTTCACACAGTCTGTGTCTCGTTTTGAGTTCATTCCTTTTTGTGTGGACAATTTTAACTTGTGTCTTTTCTGAACATTTTGAATCCTGACTGGTGAGATTTCAGTGTTTGAGTTGGAACAACTCAACAATTCTTAAAAAATCAACAAAACCGTTCCCCCCACTGGCAAAAAAACTATTTATTCACCATGGGGCGTTAGAGTAATAATGTAGGAAACAAGTTTCGCAAAGATAAATTATGTTCATCGTGTTCCAAAGAACGGGTAGCCAATGGTGTGGAAGGAAAACTTTGAATGCGATTTGCCGAAAATGACAATTTTTGAGTTGTACCCTTATGCTGGGATGGGTGCGAAATATAGATTACTGAAATATTCCAAGTAATCAAAACTCCATAGCGGGTTTGAATACGGTGTGGGATAATAGTAAATTAATGTTGGTCGTAAAATTCGAAAATCGGTATATTACGTACTCATGTACGTAAGGTTGCGCATGAGTGAAAGCTAGGTAGCAGCCGAGAAGGATGAAGTTCATTGAGAGCTATTCTCACCTATATCTCTATAAAAATGGAAGGAAACCTTGTAAGGGAAATGAATAATAAATTCCAGAGTCCCACTTTATCTACTCTGATTTTATTGTTTAGAAAAAACATGAATATTGAGATTGGAGTACCTACAGTATGTAGTGGCATAGCTATTCCACAGATTAACCTAGCCCCTCTTATCTGTGAACAATTGTGAGTTCACTATATTTCGAAAATTCAATAGTTTTGACATTGCTCCTAATTTGAGCCAAATTGGGGTAATTATCAAAAAGTCCAGTCATGCAGCATGACCCCATGAGCGAATTTTTGAAGAAAATTACTGCGTGCTAGTACGTACATAAATAGAACTTCTTCATAATTTCATGGCTGATATTTTCTAAGCCACAGTCAGTATTAAAGCTACATCAAGTCCTAAAACAGTTGAAAACATTAAAGAGAGCGACCGAGAGAATCGGAGGACGGAATATTTCACAGAGTAAACTCATCAGTTTTTTTTTTTTTTTTTTTTTTTTTTTTTAAACAAGCACCTACTACCTACGTTTTAAACAGCATGGTTCTAGGATTGGTTATACAGGTATACTTCCATAAGAGTAGTTCAATCTGAATTTGGACAATGTTTCATGCAAATATTACCGATTTTTACAACTAGCGAACGGCATTATTTCGATTTTTGACTGATTTTTCAACTTTGAAATTTTTGAAAACTTGATACATATTCTTATAGGAAATTTTACGCTGATTCCGAATATACCACATGTTAGTATGCTGAAAAAATTATTTCGCACAACAAATCGCAAAAAACAGGCCATTTTGAAATTTTTGACTACGTTTTTGAAAATTTCAACCCGAAGATGTAATCCGATCATGCTGGCCAACGAACTTGAACTTTCGTTTTGTGTCCTTAACATTTTAAAATTTGTTTGAAGTCTCTAGCACAATTCTACGGACAGTTATCGTCTGGAATGACACATACATACATACATATATACATACATACATACATACATAAAAAAATGCGTTAAACTTCAGAATATGATTCAGAATAGCCTGAAACGGATTTCTGCATAAAATTTTTTCAAAAACTCACATTCTACAAATTTTGAGGCGAGAGCAATAGCATCATTTTCTTCGAAAATTCGCTAAAACTCGTGTTTCCTAGCTTAATGACATAAAAGTGCAGGGGGTAAGTTGTTTGAAAACGCTGTTGATTCAAGGTTACTGCGTACGACCGCTATTATCTCCTCTTTTATGAGCACGAGGGGTTGTGGTGGTGGCTTTATCTCTCCTGTCCCGAGTTCAGTCGAAAAAAAAAAAAAAAAAAAAAAAAAACTCGCCAGTTTGATTGAGCGATAAATCTCTGATGTCGAAATGTCAATCGTTTGTACGTGTTCATAAGCGATGGAAGGTTAATTGCATGTAGAAGTACAACAAATAAAACTGTTTTTTTTTTTTTTAATTGAAAATTTAAATCCGCATTTAAAAACGCTGGGAATAAGGTCGAACATAAACTGCCACTCGCCGCACGAAACAGTTGACAACTGCCACCCCTATCTAACTGCCCCCTACTGCCACCTTTACCTAAACTTTACCAACTTTAGTTAAAGACGATTAGAATAAATTTTTACTTAGTTGAATTGGAAAGTTACATTATGTAAGTTATTGGCAAAAAACTTGCATTTCGGGGGGATAAGATGCTCGCGTATACTTCAACCTTCACAACGATTGAGGTGTCAAAAACAAAAATATTGGGGTGGGAAAAGCAAAACTCAATTTAAAATGAGAGTAAAAAGACCCGTATGGATTTGTTGTCTTTAGAGCTTCAAGCGTTTAAGAAGTCCATACGTCGATGGGAAAAATGCTGTATCAGACTCGTAATTTTGGTGTAAATTATATGCACTCTTCGTAGCCTTATATTGTCGGGGGGTAGTCTTCGGGGAAATCCGAAAGAGGAGTATGAAGCCATTTCCTCACATCAATGTTCTCGTATTTATAAGAAGTGACAAGTCCCAGATTCTGAATTTTGTGGTATCTAGTATTCATGTTTGCTTAGGTGGCAGTTGACAAACGATCGCTATATCGGTCTACGAGAATCTAGGATGGGACTTGTCGCACTCAGATGCAAAGATGAAAGTGAAAGTTGTTGACCGAGTTGAGGTTGATTGTCGGCGTCGGTCGCCCGGAAATATAGCTTTTCCAAATTAAAATAAACATTTTCCAAATAGCTGAAACATTTTCCAAATTGAATGAAACATTTTCCAAATAAATTGAAACATTTTCCAAATTGAATGAAACATTTTCCAAATAGATTGAAACATTTTTCAAATGAAAATATAGATTTTCCAAATAGATCCAAATTTCAACGGTGGCGTCCATGGATCGAGTTAATAGATCCACTGCGAAAGGGAGGTGGCACCCCTTAGCCATGCAAGGCAAGCACCTTTGGGAGGAGACCCTACAAAAAATCACTGGTCCTCCAGGTTGGGGGTTAAGCGTGGGTCCGGTAACCCAACCCTGTAAAACGCTGCAAATTATTACACAAAGGTTTATTATTTATGTATTAGACAGCTCTTCTACGAAGATCTCTGGTCCAAAATTATTAAACACCACTTATAGTATATTTAGTATCGGAACTCGGTGCTTCAGACCTCACAAATGGGTTCAATCCATTACAGCAACGGAATCTCATAATTTTACGCTTTTTAAAATAGTTGATAAACATAACAATTTATTACCAAGTCATCTTTCCAACACATAAAAGTGTTACCTATACTGTTTAATTGGTCAAATTTCAAAAAATGTGCTGACAAAATCACTGAAAATGGCTAAGAATCGTTAAATTGATATTTTTTAGCATAAGATTAATCAAATGAAGTTTGTCAACTATGAAATAGAACATTCAACAATTTATGTACGAAATTATGCTAAAAACTTGAACTTCATTAAATTTTGTTTTAAAAAATCTATAAAATTGCAAAAAATAGCCTAAAATCCAAAATATTTTTTTGAATAGAAGAGTATCATTTAGAATACTTTTTTCTCCATAAAATTATAGCTTAACATTTTCTTTTCACTCATAAAGCTCCAATTTATATACAACCTGAAATATACAAAAAAAAAATACACTTTTTCACCTATTTTTGGCTCATAGCACCCATGGGTGTGGAGCGATCGAGCTGGCGAGAAGTTAGGACCAACTAGACCCCAAGTGGAGTCTATGTGCGAAAGAACAGATTTTTTAAGTCAATTCTAAGGCCTTTTATGGCCCGGACGGCGGACGGCGGACGGACATTTCAAATTTGGATTCTACACACCTTGAAACGTAAAGTGACAAAGTTTGAGGGGGGGTTATAAAATTTTTTTGCTATACGATCACATAGGTTTATTATTGGAAATAATAAACCAAAAAGCACCACTTTCTACGAAACCCAAAAATAAAAAAGCCAGACTGATCTCACACATAAGACACAACGCCCGCCTAATAGACTCTCGTCTTCGTCTTCGCAGTGGATCTACTAACTCGATCCATGGACGCCACCGTTGAAATTTGGATCTATTTGTAAAATGTTTCATTGAATTTGGAAAATGTATCATTCAATTTGGAAAATGTTTCAGCTATTTGGAAAATGTTTATTTTAATTTGGAAAAGCTATAAATAGGTAACAATAATATAGTATGCAAGAAAAGTTTTTGTATCGTGACGAATGTTCACATGGGGTTTTGAAAACCCTTTTCATGGATCCTGTTATCTTACGGTTCGTTGTTAAAGCCAGAGCGATGAAAATAGTGAACATGTACATACAAAAAGAAACCAGAAAAGAAGAAGTACTATAAGGGTATTCATAGTCCGTTTCGTAAATCGAATTGTCAAAAATCTAACTCATATAAACATTGATTGTCTAACCTTCCCTTGACGAATCGTCGAAAATCAGAATGCTAAACCGGTATTGGTTAAAGCCAAATTAGTGCAGGTTACCTAACCAGGTTATAAATAATAAAAACGCTGCAAATTATTTCACAAAGGTTTATTATTTTTTCAATTGAGTATGATCGTAGTTATAGTTGGCTTACGTACGTCATAAAGCCCGTCCAGACTCCTCGGCGTGTCCTATTTCGAGTTGCCACAACCTATACTTCTATAATTATATACGCATGTTTATATTTCTCGATTTGAGCTCCTATCTATTCAAATAGTTATTGCCTTAATAATATCATTGTCTAAGTACGTACGAAAAGTCGAGAGGATATGTTATTAAATATGCGTAGGAAAAGCATCGGTATTAACACACAAATATGACCTAGGAAAAAACAAATATTCATGCCTCGAAGGAACGCTGTACCCACCTCATGGTGTCGCGGCGCCTCCTCTCACTCCACCCCCCGCTCACCCCCCTCACCACCCACCGTGACCCCCTGCCAAGCGTGCCAGGCGTGCGTCTAACACGTCCTAAAAGACACTTTTTCGTCCGTTTTTGGCCCATAGCATCTATGCGAGTAAAGCGATCGGGATGGTTAAACGTTAGGACCAACTAGACCCCAAATGGAGTCTATGTGCGAAAGAACAGGTTTTTTAAGTCAATTCTTAGGCCTTTTATGGCCCGGACGGCGGACGGCGGACGGACATTTCAAATTTGGATTCTACGCACCTTGAAACGTAAAGTGACAAAGTTTGAGGGGGGGTTATAAAAATTTTTTGCTACACGATCACATAGGCTTATTATTGGAAATAATAAACCAAAATGATAAAATTATTTGTAAAACAATAAATAGCTATAATATCTCAACTATCTATAAATTTGAAGCTCGAGAATTTGGAAAACTTTATTGACGCCTATGTAGGTCGGAATAACGATATTAACGTTATTGGGGGGGGGGGGGGGGGGGTCGTAGCTACACCTTGTTGATTCGACGGCGAAACTCTACTTTTGAAGGTTTCTGCCCGTCGTAAATTGAATCGTCGTAAATCACACCTCGCATGCACATTGTAGCCTGTCGAAAATCTAGTCAAAACTTTTGGAATACCCCTATAGTGTCAGCAAAATTCACAATTAACGAGAGACAACATGGCACCTAACCTAGGTTGCTGATAAGTACATTCTCGTAAAAACGTTTTTCCGGGTAGTGAAACCTTCCGCATGATTCAGCAATCCTTCAGAGAGGTGATTCAAAAAATAAAGATCAGTACTCATGTAGTGAGCCACATATTGAGCGCATATTATTTTCAGTAGATTACGTACTTATTGTTTCTTAAATAAAATAATGATAGTTTATCAGCTTTATAGGATAAATATACCTAATAGAAATTAGCACTATGACCTCACTCAGCTGATTGGGTTGGTTCGGCAATTTAAAGTCATATTCAAATGGTCTCACAAAGGTTCCCCTCCAGATTTCAGCTTTTAGGATAAATGTAATAGAAATTAGCGTGAAGATCTCTCTGGAGGTCAAAGCTGAAATCCTGTCTCACTTAGCTCACAAAGGCTCCGTTCAAAATTTTAACTTCGTAGGATAAATACAACCTCGAAAGAATTAAGGGATCAATTTTCCTTGTAGACGTCAGAGACCCCTGATCGAAAGGACAAAGTTTATATTATATCTCATGATTAGGTACCTATTAATTTTGGTAGAGGTGGAATGGAGGGGGTAATAGTAATAAATCATGACGTTTTGACTATTCTCGTCAGATTTTCATGATTTTTTGTTGTTTTTTGTTTGTTTATTCAATTATGAATTTGGTCTAGTTTGAAAATAAGTTTGTCAGGAGTTTCAATTTCATGATAGAAATTTACTGTCGGTTTAGGGGACTAATGGGAGGGGGTAATTCCGAGAAGTCATTATATTTCTGTTTTTTCTCTTTGGCCAGCTCTCACCAAAATTAAATGCAATCCACTCATAGGATCCCCAAAATAATAATGATGTAGATAAACGTAGATATATAATAATGTTAGTTTCACAGTAAACACCTATAAAGGCAAAACGAAATAGATGGTAAACGATAAAGTAGATCTTCGGCTCCCAGTTGATTCGTGACTGGATCCGGATGAATGGGAACGTACTGTGACGAGCAGCTGTCAATTGCATCAATCAAAGTCGTTCAGATGAAGAGACTTTCAATCATGGAGTTTTTTTCCCCTCACCGTTGCTGTTTGAAAAGCAACAATAGCAGATCTATTTATTAGCTACTCCAGCGAATACGTTCAGTTTACTCTGATATTTTATTCGGTAGCATTGTAGTTGTAGTTGTTAGTTATGGATTAGGGACCCCACCACTGCTCTTGCCCGTATTTCATTTACTATGGGATGTGCTTTTGCCCTACTATTTTGCCATTATTTATATCTCAAGCATGCCATCAATTACTGAAGAAGAGAAATAGTGGAGAGCCAATATGAACAAGAAGATTGATAAATCAAGACATTGATAATCAAACCAAGAATAAAGACTTTTCATTTTGGTTTATTATTTTCAGTAATAAACCTTTGTAATCAACCAAGAAAAAAAAGTTTAACCACTAAAAATTTGTTGGTTTACGTTTCAAGATGCATAAAACATCTAAATATATATATATATATATATATATATATATATATATACCTATATGTATTTATATATTTTGTTATTTGGTTGAATAGTGATATATATCTATATACGGGAGGTTGAATGACCAGTCTAGTCTTGAGTTTTTAGTTGTTTATTCACGACGTTTCAACCCAGGAGCTGGGTCCTATTCATGTGAATTATTGAAGTACTGGATCTTCGAAGTCAAATGTAAAGACTTATGAAAAGTAGTGAACACACATGTTGTTGGTGAAGCCAGTTGACATACAATGCATTGTATTCAATTCACAACACTGCATCATCGGCTCGTGTGAGGAAAGTTTAGGTAGGTATGTTATTTAATTTTTTTAATTTTTCTTCAGGTACCTACACCTTTGGAGACACATTACCTACCTATTGCTTTCCTAATCAAGCTAGCGGAATAAATTAATTGTATGGTTAAGTATTTTATGTGCTTAAAACAAGAATAGTTTCAAATGAATAAACAGAGTTCGCAACTCTTTTACTTGGTAGGAAGGTCACATAGTCATAGATCGTTTTGATCCTTAACTCTACTAAAAAGCGTAAAATTGTGGGGTCCTAGAGCTGTAATGCAGTGAACCCATTTGGGGGCGCGAAACCTCGATCTTCGATAATAAAAATGCTAGGAAAGGGGTTTATTGATTATCAGCAGACCAGTGATCTGCGTAGTATTGGGCTATCCAATACAGAAATAATAAAACTTTGTATAATAATTTGCAGCGGTTTTCTATTTTGAAAGACTTGCATATTATCAGAAAATAATCAGCTAACACCGTGCACTTTTTTTGGTCGAGAAAATCACTAATTTTTCAACTATTCTTCTTTTCAGCTATTTTCTTTGAAATAACAACTGAAAAAAAAGTGCGACAACTTTTGACAGTTTGGAATCTCAAAATTGTCAAAATCATGTCAAAAGAAACGCTTGCATACGAGTCTGCAACACATTGGAACATTTCATGTCTTCAGTTGCAGACGCGTAGGTATGTGTAGCAGACTCGTATGCAATCAGAAATTAACAAGCGGTTGCAATCATGTTCACAATATCAATTATTGAGAATGATCACCTGTGTGTAAACAATAATTCAAATAACCATGCTCATAACTGTGATTGTTGGCCACGCACTTCGCAGTAGTTAACATAATATGATTGGATAAATCGAGAGCTTTCGAACGAATGGTGAACGAATTTTGTGGGATGAAAAACGACGAAGTACCATTTCCCTAGCAACGTCTCGGTTGTAAGCGGAAATCATCAGAAATTGAGCATATTTCGTTACGTATAACGTAACGTGACATAACGAAAATTTGGTTGTGTGCCATAGCAAAAACATGAAATGTCAATAATTGAAAATTTCTGAATTGATAGGACATATTTCTGGAACATATACCCAACTACCTTCTGAGTTTCAACGAAATCGGAATAATAGATGGTGAGAAATCGAGGTTATAAGAAATCCACGTTTGTGAATGCGTATAGACTGCCGATTCGATGCAAGTATAAGGAACCATCGAGGAGTTAACCCGCACAATCCCTGAAAATTTCATCAAAATCCGACTAAAACGTAGTACGGTTCTGAGAGTGACACGGATTTACCGTAGAAAGACGGCAAACAGACATTAGACAGACAGACACGGAACGGAAATTGATCAACAAGCTAGGAGCTGACACGGAAAAAGCTAGTAGAAATTTTGATTTCGGAACACAAGAATTTTTTTTACGTCTCCCTGGAACACAAAGCTTCCTTATCTTGGTAGTAAGGAGGCAAAATCTTGATAAACATAATAACTACCTATCTTCTATTGTAGGTAGAACTTTATGACCATTAAGTTGCATTGGAGTTGCTGCACAAGTCATCGCCAGTGTAGTACCCATCTACCTCCTAGCCAAGGAGAGACGAAGAATCTACTTAAGAAAGGATGAAAACGCGTCTAAAACAGTGGAGAAGGAAAAAAGGAATAAACTATGCAAAAATAGAACAAAGATGGATAGAGGACAGTAGGGGAAGGTGGACAGCACCCATAAGCAGGAAGATGGACAAAGCACTTGAAGAGAAAACTTGGGTTGAAAGGAATCATGGCGAAACGGAATATTATCTGGAACAGTTCCTTACTGGACAAGGCTATTTCAGAGCCAATCTGTCAAGGGTAATAAAGGCGAGAGCGCCCACTTATGTGCTCTGGCACATTGAAGGTGATGACGCATACCATATGTTTACGCCTGAATCGTATTTTCGACTTACTTCAGGAAAAAGGGAGAAAATATCCTAAATGCACTGCACTAAACTCACGAAAACCGCACTAACTGCACAAAACCATTAGTATTGTATTTATCACTGATTCTTATCAAAGTGGGTACTGATTAGGCATGGGTGTATAAGGATACCTGTACTTTCGAGCCAATGTCTGACGTGCTACCTTCACTTCCATTGTATCTCTTCTCTATGCATGGTTGTTTCCTTCAATATCTTTCTTCTAATGCTCTTATGCATAAATACCAATGCATGTATATTTTCTTTATATTATTATGCAATGCTGTGCAACTTAATAATAACGTAAGTGATCAGTGCGTGATTGTGCCTCAGTTGGGTTTGGGCTGAATCGTGACGTCACCGCAGCCATCGTCGTTTTCTGTGTGTTACTCCAACTACCAGACCTCTCGTTTTGCCTCTTGCCTTTCAACTTTAAAAAATGTCTAATTCTCCAATGTACCTGTTTGTTTTCTCGTATCCGCGACGTTGCGATCTGTTGTAGCAATCACCTATATTGCACAACCTTGTAACAATCAGTACTAGCGCTAGCTTTATCGTATTTATCGTTCGCTTCATACCTCACCGCTCAGGGCATGCTCCACACCGGCTTTGGCACCCGGTTTCTCTGAAACATATCAACCTGGATGGGTTCTTGGCTCCTGACGTTGGATCCCACATCACATTTATTCTCCTTTCTGGTAATCAAGCCTTCACTAGTAAAGGACAAGGATACTCTCGCCCTTCTGAGATCTCTTGAAAGTTGGGTAATTGACTATACAATTTCGCATGAACCGCACCCCCCCTCTTCATCACTGCAACCTTTTGCTATATGGGACACACACCTTCGCATGTATCCACACAACAAGGATCTTTCATCTGTAACCTTTTCATCTTATAGACTTCCATCTTCACCAGTATAAATAAGAACAATAACTTCATTAAAGCAACAATCTTACAATCTCTCTTCATCTTTTCACAGTGGCCACTTATTAAGAGTAGGTAGAGAGGTAGCACCAATTTCTTATCAATTTCTACCTGTTATCAGCACCTTCTTCAGCATGTGGTATTTCTGAATACATATTACTTATTTTTCTAAGTCTACCACTTTTACTGGCTCTTATCACCTTATCACATCTGAACTCTCTTATCACTTTCTTACATATCTGTTCTCCCTAGATTAAAAAGGGGGTGGTCCTTCGAAACTACCGATCAAAATCAATTAATTCAGATCACCTAGGATAACCAGTAATAGGTACATGTCGGTAGGGACTTCTTGAGTACCTACTTATAAGCAGCTACCCCACTGGCTCCAACACCATACATTATTTGTGTGTCCACGATGGGAAACCCCTCGAAATGCGTTAAGAGGAGAGAGGTGAATTGGACCCCGAAATGATAAGGAAATATGTCTGAGTCTAGAGGACACTAGGACGCTGTGGTGGGATATGTGATACCAGTCTTGAAAGCCAAAGAGACAAACAGAGAATGGGAAACAGAATTGGAGGAAAGCCAGAATAGCAGGCTACCAAGAGAGCTGTCCTGAAGTGATACAAAACAGTAGTCCCAGGACAGTTCTTTGTAAGAAGAGAGGGGATGGGTGTTTAGGACGCCTGTCTGAAGCTATGTCCTTAGGCAAGGCTTCGTCAGTAGAGAGAAGACTTATTGGAATTGATCCAGAGGGATAGGGGATAACTCTAGCACGAGAAAAAAGAATAACCACATACAAATCCATTTCAGACCATTCTAAAACTGAATCCGTGAAAATCCATAGGTGTTTTGTGTGTGTGTGTGATACATTTTGTCGACGTTGCCCAAACCATAATTCTCAACCGATTTTTGAGATTCTTCTTTGTTCTATTCCAAATTTAGTCTAGTTATGTGCAACGAACCTTGAAAATTTTGCATTTCAGGATGGAAGAGGGGGAAATGGAAAGGGTAAAGCCGAGAAAATGTGGTTTTTTTCAACAAATGTTGTCAACGCCTTCCAGGCCACAATTCTTAACTGATTTTCGTGATTTTCATTATGTTCGATTCCAATTTTAATCAAGTAGTGTAGTGTGGGAATTTCAGATTTTTTGTTATGGTCGGGATAATTAGCGATTTTTTCATGCGCTGCCCAAGCTACAAATTTCGAACGAATTTCGTGATTCTTATTTTGTCCCATTACGAATTAAATATGATATTGTAAAGTATGTGTAAAGTAAAGTGTAGTATTTCTAATTCCATCATGCGTGGGGGGGGGGGGGGTCAATGAAGGGGGTAATAGTGATAAGTCATGATGTTTTAACTAATCTCGTCCAATTTCGTGATTCTTTTTATGTTCAACTATATGAATTCGGTCTAGTTTTGGTACGTATAGCAGGAGTTTCAAATTTCATTATGGACCGGCGGTTAATGAAGGGGGTAATGGTAATGAATCGTTATGTTCTCACTCTTCTCACCTGATTTCCATTACAGTTTTTATTATTTGTTCGATCCAAATTTCAGTCTAGTTATGCAACTTTGGGAGTTTCAGATTTGCTGTCGGTGCGGGAGGGGGGATTCCAAAAGATTATGATTTTTTTTCCTATTATTATAATTCCGACCAAAATGATGTACAATGGGGACATCACTGTAATTCATGCATTACTTACCAGTATGTTTTAATGTTTTAGTCAGGATGCCACTATGTAACTGTGAGATGAGCCCGACACAAAGGACGAGAAAGTCCAGCCTCGTTTCAGTGTGTAAAGCATTTCACCCCCCCCCCTCCCCCCCTAAAAATACAATTTCAAATGAGAATGTGATTGAAGCACTGTCAATGTTAAATGCTAAATTCAAGGTGGTAAAGATGTATAAACAACATTCTCCTGAAGGTTGAAGTCATTAAGAAAGTTTGATTTCATCTTATAGTGCTGGTCATTAAAATAATATTTCCAATTAAAGACATCCAACTTCCGAGCTATTTCGGAGCTAATCAGATAAGGCATACATCAGGGAGGGTCTTCTCATTTTCATGCTGGTACTGACCAACTCGGGCTAACTGTCTGTTATCCCGGCCCACTAACTGTGGTTTATCAGATATGGCGCCGCGTCCGCTTCCTTCACTTGGTATGCGGTGCAACGCACGGGTGACACTTTCTCAGCTTCGCATACCCCAACGTTTCGGCCTTCCGAAACAACGTCGGCGCTCGCAGTTGACGTTTTAATCGAACGATTCACCGTTTCATTTATTGTTCACTTTCTCTGGGCGCATTTTATCGATTCGTGACGGGGAGTCCGAACAGAGAAATGGATGAAATTCACCGTGGTCCCAGGAATAATAATTCAGTAAGAAGTAAACTCCAGTACAGTTCGATTTCTATTGAGAGAATGGAATCGAATCCTTCGATGAATTAGTATGCTAACTCGAGAATTAATAACAGTTAGCACGTTCCCGGAGGAACTCTCCATTTCTCGAGACCTTTGGGCAGAGTGTTTATCGGAATCCTTAATTAAATGGATGAGCCGAGGTGAAAATGTACTGTCGGTAACTTTAAACGAGTCCTATCGCTTCTATTCGAGGAATTGCCCAAGAGGAGCTTACCTTTGTTGACAGTTTTTAAGACTGACTGAGCTGAAACGAAAACATTAATTCAATTCAGCAGTCCAGTCAAGCTGGGCTCATAATAGATAGTTTTTGACAACTTCTACTTAACGGGTGTGGTGATTCTTCTGTTGTGATTACCTACATAATTGCTATTCGCGATTGCAAATAAGGATTTGAGCCTAGCGGCAGCGAAATGAACTAAGTAGATCCTGATCCGTGTCATTGAAAATCGTATCTGTTCCTAACATTCTTTGAGAATTCGTCTTCTCTTTTTTAATTTCCATTCTTTTTTTGTGTGATGGAGAAAGTGTCTATGGTGCTTGAAGCATTCTAAATTTTGTAAATTTAGTAAAGAGATACATGCCCTAACTAGTTTTTGGTTAGATGGTCGAATGGTGCCTCCCTTCCCCTAATTAGGTAGAGTTACCTCCGTAACTACAAGGTACCTAACATTATACATAAAAGTTTTGAAATTTACCTTACTGTCTGTGAATAAGGATTGGTAGAATAGTGACATAATTATCGCTAAGGAATGACAGGCAATATGAAATCGAGCAAATTTGTATTAAAAAAATCGACCAACACCAGAGCCAACGGCTTCATTTCCGGTAGATCGATCATCATAAATCTGGCCGAATACACGTCTTTCATATCAGGCAACCTGGACAAGGGATGTCAGGTTGACTCATTATACACTGATTTTAGCAAAGCCTTTGACAGAATCGACCATGATCTTCTGATGGAGAAGCTTCAGGGTTTTGGTTTCTCTCATGCACTCGTGTCCTTCTTCAAATCCTACTTAGAGGGCCGTTCGCAATTCGTCTCATGGTAAGGTCGTTTGTCTGATAGCTACCTTGTTGGTTCTGGAGTGCTTCAGGGTTCAAATTTTGGTCCCCTTCTCTTCCTAGTCTGCATAAACTACATCGTTGATTATGTGAAAAATTCTCATATTCTAATCTACGCAGACGACATTAAGATTTTTGCTAGTATAACAGATTGTTCATCACAATTTGGATTACAAGATGATTTAGAGCGTATTTTGGCTTGGAGTATCAAATAAAAACTGCCGGTCAACGTAATTCAATGTCAAACTATTTCATTCACGCGTAATCAAAACCCACTAATTTTTCACTATAATATTGATGGTCTTGTCCTGAATAGAGTTATGGAGCTCCGTGACCTGGGTGTCTTAACTGATAGTCAACTTATCTTTCGGAGCCATTTGCAGCTATCAACGTCAAAAGCTACCAGAATGCTTAGTATGGTGATCAGGAATTGTCGGCAGCTCATGTTTCTCACTCTCGTTCTGCCGCATTTGGAGTTTGGGTCGGAGATCTGGTCACCAGCCGACTCCAAGTACATTAACTCGCTTGAAATTATTCAAAAGCGTTTCCTGAAATATCTCGATTACCGTTTATCACATGTATATAACCTAAGAGCCAATTGAGGAGCTGACATGGAAAAGCAGTCAAGTCCAAAAATCAAATTTCATAGGAACTCCCTCTGAACTCTTATCAGATTTTTTTTGACTTAATCTCTTTTCCATGCAAAGGTCACACATTTAGACATTTATTCAGGTTGCGATCTAGTAAGGACAGGAGGACCTAAGGCCGTTGGCGTGACTGTTTACTTGCACTTCGACGAAAAAAAATGTTCTTTCGATTTTTGGACTTAACTGCTTTTCCATGTCAGCTCTTCAATTATTCAGACCTATGAATGACATTCGATGTACTTCCTCTGTCTGTGCGCCGTAAATGGCTAGATTTATCTTTCTTATACAAAGTCTTCTCCGGTGCTATAAATTGACCTGAACTATTAGCCACTTTTTCTATTACAGTACCGTCTTTTCATTCTAGACAGATCGGCCTATTCCATGTTCCATTTGGGCGTACTGCAGCTCATACAGCAATGTTGAGTCATAGATTCATATTGTCATACAAATTAGTTGAGATTTCAAACCCCAAAATCGATATCTTTCACAGCTCTTTTGACGAGTTCAAATCTTTATGCGGCTCTACCTTGTTGGACCAATGGCTCAAATGTTTGTAGTCCAATATATTTCTTTTTTAAATTTTTATTATGTTTTTTATTTTATTCATTGTTAAAACTTTGTTATTGTACAATTGTCTGACGTGTGCCATATTGTAATTAGGCTTGCCTGTTTTATGCCACGAATAAAACTTTATTCTTATTCTTCTTAAGAGCCCCTCGTTTGTTTCCCGAACAGACGTTACAAAACTACTTGGTACTAACTGGAACACAGGGATTCTGCCAAACCAAAATCCTACATTTCTAAATGTAGTAGATTTCTATAATTTCTATACACTGCACTTTTATCATATAATTTTAATAAGAATAGGTAGGTACCTACCAGAAATCCAAGACTGGTACTATGTACATGCTTGCATAATCTGCTATTTCCAGGTTCGGTCTTCAAATCTTGCAAAATCGTTGCATTTTATAGTGTGAAGATGTCCATTAATTGATAAACTATGTGGAACAAGTGCATACATGCTTCTAAGAAACCACACAATATTATATGCTGAACATTTCAAGCTGTTCTCCTCCGGTGACATTACAAGAATCGGTTGACATTACAAAATTAGTAGAGCTCACATTATTATCAGCTGAATTCTCAGCAATTAAGCTATGCCACACTCAGAAGGGGTCCATTCCAAAGTTCATCATCCTAAGTTTAATAGATAAGAAGAAAACTAGCCGCAGAGCAAAACTCATCAGATTATTCAGGGTGTCCCGCATAAGGTGGTCAACTACTTCAGGGAGTGCTTATAAAGCTCATTTCTGATCGAAAGTTCCTCCTAGATTTTTTTTTTTTAAAGCTTAGTTTTCGAAGAATTCAATTTTTGAGATTTTTTCCTGTTTTTGACCTTAAATCAATAAAATGGCCATAACTACAGTAATTAAAACAAGTAGGTTTAAATTTGAGGATACCGTTGGAAAGAGCGTTACATTCCTTTTCTATCTGATGCCAAGACAAAATTTTTCGATAGGATTCAGATGGTGAAAAAACTGCCTGGAGATAAAATTTCCACGGGTACGAGAAATTCCAGTTTTTTAAAATCGGCAGTAAGTGTCCCATTTCTGGACTGTTTTCCATGTACCTCATCTGATCTCAGCTTTTTAACGATTTTATTAAAATATAAAAAAATAAAATAAAAATTTTCTACGGAATTAGGGAGAGAAAATGAGGGTTGAGTAAAGAAAATGTCAATTTAAAAAGAAAATCGATGGTTTTCGGGGGTTTGTTATACTGAAGATGAATTTGCCTCGTAAAACTGAGTTCGGCATCGTATTCAATGTATTTTTCTAGGCTGAATTAAATTTTTACACTTTCAGACCTCCCTGACTGCGTACTCATAGAGGTTTAGGCTAATTCACGGTCTGAGTAAAACTCCAACACCTTAAAAGGCGTAGGGTGTTGAATCAACAAAATGAATATCCGGCTTATATTAAGCAATTTATTCGATAACTAAAACATTTCATAATAAATGTTCAAAATGGTCCCTTCTTTGGCGAATGCTCAAATTTGTGCGCGTTTGTACATCATTTTTACCGCACTGGGGAGCTCTCGTGGTTTTCGCCGCATTTCCTCGCCGCAGTCCAGGATTCTCTGGATCAAGTGCTCCCTTGACTTTGGATTTCAATGTTCCCCACAGGTATTCCAGTAATCCATTGGAGTGAGGTCAGAACTGCCTGGTGGGTCCCGTCCAGTCCAATTCACCCACTATTATAAATATTAATAAATTTTATTTTTTATTTTATTTTTTAATTTGATTTTTATTTATTTTTATATTAATTTTATTATTGATTTAATTATTAATATTAATCCACATTCTCAATAGACCTTTTTGATTTTCGCGGTATGAGGAGTGGATTTCCATCTGTACCTTCCTGTTTTTAAAATTAGCGTTCATCCACTGATTAAACACGCGAAGATCAAAAAGGTCAAAATTGAGAATGTGGCACTATGTAGATTAATATTAATAATAAATGCCATAATTTTATGTTTTGTTTTTGAAGGTTTAAGCCACACCTCAACCAGAAGGGTCATTAGCGGTATTGAACAAGGTGTCCTAAGGGACACTGGAAGTGGCACGATTCTAAGGGAAGCCATGTTGCCCTTGACTAAAAACGCTGCAAATTATTTCATAAAGGTTTATTATTTTTTCAATTGAGTTTGATCATAGTTTTAGTTGGCTTGCTTACGTCATAAGGCCCGTCCAGACTCCTCGGCGTGTCCTATTTCGAGTTGCCACAACCTATACTTCTATAATTATATACGCATGTTTATATTTCTCGATTTGAGCTCCTATCTATTCAAATAGTTATTGCCTTAATAATATCATTATCTAAGTACGTACGAAAAGTCGAGAGGATATGTTATTAAATATGTGTAGGAAAAGCATTGGTATTAACACAAAAATATGACCTAGAAAAAAACATATATTCATGCCTCGAAGGAAGGCTGTACCCACCTCATGGTGCCGCGGTGTATTACATGGGTATAACACGTAAAAGTAATAAATATCCATTCACCTACACCCCTCTGCTACGCCCCTGGTCACTCAAGCCACCACAAGGTGCCGCGGTGCCTCCTCTCACTCACCCCCTCACCACCCACCGTGACCCCCTGCCAAGCGTGCCAGGCGTGCGTCTAACACGTCTAACACTCAAAGCCTCGAGAAAGACACTTTTCCGCCCGTTTTTTGGCCCATAGCATCTATGTGAGTAAAGCGATCGGGATGGTTAAACGTTAGGACCAACTAGACCCAAAAAGAACGGGTTTTTTAAGTAAATTCTTAGGCCTTCTATGGCCCGGACGGCGGACGGACATTTCAAATTTGGAATCTACGCACCTTGAAACGTAAAGTGACAAAGTTTGAGGGGGGGTTATAAAATTTCTTTGCTACACGATCACATAGGCTTAATATTGGAAATAATAAACCAAAAGGAGAGCCATCATGGACATCACTGGCAACTCGGAGGGCGAAAAGATGAAGGGTACAGTGATGACCACTGTTTAGCCGTGGATTAATAAAACCCCTGAAATAAAGTAATACAACTAAGACTAGATGTAAAATAGGGTAATAACTATATACATGCTACTATATACAATCAGCAAAGTGAAATAAAACTACGACTAGATGGCAATAATACTTTTAACATACAAGATAAATACAAATTAAATTAAATTAAAATAAAATAAAATCAATAATAAAAATAAAAAGTCCAGTCATGCAGCATGACCCCATGAGCGAATTTTTGAAGAAATCTTCGACATTTCAGTCGCTATTGATCGTGTGGAGAAATTTTAGTTTATGATTTTGATAGACAAATATGGATTCAAATTATTAAAAATAATTAGGGTACTCATACTTTATTATTATTAAAATAATCTTGTAGATTTAAAGACAAATGTAGGTAAATATTCATAGATTTCGATGTCCAATGTGGTCAGTATTGAAGGCAGTGGAAATCTTAACAGTATCCTATCATAACATCATCAAATCTTGACATAAAATAGAATAACATACCGACGTCATATGAAAGAAACGTATTTCCACAGCCAATCGATGATGAGGCTTTATATTACGAGTAGTTCAATCTGAATTTGGACAATGTTTCATGCAAATATTACCGATTTTTACAACTAGCGAACGGCATTATTTTGATTTTTGACTGATTTTTCAACTTTGAAATTTTTGAAAACTTGATACATATTCTTATAGGAAATTTTACGCTGATTCCGAATATACCACATATTAGTATGCTGACAAAATTATTTCGCACAACAAATCGCAAAAAACAGGCTATTTTGAAATTTTTGACTACATTTTTGAAAATTTCAACCCGAAGATATAATCCGATCATGCTGGCCAACGAACTTGAACTTTCGTTTTGTGTCCTTAACATTTTAAAATTTGTTTGAAGTTTCTAGCACAATTCTACGGACAGCTATCGTCTGGAATGACACATACATATATACATACATACATACATAAAAAAATGCGTTAAACTTCAGAATATGATTCAGAATAGCCTGAAACGGATTTCTGCATAAAATCTTTTCAAAAATTCACATTCTACAAATTTTGAGGCGAGAGCAATAGCTTAATTTTCTTCTAAAATTTGCTAATATACAATAAATTACCTAATATTAATACACTGCTGTAAAAAATTAATGAATCACTGTTAAAAAAAACGGACAATAGACCTACGGTTCTACAGTCAGATCATTTAATAATGATTAATTTTACACATTATTAGTTCATTATGGTTACTTAGCAATATTAGTTTATAACTTGGAGTAATAAATCAGCTTTCCATGACACTACAGAGGCTTAGAGATTATGATATGCTGTGATAAAATGAGAGCATTCCAAAAAGTGGATACCGATTTAACTGCTATTAGAACTAAGGGAGTTACACTTCCCTAGTAACGCATTGGTTGTACGTGAAAATCAATAGAAAACCCCACCGTGATGTGACGCTCGTGACGTGACGAAAACAAATGGAAACGTCCTGGTAATCATTATGAAATGATAAAAACTCATTCTCAGTAAAATACCTGTCTACTAAGACAAATGCTCACTTTTCGGTAAATAGACATCCAGAAAAAGAGTTTACGATAAATCCCAGCTCAACAGAATGGTCCAGTCTGAAGTAAATCTGCGAAAAAATCGTTTCAAACAAATTGTCGCCCAGCTGATCTCTTTCAAGGGTTTACAAAAAATGTATAAATCATTGAAAAACTGAGTTCATGCTGAACAATGTCGGAAAAAAAAAAAATCTTCAAAAACGGTTCGTTATTTAAGGGTTTACACGCAAAAATTCTCTGAAAAAAGTAAGTGATTTTTTTAAAAACTGTGTTAAAAATTAGGTTATCATTCCTTTTTTGTTTTTTGTTGGGGTTTTGAGGGTTGGACTGAGCTCGAGGCGTGAAAGTTGGTTGCTAGAAGTAAAACGGTCACAAAAAACCCTTGACATTTTTTAAATAAAATTGGACTGTTCTCAGACGAATTCATTTTTAGAGGACGGATTAAAATGAGATAATATACGAGTGAGTGATTTCCTGCTTTAAAAACTATCCGTATCACTCTGTAATTGACAGAGGACTATCTCAAAGATTGAATGGTGTGGATAATTTTTAAAGCAAGAAATCGGGTATTATCTGTTATAATTTATCCATTATAATCATTATCAATATATTATTTAAACATGAAACCCATGAAAATATGAAATTCTGTGATACTTTCATATGTACCTACCTACACAAAAAAGCTACTTTATGAGGGAATTTCCAATATGAAATTCCGTTGTACTTCCACATGTACATACACAAAAAAGGAAGGGTGCTGTATGAGGAAGATACATAACAAAGAAGATCGAGCAAACAGACGGTTCTTCCATTACTTACGACCCGCCTTCAGGAATGTAGCTTATTAACAAAGAGAGGCATCCGCGAGTGGAAAGGGCAATATCCTCCTGCTTGCGATGGATATTGAAGATTGGGTGTTCCAATGTTGACAAAACTCAACCCATTGGAAAGTTACAGCGGAATCCTTTTTCCGTAGACGGATGAAGGGGGAAAGAGACGACGCTTGTGATAGCTCTTCCACCCCAGACTTCGAATTTCGTTTCCTAATGGTGATCCCCGTTTGGGCCCTTCTCGTCGGATCCTCTCACGATCTTGGGTTACGATTCCCTTTTGAAGAGATTTAAGATACTTCGTTTTTGCTTTCCTCGCCACCAGACTTGAAATGAGTCGGGGTTTCGGCTCG
Organism: Adelphocoris suturalis; assembly: GCA_030762985.1. Lineage (NCBI taxonomy): Eukaryota > Metazoa > Arthropoda > Insecta > Hemiptera > Miridae > Adelphocoris > Adelphocoris suturalis. The sequence goes on from CM061040.1 coordinate 11,538,946, forward strand.
GGTTAACGCCTTCCGCCCTTGACCTACACTTTTTTGTCGTCCTCCGTCTGCTAAGTAATGTCTCAATGTGGACCGCTATCATTCAGCGAGTAGCAAGTAAGCACGTTTGATTATGATGAAGGTTCGTTATGCTCTATGGACAATTGTTTTATTTATTTCATTTTTGTATTAGATATATATGGACGAAGCCCAATTTATTACACATATTACAGACAGTGTTGGGCATAATCTTATCGTCGAATACGATTGTAATCGCGATAATTATTCGTTGATTCTGAGTCAACTGAAATTATATTCGCATTCGTGTAATCGTATTCGTCTGTCGGCGATTATACGAATACAACACATAAAAATGCGTCACGGTCATCAACTTCAATAGGGCGTCCCTCCTGTAATATGCGGAGCCTTGCTAATATTACCTAGCTTCAGAGAGACGTCCTTAAAGCGAATTCAACGATTGGAGCCAAGTCTATTTGTCTCAAATCGAAATTGATGACCGTGACGCACTTTTATGGGGTGTATTCGTGCAGTGTTGGGTCCATAGTGCTGGTCCATAATTATTAAACGCCGCTTATAGTATATTTAGTATCGGAACTCGGAGCTTCGGACCTCACAAATGGGTTCAATCCATTACAGCAGCGGAATCTCACAATTTTACGCTTCTTAATATAGTTGATAAACAAAACAATTTATTACCAAGTCATCTTTCCAACACATAAAAGTGTTACCTATACTGTATATTGATATCATCTAATTGGTCAAATTTCAAAAAATGTGCTGACAAAATCACTGAAAATGGCTAAGAATTGTTAAATTGCTATTTTTTAGCATAAAATTGGTCAAATAAAGTTTATCAACTATGAAATAGAACATTCAAAAATTTATGTAGGAAATTATGCTAAAAACTTGAACTTCATTAAATTTTGTTTAAAAAAATCAAAATTGCAAAAAATTGCCTAAAATCCAAAATCTCTTTTTGAATAGAAGAGTATCATTTAGAATACTTTTTTCCCCATAAAATTAATAGCTAACATTTTCTTTTCACTCATAAATCTCCAATTTCTATACAACTTGAAATATACAAACGCTGCAAATTATTTCACAAAGGTTTATTATTTTTTCAATTGAGTATGATCATAGTTTTAGTTGGCTAGCGTACGTCATAAGGCCCGTCCAGACTCCTCGGCGTATCCTATTTCGAGTTGCCACAACCTATACTTCTATAATTATATACGCATGTTTATATTTCTCGATTTGAGCTCCAATCTATTCAAATAGTTATTGCCTTGATAATATCATTATCTAAGCACGTACGAAAAGTCGAGAGGATATGTTATTAAATATGCGTAGGAAAAGCTTTGGTATTAACACACAAATATGACCTTGAAAAAACATATATTCATGCCTCGAAGGAACGCCGGCGCCGTACCCACCACAAGGTGCCGCGGCGCCGGCGCCTCCTCTCACTCCACCGCCCGCTCACCCCCCCTCACCACCCACCGTGACCCCCTGCCAAGCGTGCCAGGCGTGCGAGCGTAGAAAAACACACTTTTTCGCCCGTTTTTTGCCCATAGCATCTATGCGAGTAAAGCGATCGGGATGGTTAAACGTTAGGACCAACTAGACCCCAAATGGAGTCTATGTGCGAAAGAACGGGTTTTTTAAGTCAATTCTTAGGCCTTTTATGGCCCGGACGGCGGACGGCGGATGGCGAACGGCGAATGGCGGACGGCGGACGGACATTTCAAATTTGGATTCTACGCACCTTGAAACGTAAAGTGACAAAGTTTGAGGGGGGTTATAAAATTTTTTTGCTACACGATCACATAGGCTTATTATTGGAAATAATAAACCAAAAGACACTTTTTCACCTATTTTTGGCTCATAGCACCCATGAGAGTGGAGCGATCGAGCTGGCGAGAAGTTAGGACCAACTAGACCCCAAGTGGAGTCTATGTGCGAAAGAACAGATTTTTTAAGTCAATTCTAAGGCCTTTTATGGCCCGGACGGCGGACGGTGGACGGCGGACGGCGAACGGCGGACGGCGGACGGCGAACGGCGGACGGCGGACGGACATTTCAAATTTGGATTCTACGCACCTTGAAACGTAAAGTGACAAAGTTTGAGGAGGGGTTATAAAAATGTTTTGCTATACGATCACATAGGCTTATTATTGGAAATAATGAACCAAAATGCGTCACGGTCTTCAATTTCAATAGGACGTTCCTCTTATAATATGCGAAGCCTTGCTAATATACCTAGCTTCAGAGGGACTTCCTATTAAATAGATTTAAGACAAATAGGCAGGGCTCCAATCGTTGATGTGCTTTAAGGACGTCCCCCTGAAGCTAGGCAATATTAGCAAGGCTTCCCTTATTATAGGAGGGACGCCCTATTGAAATTGGTTACCGTGACGCATTTTTATGGGTTGTATTCTTGTAATCGCCGACAGACGAATACAATTACACGAATACGATTACACGAATACGAATATAATCGCAGTTGACTCAGGATCAACGAATAATTAACGCGATTACAATCGCATTTGTATTCGACGATAGGATTATGCTCAACACTGATTACAGATCATAGCATACCTAATACCAAAAACAAAGAGAAAGTTTGGCAAAATGATATCAGAACATAATGGAAAGATAAATAACTATAGACTAAGATTATTCCAATAAAATACAAGAAAAATTATGAAACATATATTGGCAAAGCAAATATTTTGTTAAGCGACTGGAGAGTATAATTAAAAAAGTCAAAATCGGGATTGACGTCCAAAACCATGTTCGCCGAGTGGAGGAATCTACTGAGTTGTCGATGTTTGAGGTAGTTCGTTGCGGAAAAAGGAACGTCAAACAAGGCAGATGATCGGTTAGATATTTTGGGCACTCGAAGGCCCACTTTCTTTAGCAAATTCAGTAATTTGTGGTCAAGTTGGCCACACATCGGTCACTCAATGATTGCAGGTGGCAGAGTTCCATCAAACTTGGGTAATCCATGTCAAAACACGAAACTTAATGTTTGAATCCAATATAGCGTAAGTACTTATCGTGTACTCTTTCTAGAGTGTATTTATGCACAGCGTACAGTGGGGACCAGACCTGAGAGGTATACTCTAAAATTGGAAGTACAAGAATTTATACATTCGGAAATCTCATCTCTAGATTTACAGAGTTATACTGCTGGAATAATCGTTGGACGATAATCGTTGGCCACAACTTCTTTGGGTTTCCTATGGGCCCGTTCGCAAACAAGTCGATTTTTGAAATTTTTTCTCGGTTTTTTGACCTTTGAAAATAATCTAAATTTTTTTCGTACAAAAGAAAAGTAGTAGAGGAAAGGATTTTGCATCGAATGAGACCACTGTCACCTCTTCTCACTCTTTTCCTCGATTTTTGGCGATTTTTCAAAGTTTTGTGGCCTATCACTCACTTGACGAGGATTTCCATGGAAGTAGGTAAGTCACAAAAACTTTGAGAAATCGCCAAAAATCGAGGGGAATTTCCTGTCATGCAGCCCAATTTTATGAACGAATTTTCGTAAATTATCATACGATATTATGTAAATTCGATGTGTGTAAATTCGCAAAAAATAAAATATAAACTTGTACCTAGCAGTTTTTACTATTTTAATGATATTGTTTTGTTGTTTTTATTTATTTATTTTTTAAATAGTTGAGCACTAATTTTTCTAAAAAAGGTAGTACAACAAAGGTGGCCTTTCGTTTGAAATGCATGAATTTTGTGGTGAAAGATTGTGTTTTTATCTCGGTTCTAGGAAGAGAAATTCCTGAGCAGATGTAGTTCTTGGGTACGGCTCGAGGGTTTCCAAGGTAATATTAATCTGGGGGGGGGGGGGCACCCTCGAGAGGCCGCCATGGTGGGTCGGGTCCGGTTTCGGTCGAATAAATCTGGTCAAGATTTTCTTTACAGCCGGCATTTTGTTTTAGCGAATTTTTGAAGAAAATTAAGCTATTGCTCTCGCCTCAAAAATTTTAGAATGTGAATTTTTGAAAACATTTTATGCAGAAATCCGTTTCAGGCTATTCTGAATCATATTCTGAAGTTTAACGCATTTTTATAATGTATGTATGTATGTATGTATGTATGTATGTATGTATGTATTTGTCATTCCAGACGATAACTGTCCGTAGAATTGTGCTAGAAACTTCAAACAAATTTTAAAATGTTAAGGGCACAAAACGAAATTCACGTTCGTTGCCCAGCATGATCGGATTACATCTTCGGGTTGAAATTTTCAAAAAAGTAGTCAAAAATTTCAAAATAGCCTGTTTTTTGCGATTTGTTGTGCGAAATAATTTTTTCAGCATACTAACATGTGGTATATTCGGAATCAGCGTAAAAGTTCCTATAAGAATATGTATCAAGTTTTCAAAAATTTCAAAGTTGAAAAATCAGTCAAAAATCGAAATAGGTACCTAATGTCGTTCGCTAGTAGTAAAAATCGGTAATATTTGCATGAAACATTGTCCTAATTCAGATTGAACTACTCTTATGGAAGTATCCCTGTATAACCAATCCTAGAACCGTGCTGTTAAAAAAAAAAAAAAAAAAAAAAAAAAAAAAAAAAAAAAAAAAAAAAAAAAAAAAAAAAAAAAAAAAAAAGTAATCACAACTGATGAGTTTACTCTATGAAATATTCCGTCCTCTGATTCTCTCGGTCGCTCTCTTTAATGTTTTACGCTCAACTGTTTTAGGACTTGATGTAGCTTTAATACTGACTGTGGCTTACAAAATATCAGCCATGAAATTATGAAGAAGTTCTATTTATGTACGTACTAGCGTACCTAATTATTTTTATTAATTCGATTCCATGTTTGTCTATCAAAATCATAAACTAAAATTTCTGTACACGATCAATAGCGACTGAAATGTCGAAGATTTCTTCAAAAATTCGCTTATGGGGTCATGCTGCATGACTGGCCTTTTTTACTCTTAGTCATGTTTTTTCTTTTAATAAACAGTTCTCTTTTACCACAAATTCTTATGACTTTAAGCTTCAGAAATTATATTATACGCATGTTTGAATAGTACGAATTTCGAATGAGAATTATTGTCCTTCACTTTGTGTTTTGACAAAATATACGATGATTTGATTTGATTACAAAATTTGTTAGTTTTACTCAAAAGTCTCTACAGTTTTTTAATCAAGAATTGTGATTATTGCGTCCGTTATTTAAGAATGATCAGAACATTAACATCTTTCTAGTATCCACTTTAATAGAAGGACAATGAGGGGCTTTGTGTAGCCTCATTGTAGCTTATTTTATGGTTTTCTTCAACAATACCTCATCCATTTCTGAACTAGAAATGAAGAATCCAGTAGGAATGATGATTGTTACATCTTGGACATTTTGATGTACAAGTGAGTGTTATATGAAAACGCATTCAGACGATTCGACCAAGCACGGGTTAAAAGATCTCCCGGTCATGGGAGCAAACGCAAAAGGGCAACCCACTCTTTGGGCCCAGCCAAAGCTCTTTTGCCGTAGGGACCACGTTTTTGTGTGTAAAAAGATAAAGTTGAGAGAAAAAAGACTCATCTTAAATGCTAAACCTACTAAGTCCTCCGTAAACGCCAAAATGGTTTCTAAACCAGTCATGCAGCATGATTGTATGAGCGAATTTTTTGTAAATTGCCGTATTGTATAATGTTCAACTGTTTTGAAATTTGAGCTTTTTGAGTGCAAGGAAATTGTCAACTATTAATTTTATGGCAAAAACCGTATTTTAAATAGTAATCTCCTATTCACGTAGAGTTTTTGCATTTTTAGCTTTTTTTGCAGTTTTTATCGATTTTTTAGCAAATTTTAATGAATTTAAAGTATACATTTTCAGCATAATTTTGTACATAAATTTCTAAATGTTATATTTTATAGTTGATAAACTTTTTTTGAACAATATTCTAACAAAAAATTTAACATTTAACGATTTTTAGCCATTTTAGCCATTTCAAGTGATTTTTGAGTACATTTTTTGAAATTTTACCAATTTAATGTGCTCAAAAAGTGCTGGCCAACGAACTCATCCTTTCGCTTGGAAAGCTTGATTTTGTGGCGCAAAAACGAAATTTTTATCTCAACCCTAAGGAGAGTTATCGTTTGGAAGGAGACACACACACACACACACATTTGTTTCCTATATTTCCCGACCATCTGTAACACCTTAAAATAATATATATATATATATATATATATATATATACAGATATGAAAACGCGCAAACTTCAGGAATAGTTTCAGAATGCCTCAAAAAGGATTCCAATGAAGAAATTTGTGTGTGTGTGTCGTAGAAATGGGAGGCTGAAGGTGAGCATTTGTTCACTTACCTTTGGTACGATAAGCCCGTCACCATTACGTCTCTCTGCCCGTCAGTAGACGTCAATGTCATTGTCTCAACTGAACACTTGTAAGAGGGCATCAGTGTAGGGGGAACGTAAACGAGACAATGAATGCTCGTGGCAACATGATTAACTAGCTCCTTGTCAATCCAAAGGTGAGTTTATCGAGTAATGGAAAGAATTTCCTTTCCCCCTTGGTTGCTAGGAGTTAAATGCAATAGGAATATTGCTTGTCCCCAAACTTCATTTCTCTCCACCTGGATCCAGAATTGGCCTCACTATGCGGCACACAGTGGTGCCATTGCGGCAAAACCCCTGTTTTCAAAATGTGAAGATATTTTCACCTGGAACGAATTTCTTCTAATATATTTCCCGCAGAATCTTATACTATATCGATTTTGAGGTAAAACACATTTTTCTTGCAAAAACAACCAATGGAAATAGACAATATTGAGTAACATCGCATAAAAAAGCTCAACTTTCAAAAATGTCTCACGCTGACTACACACGTTAGAATAAATTCGTTCACCCCATGATGTTTTCATATACAATGCCAAGTATGAATAGGAAATATTTACATTTTATGAGAACGCTATTTAACGGACTGGCATGACAAAAATGCCATTTTAACGATTTATAGGAAGTTTTTATAGATAAAGATACTGTGTGCCACGTTGCGCCGCATTCTTATTGCTATTAATTATTTCTACAGACTAGAAACAATATTTCAACTCCTGCAATTTACCGGGTGAGCCGATGCAACATTTCAAATATTGAGTAATTAAAGAAAATACCGTCAGTCCAGATTCCAGAGGAACGAGCTGCCGAATTCATTCGGTCCACATTCAATAAATTTATTCCGCGTATCATTATAGGTATTAAAACTAAAATAACAACATGAGTTAAACACCCAGTCGTAAACCTGATCACAAGACGGCTTTGTGATCATATTTATTACGGGTGATCATATTTATTATCATAAGTTATTACGGGTAAATTCTTTCAAAGGATGTTTCGGAAATCAAGCAATGGGTTTAATATATATTTATCAAAAAATTCCAGTCGTGCAGCATGATTGTATGAGCGAATTTTTGTAAGTTATCGTATTATATCATGTTACATTGTTTTGAAATTTGAGCTTTTTGAGTAAAAAGAGAGTGTTAACTACTATCTTTTTTTGGAGTTTTTGTCGAATTTATAGCAAATTTTAATGGTATTTAGGTACATTTTCAGAGCAATTTGAGACGTAAATTTGTTGATGCACTGTTTTAAATTTAATAAACTTAATTTGAGCAGTATTCTGGTAAAAATTATAAATTTAACTATTTTTAGCCGTTTTTAGCTATTTTTAGTGAATGTAGGAAAGCTTTTTTTTGTTCGTGGAAGATATCAAAAAATGTTCGACCAATAAAGTCAAAATTTTCCCTTGCTTTTTGCGTTTCAGACCTTGCTGATCAATTTTGGTTCCGTGTCTGTCTGTGGTATTTCCTTGTCATGCCCAAAACTATACCAAGTTCTGATTCGATTTCGATGAAATTTTCATAAGTTCTGCGGGTATGCACCAAGACGGTCCTCTATAATTTTCAATGTAGTCAGATCAACATTAGCTTCAATGCATGCGCAAACTTGAATATCTTATAACGTCGATTTCTCATTATCTGTTGGTCAGATGTCGTTCAAAATCGGTAGGTAGTCGGGTATATGTTCTTGAACAAGTATCTTTGATTTATATTGCGGTTGGTGGAGTAATGACCATTGCACATGCGCAAAATTAATATCGTCATGGCAAAACTCCAAGTATCACAAATATGACATAACAGGCATTTAATTTGACAAGACAGGCGTTAGGGACTATTCGTAGACGTTGTGAAGTGAGAAGATTCATTCAATCGGGTCTGGCATCAAGGTCTCTTGGTGAAACTTGGACGGGTATTGCCTGACACTTATTATCGGATTATTCAAAGTTATCTATCTGCCAGACCCTATGCTGTCCGATACCAGGGTGCACAATCGAACACGTACGCTGTCAATTCAGGTGTCCCTCAAGGAAGCGTCCTTGGGCCAGTCCTGTACACATTATTTGCCTGCGACATACCACGTGCTGATGACGCAGTGGTTGCACATTTTGCCGACGATCAGGCTATTCTGCCTCAAGATGCAAGGGGGGAGGAAGCTCACGCTAAGCTACAGAATTATGCTAACAAAGTCTGCACTTGGTCTAATCAATGGAGAACAAAGCTAAATCCAGAAAAATCTGTCCTGATCTGCTTCACTCTAAAACACAACGTCCCAACCTTCCATCTCCAAGGTCAGGCAGTCAAACCCAAAGATTCTGTGAGATACCTAGGACTTATCTTAGACCCAAAGTTAACATGGATCCCTCATATTAATGACACAGTCATCAGAATTCGCCGTAGACTCGGCCGCTTCGACATCCTACCTCTGGACCTGAAGAGATTAATGTGTATTTCCCTCGTCAGAACTCTGTGGCAATACGGTTGCGCAATATGGAGCTCGACATCTGCTACTCAGATCCGGCGGATCCATACTTCACAGAACCGAGCTGTTCGGCCTATGACAGATTGCCCTTGGTTTGTCAGAAACGATTGCCTACACAACGATCTCAATCTCCCACGGGTTAATGACTTGCTACAGGCTGCGTACACCCAACTCGCCATTCGAATCAATACCCATCCTAGCACCTTGGTTAGGAGAATTCTGGAGGATTCTCGCCCAGCACGAGCATCGCGACGTCTCAAGAGAAAATGGCATTTGGACCTCCTATATGACCACTTTGCGAACTGCTGCAATCAGAACCTTTAAGTAGTGGCATATCAAACACACGGACCCAATCAACATTGCTTAGAAAATACCTTTTATTATTCCCCCATTATTGATGCCTACCTCATTGTTTCAGCTACCAAAGGGTAGCCTGATTTCTTCATGTTTCATGTCATGTTATATTACTATGTTCCATTATGCACACTTGATAGTGGTACTCCACAAAAAGTAAATAAATGAAAAAAAGAGAGATCCACTAGGATGTACTGGCGTCCTTTCAACACTCATTCCCACGCCAAAAATCCGAGCTGTAATTATATATGTAGGGTGTCTCACATAAGGGTGGGAGGGTGGTGCACACACAGACTGTTCTCAACTTTGGTCATTACTTCAATAATGAACTTGTGTATTCGATTCGAACCAAGAAAAAAACATTCAATATCTTACTCTGAAAATTTTTGACATTTTATGTCTTTACTTTGGCACATAAACGAAAAAAGCGTTAAAAAAGCGTTACGGTTGGTTTTCTGATGATTTCCGCTTACAACCGAGTCGTTGCTAGGGAAATTGTACTTCGTCGTTTTTCATCCCACAAAATTCGTTGACCGTTCGTTCGAAAGCTCTCAATTTATCCAACCATATTATGTTAACTACTGCGAAGTGCGTGGCCAACAAGCTGAGTTATGAGCATGGTTATATGAATAATTGTTTACACACAGGTGATCATTCTCAATAATTGATACTGTGAACATGATTGCAACCGCTTGTTAATTTCTGATGATTTCATTGAGCTGGTGTTTCGATGATTTGATTCATAGCAGGTGATCCGAATATTGCGAGAACGGTTTGATTTGTGAAGCGGTGGTTAAATAATTTTAATGGGTAATTCCTATACTTTACACTCTCGGAAGCTGTAATTTTTTATGTAGCCTCTTTGGGACATTTACTTTACGATGCCCAGGGTCCTGATTAGCTGAGTGGCTCTTAGAGCATGCAAAGAAGTCTGCAACACATACGAGTCTGCAACTAAAGACATAAAATGCCCCAATGTGTTGCAGACTCGTATGCAAGCGTTTCTGATGATTTTTTTTTTTTTTTGGTTTACGGGTCAAGATGCGTAAAATCCAAAAATCGCGGGAAAATAAAAAATCTGCCGTCCACAGTTTTTTTCTGAAGTTTCAGGACCCTTCATGAAACTTGCCACAAAAATCTTAATCGTTCTTGTAAATTGATCGAAGAGAGTAAGACGTGTCAATAAATAAATATTTCTTTATTTACAAATGAATAAGTTAGCTGTACAGGGTCGGAGCGGTCGGGGGGGTTGTTGTGGGGTAGCTAAGCGTGAGCTCGGTAGGGGAGGTCGGTGCCGGCGGACCTGCCGTGGTAGTGCTCGTCGTGGTGGTGGTGGTGGGGGTAGTAAACCTCGTAGTTGAGGACTTTGGGTTTCGTGAGGCGGAAGATGACCATCGCCGCCGTCAGCACGAGGGAGAGGAGGCCGAGCGTGAGCGCCTTCCACGTCTTGAGCGCGATGAGCGCCATCGCCAGCGGGATCACCGCCGTCGCCTTGAATTTCAGCCCCAGCACGAACGGGAGCACCACCTTCTTGATGAAGCCTCGCCCTGAAACCCAACATCATGAAACTATAGCATTTACAAGTGAAATTAACCTTTTTACAAGTGAAATTAACCATTTTACAAGTCAATTTAAACGTTTTACAATTCAATTTAACCTTTTTACAAGTCAAATTAACCTTTTTACAAATCAAAATAACCCTCTTACAAATCAAAATAACCCTTCTTGAGCAACGCACAAAAATCGTTGAAGGGCAAAGAAAAGAAACTGAATACATTGAATACGACAAAGTAGGTGTAATAATAATTGAAAAATATCAATTTTCCAACCAAAAAATGAGGTAGGTAGGCAAAGAGGTCAATCAATATATACTTAAAGTTCCGAAAGTACCTAAGTTGATCAACAATATGAGTCCCGAAAAAAAAAAAAAAAAAAAAAAAAAAAAACGGTCATACCAATGGGTGTTCTGCGGCAGCTGTCGAAAGTTTCAAAAATACATCAACAACATAATTTGAACAGTGGTTGTTGCTGATAGTTGAAACGCCACGAGGAAATTCATGAATAAGGAATGCCAGTTAAACCCGTACTCTTATTTCTTGGCCCTTCAACGATTTTCGCGCATTGCTCAAGGAGGGTTATTTTGATTTGTAAAAGGGTTATTTTGATTTGTAAAAAGGTTAATTTGACTTGTAAAAAGGTTAATTTGACTTGTAAATGCTATATATGGCATTTATTGCTATAATTGACTTTCATATTTATCATTTAACTGTTTTTTTATTTTTTTATTTTTTATTTTTTTATTTATTAACGAAAACATTCGTAACAAATGTTACACTACAGTTGTGAAAACAATTAGATAATTTACTGCACCTATATCATAAGTACAATGGCACGTGAGTCAAGGTATCTACCCAACGGTAGTCCTTGGTAGCTAATAATAATAATTATAATTTAGTTTTTAATTTAACATTCTTAATTCTCTATATTCTTAAAGATAAGTCGTATCACAGTTTGTTTCAATGTTTAGTGTTTTAAGTTCCTATGGTGTAAGAAGGTCAATGGGTCTTTTTCTCTTCAGTCTTCTTCCTGTTTGTAGATTTAAGAGGCGATCAGCAAACCCGTCAAAATTTGGATTCGGGTGTGATGAGATCGTGGCGAATTGGCGTTGAAATGTTTTTGCAATCACTTCATTCACTTCTGGGATGTCCAAGTCTCGGTGTATCACGGAGTTTCTCACGTACCATTCGGCGTTTGTGATCATGCGTAGTGCACGGTTTTGCTGAGTTTGCACCCTTTTGACTTGGGTGGCACTGGCAGATCCCCATACTGAGCAACCATATTGCCAAATAGGCCTAATCATCAACAGATAAATTAACTTTTTGTTGCCTAGTGTGAGTGGAGATTTCGGACCGATGAGTGGTTTCAAGAAGTTGATACGAGTTCTCAACCTTTTCACCAGGTCGCTAATGTGATCACCAAAGATTAATTTTTGGTCGAGCCTGATGCCAAGACATTTTATATTTTCTTTTTGAGGTACGGGAGTATTATTCAATGTAATAGGGCTCACTTGATATTATCTTTTATACGTAAATGTAATAGAGCTCGATTTTTGTACATTCATCGTAGTCCTCCATTTTTTATTCCAATCTTCAACCAAGGTTACATGTCTTTGAAGTTGTCTCGATGCATCGTGGCCTGAACTAGCCCGTGAGAGTATGGATTGGTCGTCGGCAAACATGGCTAATGTGGTTGTACTGGGAAGAGTTGGAACGTCACTCACATAAATCAAGTACAGTATAGGCCCCCAAACACTGCCTTGAGGTACCGACGATGATATGTTTTTGCTAGTCGAGATAGCATCATCGCATTTTACATGGAACGTGCGGTTTGTGATGAATGATTGGATAATGCGATAATAGGTATCAGGCAGGAGAGGTTTCAATTTAAATAGTAGACCTGGGTGCCAGACCCGGTCAAAGGCCTTTTCCGTATCAAGAAAAATACCCTGGCATATTTCCTGTTTTTCATAAGTGTCCAGAATTTCCTCCACGAGCCTGTGTAGCTGTTGTTCGCAAGAGTGCGATTTGCGGAATCCAAATTGGAATGATGGTATCGCAGTTTCCAAATGTGGCATCAGTTTCGATAGCATTAGGCGTTCAAAAATTTTTGAGAATATTGATATCAGGCTGATTGGTCGGTAACTTATGGGGTTTCGAGGATTTTGTTGTGGTTTCAAGATCATAATAATTTGAGCGTGTTTCCACTTGGTTGGGAAATATGAGGTACGGAGAATGGCATTATAAAGTTGTGTGAGGAGTACTAGAGTTTTCCTGGGTAAGTTTCTTAATAGTGGCTGAGTTATTCCATCGCTTCCAGGGGCCTTTTTAGTCGGCGATCTTTGAATGGCATTTTTTACTTGTGCAGGGCTGAAAAATTCTCTGAAAGGAGTTAGGATGAGAGGTTGAGTTATTTGTTCTTCTATTATTTCGTGAAATTCAGGATTTTTGCTTGGATTAGGGGTAAATTGTTCCACAAGTTGTTCTGCGAAAACTTGTGCTTTTTCTTCTGACGTAGAGTACCAAGTGTTGTTTGCCCTAAGTGGGGGAGTAGATTCGGGTTGCTTAACGAGTAATTTTGCTTTACGCCACAGTGAACCGTCTTGTGCATCCAGTGAGATCAACGAATTCCGCTTTTCATCTGAATGGAGTATCTTTAGTGCTATTTTAAGGTCATATGTCGCTCTATTGTATGCTTGTTTATGCGGAGAGTATTTAGTTTGTTCCCACAGCAGTCTAGAATTTTTCTTCACGTCTAGCAGATTTTGGATGTGAGGTGGAGTATAAGTTTGATGATGGGCTATAACATTATGATTTCCAATAGATTGGTCAGAGGCCATCCCCGCCGCTTGTTGGATGATGTGAGTGATATGACTGACTGCAATATCGATGTCCCTTGGTGTTTTCAGCGGCATTGACAGGTTCGTTTCCCTTTCAAGGGTTTCCGAATATAGTTTCCAATCAAAGGGATATTTGAGGAGAGAATTTTGTGACTTTTTATAATGCACAGAGCTCATAACTGACATTAAAACTGGGTAGTGATCCGAAGAAAGAGAATGGATTACTCTGATATCACAGTTAGTAATTCCTTTCATCAAGAAAATGTCGAGGACATCGGGCGAATGATTAGGATTGTCGGGGTAGTGAGTTGGTTCGACAGTATGCATTACCCTTATTCCTAATGTCTGAACTGCATCGTAGAAAGCATTAAAATCACCCCCAAGGATGAATTTTTGTCCCATCTCATGTACTATGCCCCATATTGTGCTCATTAAAAGTTTGTGACCTTCCCGATCAGGAGCTGAGTAGAAAGCCCCAACTTGGTATTTGCTTCCATTGAGATTGAGACTAATTCTTGCTACTTGAGCGTCATCTTCCATTACGGGAGGTAGATCATTATGAGATATAGTCTTTCTGACAAGTATCGCTGTTCCTCCTTTGCGGTTTGTGGATGGGTGGTCCGCTCGATAAATTTTATATCCAGGGATGAAGAAGTGTAAGTTCGGAGTCATTTTCGTTTCAGTTAGTAGGACGATATCGAATTGAGTTTGTCTCAGGAATAGCTCCAATTCGTGAAACTTGTTATTTAGACCTCTACAGTTCCATGTGACGATATTGAGAGTATTATGATGTTGAGCGTTCATTTTAATAGTTTAGGTAATAGCTCGGTGAGCATTGAGAATAGTGGTTGAATGAGACTAATTAGCTGATCGATTTTTCCGCAGAGCATTGAAATGGTGGGTTCACTGTTTGTCGCAGGTGTGGTCCCGTATCGACTGCTGGCTACTTGGGAATAAGTTCGGGCGTATTGTTGGTTCACCGTTGACGATTGACGAGGATGATAAGTGAATTTTTGGTTTTGATCCACTGGTTTTTGTGATTGTGGTTTATACAGTGACATATTCGTTAGTTTTTGTCGACTGTTTTGTAGGGAAACGTGAACGGGACACCCTTTGTAATTGGCTGTATGGTTTCCTTTGCAGTTGGTACATACAGGTTGAGTACTACCTGGCTTATCGCAGGATGTGGTGCTGTGATCCCCATCACATTTGACACATTTCGGACGGCGAGAACAATAGTTTTTCGAATGTCCGTAAGCCTGGCATTTGGTACATTGTATCACTGATCTTTTTGGTTTAGGGGGCTCGATCTTGATGACCGCGTTGTACAAACGAGTTAAATTGTAAACCTCCACATTTTTCGCGCTGGGTTTGAGATCGAGAAAAAATAGTGGCATAGGGACTTTGGTTACGGGGTGAAGGGCCACTGTCATTTGAATGGGTTCGTATCCGATTGATTTCAACTCTTCCATCACTAACTTTGGATCAGTTGTATGGTGAAGGCCTCTGATGACTACTCTGAATGCTCTTGAATCTTTTACTTGGTAGGTGTGAAATTCAGCGTGATTTTTTTCTAGGAAGTCGATCATTTTACGATACCCATCAATTGTATCCGTTTGGATCTTGACAGAATTTCCGGTTGTGCGGTGTGTGAAAGAGCCAGGGTTTAAACTTTTCATATCGATAAGAAATGAGTTGATGTTCACAATGTTATAAATATAAATTGGCGGACATTTTTCCTTGGGGGCAATTGGAAGTTCCTCTTCCATTTCTTGAGCAGATTCATTGGGTGGATCTGAGTTGGTTAGTGGCAGAAATGGATTTGGTGTGGCGAAGGTGGTCATGGGAGGTGGTTCAAAACGGGGACGTTTACGATTCGTACCTGGAGATTTTGATCCCATTGATCGATTTGTTGTAGGAGAGGCGACTAATCGGACGGACTTTGTCAATTCGGTGACAAAACAGTAAGGTGCGACGAAGAGGTGACTAATTGGTGGGTCTAGAACTCACGAACTTTCGATCGGAACAGCACGATACGATGCGATAAGATACAGTGCGACACAAAGCGATATGACACACTGCGATGTTGACCGTTTGAGCTCCGGCGCGATACTGCCTCATGCGCGATCATTTAACTGCCTGGGGAAGTGCTTGATCCACGACACTGAAACCGATAATTTTGACTCAAAAAACCCTTACTCGAAAATTTCCAATAGTAGCTATGTAGCTCATACCTTGCCTTTATTCAAACTAATGAGCATTTTAAGCCTACCCAATTTAATTAAACTTGGTTAAATTAAACAGATCTTGAAGGGGGGCTCTTTTAATTTCCCGCAACACCAGACTCATACTCGATTTAAACTGTAGGGGCACATGGTACTTCTTAACGCACAACTGCGGCACAAAGTATCTATAGGTACAAGGGTATAAAACAGTATAATTTGCTTCCGTGGAATTTAAAAAAGAAGTTATTTAATCACCTGCTTCAAATTAATAAGTTCTTGAAATCCTTTTTAACATGTTTAATGTTTTAGGGCTGGGGGTCATTCTGTGAATTCCGACACGACACGCAAATGTGCAACGTTTTTTAACATGTTTAATGTTTTAGGGCTGGGGGTCATTCTGTGAATTCCGACACGACACGCAAATGTGCAACGTTTTTTTCTGATGATTTCCGCTTACAACCGAGTCGTTGCTAGGGAAATGGTACTTCGTCGTTTTTCATCCCACAAAATTCGTTGACCATTCGTTCGAAAGCTCTCGATTTATCCAACCATATTATGTTAACTACTGCGAAGTGCGTGGCCAACAAGCTGAGTTATGAGCATGGTTATTTGAATAATTGTTTACACACAGGTGATCATTCTCAATTATTGATATTGTGAACATGATTGCAACCGCTTGTAAATTTCTGATGATTTCATTGAGTGAACATTAAACATGATTTAATGTTTTTCCCTCTCAAGGGAGAAATTATGATTTTTCTGATGATTTCCGCTTACAACCGAGTCGTTGCTAGGGAAATGGTACTTCGTCGTTTTTCATCCCACAAAATTCGTTGACCATTCGTTCGAAAGCTCTCGATTTATCCAACCATATTATGTTAACTACTGCGAAGTGCGTGGCCAACAAGCTGAGTTATGAGCATGGTTATTTGAATAATTGTTTACACACAGGTGATCATTCTCAATTATTGATATTGTGAACATGATTGCAACCGCTTGTAATAAATCAAAAATGTATATAAATAATATAATAAATTGTTTTGGTTAATTAGAATCTTTTCTTTTTTCTTGACCTTAAAAAACTATATCTAATTTCTCCCTTGCGAGGGAAAAACATTAAACATGATTTAATGTTTTTCCCTTTCAAGGGAGAAATTCATTAACAATCTTGACCTATAATAATAATAATAATAATATTGTATTAATCTATTACTAGAAAAATAGGTAACGTAATTTGTATGTATTTACTTCTTGTATATTTTTCTCGATTCGCGAATAAATAGCTCGCCAGCACGACTCTTCTCCCTAACACGGGAATTCACCCACATAGGGGAATAGTTTCTGTTGTAGGTTTTGAATTCGTACATTGTGTAAACATTTTTACTTACTAGCAAAATACAACGTTTTTCATTTCATTTCATCGTGTTTATCTGTAACTGAGTTTGTGCCATTGCTGATGAAAAGACACATGAACGCATCGGACCTCCCGAAAACCTATTCCATGTTCTATTTGAGTGTCCTATGTATAACTGGATCAGAAGAAGCTATACTCGGACTTGGTGGGGGGTACCGGAAACTTGATAAATTTTATATCAGTACCAAGTGAATTCGACATAAAAAGGCTATATTTCTTCTAAAGTGAAGTTTGCAAACTGAGAAGTTTATGTTTGTTTGACTGAAGGATTAACTCGCTTATATATACTGGTACTGCCAATGTTAACTGATTGAATGTTTTTGAAATGTTCTACGAAGTTCATTGTGTGTTTTATTTTATTGTTGTTTCCAATATTTATAAGGTAAAGAGAATAAGCTGAATTAATAATGAATGTTATATTAATTTGTAATTTATAAAACATTTGAAATTTCTACTAACGCTGTAATACTGAATAGATTATCATTAATTGTAAGTAAATCATGTAACTGGACACCACGATCAATTTCTAAATTTTGTACTCTTATAGTTTATTCAATTGGGTATTGAAAATACAACGTTAGTCATGTTTACACTACAACTGTTTCAATTATGTATTCTTTGTAAAGCATACTCGAATGTAAGGAACATACATGTTCAAATAAATTACATAAATAAATAATAGACTTTCTGCTATAACCATTAATATATTCATAGCTTGTATCAAATCGTGTTTAAAGTAGTCCAAAATTGAAAAAAATGCGCCCTCTCCGCGAAGAATTAGGGGTAGCTTCAGAACATACTGCTGGCAAAAGGGATGTACCGCAGGCGGAGGGCAGTACACAAAGCGAAGGGCAGAAGAGTATGAAGTTCCTCTATATTAACCTACATAGAAGTGCAACAGACAGCTCGCGCTGGAGCAGGTTGTCAAAGAGAGGAAGCTAGACATTATGTTCATCAGCGAGTAGCATCACAATAAGGACAGAGAAAAGCTGGTTTGCTGATACAGAGGGAATAGCTGCTATAGGGGTGACAAACCAGCCTGCGATACCAATTGAAGCAAAGGGGGCAGGCCCTGGACATGCGTGGATCAGGATCAGGAGAGTAACGTACCTCAGCTGCTACCTAACACCAAATGAGTCAATTGCTGAATTTGAAACCAGGCTAGCTGGCATTGAAGATGCATGCCAAAATATCAGGGGGGAACAGCTGGTTGCATGAGCCTAACGCTCGAGTGGGATTCTAATGCTCGTGCAATGGAATGGGGGATGTCAGTATATCCTGCCAGCAAAACGAAGGCTTCTAATGAAGACAACGGAGGCCCTCATGCTTTACGGAGTAGAGGTATGGGCGGAAGCGTTAAACCACAAGAAAAATAGGCGGATTTAGGAAGCAGTTCAGAGAAGAGGAGCCCTACGGATATGCAGTGCACATAGGACGGTATCAGGAGTAGCTGCACAAGTCATCGCCTGTGTAGTACCATCGACCTCCTAGCCACGGAGAGACGACAAATCTACTTGATAAAGGAAGAAGACGCGCTTAAAACAGCGAAGCAGGAAGAAAGGAAAGAACCATGCAAAATTGAACCAAAGATGGACAGAGGACATAGTAGAGGAAGGTGGATAGCACGCTTAATCCCCTAGTGAAAACTTGGATTGAAAGGAAACATGGCTGTCCAGGGCTATTTCGGAGCCTATTTGTCAAAAGTTGGAAAGATGAGTGCGCCCACCTGTGTGCTCTCCCATATTCGAGATGATGACGCACACCATCCATCATTTGTGAGACCACGATGGGAAACCCCTCGAAATGCGTTAAGAGAAGAGATAGGCGAAATGGACCCCGAAGCGATTATAGGAAAGATGGCTGAGTCTAGAGAAAACTGTGACGCTGTGGTGGGATATATGATAACAGTCTTGAAAGCAAAAGATGTGAATAGAGAATGGGAAATAGAATAGAAGGAAAGCCAGAATAACAGGCTGTACCGAAGTATTACAAAAAAGAAGTCCCGTAAGACGGATAGTTCTCCGTAAGAAGAGAGGGGATGGGAGTTACAGTTGGTACCTATGCCACTATGTTAATAAGTGGTGAGCCCGACACAAAGGACGATAAAGCCTCGTTGTCAGTGCGTAAAGCATTTCACTAACCGCAATGAAAATATAAAAAAATTTGATTTTTAGATGCTAAAATTGTACATTTTATGCTGAACTTTTGACCCCGTTTGAAACCCATAATACCGAGCATTGTGGTATTTGTGGTAGGAACCCTCGCATTTGCCTTAGAACCGTCGAAATGCTTTCTGTTCACATTTTAGTTAATACATATCTATATTATGCAATTGTTTTCCACGAAGAAGCTTCTAAAACAATCATGCCACTATCAGCGGACGAAAGTAAATAAATATCATGTCATACTGTAATAAAGCCGACTGGGCTGGACAAGGGTTTGATTGTGAAAGCCCCCCCCCCCCCCCCCCCCCCTTTTGTTTTGAAACAGGAGCTATTTACGTTAAATTCTGTTAAGCAAAGTCCATGAAAGCGCAATAAGTACACAGTCGAACGGTATTATTTCAGTAAATTAGTAGGTACTGTGATATTGAGGGTACCAGAGCATAACTAACTGCCGTTGATTCTATGAATACGTTGTACAGTTTCAGTCTGTTTTTGATAAGTATAATAATAATACTTTCATATAAATAAATAATGGTGATGAGAAAAGTTTATTTTGCTTGCCTTGGTTCGAATCGGGTTCTGCAAGAGGGAGAACGAGAGTTTTTGGTAGGCTTTCCAGCATCTCATTTGAAACGAGACCGCGAGCACTGCTAACGAGCTCGCTGGGCATTTCCAACCGCAGCGAATGTCCGTAGAGGTACCTGCGAAAAGGTGAATTTAATTACTTCAACCATCCAGTCATTACCATTGTAATGAATCAAACAGCGTGATAGTCATGGAAACTGTTTTCTGGTGATTGACCGTCCCTAACTGTTTGACTTCTACCATTCAAATAACCTACAGAAAACGCTGCAAATTATTAAACAAAGGTGTATGCTTTCTGTATTAGATAGTCCTTCCACGAGAAAACCTGTCAATAATTACTAAGCGAAGTATATAATACATCAGGCATTTAAATATATCTACATAGGTGTAGACGCCTACCGAAGAGAAATTAATTAAATTACACACCTACTCTATCCTAGTATGCATCTTTGAGTATTAATAAGATGGAGGGCTGTTGCTCTCAATTCAACGCTGTTTCCCTGTCAAGGCATACGTACCACCACAGTTGAGTTGGCTTTGCAATTGACCCGTTCCCGCCACGCTTTTTTCAAATTCAAATGACAAAGCAGTTTATTGTAATTTAAGTTCTGTTTGATATTACTTATTATTGTTACATTTTAGTATTAATATATGTATGTAGACATAACTGTCTAGATGTTAGTATGTTCATACTTTGGTTCCCATGCCCAAATCTTGGTGCCTCCTATTTCATTTTTTTTTTTTTTTTTTTTTTGGGACACACAGAACAGCTGATCTACCTTCATCAAACATCCACTAGAGTGTACTGGCGTCATTTCAACACTCATTCCCACAGTGTAAAAAGTATTAAATATTGACGGTGTTAAATAGCGGTGTTCATGTACGGTGCACAATTAGGATGTAAATCTTAAATAAGAAATATGTCCTAGGTATACAATCCCCATTCATTCACCAAACTCAACATCACATCTTACATCAGCTGATCAGTGTTCGGCCATTTTGCTCCTGGTCAATTCAAAAGCCAAACGACAGTAGTGGCACGTATGGTTTGACTGCCTGAAACATCACTAATAGCCCTCCATCGTATTAATACTCAAAGGTATGCATGGATAAGGACCGTTTGGAGGGCGTATAGCGTAGGTTCTTGAGATATCTGGCGTACAAGTTATACGTGCCAGTTCATCAGATAGATTACGAAAGACTCTGTGCAACCTGTATCATTCCCAAGCTGGAGGACCGGCGCGTTATGGCCGATGTGGTATTTTTCATAAATTGGCCAATGGCAGCCTTCAGTGCCCCAATTCGCTGTCCAGGGTCCACTTAAATATTCCGAGCTATCCCACCCAATACAGCCCATTGTTTCACGTCCCGTTTGCTGCTTTCAACAACCAATTGAATCGTCCCCTCTACCTCATGCCACGCTTGGTTAAGGCATTCCTCCAAGCCACCAATTTTTACTTCTTCTTGGATTATCTGATATTCCTGAAGCGTCAACTCAAGACCTACCTTCCAGAAGATTCATTATATTTTATTTTATTTTATTCTATATTCGATTGATACATGTCTTAAGTAATTGTTTCTCTTTTACCAACGCTGTGAATTGCTTTATATTTTCTATGATTACCTGATTCTGTTCAACAACGACCTATGTAATTGGCGTATGCGGTGAATAAATAGATAAATCAATACAGAGTGGATAAGAAACGGGTCCGCAAGACTGCAGGAGGTGATTCTCGAGCTCATTTTTGATCTAAAGTACCTCCTAGAGATTTTTTAAACGCTTAGTTTCCGAGTAATTCAATTTTAAAGATTTTTTTTCGTGTTCAATCTTTTGACACTAAAAAGATCAAAACTCCCTTTCTTGCTGTTTAAATTCAAATTTGAGAATACCGTTGGAAAGAAGATAACATTCCCTATCGGATAGATACCGGATTTTTTTTAAAGCAAATTTTACCTAACCTCGAGTTTTTTCAATCGAGAATTGATCTATGTGAACCAACATTTTTTCAAGATGCAAGAGCGGTAAAACCTGCGCCGAGATCTCAGCTTTCCAAAGGTGTAGTCAATTTTAGTTTTACTTCACTAACTAGGGGAGAAAACTATGTTTTAATGTTGGAAAACCTTGTTTCTTCAATGAAATCGAAGGTTTTCCTGAAAAATGGCCAATGAAAACAGGAGTTTGTGGTTTTTCTTCGTATTTATTTTTACGCGGAATCAAATGGTAACACTAGCATATCTTCCCAACCCCGTTATAAGTAAGTTCAACACTTTAACTCACAAATTTAAGTTTACTGGGTATGATAAATTTTATATGTTTTTAGTGGTGAAATTAGTTAGCTAAAGAGTAAAAGTCGGTTATGACGGGGATTGGGAAATATGCAAGTTTTAGGTATCATTCGATTCAGCGCAAAAAATACGTAGAAACTGACCCCAAACTCGTATTTTCATGCATGGTCATTTTTCAATATAACTCTTGATTTCATAGAAAAAACAAAATTTTTCAGCATTAAAACATAATTTTCTCCCTTAATTAGCAATGTAAATTTCCAGTCATGGAGCATGATCGTGTGAGCGAATTTTCGTTCATTATCGTATTTTATTATGTTATTGTTATTTAAATTTGAGCTTTTTGAGTGCAAGGAAATTGTTAACTATTTATTTTATGGCAAAAACTTATTCTAAATAATAATCTACTATTAAAAAAAAGGTTTTGGATTTTTAGTTTTTTTGCAGTTTTTTATCGATTTTTTAGTAAATTTTAATGAAATTTAAGTACATTTTTCAGCTTCATTTTGTACATAAGTTTTTAAATGTTCTATTTTATAGTAGATGGACTTGATTTGAGTAATATTCTGCTGAAAATATAAATTTAACAACTTTTAGCCGTTTCTAGCCATTTTTAGTGATTTTTTAAAGCCATTCTTAACAAATTTCTTGAAATTTGACCTATTTAGTGTACTAAAAAAGTCCTGGCCAACGAAGTCATCATTTCGTTTGGAAAGCTTAAGTTTTGGGCGCAAGAACGGAATTTTTATCTCAATCCTAAGGAGAGAAAAGAAGGGAAAAAAAGAATAGTGGAAACTTGCAGCATTAATAAACTACTGCACGGATAAATGGAGTTTTCATTCTTATCAAAATCATAAACCTACTCGACATAGGGACCTGTAATGCCTACATTCCTTACCAATATGTTTGTGTTTACCTATTTTTTGTCTGAATCAATTTAGTTCAACGTTCATAAAAAAAAAGAAAAAAAATAATAATAAAAAATAATATTAAATAAATAAATGAAAAACGGCAAAATAAAAATTTTAGCAATTTTTGTATAGTACCGATTTCCTTAATTCACGATTCTAACAGGAAACAATGTTGGTAACAAGATAGCTTATAGGGGATAGATGTTACAAATTTGCCGAATTTCAAACGTACCTTTCTAATTTTTCCAGCGTTGTCACTGAGCCATCATCGTTATAAACTTCGTTTTCATTCTGAAAACGACAAAAAGGTTGAATATAGTATTCATAATCTCAAATGTTCATTATCACTCAATTGTGACAAAGTTATGCATACAATATAGGAATCGAAAGCCTGTAATAAGCAAGGTAAATATTCCTGCTAAAACTCTATCTATATGATCAAAGATGGGGAGCTTCGTTGCTATATCCAGTTATAATATCAGACCTTCGGTAGTGAGGAAGCAAAAGGGCGGGCGCAAATACAATATGGCTCCAAGCCTTCCATTATTACCTTGATTTTATCAATCTTTTTCAATAAACCTTCCTGAATCGCATTCCCATTTCTCAAACTTCAATAATCAATTCTTGATGGTACGAGAAGGATGCTTAAGATTTCAACGATCTGGCATTATCTCTGGTGCCTCGGCCACGATCTGTCCCAATTCGGATGTTACGAGTGAAAACGAATGAGGAATACCCGTCCTTGGGTTTGTAAAACGAATAATCTCCAATTTTTTTTGGAAAGCAAATTCAATTCCGAGGATGTTGCGACTAATATACTACCTTCAATCTATAGATATTTTCAAGAGTTTCGGCAAGCAGTAGATAACCTAGTATTACAGAAGGCAAGGGGTCCCAGTCAGATGGAAAGGAATGCGATGACGAAAACTCGGGAAACAAACTACATGAGTAGGTGAGCACAGTTTACCAAGGCACAGTTTATAAGTTATAGGGAAATTACGAAACGAAGATAGGTATCCTCAAACATTCATTCATCGGTCGATTTCGATTCTTCAAGGCTAGGGTGGTTGACTCTAGGCGGGATGGGTGATAGACTCTAGGCAACGGTAGCCAAAGATAGCATTACACCCAAAGAATCCGAGACTACTACAGCGGAAAATGTCACGATAAGCTAAGTCATTCATCATCAGAGCAGCGGAAAGAAAATAATTTGTATGAGTGAATGAGTGTTATCACAATAAAGGAAGGGGAACGTAGTTTTATCGCAACAATGAGGCCTAAAATGTCTCAAAGAATGCCTATTCTTATGGATTTTGTCGAATATCCATGCTAAAACTATAATTCCATGGAGTTCCTCCGAATAATCGATTTTACATTGTGACTCAATCCGAGATATCGACTTTGCCGATCCCCTCCCGGAACTGGAGATGTGGGAGTTGCATGCTGGATCGTCAGCTCTCTGCTGCAATTTTCCCAAGCAATGTCTATTAGTTAGAGGTTATTAACACAGCCTTCATGAGGGTGTTTTAAGTAAATACATCGAGTTGTACAAGGTGTCCGAGCAAGATACCTCAAAACTTCGGGAATCGATTTTAGAGTTCATTTTTGATCGAAAGTTCCTTATAGAGGTATTTTTAACGCCTCGTTTTTGCGTTATTGATTTTTCAAAATTATTTCGTGTGTTCGAACTTGCCTCACAAAAATGACCATAACTTCTTTACTTGGCCGAGTAAAGTAAAAATCGATGCGGTCTTCGAAAAAAAAATCCTCAAACTGTCAGTTTTTGAACGGTCAATTTTACATTTACCTTGTAAATGAGGGAGAAAAGTAGGTATGTTTGTATGTTGAAAAACCTGGTTTTTGTCTATGAAATAAAGGATTTTTGTGAAAAATTACACCCTAAGAAAATTCGAGTTTGGTACCGGTTTTTATGTCTTTTTCACGCTAAATCGAATGGCAACAATCGTAGATCGCTCCAACTCCGCTACTATCAAGTTCTCTACTTTAAATAATTAGTTCCACCCTTAGAAACACATTAAATTAAGAATAACTAAGAATTAAGAATAAACTAAAAACTCGTGAGTTAAAGTGTACAACTCGGTTACAACTCAATTTTTCATTTTACTCAGCCAAGGAAGTTATGGTTATTTTAGTGAAGCAAGGTCAAACACCCTGAAGAACGCTAAAACATTATTAACTCGAAAACAAAGCGGAAAAAAAAAAAAAAATCTCTAAGAGGAACTTTTGATCAGAAATGAGCTCTAAACTCGATCCCAGAAGTTTGATGAATCTTTTTTGGGTACTGGGTGTTATATGTTTGGTTTCCGCTAATGCGTGAATGCGTTCATGCACAAAATCATCAAGTCCTTTATGATAACCCGGTGCTTTCCTACAGTTGGGAAAATCAGGACTTTTATGGGATTAGACTTCCAAATAGGTCTTTTTGAATCATGGTTTTATTGCCACCTCCCAAATTTCTTCGTTTTCTTGGACAATGGCTCTCAATGAACGGCGAGTTTGGGGTCGGTTACTACGTATTTTTTTTTCACGCTGAATTGGTAACACTTGCAGATCTCTCTTACTCCGTTTTAAACGAGTTTTATACTTTAACTCGCAACTTTTTTAGTTATGCTCAGTTGTGTTCTAAGGGTTAATTAAAAAACTAGTTAATTAAAGTGACTCGGTTCTCCTCTTTTTAGCGAAGTAAAAGTAAAATTGTCTATGCCGTAGTATTAATATTGACTATACCATATACACCTAATACCAGACTTTAGAGAGAGTATTAGATGAAGCTGTTTTTGAGGAATTGGATATCCTCTTATACCAATTTTGTCTAAGAAGCTAATTTTTGAAAATTCTAAATTTCTGAAAAACTTAACGTTTGCACTTATTGTAATTAATGGGTCTGATTGAAGTTGAAAAAAAAAAAAAAACCTTACGAAAATTATGTACATATTATTATAGAAAAATGAATGGTGAGTGAATTCGATAATGAGGTGAAAGATGGAAGTAAATGATGCAAAAGTTGAGAAATAAGGATTTTAGAAAGTAAGTTCGGGTTTAGTTTAGTTTAGATAAATACCCGAAAAAAAAAAAACTTTTGAACAGATTTAGGAGATAGGACACTTGTTCAGGAGGGGTTGTACTACATTTTTGATGTAGATTAACAGAATAAATTTTTCGTCGCTTATCCAGTTCCACCCTGTAGTAAATGTTTCTTAGTATAATCCTAAAGGTTTCAATTTCTCAATCCGGCAAAGGAGGGAGAGTATATTAATATTATTCTTAACCAATTTATCTTGTTTTGAAAAGTGGGTTCAAATACACAAAAGTCTCCTCACGATAAACAACAAAAATCCTCTGAAGAACCCCATGTTACTAACAAGGCGCGAACTCCAGTCAGGGGGTTGTCTGGTGAAAGAGCTACACCCACTCCACGGAGTAAAAGAGAGGAACAAGAATTTACAACAAAGGGAGCTTCCTATTGTGGGCAGGGGAAAATAGTTGCCTCGCACGCAAGCCAGCCGCTTCTTTGTAAAGTGCTAGAATCATTCGGAGGCGGAGCTCCAACAAACACGAGTCGAGAGCCGGTTTTTTTGACATTGTTCCAGTCGAAATAAGTGGAATCCACTAAACGCCTGTTTGTCCAACTCCAGGAGGAGAATCTTTTGATCGGTGGAGACGAAAAGCCGGTCGCTTTCCCAAGCCTTCGCCATACACTAGCAGCACCAAATAAAAGTAGAAGTTTGAATAATATTACCGTCTGAGGTGAATGGTTTTAATGTCGTCTCACGTTTTATAAGATTTGAATAAAGTACTTAAAATGATGGCGTGGGTTGTTCTTTTTTTTGCCGCACTAAGAGTGAAAACAAGTAAAAATGAAAATAGAGAGAGGAAAAAAGTAAAGTCGATACAGCATGAGCTCGTTGGAACAAAATAATAACGCCGCAAATTATTACACAAAGCTTTATCATTTCTGTATTGGATAGTCCTTCTAAGTAGTAGACCTGACTATAAATATTAAACGATGTCTTTTATACGTTAGGTATTTAAATACATCTGCATATAAGTGTACAGGCCAACCGAAGATAAATTAATTGAATTAAGTAACAGACATACACTTTCTATGCATGTATTCAACACGAGTTAGCAACCATCCTAAAATCAAATATATAAAATATATCACCTACCTAAGCTTCAGAAGTTCATCTACAGGTGTGATGGATAGGAGTAGTTCCTCCTTCTCGATTCTTGCAAATGTTACATCTAAGGGGGTGTTTACTGAGCTATCAGCGTTCAGGATATCCTCTGGTTGTAGCAGGTTAATCGTCTCTCACTTTTGAAGGAGGAACTACTATATTTCTATCACCTCTTTTGTCACATGGTAGCAGAGCTTGGTTTCGAACCCCCCTTCATCAAACTCTCGAATATCGACTGTCCTGGCACCCCCCCCCCCCCCCTTTCCATAGGCATAATGGGCAATATATCCAAAACTTATACCATGAAAATTTAAAAACCTACCCCTGCTCTGCCTATTTGGATCCCTCCTTCCACTCTGCCTCACCCCATTGTATTTTGAAAGCCCCTGAAGTGTGATGGATAGGAGTAGTTTCTCCTTCTCGATTCTTGCAAATGTTACATCTAAGGGGATGTTTCCTGGGCTATCAGCGTTCAGGATATCCTCTGGGTGTAGAAGGTTAATCGCCACTCTCTTTTGAAGGAGGAACTACTACATTTCCATAACCTCCATTGTCACATGGTAGCAGAGCTTGGTTTCGAACCCCCCCATCAAACCCTCGAATATCGACTGACCCCCCCCCCCCCTCCCTCACAATAGGCATAATGGGCAATTTATCCTAAACTTTTTCCATTAAAAATTTAAAAACATACCCCTGCCCTGCCAATTTGGATGCCCCCTTCCACCCCCCCCACCCTGTTTTTTGAAAGCCCCCGGAGTGTGATGAATAACAGTAGTTTCTCCTTCTCGATTCTTGCAAATGTTACATCTAAACCTAAGGGGATGTTTCCTGGTCTATCAGCGTACAGGATATCCTCTGGGTTAATCGCCTCTCCCTTTTGAAGGAGGAACTACTACATTTCCATCACCTCCATTGTCACACAGGTGACAGAAGTTATAACTAATAAACCCGGTTACTAACGAAATCAATACAAAAGTTTGTGCGGTCATGGAGTTCTTATATGGAGAAAGTTGAATTACTTCCGATCATATCAATAGCCAAGTTTGTTCGGTTCATCGAGTGATTTATTTAGCAAGAAATAGGATAAAATATGATGGATTTAACTGTTGAACGTATACAAGTTTCTTAAAATCATTTGGCTCTACTAGCGTTGAAATGCTGAAACGAAAAATACTTCATTCTCTGGACAAAGCGTTGTCGTTGAACTTGTCACTGGTCCAAATTTTTCGAAGATCCAAATAAAGCAAGAAGAGGAAGGATATTGTTTTATCAAAGCTACTACAGCCGACATTGATGGGCGAATGAAAACCGAGTGAATACATGCAACCACTACTTATTTTAGCAAAATTTGACTAAAAGAAATATATCTCAATGGGTTAAACACATCATAAGAGTAAATTTTCGGAAAAAATGTTCTATCTACATCTGTTTTGGGAGATACACCTAACCCAACCCAACATTTTTACCCAACTTCTGATTGTACGTCATGTATAAGTATTTATGTGTATTTTCTGTAGGTATATAATATAAAACAGATTTTTGAACATTGGAAAACACCTGGGTATTTTACTGCAAATTTTAAATTTAAAAAATCTGCCGCACCTATTCCTACAAAACAGTTTGAAATTGTTTGTAGAGATCTCACGCCTACGTGGAGAGACATTCGTTACGTTTTGGTGCGATTTCCATCTATAGTTTCGGCAAAATGATCCAGGCAGCAAATATATGGACAATTTTTTAGGGGAAAATTAGGTTTAGGTGTTTGAGGGTAGAGAATTTTTCATAGGCTTCTCAAATAATCTGGTTTATTGGTTAGCTGATTGCTTTTGCAAATTATCTAATCATGCATATAACTAAACACAATCAACAGGTTACCACTGATATTTTGAAGAGGGCCCAAAAAGCTTATATTTAAACATGAACCAATCAATAATAAGGTAAATATGTGTACTAAAACTTAAATTATCAACAAGTACCTTTTAGATTAGCTATAACTAAGTTGTATAAGCATTGTAAAATAATTGCAGCTCTGATGAGACCACAAGACGGCGAAAGCGCTCAGCTAACCAATAAACCACATTATTTGAGAAGCCTATGAAAAAATCTCTACCCTCAAACACCTGAACCTACGAAGAAAATTTCTCAATGAATCGCATCATGTGGATGAAAAAACATTATTTCGATCAGAAAACTGCAAAAAAGGTGTCTTCTTCTTCTTCTTCTTATGTACAAGGCGATTTCCTCATATCTGCTGCACATTCGAGTTTTAGTTTAGCAAAAAGACTGATAGGTTTTTTCTAATACAAAATTAGTAACGCTTTACGTGGCTAAAAAAATTAATATCTCGAATAGGCAGGATACTAGGAGAAATAATTGTGGATGCTGATCTGACAAGAGAAAATACATTTGTATGATCAAAATACTGGGAAGAAAAATCGTATCTGCCACTGATTCCAAAATTGTATCAGACGCCACGAGTTCAAAAATACTAAGAAATGAATTCTCATCTGGCCTTCATAGAATGTCGCGGTTCGTTTGTACCTGAATACTAATATAAAAATATAAAAAATAAAAATAAAAATAAAATAAAAACATAAAATATAAAATAAAAACAAAAAATAAATATGAAATAAAATAAAAATATAAAATATGAAATAAAAGCCAAAAATAAAACATTTTTGTATCGCAGAATTGTATTTAGCACATTTACTTTTTTCATATATAAATATATATATATATTATATATATATATATATATATATATATATATAATATATATATATATATATATATATATATATATATAAAATAACTTCGTTGCACTCAAATTGCTGAAATTTCGATTCAATTTAACACGATATAGTACGATAGGTAATAGTCGAAAATTTGCCCATACGATCATGCTACATGACTGGTACCTACTTTATATATGGAATAACGAGTTTACCTCAGGGTTGGCCACGATGGTCAGGTCTCTCGTTATCCGCAGGGTTGGCAGAATTTCTGCTCTGGCGAGAACCTGTCGCAAGTGGCCCTCGAGACAGCCGTCCTCCCCCTCCACCAAGCAGTCCAACACCTCCAATCCTCGGCAAACCTGGCAACACGAACATATCTTTATAATCAAAGATCAAAATAAGCTTCCATTCGAAAGTGCCAAATCACGCTCAGTGGCAGAGGAATGAAATTTTCCTAAATCAACAACATTGCTATCTTCTTCTTCCGGAAATTTCCATGTAATTGCAGAACTCCTAAGAATTCAAAATATAATAATAATAATATACCCGACTTACGTAAGTTCATCAAACTCTGAGGGTCGATTTAAGCACGTTCCTGTTTTTTAACGCTTAGTTTTTGAGTCATTTAATTTTAAATTTTTTTTAGTGTTTTCGACCTTATGGACCCCAACCCCCTTCAGAATCACTTTAAACTCAAACATAAGGACATCGTTGGAAAGAACGAGCTAGCTACCTGATGCCAGACAATAGTTTTTGAGCCAACTTTAAACGTAAAAAAGAGGCTAAAAAGTCAATTTTGAGAACTCCTCAGAATTTGACTTTTTTTCCCATTTGTTGATTTTATCTTTTAACAGACCACACGGGGAAAACTTCCTCAGAATTTCACGTTTTCAACAGTATAGTTAATTATACTTTTACTTTGCTAATCAGGGAGAAAATTATAATGTTTCAATGTGGAAAAATATGGGTTTTTCCAATGAAATCGAGGATTTTGGTGAAAAATGACCCTCTATGAAAATACGAGTTTGGGGCCGGTTTACTCCAATTTTCACACGCTGAATAGAATGATAACACTTGCAGATCTCCCCAACTCAGTAATAACCGAGTTTTACACTTTAACTCAAGAATTGTTAGTTTATTTGTTATAGTCAATTGTATGTGTTCTTAAGGGTAAAACAAGTCAGGTAATGTGTAAAACTCAATTGTAACGGATTTGAGGAGATCTGCAAGTGTCACCATTCGATTCAGAGCGAAAAAATGTGTGGAAACCGGCCCCAAAATCGTATTTTCACGGAGGTTCATTTTTCACGAAAACCTTCATTTCATTGAAAAGCATGGGTTTCCCAACATTAAAGCATAATTTTCTTTCCTAATTAGCAAAGTAAAAGTAATATTGACTATACTGTAGAAAAGCTGATTTTGCGAAAGTTTTCCTCGTGCAGTGCTTTTCCAAAATCGTCTGTATTAAGAGCAAATCGACAAATAAAAAAAAAGTCAAATTCTGAGAAGTTGTCTACATTTGCTTTTTAGCCTCTTTTTATATAAAGGCGGCATAAAAAATAGTTTTTGGCACCAGGTAGATAGAAAATTTTACGCTCTTTCTAATTATAACCTCATGTTTGAGTTTAAAGTCATTTTGAGGGGAGTTACGGCTGTTTTAATGTCATACGGTCGAAAAAATCATAAAAGTTAAATTTCTAGAAAAATGAGCATTTAAAAAAATTTCCAAGGAGAATTTTCGATCGAAAATGAGCTCTAGAATCAGAGTTTGATAAACTTAAGTCGGGACACCCTGTATAAGTCTTGATAGTTAGACATATTGCAGAGAAACATCATTATAGAGTCAAGAAACCTGAGTGATCGCTCGAGAATCGGGTGAATACATAGCAATATATGAACTTTACGAGTATCGTCAAAACCGTTGCCTAATAAAACAGTGCACTATTTCTAATTATTTGTATCAGAAGCTGATTTACAAGAGTGATGCCCAGAATGGAATGTACCTGAGTACAGAATCAAAACAATCAAAAAGTTGTTGAATACTGCATTTTTATGGTGGTATATTAACGGAGACAAAAACTTCAATGAATTCGTACTTTTCTTACCAACTTCTTATCACTGTAACTAGTTATCACTTACAGACGTGTGTGTACAGAGATGCGTTTAAACTCAATATTCATGAAGTAAACTATGAGTAGAAATCGACATTACCCCCTCCCCTCCACTACTGAATTACCTACGCTTTTGCTTTCGGCTAAGTGTATGAAATTCACAACTCACGAATTTATTAATAAAACCACCAATTAATCAGAATATGAAAGTTTAAAAACAAGTTACGAATCAGTTGGAGAATAAAAATTGTTGGTGACCTGATTGCGCATGGAGAAACCACACGGGTACCACCCATTATCTCACTTAAAATCGCATTTATACTCGTAGGTACTTCACGTTAGGCAACTGGCCTATAATGTGAAACCAACATCATTTGGATGGCAGGTGGGGGAAGGGAGTAAAAACTCGTTTGTGTCGATAACGTCATTTTAACGAGAATATCACCCTACTATAAATATGCATTATTACCTTTACATAACCTTCTTGGAAAGTGTTTTAGAAGAAATGAAACTGGAAACGTATTTAAAAGAATATATTTTGGTTCGAACGTCATCATTAGAGATGTCGCCTTCATTTGAGACACCATATTTTACTTTGAGCCTTCATGGATGTTTTGATGTAAGGATTAATCTTGGAATTTTTTAATTATAGGTTGTTCTAATTATACCTATAAATTACATTATTCTTCTCATACAGGATAGTTAAGCGTCTAGGTTTACTTCATGCCACATTTGCATATTTTCGTGAAACTATCAGGGCATTTGCGTTTGGTTCTAGATGATCCTCTACGAATTTAATTGTTGAATTAGCTTCTGCGCATGTGCAACCTCAAAATTCATATAATGAGCCGAACTTCTACTAACTGTATTGATCCCGATAAATGATCTGATATTGACGAAATTCCCAGGTACCGTGCTGGTCGAAAAATAAATTGTTCCTTCAAAATATTGTTCCCGGTTGGCCTTTGAATTACTATTTTTTTAAATCTTGATTGCAATTTTATCTTTACGATCATGATACGGAAGCGAGGCATGAGTAATTTGCAAGGTAGGAAGACTTGATCGTGAAAGAAGTCAACAAAATTGTGGTCCTCCAAAATCAAAATTTCCACTCGCTTTTTGGGTTTCAGAACTTGCTGATAAATTTTGGTTCCGTGTCCGTCTGTCTGTCTGTTTGATGTACGTCTGTATGTCTGTGACCAATCCTTGTCACGCCCAAATCTATATCAAGTTTCAGTCCGTATTCGAAGAAATTTTCAATGATTGTGTGGATTAGCTTCTAGATGGACCCCTATAACTTTCAATGCCGTCAGATCAATAGTTGCTTGTACGCATGCGCAAAAGTAAATTTCTCATACCGTCGATTTCTCAACATCTGTTGGTAAGGTTTCGTTGAAACTCGATAGGTAGTTTGGTAGAAGTTCTAGAAATATGACCTATAAATCACATCACGATCGGTGGAGTAATAACAACTGCGCATGCGTGAAACTAATATCGATTGACACAGGCTAAACTCGGGATCTAAAGGAACGATTTTGATGACGTTTTCAGGAGTTGTGCGTGTTAGATTCTAGACAATCGCATGTAACTTTCATTGCCGTCACATAAATAGTGGTCTCTGCTCATGCGCAAACGTTAATTTCTTAATTTCTTATAACGTCGATTTCTAATTATCTATTGGTTCGATCCGTTCAAACTTGGAAACTTGGGGTATATGGTTCAGGAAAATTTCCTATGAATTATACTGTGATTGGTAGATTAATAACTACAGCGCGTGAGCAAAACTAAAATTTATCTATACAGACTAAACTCCTAGACTAGTGAACTGATTTTTATGATTTTTTAGGCATTTCACTACTTAGCTCCTAGACGGTCTCCTATGAATTTCATTGCCTTTGAATTAATAACAATCTTTGCGCATATGCAAACGTTTTTTTCTTGTAACGTTCTTCTTCTACGTCTTGTAACGGCTGTTGGGTCCTGGGTGATGCCCTTTGTATTTGATCGAATTTGCTTGAATAATAGGTAACTATTGCGCATACGCAAACCCAATATTGGATGACGCTCGGAAAATAATGAATCAGTTTTGGTGAAATTTTCAATTATTGTGTGGGTAAGCCTTTAGACAATTTCCGCTCATGCAAACATGAATTATAACGCCGCTTTGTGTTCTAGGATGTATGCACATGTAGCAAATGCTGATATGTTTTGCATTCAATCATTTTGACTCGTACTTTGTTCTTCAACTAATTCTATACGTCTTAGTTATAATATGTGAGGAAGCTACACTGCCCACCCAACTTGGCAGACGTTTGTCTATCACACTCGCACGATTAGTTCTTCTAATTCCGAGCCAATGGTCCCGATTGATGGAGGACAGCGTAAAAACAAAAACAATTCCCCTCTATAAGTTGGCAATTGATTGATAGCTAAATGATAAGTTACCTGGAGCGTGGCGAGGAGAGCTAAAAAGTAAACGCACCACCGGTTCATTGTTGACTAGATGGACTGACGGGGAGCCGGTTGGCACCCTTCGTTTTTATACGGCGATCTACTTCTGACCTGAGAGGCGGGCTCGAGGGGGTGGCACTTTCTCTCTCTATTGAGAACCCCCCCCCCCCCCCCTTAACTGACTATTCATTTCTCTTTCTATTCTGAATAAGCTAGTGAACTCATAATTAGGTATTGAAGTCTTGAAGGGCCGGTTTATCAATTATCTACATTAACTGCAGGATAGCTGCTATACCGAGTAGAACACTATACTCCAGATAAAGAATGTGAGTCGTTTATCAATGCCGAAATACTTAGTGGATAAAATTATCCTTCAGATAAATTCTATCTGGCAGATATCACCGTTAGCATCCTCATTGGTGTCCACACAAAATAGGGCGACAAAATAAGGGCGATTTACACATGGAGCTACATTTTCTTCATGGATCGACTATTAGAAAAACCGTCTGACGTCCACAAAACAACAGTGTCATCATCGACAGTATTAGCTCGGCAAATAATAAGACAAAAGACACCACCACATTTTTGCTATTTGCTTCATTTCTAGAGAGAGAAATATACATGTATGAGTTGCGATCTTGCAACCTGAATTATTATGAATGAATTATTGTGATCAGTAAGTTGTGGACTTAATTTCATCTTCGATCTGTGTTATAAAGTAAAGAACGGTATCTTTGTCCAACCGAAACCTCAATAAAATACGCACTATCCCATTTTAGTTGGTGATCTACACGGGGTCTTACTATATACGGTCTTCTTTTCCATTCAACGAATTATGCTACGATAGAATCTTCGCCGTTGCTGCTGTTTGAAGACAAATCCCCAAATATATCCATTGGAAGGTACAAAAATAAAGACAATCAAACTTGAGATTCAAATAAGATTTTTGTAAATAAATAAACTTGTTTGAGGTTAGAAAGCTCTAGATATCTCATTAACCTCCAGTTATAATAGTTATCCAGCCGTCCAGGGACCAGATAAATTAAAACGCCAGATAAGGTTTAACTAGGGATGGATAAACACTCCATATCGTATTATCTGGAAGATAACGCTATACCTTAGATAAATCTTTCTTATCCATTGGATAAATGTGATTGATAAACAGGCCCTTGAAGGGATGAAAACGTGAAAGATTTAAGTAAGTAATTATAGTAACGGTAAGAATGTTTGTTTTTCGAACGCCATCATCTAAGACCGAGCTTATACCAAACAAGCACTGATCGTAAACACTGTTTACAAACAATCGCGAGCAAATGCTTGGGTAGTGTAAACACCCGCCCGCGCCATACATCGCAAACACTGTTCGTGAACGTTCGGGTGCGTTCCGCCACTTTTCGGTGAACCGGCGAACCATCAAAGGATTCAGTGTTCGTGGCGCGCGGTGTGAACAGCATATCTGCGAGATCATGAGCGGCCGGTGGATAACTGCATAAATTATCTTCAAAACTTTTCGGAGTGCGTGTTGGTAATTGTCGTTATCGTTTTCACTGTTTTGTTTTTAGGTTCGTAATAGAGTAGGACAACGAACAATGCCTTGAACTAATTGGGATGTACCTGCGAAGAGAAGGTAAAGCTTTGGCAACTGAACCACAAATATCACTATAATGAATGGATGAAACATGATGCGTGGGAAGAAATTGCCACAAATATGGGAATAAATATTGAATCGGTCAATTTCTGAAAGAATCAATATCTGGCGGCGCATCTCAATTTCAGAGAGTACAATATGTAGACGCAGCACATAAAGAAAGTTTAGACAACGCGGATGCCATGTTCGTGCACTTTTATTGGGAACTTGGTCGAATGCTCGCGAATACTGATCGTGCGGGTGTGCGCCAGTAGTGTGAACGGGACAAATCAGACAAAAGACATAACTTTCAGCACTCTCAGCTGATTAGGATGGAGCCTGTAAGGTCATTCGCCGGCGGAGCAACAATATCTTCTTCATGGTAGTGCAAAATAGACGACAAGCCTATAGGATCATCAAATGCACACTCGCAAAAATTAGAAATCGTGAGAAATCGATATTTCGTTAAATATTCACGTTTGTGGAAACGCATAAGCTACTATTAATCCGAAGGCAATGGAATTTATGGAAGTTTGTAAGGGGTTAATTCCACACAATATCTGTAAATTCCATCAAATTGTGTCCACTTGTCTCGGAGTTTTGCCTAGTTAACTAATTTTAGATTCGTGCAGGCGCAAAAGTCATTACTTGGAGCATCACTAGAAAAAACAATGGGAATACATTCCAAACTACTCCCCGAGTTTGATCGAAATCGGACGGATAGATTATAGAAAGTCGATGCAAAAAGAAATTCAAAATTGCGCTACTATTGATCTGGTAGCGAGAAAATTTATAGGAGGCCATCTTGAAGCTAACCCGCACAAACCCTGAAATTTTAATCAAAATCGGACTAAAACTGTGTATAGTTTTGGGCTGACAAACAAGTGGCACTGACAGACAC
Source organism: Adelphocoris suturalis (assembly GCA_030762985.1). Lineage (NCBI taxonomy): Eukaryota > Metazoa > Arthropoda > Insecta > Hemiptera > Miridae > Adelphocoris > Adelphocoris suturalis. The sequence continues at coordinate 11,576,175 of CM061040.1, forward strand.
GGGACTAGAATTGATGAGCAAACTTTGAAACGCAAAAAGCTAGTGGAAATTTTGATTTTGGACAGGAAACATTAAATCGACTTCTTGAGCGAACATACACATTTTATACTTTGGTGGTGATGAAACAAAAATCACCCATAAATAAAAACTATATAATTTACGTAGGGAGACTACGGACTGTAATCCCTCATATGCAAAAGTGATATGAAGTGAGAGGCATCCACTCAAATACTGAAAATTATAGAGTAACGGAACACAGCGCTGATAACACAGTGAGTAATTAGGGCTGCCGCTGGAGAGCATAGTGTCGGTAACTGTGGTCTGAACGTACAATTATTCCGAATAAGTAATATTGATCATATTTGAAATCTTGATACTTTTCTATTTAATATTATATTAACTTATGTAGGTATTCTATCCTAATACGTTTCCTTTTCGTAAAACACATTTCAAATATAGAAGTACGTAGGGTAGGTACATTCAACTTATAAATTATGTCTCACGATAAAGAGTATTTCGAGTTGGGTTCAGATATGACGCACGAAGGGTGGAAAGAGGCTTATTATATTATTGAAATAAATACCTCTTCTGCTACTTAACTCCTGCTCTCTTATTTTTGCTGAGTAGTTCGTTAAAGGGCGCTTTCCTATTGGAAACAGGTCCTTGAACAAACGAGAGAGGGTACGAAGGCGTAGAAACTGTGGCGTTCTGCACTCCTTATTTATTTATTTAATTGTTTATTACTTTTTTTTACTTACCCCAAATCCAAGGTGTAACAGCACGGCGCGTGGCCAAGAGGAGCTTGGTCATTAGTAGCGAACTCTGGGTGCCAGGTGACCCCCTCTAGTTTCAAACTATCCTTACCTCTGTAAACCGGCTGACTCTTAGACTCTCAAAAGAGCCATAGTTGTTGATGGAAGATGATAATTTCCTACAGCCTATGGTGTTGTCAGTGCGGGCAATAAAGAAGTAGATTTTCAGGAAATTTCTCCATTCGACGAGGCTGCACGAACGACTGGGGAAAGGCTAACTCACAAAGAGAGACTGACAGCTTTTGCAATGCCTGATCTCTCTTGGCACCAAAGTAAGTAGTCTGTGACCTCCTAGAAGAATTTGCGAATAAATTTGCTACTGGGGGGAGAGATCTGGGCCGAATGGCAGACAACATTCCATTGATGTTGGTGATCATCCTCCTCTCAAACAACCACCTCGCCGAATCGCTCCACATCGCCTTGAAGAAATTGATAAGCTGATTCGTGACATGGAGGAGACAAGTGTAGTTGAGCCATCCCATTGTCCACGGCACGACAATGAAAAAGATGGCTCTACAAGGTTTTGTAGAGACTTTAAGATAGATGAGCTTATTGGACCTTTAGCCATTGGTTCTCCACCTTGGATTTACAGTCGCGATACTGGAAAATACATATGACCAAACAAGACATAGAGAAAACGGTCTTTTGTGCCCCGTGGATTGTGGCATTTCAACACAGTGCTATTTGGGCTGTGTAATGCGCAAGCGACCTTCCTTAAATTATATTTAACCAAAAACCTCATGGCTACAACAGGGAATGGGCCTTGATAGAATGTCAACCCACTGAGAGGGGCTAATGCTGGACTTGAAGGTCCATAAGATAGTCGTAGTAGAAAAATAAATCCGAGTCCGAGGGAAGAAAAATTCGTCTCTCAATCCCGTTGACGTCACCTTGTCATCATAAAAATTATAGTTGTTGTTTATATGCCGAATAGAATACGTGTTTTAGGGAATGTAAAGTAAGAGAAGTCTTGGTAGACACAAGAGTCGTCACAGTTAAAGACATTTGACAGAGTGATGTTTTCTGATAAATATAAGCTTTTCAACGATTGGTGAACGATTTTCGAGGGATGAAAACTAACGGAGTTAAACTTCCCTAGGCGGAACGGTTATGCAAGAAGACTTGAGGTGTTAGGTGCACTTTTTGGTGTGGACAAAAAATATAAATTAATTCAAAAAATGTAAATAAATAAATAGGTAAAAACATTTTAAAAAGTATCCAATTAAAAAACTGGGACAACATTTTTTGGTTGACCCATCAGTGAAAGACATATTCATGTCAAAAACATTGAGCTGATAGAATAATAAACTTGAAAATAATCCAAGATGAGGACGCGACCACTAGAGCGGGCATATATATCAGGGGTAGATACAATGAGAACACAGAATTAGGGCTTTAGAGATAACAGGTCTGTTCGTAGGATGTAAAGGTTATCAACTGGGAATCAATCTCGAAGGTGTCAGGAACAGTGATGGAGAAGCCAGACTCTGTTGACCAAAATCAGGCTGCTTATGTATGTTTTGCGACTGATCAATCTCCTGGTAGTATAGAGACCACTTCTGATACAAGAGATGAAATTCTGTAATGCCCACCATCACGTAAATCATAATTAAAATGTTCTTCTGTGAACGTAGTTATAGTTCCTGACGAGTTAATTTTTTCAGCTCCAGGTTTATGACTTTGATTCCTATAAAATTAATCATCTGCTTAAAAAAAATAATAAAAAATAAATAATAATAATGAAAAAATTCAAGAGTACATGGGGTTCGAGAATTACCAGTACCATAGAAAACGGTGGCTACCGTCAGATCAACTGGACTAAATTACAATTTTCCAATCTTAAATCGATGGAGAGCTGAAGCTGATTTGAGGTTCAAATGAGAGGTGTGAAAAAAGTCGAAGTCTGGATTGAAATTTGTTTCGATAAGGTCTTGCTTCCTGTGAAAGAGACAGCTACGCTTTCATTCCACGTTACACTTTGCATGGTGTGTTGTTGGAGAATGTATGTAGATAGAACATAGACGTGTGCATTGATAATCATTAAGATAAGATTGAAACTTGTGGCAGGATTGAGAGCTGACTGACGAACAGACGCCTTCATCGAAGCCAGTGGCAGCGTAAACCGAACAGTTTTAAGCCGGATGGAATGTGGAACCACCGAAGTGCCCTAGCGGTTTCTTTTTCTATGTAAAGTACGAGCTGCTCAAACGGATTGAGCTGTGTGAGGAAGAGAGTGAAATTGCCCGAAGAAATGCACACATACATGCTGCCAAGCAAGATGGAGTTCTGGGGATTCGGGAACTCGTCATAATCATTCTGGTAAGCCGGTGGTACAGGCAGTAGCGCACACTGGAAAAAACGGCCAATCTATGTGGACATTGGACCAAAATTTTATATGAACGAATCAAACGAAGAACATAACTTCGTTTTCATGATATGGTTGACTAGAAAAACCCGTATTGCACATAACATTCGACGCAATTATACGGGTTCAAACGTGCGGCTCATTCCAGTAAGATTTGTACTCTCATTCATTAAATGCAGATTTGGACCACTTATAAAATGTTTAGATACCTTGGAGTACCCGGAAAATCAACAACGATTTTGGGCTTTAAAATATATATAAACCAATTTCCGGAGTTCTGTAACTTTTTTGTCCGAGTTTGTTTACCTTACCAGTGGTCTAGTTTCAAACTATATTATGTAGAGAGTATAGAAAAAAGAAAAAATCATAACCATACAGATGAATGATGCCAATTGAATTTAGAAAAATTTTATCTGCGTAAAAAATCAACTTTTTAAGAAAAATTGAATGATAATTTTCTTAATTTTTAAATTGTTACGAATTTTTTCAGGCGAATGGTTTTCTCAAAAAAGGAACTGTTCGATGTGTGGGTTGCTCAGTCTTCGTGTATACCTATTACGTTAGTCAACATATTTCAAGAAAAGTTTCTAAGAGAATTAATTCATTCAAATTCATTTCAAGATTATAGGTTTTTTTTTTTAACTTTAAATTCCAGAAGTCTTGATTTTATTTATATTTTGTAATTACACCATGAAGCTCAAAACTGTGATAATACCTATTCTACATACTATGTTGAGAAACTTAAACTACAGTTCCTAAGAAATAGTATGATTTGTTTCCTTTCTCCATAAATACTTTCTACTGAAGTACTGTTTGCTCTAATTTCCCCTTACCACCTTTTATACCATGCGCTACTTTTATTAATCAATATGTGACCTGGTGCAAAGCTAAGGCGATGTTATTAAATGATTAAAAAATAGAAAATACCGATCAAAATGTAAGTAATGTTATAAAATAAATATCACCAGTTGAGGTGGTCCTCGCCACTATGAGACTAAACAAAAAGTTGAATCGGGGAATTCAGAATTTGGGCATGGTGAGATGATGGTGTAATTCCATCTCGAGTCTTCTTCGTTTCTTTGTAAGCGTGTGAATCTGCGCGTCCGTGTCTTCTATCTCCTTCTTTATGTCGTTGATTGTATCTTGATCGGTAGTACTCAATTGATGGCAACTGTTGTTACCGACACAGCCTACTAAACAACTCTCGTTGATAAGGACCGCCTAGAACACGATCAAGGCGGGTATAGAGACGAACGGCGACACTTTTGCAACAAACTTGGGCCCGTACTGATCCGAATGAGCAGTCTAACACTAAAATCGGACCGCGAAGTCCTTCACAATTTCAAAGACCGTTCGGAATTATATATAAAGAAGATAAGGGATTGACCTGGATATTTATGAACATTACAATTTACTTTTCTGTCGATTGTCCAGAATATAGGAAGGTACTTATATGCAGATTCTGATGCAGCTGGGAAGTATGGTTTTCAACTTCGATTTACAGCAACAAAAAGTGGATTTTCGAATTTTCAGTTCAGGAAAAAGTTTTTAACTAGAAGGGAATGGTATCCAACTATTACAGACATTGGCTAGAAAAATCAATTGTTTGCATCAATATCACAAGGACCTAACCCCGACCCAAGAATCTATTACCCCAACACCAGGGGAAATAGGGTCAAACGACTTTTTTCAATTTTATACATGTACCATAAAAATGTTCAGTCACGATAAAGAGCAAAAAACGTCTATCAAGTTGGGTGAGCTTCCTCTCATATTGTAATATGTACGTATATTATTAGTTGAAGAACAAAGTACAAGTCGAAATGATTGATAATTGGTCTTGGTAAGAAATCAATGTTTGCGCGTGCTCACAGATTACTATCAATCCAGCGGAAATGAAATTTATAGAGGACTGTCTAGGAGCTAAGCCGCTCAAGCCTTGAAAATTCCATAAAAATCTGTCTATTAGTCCCAGAGTCTGTGTCGGTTAATTTTAGTTTCACGCATGCGCTATCGTTATTACTCCACAAATCGCGATATAATTCATAGGTGATTTTCCTGAAACATATACCCATCTACTCCCCGAATTTGAACGAAATCGGACGAATGGATGATAAGAAACCAACATTACAATAAATTAACGTTTGCGCATGCGCACAGACTACTATTTATGTGACGGAAATGAAAGTTATAGGTTACCTTCTAGGAGCTATCCCACACAATCCCTGAATATTTCATCAAAATCGTTCCATTAGACTCGGAGTTTTGCCTGTGTCGATCGATAATAGTTACGCGCATGCGCAATAGTTATTACTTAACCAATCGCAATGTAGTTTCTAGGGCATTTCGTTAGGACGTATACCCAACTATCTACCGAGTTTGAACGAAATCGGACTGACAGATAATGAGAAATCGACGTTTGGTCCCTTGAGCATGCGCGCAAGCTACTGTTGATTCTACGTCGTTGAAAACTATAGGGGAACGTCTAGAAGCTAACCCTCGCAATCACTGAAAATCGCACTGAAATCGCAGTTAAACTTGGTATAGTTTTGGGCGTGACAAGGAAGCACAGACAGACACCAGACAGACACGGAACCAAAATTGATCAGCAAGCTCTGAAACACAACAAGCAAGTGGAAATTTTGATTTTGGAGGACAACAATTTTTTCGACTTCTATCAAGAACACAAAGCTTTCCTCCCTCCGGTAATGACGAATAAGTAAAATGGGATGGTATTCCAAATTTGAATTATTTCTCCAACTACTGGTGAAAGAATCGCTTTCATACCTCACATGGGGCTCCTGAATTTAGTAGGCTCTGCTTACCTCAGTCTCCCCAATACACGATTCCGGTGATCGTACCATTAAAAGCGAAGTTGTTGATGCCGAGTAATATGACAGTATAATATATCAGCTGGCGCCTATGGAATTTATAGATCTTGAAACTTGACGAGGGTTAATTTGGCATAATGGATGTGACGAGGCTCCAACAGAGCACAATGCGGAATCAGCGTGGAGAAGGGGCTTCCCGACTCATTGTGTTAGACCTCCCTCAATCTCACCTTCGACTCATCATTCACGCCCTGAGAGGGTGGTTATTCCTATAATAGTATACTGTACGGGGAGTCGGCGTCTAGGAGAAGCCAGACTGGGGTGCTAATGGGAGGCTGCCAGAGCTTGGCTTTGCTAATGGGCTCCGCTGGGTTGATTCCCCTTTGCCCCCGGGCGACCCAATGGAATTCGAAGGCAACCTGATGGAGTAAGCACCAACCCGTGATACGCATAATTTCGCCTTGAGCAGCCCTTGACTCTTTGCTACTATGTAAATGCCCCTCCACCTTCAACGTTGATCAACATTGAAACTCAGTTGCTAACACTTAGGAAAGTCCATGTCGTACAATATGCCCTCTCTTGTGAATAAATTAACCGTACGAAACATACCATATCAACTATTAACATTAACATGGGAAATTAGGCACCTGATATGAAAAGTATACAGGTGTCTTCTAGGTTATGTATCCCCGCTTTTTCTTTCCTTACCTGTCAAAGTAATGACACGGGAATAAACCAATTATTCTGAAATTTCCCCGTTGGATTAAAATCTTGCGTTTTCGCGCATTGCGCACGAGCACAACTCTGTGCAATCGACAGAAATGTTGTTTTTCCAGATATGAAACCAACCTTTTTTTATTGCAGATTAGGATTCTACATTTTTGAGCGCGCTCAAACAAGCAAAATAACGCGCAAATAGAGCACAAATAGTGAAATATCGTGTTTTTGAAGATATTGAATTGCGAAATGCGATTCATGATTCTGGGGTACTTTTTCACGTTGTGACGTTCATTTATCGATATTCGTAATACAAACTTGGATAAACACTGAAAAAACGAAATTGGCATGGATATGTCTTTGCTCTGGGGGGTCAACCAAAAATTTCCGTCACGCAAAATTTGTGTCACAATTTCAGTGTTTTTCACGTACAACCCAGCCGTTGCTAGGGGAATGGAACTTCCGCAGTTTTCATCGCACAAAAATCGTTCGCCACTCGTTGGAAAGCGCTTGATTTATGTGATAAATGTTCACATCTCAAGCTACCAATTTCCCCCTCCTTACGTACATTCCAAAACTAAGTTGATTGGACTATAAACAATTTTAATAAGCCGGTTACAATATTCTTAACGTAAAGCAATAGCATCATTTACTCCACTCCATAGGAAACATTTTCATCCTCTTTACAACTGTCGACTGTTAACAACAACTAATTCATTGTAGTGGCTTCTCTCCACAGTTATTTTCAACATTTCTATAAGTAAACCGTTGTTTTGTTGGAATTAGTTGGGATGCGGCCCAGGGATTTGTTTAAAGTTAAAGGATTTGTTTACAACTCTCGAGGACAACCGTTATGAAATCCCCAAACAAAGACATATCCATGTAACATGGTATCTGCTTGTAAAGCAGATAGTGGAACTCGTTTAATTTTAGTACGTTTTAGGCTAAGTGAAAATGAGTGGGCAAATGTCTGATTCTGACCAGCTTTTAAGAAGAGAAAAGAGAGAAGAGAGAGAAAGAGAGAGAGAGAGAGAGAGAGAGAGAGAGAGAGAGAGAGAGAGAGAGAGAGAGAGAGAGAGAGAGAGAGAGAGAGAGATAATTGGTTTGTGTAGATGGGCTATTTAACACTTAATAAACCATTGTGTAATGATTTGCTGCGTTCTCCTATCATCCTTATAGGACATTTCAGGAAATTTCCATTAGGATATTTCATTTTTTCGACTTGAGGAATTCTAGTATCATGAAACAAGAACCAACAACTTTAAAGACCACCAAGAAATTGCTTATAGGTCGATTACCTCCTTAGGTTGATCATTGAATACTGTAATCTGGAAAATTATCGCTCGAAAAATTTAAAAATCAAAATTTCGAAAATTCCATTTAAGGCATCCCGAAACGATTCCTGAATTTGTGCTTTTTCATGTATATATATATTATTCAAGACGATAACTCATCTTAGGATTGGGATACAAATTTTTTCTTGAGCTTAAACATCAAGCTCTCTAAACGATAGGAAGAGTTCGTTTTCCAGCATTTTTTAAGCACATTAAGTTGGTTAAACGTCAGGAAATGTGCTCAGAAAATCACTTAAAGTGGCTAAAAACAGTTTAAAATCGTTAAATTTATATTTTTTTGGGGTATTCAAGTTAAAAGACGTTTGTCAACATTGAACTAGAAAATTGAAAAAATTATGCACAAATTGATGCTTAAAAATGTACTTGAATTTTATTAATATTTGCCAAAAAATAGTTGAAAACGGAAAAAATCTGAAAATCCAATATCTTTTTTAAATCGCAGAATATCATTTTGAACGAGTTTTGGAACGTATTTTTAGAACGTAGAATTTTTTAACGTAGTCAACCATTTCTTTTCACCCTACATCCTCAATTTTTAAAGCAATGTAACATAATAAACTACGATAATTTACGAAATTTTGCTCATACGATTATTCTGCATGCCTTGCACGTTTTCATACAGCAAGGCAGCCCCATAACGTTTTACTACAGGATAATTTTTTTGCAGCCCTCTAAATTATGGAAATTGGACGAGTGATGATCACCAGAGCACTACCGGCAGAGCCCTAAACGGCCTCCGTGAGCCTGGAAGATTAAATACATCGATGCTTCATTCAACATGCTTTTATCTCTACGTTAAATTGCTTATTAAGCGCAGCCTTTATCTCCCTTGTCTCGATATCGCACCAATTATTCTCCACAAGCTATTTATATTCAGCTGACCTCAAAAAATGACGAATGGCCGAAAATTGATCAATTAAGTGATTATATTTTCGAATTCACGTGACGACTGTTGAATGTCGCTGATGTTCCAAGAATGAGACGAGACGCGCCTAAAGAAGTAACCGATAGTTGTTCAAATCAATGTCCTTAGGATAAAGTTGAAAATCCGTTCTTTAGCCACAAAATCAAGCAACGATTCATTCTACAAACTACGAATTTGATTGACGCGAATTCTTCAAGACATTGGCAGTCTTTTCTATTGAATTTTCTTGACTTGGTGCACCATTCCACGTACAAGGAAAGGTAGGATGAGAACATATCAGACGCATCGTTTTAATGCGTTCTTAACCCTTCAGCTCCCGTACTCCATTGAAAATAAAAATTTAGTTTTCATAACCATGAAAACTGGATGAATGGCATCCAAATAAAGTAAATATGGAGGTTTTTAAAAATTTTAATAAATTTTCTCAAAGTTACAGTACCGCACCCTGTAGGGTGCACAAGGAAGTGAAACCACAAAAATATGGTAATAGTAAAACTTCTTATTTGTTCCAGAAACATTCTTCTCATAAGTACATATTCTCAGTAAACTCACCTGAACACTAAATTGACACTTTAATTAACTCTTAAAATTAAATTAATACTTTGGATAGTTAAAAACAAAATTCAATTCAAGAGTCTCATCGTCCTCGAACCAACAATGGACATACTACCGAACTTAATTAAACTTAATTCCGCTGTCGTTACTCCATTATATAAAAAGGGTGACAGAAATTTAGTTGATAATCACCGCCCAATCAGTAAGTTACCATTACTTTTTAAAGTTCTTTAGAGATTAATTAGAAATCAAATGAATCACTTCTTCGAACGTAGTTAATTGTTCGCTTCTCTACAGTTTGGGTTTCGATATGGGAGGTATACCAGTGATACAGTGTTAGAACCTCAAAGGGTCATTTTACAACGTTTTGAGGATCAGCAGTCTCCTTTGTCGATGTTATAAAGGTGTATGATTGTATCAGCCCTCCGATTCCAGCCATCTAGCTCCTGTCTGATGAAATTGTGAAATGTCAATCTGTTCGGTTCTGCTGTGTTGTTGGGGGTTTGTTTCGTGATTTTAAGTAACGTTTCCCAATTACATTAAAACTTTATCAATACTCAAGTACCTAAACGTTGTATTGACTTTCACAGTTGAAAATAAATTACCTGCGTAAGTGCCCAATTATGTTATAATGAGACTCAAAGTGCAATTTATTATTTTATTTTCGTCATTAATAAAATGTATAGTAAAACTGTTTAGTATAGTTTAATTATCAGAAGTGGGCAAGACAGCCATTATTCATAACACATCAAGCGGAAAATCTTCCTACCTATTAGAAGTTTGAAAGAGAAAAAAAAACCAAGTAGGTACTTCTGGATCATGAAAGTTATTTTTTATTCATTAAGTAAAAAAATTAAATGTGAGTACTTAAATTAATGAAATTAATTTAAATAAAAGCAAATAGTTGTTATTCGTTAGGTGTCTACTATTCTGTCAGTGTCCATTCTAAATATTAAATTTTATTTTGTTCAGTGCTCAAAGGGTCTTATTGCTACTAATGCGACTTATTAAATTTTCAAAGTTTATTTCAAAATAGTAGGTGGATTTTCAGGTATGGTAAATATGGATTTATTAGGATGAATTACCTACAGATTTCATTTCAAATAGAAGGTTCATAACCACATTTTGATTGGGATTAGACGGTTTTTCGTCAGGCATTAATTGGATGGACTCGATGGCCTGGGCAGATGGTGTTTGCTTCGACCGTACCCCAAGATTCAATGTCGGAGCCCAGTCTGGATTAGTATGGTCAAACAGTGCTGATGGATTCCCTGCAGGCAAAACATGTCGCATGTAAAAGGTTCATGGATTTGTTTGTTGACAAAGGAAAACGAGTTGGAAGAGGTGAGTAATATTAAACGTAATGATTATGATGTGGAAAAGAGTCATGAATCTATCTTTTCCTAGGTACCTTTGTCGGTGCAAAGTACTTTGTACCTAAATCCGTGTCTACAATATGTGTACTACTGCATACAAATGAACGTAATTGACAAAAAAAAGTAAGAAGGTAGGTACCAAATCAGGTACTTATAGGTATGAGCCTATCTTTTGAAAAAATGTAGCTAAAATTTGAATGTGAACGGTAGATGAACCATCACAAACGTAGCACTAACATCTACACCTACACACTTCACAAATGGACAGACGGTACGTTGGTAACTTTTCTTTCACGGAATATTTGTGGCAGTTATTGCGCACTCTGATGCTTCGGGAGGTAAGCTCACAATTTCTGAAATTGCGATTGATTCGGGCAAGCCATAGAGCTCTTCGATTAATCACATAGATGATTTATCATCGACAGGCCAAACAGTCTCACACTCCCGTTATGTTGCCATTGGCTCAAGCAGCCGTATATTGCGCATATGGTATCACGTTTTTTCTTCACAAAACAAATGATCCGAAATACCTACTTAATACCATAAGAATTGGCAAGAAATTAAACGATAACTAAGAAGGTTGGTTGGGGGTTGATTTGACAGAACCACAAAATCTGAGCAGGAACAAGATGGCGGCCATTCAGGGATCAGCTCGAGATCTAAGAATGTGCACAGAGCCTCGGCTTGAGGAAGGTGGAGAGGACTATCCAGAATTGCCAACGTGACGGTAGCATTTATTACCTTTTGTGCCTAGCAGCCTCATTTTGTGCTTGACGCCCGGTTCCTTAATATCGAAGTGGTACTAGAAACCTGCACTCAGCTTCCGAAGCTTCGGTTTCATTTGCATCGTCTTTTGGGATTTTAGATAAGGCTTGTTAACTGACTTCTCGCCTTGGTACCTTACTAGTGTTGTAAAATTTGGATTTTTCCGAGTATTATGAAGGAAAAAGAAACGAGATATGAATTTATAGGATTCGGACGGGAGTGAGCCTTTTCGTTCATTATTTTCAATACTAAACCTTTTTATTAAACCAAGCAAAAAAATAAAATAAAATAAAAAAATAAAAAAGTTTAATTCCTTCTCAAAATACGGTTTACTTTCCAAGAAGCGTAGAGTTTAATAAAATAAAAAAATCTGTCAGTTATAAAACATTGTCCGAACATTTTTTCTGAAACCACAAGACCAAAGTTTATGAAATTTTATTGAAGAGTTCAGACATAGGCCGGGGTATGCAGGTCACATCGGCATCACTTTTGATCAACCCTAACGGATAGAATTAAAGTGCTGAATGATTAAAGAATGGAGATAGGGAAACCTAGAATAAAGTTACAATGTACGGAGGCGCACTGATTAGCTGAGGGACCTCTAATTTGTATCGTAATCGACCCTAAAGGTGCTGAAAACAATTACGAAGTTTGCAGGTGAATTGATTAGCTGAGGAACCCCAGAGGCTAATATTTTTTGGTAATTATTACTGGGTTTAAAATTTATAGTCCAATGATCTACGTACAAGGGCAGCCCAATACAAAAATGATAAACCTTTGTGAAATAATTGGCTTCGTTTTTTAAAAACGTTGGATCGAATATGGAGTAAAATGCTGTCAGGGGCAATTTTCTGTCCTGATCCGTCTTCAAAATGTAATTTTTCAAAGATTAAAAAAGTAACTCCAGTCTTGCAGCATGATCTTATGAGCGAATTTGTATAGATTAGAGTATTATATTATGTTACATTGTTTTGAAATTTGAGCCCTTTGAGCAAATATTTGTTAACCACCGGCAATATGGCAAATAAACTCGTACCGTTAAGGGCCGTCTGTTCAGAAATGGGCAGGTGGCGCCCCGGGAGCCGTCATGGTGGGGGGTCCCCCTGGACCGGGCCCCGAACAGGGAGAGGAGGGCCTCTTCACGCGGAAAAATGTACAGAAAATAGAGAAACAGAGGATAACATTAGACTACAGGACCACAGCAAGCTGTAACAAAGGGATAACATCAAACACATACATTAACACTTTTGATACAGGAGGTAAAAAGCAACTCATTAGGTAGGAATTTTTCAGAACATAAAGCACCATAAACAAGACAAGACAAAAAAAAAAAAAAAAAAAAAAAAAAAAAAAAAAAAAAAAAAAAAAAAAAAAAAAAAAAAAAAAATTCCGAACCATGCAGACAACATTTCAAGATATACTACCCATTTAGCATCCCCATCCACCAACACGCACACCAACATACACATTCTATGCATAGTTCTGGTTCATGTACAAATTGTATATAACCAATAAATAAATTTAAAAAAAAAAAAAACTCGTACTAAATAATATTATAAGAATCAAAACCGATATTGGATTTTTAGCAATTTTTCCGTTTTTTAATAGATTTTTCAGCAATTAGGTATTGCAATTCAGGTTCATTTTTGTGGTCCGGTCTTCAGTGTGCGCGGAAACATAAAACCACAGTCTTATCGTGGTCTGGTCCCCAGCGTTCGCTTAGCACAGGTCGCCTGGGTTGCCCCTGACTCACGGCCCGAGAGGGAAATTACGGTGATACTAAAATCCCTCCACTTTGCCATAGTGTATCTCTACAGTCGAGAGGGGCTCGACGATGGGTGGAGCCAGTTATTGGCCATGCACATTCCAAGATCTCGGACACTATAAGATCCATCCACGATCGTGACGTCGCGCCGAAACCACTTATTGTCCGTACGGATGTACCTAGTGAAGTACTGGTACCTAAATGCTAAATTTTATCTCTTACATTGCTCCCAAATCTACCTATAGGTAGTGAAGCATTGTTTTCACTTTTGAGAGATGGAAAAGTTGTAGTCTCCACTAATATAAAATGGTTTCTATTTTTTTACAGTGGTAAAATTTCCACTCGCATTTTACGTTTTAGACCATTCTGAACAACTCTCGTTCTGTCTTTTTTTTTTTTTTTTTTCTTTTTTTAAAGATTTTCCTCATAAGAGGTCTTTGAGGGGCAAAGTTTATTCACCCTTGCTCTCAAGTGATTACAAGGGCTTACGAGCAGTATATACATGAATAATAAATAATATGTTATATTTAATATAGATTTGATTTAACTTAACTACATAACACAATAAATTGTTATTACACTACACTTCATCAGTCGTCCAGTAGAGTGAAAGCCAGTGACTCCACGAAACTCAAAAACCCATAAGGAAATTCCTTAATGAAGTCTTGATAGGGCAGCGGCCAACTACTCCAACTCAGCACCACGAGTCTTCCCAACTTGGCCCGCTTGGCCTCAAAGTGGATGCAGGTAAAAATTATATGGTCCCACGTTTGGGATTCTCCTGTGTGTGTGTGTGTGTGTCGTGTATCCGCTTGTAATACGCTTAAATTCCACAATGTTCAACCGATTTTTATGACATTTTCATAGAATGTGTGGGTTAGGGTGAAGATGGTCCACTCCGCGCATGCTCAAACTCCACTCAGCGCATGCGCAAACGTAAGTTCCATCAAGCATAATTTTCTCACACGTCGTCCTATCGCGCTCAAATTGGGTGGATAGGTGGGTGAATGCGCGAATGTGTATTCCTTTCGAAACGAGCCTACTTTCAACAGTTTTCATCTGATTTTGATGAAATTTTCGGGAAATGTGCGGGTTATGTTGTAAATGGTCTACTATTAATCATATACTTCTCAAATCATTACTCCATTTTGAAAATGCGCAAATGTGAATTTCTTCAAGCATTATTTTTTTATGCCCTAATCGTTTAATCCCGCTCAAATTTTGTACATAGTTGGGGGACAATATTTTAATTATTCCACGTTAATTTCATCATGGTTGCATTATTATTAGCTCCTACGCACGCGGGAAAGTGTACTCCCAGGAACAAGGTCTAGTTCTCATCAGATTTTAATTACATTTTCTTGGAATTCGTGGGTTAGGTAGTAGATTATCCCCTATACCAATTTCATTTTTCTCAAATCATTACTCCCATTCTGCGCATACTCTAAAGTAAATTACTTCAAGCATCATTTTCCCGTTTCCCAAATGAACGATTTCGAAGTCTTACGTTACTTACGTCTTTATTGACAGGATCCCGACTATATTGTTGACTATATTTCGACTATAATATTGACTATAATATTGACTATATTATTAAAACCATTTCATTGACCTATACATTTATGTGGTTTTCTATTGGTAGGTTGGTACCTACTTACTTGAATATCGTTATACTGAGATCAGGGGGACTAGTAAAATGTAAATTTTAACACAGAATGTGTTTTAGCCATGGACTCACTAGCCGAAAATGGAACGCGGGATGGGAACGAAATGTGTGACGGATGATTTTCACGTACAACCGAGTCGTTGCTAGGGATATGGTACTTCGTCGTTTTTCATCCCACAAAATTCGTTGACCATTCGTTCGAAAGCTCTCGATTTATCCAACAATATTATGTTAACTACTGCGAAGTGCGTGTCCAACAAACTGAGTTATGAGCATGGTTATATAAATAATTGTTTACACACAGGTGATCATTCTCAATAATTGATATTGTGAACATGATTGCAACCGCTTGTTAATTTCTGATGATTTCATTGAGCTTGTGTTTCGATGATTTGATTCATAGCAGGTGATCTGAGTATTACGAAAACGGTTTGATTTGTGAAGCGGAGGTTAAATAATTTGAATAGGTAATTTCTATACTTTACACTCTAGGAAGCTGTAATTTCGTTTGTAGCCTCTTTAGGACATTTACTTGACGATGCTCAGGGTCCGGATCAGATGTGTGGCTCTTAAAGCTAATTTCTATGCTTTACACTCTAGGAAGCTGTAATTTCGTATGTAGCCTCTTTAGGACATTTACTTGACGATGCCCAGGGTCCGGATCAGATGTGTGGCTCTTAAAGCTAATTTCTATGCTTTACACTCTAGGAAGCTGTAATTTCGTATGTAGCCTCTTTAGGACATTTACTTGACGATGCTCAGGGTCCGGATCAGATGTGTGGCTCTTAAAGCTAATTTCTATGCTTTACACTCTAGGAAGCTGTAATTTCGTATGTAGCCTCTTTAGGACATTTACTTGACGATGTCCAGGGTCCGGATCAGATGAGTGGCTCTTAAAGCTAATTTCTATGCTTTACACTCTAGGAAGCTGTTATTTCGTATGTAGCCTCTTTAGGACATTTACTTGACGATGCCCAGGGTCCGGATCAGATGAGTGGCTCTTAAAGCTAATTTCTATGCTTTACACTCTAGGAAGCTGTAATTTCGTATGTAGCCTCTTTAGGACATTTACTTGACGATGCTCAGGGTCCGGATCAGATGTGTGGCTCTTAAAGCTAATTTCTATGCTTTACATTCTAGGAAGCTGTAATTTCGTATGTAGCCTCTTTAGGACATTTACTTGACGATGTCCAGGGTCCGGATCAGATGAGTGGCTTTTAAAGCTAATTTCTATACTTTACACTCTAGGAAGCTGTAATTTCGTATGTAGCCTCTTTAGGACATTTACTTGATAAATCGCTCTTGATTTATCACGAATTTATTTCGTATTTTTTTTTTTTTTTCGTAGTTTCATACTATAACTATATAAATTGATGTTATAAATGAATAGTAAACAATGACGCTTGTTTGGTTGTCACTTGGTTGCGCGACAACGCAAACACATTCTGTGTTTCAATAATTTCGTCCGAAGTATGTAAATAGAGGTAACCGGGGGTCCAGGGGGCTTGCCCCCTGGCGAGGCGCGGAGCGCCGAGTTTTAATTAATTGTATTAATTTTCCCTCTGCAGGTACCTTTAGTTACGCAGCCATATTGATGTCAACCTCCAGATCTGCAATTTGAAATGGACCTAATTGGTGTTATCAAGAATTCAATATTAGTGCACTGATCAGTGCCTCTGAGCCTAATTTGTTTTTTTGAACGACTTACGATGATGAAACTTGAAATGTAGCTTCTTTTTTGAGATCTGGAATACAATTACAAAGCATAGAGGGATTCAGATCAGCTTCGGAAACTCTGAGGCTAATTTCTTTCCTAATCGACTCACGGTGCTGTTATTCAAATGGAGCTCTTCCGGGACTCCTCGGAAACAATTACGAGGTATGGTGGCGCACTGATCAGTTGAGCGGCCGCTGAACCTATACTCTTTCCTTACCTCTCGACGTTTTTTTAAACATTTACTGTGAAGCGTAAAATTCGTACCGAATCTATATACGAAATTCGAATTTTAAGAAATTGATGGAATTGGAGATAACTTTCCTGAAAAGCAAGAACGGGCATTCTGCAATTGGAATCGACGGAGTCAATTTCAATAGTATTAAGAGAAAATTTTACATACTAAAAACTCCGATATCCACATTGTAAATCTTAGCACACAGAAAAATTGTTCCCTGAAGCCTTTAAAATAGATAAAGTTATACATTGCATAAAGGAGCATAAAGGAGGCTCGGTGCATGATATAAACATTTATAGACCAATCTCTTTCAGTATAGTTGGTAAGTTTCTTGAGAAATGGATAAAAATGCAGCTTAGCAATTACTTACTCGTAGAAAATGGCGCGATATTAGCTCCAAAGCTCGATACAGATTTCGATAACACACTGTGGTGGATGAGGCGATTTACCAGGTAAAAAAAGATCTTCATGCTATTTTGGATAATAAAAAAATAGGAATAGTTATTTGGCTGGACGTGGCAAAGGCATTCGACGTAATAAGTAGAAACAGTCTGAGTAAAGGCCTGTTTTCCTAGCGACAGGTTTTTTGCGCCGCTGACAACGTGATACGCCGCGCCGGGCGTATCGATTCCCTTGGATTTAGTTAGGGTGTTTTCCTAGAGAGCGCATCACGTCAGCGCAGAACGTGTTGCGTTGACGCGACTGGCGCGACTGCTCGAGGAGGTCAACTGCGCAGTACGCTGGCGCGATTCCCTTGAATTCCGGTGTTAGTGTTGCTCCAATTTTCTATTTCCGAGGTTTTCAAGATGTCCCAAAGCGGGACACCTTTTTGGGACACCCCAAACCTTTCTCTGGTCAGTCTGAAGTATCTTTGGAATTTCTCTTTATAGTCATGCAGATGATTCCTGATTAAACTGCTGAACATTCCTTGCTTTGGCCTATTTCGTTTACATGAACTCTTGTTCTTCGTCATCATCTATTATTTCTTCAATTATCAATGCATTAGGTGCGAGTATATTTTAGTAGGTAAATGTTTTCACACACACACACACACACACACAAACACCTGCTACCTTCAACACAATTCAACGCCAACTGAACAGATAAAACACGGCGGCGGCGCTAGGAAAACACTTTCTCGCAGCGTAATATATTTCGCGCTCCTGCCGACGTTTTTCAGGCAAATTCGGTACCTGCTTAGCAAAAAACCTGTCGCTAACTGTCGAAAGCTATTTGAAAAACAGAAGACAGGTTGTTGAGATGGAATGGGTTCGGAGTGCGGATATGCCTATTGAGTATGGTGTCATACAAGGAGGGACGTTATCCTCAATTTTATTTTTAGTATTTATAAATTCGATAGCCTCGTTACCAATCAGAAGCAAACTTTATACGTTTGCTGTTTATTGTGCCTTCTGTGTGAGGGGACTATTGGGAGGAGGTGTTTGAACGAAAATTTAGGAATTTTATACAGATGGATAGTTGAACATGATATGTACTTAAACGTTCATAAAACCAAATATATCTTGTTTTCTAGGACTAGAGACAAGGATTACGTGTTAAGGGAATATAAAGTGCATGTTTGCAGATACGATAGTCCATGTGATTGTACTGTTCTGATGAGGGTCCACTTACGAAAACTTGAGACGGGAAGAACATATTAATAATTTGGTTGAAAAATTGAGAATTTTCCCATCTATATTTCACAACTTAAGAAATGTCAAGAAGTTCCACACTAATCAAAATATATAAAACCTTAGTACAATCCATCATACCATTTGGTATAATTGCATAGGGCAGCACATTTAAATCAATATTAAATCCACTTTTTGTTAGGCGAAAAGCAATTTTGAAGATAATTGCCGGGAAAAGTCGTAGATTTCCTGTTTGTTCCTTGTATCGGTATTCTACCTGAGCCAATTATATATAAAATCAATCTTACTGTTTTACCGAAAACATCCAAAATGGTTTGATCACCAAAGAAGCCTCCATACTCGGTGCGTTTAACTACTCAAGCCGCTATTCCAGTTCCAATTATGCTTCTTGAATCGTCAAAAAACTCAATAGATTTTAGGCTCCGTATTAATCTAGGGTAGGTTGCCCCCGTGCCTCCGTAGAACTCTGAATAGTTGTAGATGTATTTAAATTTCAATACAACTTAGCATGTCAAATTGGAACAACTGGTATTACCTATATAGTTACAATTATTTGATTTTTTTAATATTTCGTGCACTATAATGTAAATCAAGAACTATCGGGATGAAACTGGACACCCCTTCTGGGCTTAAGAATAGAAGGGTAGTTTCCAAAAAAGAAGATGTATTACTTTGTATTTTTTATTTCATTTTATTTTGTAATTTTTTAATGCTGAAGATTCTCTAAATCTCATTTATTTATTTTCATGTAAATACCTGGAAATATATTATTATTCATTTATTCATTGCGGGGTCTTGTAACTGTAAAAGTGTGAACCCTTCTCGGGAGCACGATGCGCCAAGTTCTGATCGTATATTACTTACAGGATTTAATGATCAAAGGCCAATGATCTGCTTACAAGGGAATAAGGGCTTTCTGCTAATACAGGAGTAATAAACCATTTTGTAATAATTTGCAGCGTTTTGTAGATCACTTCTTGTTCCAACCACACACATGAGACATACGCGTATATGTGGCGTAGGTTTCTTAAATACTATTTGAGACTGTTATCACAACTTTTAAAGGTCCTAAAAAGACGGCTGAAGTCGCTTAAAGTGGTAGGTCATCACTACATGATTTTTCATAGCCCAAAAAAGATCTACACCCTAGGGGTACTAGAAATGCCGGGTTAATAGAAATGTTTGACGTATATCCTACTAGCTGACCCGCCTACATACTATTCGTGAAGGCATCGTTACAAAAACAATAATTTATTTATTAAATGTTATTATTTAATCGAAGCGAAGAAAACTACTAACTCTACTACGTACGTACTCTAATAATAGTACGTATATAGTGCGAGTACGTATTTTGATTCATGATGGTGCACTTCATTATGTAAACGATAACTCTTAATCCTAAGCTCTTCCTCTGGCTTTTCAGTTTCTTCCGATTTCCTTCAACAGACGCTACCATGTCACTTATAGGAGGCGGCTTTGAATTAGTTTCTGTTGATTTGTAGTCCAAATTTTCAGAGACGTTGAAAGATGCGTCGGGCGCTGTAAATGATGGTTCATGGAAAGATACCATAATTTTATTCGTTTCTCGGTGTCCAAGAGAGGCTCCTTATCAATGAAATTCAAATTCCTAGGATGAATAAGAGAGATCTTAGCTAAGTTCACTGATCTGGTTGGAACTTGTCATAGCATTCGTCTCTTTACGTCTAAACAGGCTCTCTGTCAAATTTCACGTTCCTAGGTGAACGGAGAGAATTGAGCTCCCACAGCTGATCAGAAAAGAGCTAATCATTTTATTCATTTCTCGATGTCTCAGAGAGGCTTCCAATAAAATTTCAAATTCCCAGTATGAATAGGAGAGCATTTAGCCAAGTCAGCTGATCTGGTTTTAACCCATCATTGCATTCGTCTCTTCATGTCCTAGAGAGGCTCCCTTGTCAAATTTCAGATTCCTAGGGTAACAGGAGAGAATTTAGGTCATTCAGCTGATCTGGAAAGAGCCCATCATTTTTATCGATTCTCGATGTCCCAGAGAGGCTTCCCTCAAATTTCAAATTCTCAGGGTGATTAGGAATGAATTTAGCTGAGTCAGCAGGTCTGGTTGAAACCCGTCATTGCATTCGTCCCGACGAGTCCTAGAGCGGCTCCCTGTCAAATTTCATATTCTATGGTGAAAAGGGGATAATTTAGCTCACTCAGCTGATAAGGGAAGAGCCCGTCATTTTATTCGTATCTTGATGTCCCGGAGGGTCACCCTATCAAATTCCAACTCCCTAAGGTGGATAGGAGAGAATATTAGCTTTTCACTTTAATTTTTAAGAAATCGGTATCTTTTTTTCTTTTAGAAATTAGTGCCTACTAGTAAAAGCGTCCTAATTCTTCAACCTTAATGTAACCTTAGCTGCGTTAAAACTCTTCCCGACAATGATTGCTGCGATAATACGGCCGTTTGAAATTTTTTCAAAATTTTGAAATTTTGAAAAATCAATTTTTGATGATATAACTTTACGAGTATAAAGTTCTTGGCTCAACCCACCAAAATCGTTTTGGTATCGCTGAATTTGTTATCCAGAGTCTTCAACGCCTGAAACCCACCACGATGATATCTTATTTGTTTATTTTTAAAAAATGATGATGTTGTCGAAGTGAATCAGTTATTGTTAAAGCGAAGCATTTAGAGTGAGGCTAGAAGCAAACGCGGGTTTTCAATAAAATGGTGATTTTAAGCTGAAAGGGGTGAGTTGCGAAATTTCTATACAGCCTATCTTTATCTCTGGTGTTCAAAGGGCATGCTGCCAATAACAGCTTAAAAATCGGTTCATAATTCTCGTCGTGCATGAAGGACATAGAAACAAACATGATTTGATTTATTTAGATCTAGATTGATAGAAATTAAGGTTCAAAATGATTGGTACCTACATACGTAACAGAATGGCATTTGCTGAGTATCACAAAAACAACAGAACTGACAAAAGTCGTTGGTGACATTATACCATATTAGAACATCATGATTGCCGAGGAATTCGATGAATGTCACTCAACTCACGCTGATTTATAAATGCGGAGAAAGGTGTCATAAAGGATTCGTTAGGATTCAGCTCCGCTCGCCCGCCGTTGGAAAGCAGACTAGGCCGCCTGCCCGCATGTCAATACGTCCGGCCGCTCCGAATTTTAATGGAAATCCGGACGGTGCGAAACGTATTCATTTTATACAATCGTTTTTTCCGTTTCGTTCACGTCTCGTTTAGTTTTCGTTTGGAAGAAATGAACTGTTGAATTTGAAATGGCGAGCGGGCGAAAAGCTATCGGTGGTGGTATAATCGCTATAAAATATTTCAGCGCTACTCCCAACTCACAATTCGAGGCTGTCTGCAAAAATGGTGTGCTTCATTGATCAATTAATATTACCAGAAAAAGGTATCTACTCGAGAATTTCAAATAACTAAAAAGTAATTTGTGATAATAATATTTGGGAGAGTAATCTAACGGCTGGACTTATGACAGACATAAATTCCTAGAAGAGTAATTGATGTGTTTTGAAATGTTGAAATCCTACGCATCCTTAGCTATCTACTTGATCACACTTACTCGTTTCCAATCGTTAAAATGCAACGAACTAAAGCACTCGCGACAAACTTGAGGAAAACCATTTTGATAAAGACAGCTGTTAATAAAAGCTGTTAATAACAGCTGTTGATAAAATCGTCGTCGATTTCCTTGAATAATTCCAGGTCAGATTGTTTTCGACGGTGAGGTAATCTAGCGTGACGCTGGTCTCCTATTGCCTAGCTTTCAATAAACCAATGCGATCGCATTGCCAAGCTTTCAGTACACCATTGCAACGAGTCGCGCCAAGATAAGTACCTAGCAAAGTAGAACTTTGGCTCCCTCCTTACCTCACCCACTCCGCTAACTTAATTTTCATTGCAAATCCTAAGAGGGGCATTTCCCTTAGTCGCCTGATGCCGAATACGTATCGGTAGATCGATTATATATATATATAATATATGGGATATAATTATTAATAATATATATAATATATGGAATATATTAATGTATATGTTACTGTAAAAGCCCGAAGTGCGGTAAATGCTAGGATTTACCAGGAAATCCTAGCATTTCCCATTATTCTTGGTAAAAGCCCAGTGTTGGCACTCAAATCGGAATTTTTCCAGTAAATCTTAGGATTTTCCAAGTGGCTTAGTAAAAGCTAGAATTATTTCAGTTAGAGAGCGTGTTTCGGACTTTTACCAACTGATTGTCGTAAATCTTAACATTTCCCAGCGTTAATCGGTAAAAGCTGAAATAAAGGTGAACGGTACTAACTTTGTAAATTTTATTTCCACTTTGCAAACTTGTAAATCAACTATGTATATATGCTAACATTGTAAACATCTACACTTTATTTTCACGTAGTAAAATCAAGTAAAATGACAGCAAGGAACTTACAATAAATTACTTGTTGCAACAAGGTAGAGAATTATGGCACTTCATATTTGCTGCCTTACAGAGGCATTTTTTAGTAGAATAATTTAAAAAAAATTGCATTTCTTGAAACCCTGGCCGCCGACCAATGATTGTTTCCGAACGGCGGTACGAAGGCTTTTTCTTCATCAGGTACATCTTCAGGGTATAGGAAGGTATCGGCACAAATTTCGAATTGATTACGTGAATACAACGTATTCAACTTTACTGAAGATGTTCCAAGTTGGTAGTAATCGTCTTCTTTCTTCAGGACAACAGCTATTAATTCCTTTGGGTCGATTTTAAGGTCGACGTCTGGAAGTCTGGAATTTTGATTCTATCGTTCTGGCCAACTTCAGGTTCGGGAAATTTTTCGTTTGATGTTTTTTTAATTTTTTGGAGGGGAGAACGGACGGCACGGGCGGCGGGGAACAGCACTTGTCTGAACATGCCGCCCATTCCTCTGCATACAAGCCTCTGTAGGTTTACCAACGAGTCGTGGGAAATCCGCACATTTACCAAGAGAGATTGGTAAAAGTCCGAAATGCCTCATTCACATAATGTTTTTTGGGCATTTACCAAATTGGTCGGTAATTCTCAAGATTAACCAAGTATCAAGCGGTAAATGCACGTTTTTCATATAATTTCGGGCTTTCACCAACAATATTGGGAAATGCTAGGATTTTCTGGTAAATACTGGTAAATCCTATTATTTACCGCACTTCGGGCTTTTACAGTAACACATATATTATTATATGGAATATAATAATATATATAATAACATATAATATATATTATATGTATAATAGGCTAATACGAGGCGTCAAAATGCATGTTTACGGACTTTCTTTTTTTATCTTTTCATTTTTTTGCCCACCCATTTCTACCAGCTTTTCTTCACCAAATTTGATGAAATTCGAAAAATAGACTAAATTTGACCTGGTTTTGGAGCCCATATGACCAAGTCCTGATAAGATAAGTTAGTTACCTTACCCTACTAAGTAGCTACGTTTACCCTAGTAAGTTTAAATTCGATAGTAAGAGTCTCTGGTACATCAAGATACGAATATACTCGTATATTGGTAAAATATATTAGACAACACTAGGAATATATCTTCAGTGTTGGTGAGAAGTGTGAATTAACCACCACACTTATCAGTACGGTTGTGCGATAGGCGGACATTAGAAATGGGGTTCCTCTAGGACGTTAGAAGAGCTGAGTTACAAACTTATTGTTTCCACCATGGCATTTTTCGAGAAAAAGAGCGCACATTTTTTCAGACAGCGCTTTGGTCAAAGTGCTACATTTTTATGGTTCCTGTCCTGAAAAGGTATCACGGAATAGAAATAGTACGGAGTATGATTTAATTTCAATTAATGGACGTAAAATTCGATTAGAACGTTTGGTCAGCTCATTTTGCAACAAAAGTCGGGATCTAGCGTTTCTGCAACTGAACTGGATGAACCGGAAAATTTATGAAACTAATAATTGTCGTTGCTCAAGCAGAATAAGTACTAGAATACAACTGCAATGTGTGGATCCACCCTGATCAGCCGAGTGATTTGAAATGTATTTCTGTGTTCATCGTGGATATTATTTCACTTTTCTAGCAAGCCTATTATATTTTCACAAAAGGAAAAAATCCTATTTATTTAATAATTTTCCTTCTACATTTACCTCAACTATTATATGACCACAGCAGCTGAAATGAAGTATTTATTTCTGACTAGCGCGGACCGTTCTGTCACAACCGTAGTTCTGATAGTCCAGTAGGATTATTGCAATACAAAAGCTTTGTAAAATATTAAACAAATGATTATTTTTTCTGCATTAGATAGCCCATCTACACAGATCTATGATTAATATCATTCTCGCTCGGTATGGCTGTATATATTCGATGGTCTTTATATTCAGTGGGACATGTAGAATGATTGTTAACGGTAAATCACTAAGGGTGATTTAAAATGGATTTTTTTAAAATTTTAAACTTTTTTTTTTATATTTTATTATTAGGTTTTACGCATCCTGAAACGTAAAATAACAAATTTTGAGAGGGGGGGGGGGGGGAATGGCTCGGAAAATTTTTAAATACAAATTTTTGAAAAATTTCTTCATTGAAATCCGTTTTTAGGCATTCTGAAACGATTACTGAAGTTTGTGCTTTTTCATATGTATATATATATATATATATATATATATATATATATATATATATATATATATATATATATATATCACTTGAATAATGACTCTACAAGAGCTTCAATAAATCACTTGGTAAGAAAAGATAACAGAAAATTACAACACAAAACTATTTTTAATATTTCGGCTTCTGCCTTTTTCAAAACTACGAGAGAAAATGATTAATTTGGGCTGTTTGCAATTTAATTACTACCAGTGACCGGCATGGCATGGCATGACGGCATGTCATACTGGTAACTAGGATTATTGATACAATAAAAAATTCATTCGCTTCTCAGATCTCGTTCAAATAATTTTGTCCTAATTTAAAAATCAATATTATTCTAATTTAATATCATTCTTCTTGTTCCTCAATTTTGATAGTTCTGCATTCCAAATCTAATTTAAATTTGTGTGGTATCTTCCCACAAAAGTGACTGGAGTGATACCCCACATGGATCCGGCCTACTAAAATGTCAAAGCATTAAAAAGGCTCAGTTTGACTAATCTCCGTTCATCTATTTTTGAAAAGACGACTATAAATCACACGCGTACGTTAACGTTTATAAATGCTTTATAAAAAACAATTGAATGAAATTTAAAACAGTGCCGCAGAACAAAGCATTTATGTGGGGTATCACTCCAGTCACTTTTGTGGAAAGATACCACACAAATTTAAATTAGATTTGGAATGCAGAACTATCAAAATTGAGGAACCAGAAGAAATTAAATTGGAATAAAATAGATTTTTAAATTAGGACAAAATTAATTAGTTTTAAAAACGTTCGTAGTTTTGAAAAAGGCAGAAGCCGAAATATTAAAAATAGTTTTGTGTTGTAATTTTCTGTTATCTTTTCTTACCAAGTGATTTATATATATATATATATATATATATATATATATATATATATATATATATATATATATATATATATTTATTTATTTCACTTATTGAAAATGACTCTAGGAGAGCTTGATTATATTCACAAAATTAGAAAAGATAACAGAAAAAACGTCACAAAACTATTTTTATATTTCGGCTTTTTGCCTTTTTCAAACTAACAAAGAAATTGAATAACTGTGGGAAATTTGTGTACAACGTTGACAAGGAATTTTGGTAACTTTGGATTTGGAATCATCGTCTTATGGAATCCAAAGTTACCAAAATTCCTTGTCAACGTTGTACACAAATTTCCCACAGTTATTCAATTTCTTTGTTAGTTTGAAAAAGGCAAAAAGCCGAAATATAAAAATAGTTTTGTGACGTTTTTTCTGTTATCTTTTCTAATTTTGTGAATATATATATATATATATATATATATATATATATATATATATATATATATATATATGTGTGTGTGTGTGTGTGTGTGTGTGTGTGTGTGTGTTTGTGTGAGTGTGTGTGTGTGTGTGCGCGCGCGTGTGTGTTCGCGCACGCTTGTGTGTGATTCCGGACGATAACTCTTCTTAGGATTGAGATAAGAATCCCGTTCTTGCGTCAAAAAATCAAGCTTTCCAATCGAGTGGATGAGTTTGTTGACCAACAATTTTTGAGTACACTAAATTGGTCAAATAAAAAAAAAAATGTTCTAAAATCACTAAAAATTACTAAAAACGGCAAAAAATTATTACATTTAGCAGATTTTCAGTCAAAACAAGATTATTAACAACTAACTAGTACATTTAAAAATTTTTGCACAAAAGTTTGCAGAAAAACGTACCTAAATTTAATTAATATTTGTGGAAAAATCTATAAAACCAACAAAAAAACTGAAACTCAACTTTTTTTTTTTTTTTCAATTACCAAATATTATTTAGAACCAGTTTTTTGGCCATGAATTGGTAGTTAATAATTCCTTTTTACTTGAAGTCCTGAATTTTCGAAACACAAACAAATAGTATAATAATTTGTGAAAATTCGCTCTTACGATCATGCTGTATAACTGGAACTTTTTCTTTTTAAACGACTCTAACAGCATTCGTTTTGTGGCTGTCTGTCTATCGTGTGTCAGAAAATCTTTGTAACAAGCGAAATTACCTTATTTAGGACCGATTTTGATGAAACTTTCAAGGATTGTGAGGATAAGGGTGTAGATGGTCTTCTGTCAGTGGACTTCTTCCCAAATCATTACTACACATTACACATGCACAAACGTAAATTCCATCAATCATCATTTCCTCGCGTCCCAGCGGTCCGATCTCGCTCAAATTTTGAGGATAATTGGGAGAAGAAGGTATGATCAACCCATGCCAATTTCAACATGATGGTATAATTAGTAGTTGTTGCGCATGCGTGAATGTGTAATCCTTCTAACGAACTTAATTTCAACAGTTTTTATACGTTTTTGAGGAAATCATCAGGGAACGTGCGGGTTAGGGTGTAGATGATCCTGAATCAGTAGTATTCCAAACTGAAATTTCTTCAAACATAATTTTCCCACGCCTTAACTCTCAAATCTCTTTCAAATTCAGAGGATAGTTAAGAGAAGAATATTTGATCCACCCAGATTAATTTCAAAAGGTTTGTACTATTAGTAGCTGTTGCGCATGCGCGAATCTGAAATATGTGAAAAGCTTAATTTCCACAGTTTATGTCTGATTTTAATGAAATTCGCGGAAATGTGCGGGCTTGACAGCAGATGATCCTCTTTTCATTTCCCAATTGACCAGTTTTAACGTTTAATGCATCATTTTGATTTACTATTTTTCGAAATGGAATCTTTTAAGATCATTCAAAATATTTCAATGATCTATACATTTATGATACGGGAAAGCTATTTTCCACACCCAACTTGGCAGACATTTTTACTTATCCTTTACCCAATGACAAGACCAGAAGATGTGGATGTCAATATAAAGGGAGCAGATTTTGACGATTGATCCC
This sequence comes from Adelphocoris suturalis, assembly GCA_030762985.1. Lineage (NCBI taxonomy): Eukaryota > Metazoa > Arthropoda > Insecta > Hemiptera > Miridae > Adelphocoris > Adelphocoris suturalis. The sequence goes on from CM061040.1 coordinate 11,604,438, forward strand.
ATCGGCTTAAGTCCAAATATGTACTTTTCTAACGCTAAAGGTAGATTTTCTACGCACCTTCTCTCATCCGCTGCGGCAAAATGGATTTGTGACTTGCAACTTCAAGAACGATTGGGGACGAGTCACAAATTAATTTATCAAGATGTCACTGGAGGGAATGCTCGGAGGCGAATCAGATTACTCTCCGCAAAGTTGGCAAAGCCAGGCCGCTCTGGGAAATAATTTGCATGGCAACTTCCAACAATCCTCAACTTCTCAAGATCGATGTAATATTATGTATCCGATGAGCCAAGGTTGAAACCCAACAAGGGCTCGCCCCCAACGCTGTAGGTAGAAACTGGATAATAATTACTACAAACTTGCAATAACTGGCTACAACTATCGATTTGGCGACAACTATCGATATTAATTGCCACAAATTGACACTGATACAAATGTTGAAACGTCTCATTCAAGATTGGTGTTATATAAAGATCCTTAACTGACGGGTTTGTGTGGTTATTGAATTAGGCAGTCGGAATTCCCTTCGCTAAAAATGTTACCTGCCAACCTTCCTGATCATTATTTCCGAATCTGTCAAGACTGCAGGAATGTTGTATTCTCCGTAGGGAGAAGGCAAAAGTCTTCTAATAGCATATTTCCAAGTCAAATAGTGTGTTATATTTTATTATAAAATTGCATACAATACTGTTTGACTGTCGGTTTAAAAAAAATGTATTTTATTATTATTTTTTTATTTTTACACACAATAATAGTTGGCAGATCACAATTTTACTATAAAATATACTCTCCTCGTTAATTCTATAAATTTTTCTGTCGGTTAGGAGTTGCTTACAGCTAAATTCAAAAAGATACCGCAAGCAACTGGCATCCAATGTAGCGCAGAAATTTACATTTAAAATAGAAACAATAACTTGGACAATATCTCAAAAACTCAAAAGAATGTCAGATAAGAAAGATTAGAATTATCAGACTGGAATCAGTTGAGAATTATAATGTCATCCGATAATATAATCCACCGACGTTTTGGTTTATTATTTACAAAAATAAACCTTTGTAATCGGAAAATAAAATTAACCCCCCATGAAAATTTTTCAAGATCCGTAGAATCCAAAAATCAAATAAGACAAATCCGTCAGTCCGCCGTCTGCTGCTTTTTTCCAAAATTAATAGACCAAACTTCATGAAAAGTGCGTGAAAAATCGCATTTGGGGTCCAGATGGTCCTAAAAGCATAAATTTTTTTCAACTAAAGGGTAGCATTAAAGGGCTAAACGTTCAAAAATCGAGATCTCAAAAACATTCAAGGTAACAGTAATGATTGTTTGCTTGTCAATGATAAATATAATCCCAATGAGTCGATTAAAACCACCCGCAACGCGGTATATTGAACGGTTTGTTTTCCTTAAGGGCTCGACCATAGGAAAACACCTTCGAATTTCTAAGCGCGATTTCTAATGCGCTGCTATAATCTATTGAACAGACGATCAAGCTCTAAATTCCATAAACAATCCCCAGATATTGATACTGGGATACATAAAAATTGCCTTGTAAATATCAGCTGGTATACCTAATGCCAATTTCGGAATTATCAGATGATATGGTTCCAATGGAATTTATTCTAACGTTCCGAAATCCAGTTTATTAACTATTGTCCGTGCGGGTGTAGTGAAGTATTAGTACCTCAATACTAAATTTCACCACTTATATTGCTCCCAAGTCTACCTATAGGTAGCGGAAGCATTTTTTTCACTGTTGAAAGATGGAAAATAGTTGCCTCCGCTAAAATCAAACGGTTTTTTTACAGTTGTAAAATTTCCACTTGTATTTTACGTATTTGACCATTCTGAACAACTTTCCGTGACTTTCTACGTGTGTGTCTGTGTGTGAATGACTGTGTGTGTGTATCGTGTGTCCGCAAATCCTTGTAACAAACTTAACTTCCACAACATTCAACGAATTTTTTGAAATGTTCATGGAATGTGTGGATTAACGTGAAGGTGGTCCCCTATGAGTTTCGTTGTTTCCAAATCAATACTCGACTCAGCGCATGCGCAAACGTCAAATCCATCAAACATCATTTTCTCACACCCCCGTCGTCCTATCTCGCTCAAATTCGGAGGATAGTTGGCGGAGGTTAATTTGAGCATTTCCTAGCAATTTCACCGCAATCCTATCATTAATAGCTACTGCGCATGCGCGAATGTGTATTCCTTTTAAACGAGCCTAATTCCAAGAGTTTTGATCCGATTTTTAAGAAATTTTCAGGGAATGTGCTGGTTAGGCTGTAAATGGTCCAATGTTCATTCCATACTTCTGAAATCATTACTTCTTTTTACGCATGTGCAAACGTAAATTCCTTCAAGCATCATATTTTTACGCATTAGTTATCCCATCCCGCTCAAATTTGATGAATGGTTGGGGGGGGGGGGGATGGGTTAATTATTCCATGTTAATTTCAACATGATTGCATCATTATTAGCTCCTGCGCATGAGCGAAAATGTACTCCCAAGAACAAGGTCTAGTTTTCATCAGATTTTGATTCATTTTCTGGGAATTTGTGGGTATGCTGTAGATCGTTCCCTACCTATTTCATTTTTCTCAAAGCATTACTCCATTCTGCGTATGCGGTAACTTAAATTACTTCAAGCATCATTTTCCCGTTTCCTAAATGACCGATTTCGAAGTTTTACGTTACCTGCATTGATTGACTATATTCCGCTATGGTGTTTTTAATGATTATTTTGCCCATTTCAATGATATATGCATTCATATGATTTTAAATTGGTAGGTACCTACTTACTTAAATATCTTCATACTGATATCAGGGGGACCAGTAAAATGTAGATGTGTTAATAAAATGCATTGATTTTAACTCTGCAGGTATATTGATGTCAACCTTTGGATTTGCGATTTGAAATAGACCTCCTTTTGTAATATCAAGAATAAATTCAACTTCACACTGATCAGCTGTGGGGCTTCTGAGCCTAATTTGTTTTTTTCTCAGATCAGCTTCGGAGTTTCCGAGGCTAAATTTCCTATTCGTGTTATTATTTAGATGGAGCTCTTCTATGACTCCTCGGTAACAATTACAGGCGCACAGATCAACTGAGGGGCCTCTGAACATATATTTTTTCTACCCTATCGTTATTTTTTTAAACATTAATTTTACTGTGAAGCGAAAAACTGCGGGGTCTTGGAACTGTAAAAATGTTAACTCTTCTCGGAGCCACGATGCGCCATGTTCTGATCAAATATTACATAAGGGGTTTAATAATAAATTATAGGCCAATGATCTGCCAAAAGGGCTATATAACAAAGAAATAATAAATCATTGTGTAATAATTTGCAGCGTTGAACACCCGGCTGCAGAGTAGAACACTAAGCTAAACAAAGAACTTACCAACCACTTCAATCCTGATACAAGGCATTCATAATGTCGTGTTGGGGGGGGGGGGGGTGTGGAGGGGATGATCACCGATTCTTTCAGGCACTGCCCAAGCTACAAATCTCTACCGATTTTTGTGATTCTTGTTTTGTTCCATTACGGATTTGATATGGTTTGGGAACTTATGTCAGGAATATTAAATTAAATTATGAAACGGGGTGAATGGAGGGGGTAATAGAAATAAATCATGATATTTTAACTGATATTGTCAGATTTTCGTAATAATTTTTTAAAATTCAATTAATAATTTGTTCAAGCTTTGGAAATTAATGAAGGAGTTTCACATTTCATTTTAATGATAGGAATTCGTTGTCAGTGGAGTGAGTTATTGGGGTAAATTAATGGGGTGAGTTAATGGGGAATGGAGTGAAGTAGGGGTTAATTTCGAGAAGTCATGTTTGTATTTCTTCTATCTTAACTCTCACATTATTGCATGCATGCATTACTTACCAGTATGAACAGTACTTTAATTAGAGGTTATTGTGCCACGTAGATATAGAATATAAAATATAAAATAGAATATAAAATATAAACTTCCTCCCCATCCGAAGACCCCCTACAAATAATAAGAGTTTGTGCCAAGACAAAGTAAAACATTCTGACGGCTTCCTTGGATAGAATGCTTCTCAACTCCCGAAATACGTAGAACAACTTACGCAATCATGCTACCAGTGTATTCATATGTCTATCCCACTTCAAGCACTGGTCAAGTCCAACCCCTTAATAACGAGTGGCAGATACCTGGCTTATTTCAGGACAAACACAATCAAGCTGTGTACAGTTTAAAACATGGCATTTGATATTACGAATGTGGGGTATATCTTTTTCCCTGAAAACGAATGCTATAACATTTCTTTTGCTGCCTCACTACCAAAGGTTGGGAAGCTTTGTGTTCGTGATTAATTTCGAAAAAATGTTGTCCTAGAAAATCAAAATTTCCACTAACTTGCTTGTTGCATTCCAGAGCTTGCTGATCAATTTCAGTTCCGTGTCTGTCTGTGTTGTCTGGTCTTGGTCTGCCTGTAGTAAATTATTTTCACGCCCAAAACTATACCAAGTCTTAGTGCGATTCGATCCCCTATAATTTCCAATGTCGTCAAATCAGCTATAGCCTGTGCACATGCGCAAACGTGAATTTCTCATAACGTTGTTTTCTCATCATCTGTTCGTCCGTTTTCGTTCAAACTCGGTAGATAATTGGGTATATGTTCTAGGAGAATGTCTTGTAAACTAGCCGCTCCGGCTCGCTACGCTCGCCTCCACGTCCAGCCGGGGGCAAGCCCCCCGGACCCCCCATTAAATTGCTCGCTTCGCTCGCAATGTGTGGTATGTAAGGAATGTTGCTTGCTTCGCTCGCAAAGTGTGGCATGTAGGGAATGTTGCTCGCTTCGCTCGCAAAGTGTGGTATGTAGGGAATGTTGCTCGCTTCGCTCGCAATTGAAACATGTAGGGGATGTTGCTTGCTTCGCTCGCGAACGGTAGATCTCTAAGGGTAGGTTTAACTTCTGTAAGGGATGCTGCTCGCTTCGCTCGCTTAAGGAAGTTATACTGCCCACCCAACATGTAGGGAATGATGCTCGCTTCGCTCGCAAACGGTAGATCTCTAAGGGTAGGTTTAACTTCTGTAGGGGATGCTGCTCGCTTCGCTCGCTTGAGGAAGTTATACTGCCCACCCAACTTGGCAGACGTTTTTTTCTGTTGGAAATGACTATCAAACGCGGCACATTATGTGGAACCACGAAAAGTATAGTTATAAGAACACTTCAGTACTAACAGTACAGTCAGATGTTGAATGTTTGTAAGTATTTATTTTCCAGTTCTATTTTTCTAAAGGTAGGCCATTATTTTATGAGGTACCTATGTGTACCTGCTCGCAACCCGTTCCCGTCAGGTAGGAAGTTATTCCGAAGCAACGGTGTCGTCGAATCCCTTCACGTCTTCTAATTTCTCATTTTAAACGGTTCCACTCGCAATTTGACCGAGTTCTCGTCACTTTTTTCGATATCCGATTTCGGATTCAGATTCGGCGGGATCAAAGCTGTATTTCGCCCGCGAAAACCGTTCCGAAAAACGTACCTTTATGGGGTATATTTTAGTCGGAAAAAACCAAGTTTTTCGTCGGACTTTTCGAGAAAACACGGTCCGTACTTTCGCATTTTTCCGTTGAAATGAGTCATCGAGTCCCTTCTGGTTAGCAACATTGTGAAACGGCGGCGGTCTCGATTTGTAGGAGGAAGTTATATTGGAGGAAGTTATACTGCCCACCCAACTTGGCAGACGTTTTTTTCTGTTGGAAATGACTATCAAACGCGGCACATTATGTGGAACCACGAAAAGTATAGTTATAAGAACACTTCAGTACTAACAGTACAGTCAGATGTTGAATGTTTGTAAGTATTCATTTTCCAGTTCTATTTTTCTAAAGGTAGGCCATTATTTTATGAGGTACCTATGTATACCTGCTCGCAACCCGTTCCCGTCAGGTAGGAAGTTATTCCGTAGCAACGGTGTCGTCGAATCCCTTCACGTCTTCAAATTTCTCATTTTAAACGGTTCCACTCGCAATTTGACCAAGTTCTCGTCACTTTTTTCGATATCCGATTTCGGATTCAGATTCGGCGGACCCAAAGCTGTATTTTGCCCGCGAAAACCGTTCCGAAAAACGTACCTTTATGGGGTATATTTTAATCGGAAAAAACGTAGTTTTTGTCGGACTTTTCGAGAAAACACGGTCCGTACTTTCGCATTTTTTTGACGCATTTCCCGATATTTTTTTCGCGATCCGATCGCGCCATCGTCTTTCTCGTTTCAAAACCTACGCAACCGGTATTTTTCCGGAATTTTTGACGGCCGTTTAGAGGGGTTGGGGAAGCGGGGAAGTCCATAAAGCGCACATTAATTATTACTTCGACCCCCCTCCCGCCCTACGGCCCATGTTTCGGGTGGGATTAGAAAATTTTAAATTCGCTTATACACCCTATCGGAAAATCCCAAGAAGATCCCCCCACTCGTAGATCCGGCCCACTCAGCCGTTTGGCCGTGCATAGACACGACAGACAGACAAACAGACAAACAGACAGACGGAGTTTCATTCTTATAAATAACTAGCCGCTCCGGCTCGCTACGCTCGCCTCCACGTCCAGCCGGGGGGCAAGCCCCCCGGACCCCCCATTAAGTTGCTCGCTTCGCTCGCAACGTGTGGCGTGTAGGGAATATTGCTCGCTTCGCTCGCAAAGTCTGGCATGTAGGATATGTTGCTCGCTTCGCTCGCAAAGTCTGGCATGTAGAAAATGTTGCTCGCTTCGCTCGCAAAGTATGGCATGTAGGGAATTTTACTCGCTTTGCTCGCAAACGGTAGATCCCTAAGGGTAGGTTTAACTTCTGTAGAGGATGCTGCTCGCTACGCTCGCTTGAGGAAGTTATACTGCCCACCCAACTTGGCAGACGTTTTTTTCTGTTGGGGAATTCTTACTTACAAATTAAATCTTATAAAACTACGTGGAACCACGAAAAGTTTATTAGGGGATGTTGTACTGCCCACCCAACTTGGCAGACGTTTTTTTCAGTTGGGAATTCTTACAAACAAATTAAATCTTAGAAACTACGTGGAACCACGAAAAGTTTATTCGGGGATGTTGCTCGCTTCGCTCGCAAGGTATACCTGTATATGTGTAGGACAAAGTCCGTATTTATTATTTGAAATGGCTCTCGCTTCGCTCGCAAGGTAGGTACCTATGTAGGCATACCTGCTCGCCTCGCAATGTTGTGACATCGAACCCTTCACGTCAATTCTTGAGCCTTCTCTCGTCCACGGCAGAATCATTTTAATCGCTTTGCTCGCTTCTGCTCGCAATTTGACCGAGTTCTCGTCACTTTTTTCGATATCCGATTTCGGATTCAGATTCGGCGGACCCAAAGCTGTATTTCGCCCGCAAAAACCGTTCCGAAAAACGTACCTTTATGGGGTATATTTTAATCGGAAAAAACCAAGTTTTTCGGCGGACTTTTCGAGAAAACGGGTCCGTACTCTCGCATTTTTTTGACGCATTTCCCGATACTTTTTTCTCGATCCGATCGCGCCGTCGTCTTCCTCGTTCAAAAACCTACGAAACCGGTATTTTTCCGGAATTGTCGACGGCCGTTTAGAGGGGTAGAGGATGCGGGGAAGTCCAAAAAGCGCACATTAATTCTTACTTCGACCCCCCTCCCGCCCTACGGCCCATGGTTCGGCTGGGATTAGAAAATTTTAAATTTGCTCGCTCCCCCTATCGGAAAATCCCAAGAAGATCCCCCCACTCGTAGACTCCCCCCACTCAGCCGTTTGGCCGTGCATAGACACGACAAACAAACAAACAGACAGACAAACGGAGTTTCATTCTTATTAATAACTAGCCGCTCCGGCTCGCTACGCTCGCCTCCACGTCCAGCCGGGGGGCAAGCCCCCCGGACCCCCCATTAAGTTGCTCGCTTCGCTCGCAACGTGTGGCGTGTAGGGAATATTGCTCGCTTCGCTCGCAAAGTCTGGCATGTAGGATATGTTGCTCGCTTCGCTCGCAAAGTCTGGCATGTAGAAAATGTTGCTCGCTTCGCTCGCAAAGTATGGCATGTAGGGAATTTTACTCGCTTTGCTCGCAAACGGTAGATCCCTAAGGGTAGGTTTAACTTCTGTAGGGGATGCTGCTCGCTACGCTCGCTTGAGGAAGTTATACTGCCCACCCAACTTGGCAGACGTTTTTTTCTGTTGGGGAATTCTTACTTACAAATTAAATCTTATAAAACTACGTGGAACCACGAAAAGTTTATTAGGGGATGTTGTACTGCCCACCCAACTTGGCAGACGTTTTTTTCAGTTGGGAATTCTTACAAACAAATTAAATCTTAGAAACTACGTGGAACCACGAAAAGTTTATTCGGGGATGTTGCTCGCTTCGCTCGCAAGGTATACCTGTATATGTGTAGGACAAAGTCCGTATTTATTATTTGAAATGGCTCTCGCTTCGCTCGCAAGGTATTGCGTAGAAGTGCAAATGGGAACCCCCCTGTGAGGGTCCCTTCAGGTAAGCAACGTTGTGTAACGGCGGCCCGTGGTCGATTAATTTCTGATGTTAAACGGTTTCCTCGCAATTCCCCTCCCAATTTGACGTACTTTCCGTCACTTTTTTCGATATCCGATTTCGGATTCAGATTCGGCGGACCCAAAGCTGTATTTCGCCCGCGAAAACCGTTCCGAAAAACGTACCTTTATGGGGTATATTTTAATGGGAAAAAACCAAGTTTTTCGGCGGACTTTTCGAGAAAACGGGTCCGTACTCTCGCATTTTTTTGACGCATTTCCCGATACTTTTTTCGCGATCCGATCGCGCCGTCGTCTTCCTCGTAGGAAAACCTACGAAACCCGTATTTTTCCGGAATTTTCAACGGCCGTTTAGAGGGGTAGGGGAAGCGGGGAAGTCCAAAAAGCGCACATTAATTCTTACTTCGACCCCCCTCCCGCCCTACGGCCCATGGTTCGGGTGGGATTAGAAAATGTGAAATTCGCTCGCTCCCCCTATCGGAAAATCTCAAGAAGATCCCCCCACTCGTACACTCCCCCCACTCAGCCGTTTGGCCGTGCATAGACACGACAGACAAACAGACAAACAAACGGAGTTTCATTCTTATTAATAGTATAGATAGAGATAGAGATAGAGATAGAGATAGAGATTATATCGCTAGTAGTAGTCTAATAACCATTGGGCTTGCGCGAAACTAATATCGATTGACACAGGTGAAACTCCGAGTTTAATGAAAGGATTTTGACGAAATTTTCAGAATTTTGCGGGATAGCTTCTATAAAATCCACTATAAGTTTCATCTCCGTCACATAAATAGTAGTCTGTGAGCATGGCAAACGTTAATTTATTATAACGTCGATTTCTTATCATCTACTGGTCCGATTCCGTTCAAACTGCCGCAGTCGCAAGTTAGTTGTGGCGGCCCTCTTCTAGAAAATACTGTTTAATTTTGCTAATTTCGTTCAATTAAATAATAAATATTGCTCGACCCCCCCCCCCATAAAATTCGTGCCACCACGAATCTGTCTGGTGGGTACTGGGCCTGGGAGTTTTTGAGGGAACAGAATCCGAAGCCCGCTAGAGCTCCTGCATTTTTCAAAAAATTACTAAAATTCCAGGATAATTTATGTTCAATTAAGAGGTGCCATCGTTGTTGGAAATTTAATGCTGAGTACGCATCTACCGCACATAATACGTCTGAAATACCTCCCTAACATGCCTTTTGCCCTAAATACTCCCGAAAAAACTAGGTTTTCACAATTTTTCTACAGTTTTCTGAAAATGTATGTACAAATAGGTACATCACTTGGAAATCTGAAAAAAAAGTGCTATTAGTTGGACTATTTCTACGTCGAATGAGACCAACAGCAGATCTAGAAGTGTGATAATTGATTTTTTGTGACTTTTTCAAATTTTGACCCGGAGGGTCGAAAACACCACATTTTCAATTTTTCGTTTTTTTCATAAAATTAGACCATCTTGATAGTAAATTTAATGCTGATCCCGCCTATACCGCAAATGATGGTCTAAAAAACTCCTCAATATGTTTTTTGTTATTTTACGACACCTTATTTTTCTCGGTATATATAGCATTCGCACTTTGAATTAAACCTTTCGCGAATTGAATTAAACTATCCGCAAAATGAATTAAACTTTTCCCAAAATGAATTAAACTTTTCGCAAATTGAATTAAACTTTTCGCAAATTGAATTAAACTTTTCGCAAATTGAATTAAACTTTCTTCAAATTGACCTTGGGCGAATCTGTTGTTTTAATCAAGACAAAATGTACCTAAAACTTCAACAAAATGTATATATTGTAACAAATCGTACAAGTGATGGAACGAGCTCAAAAATTGTAGATTTAAACATAATCCAGCACGTCACGAAGTTAATCTGAAGGTAAATTATTTATTTATCAATAACAAAACTGAGCTCGCAACGTATCCATTTATAAGGTAGTTGACATTTTATATAATTTATAGGCATTAGCAAGAAGACTTCTAAAAGCAAAAGGTAATGGAGAGGTCGTCCAAGAGCAGCAGTTGTGAGCAGCAGAAACATATCTATCACGTTTGCACAAATGCTGAGCCGTCCTATGAGGATAACTTTAGTACCTAGCAACAGGGAGGGATCAGTGTTCCTTTCTTGATGTTTTATGTTTTTTCTTTTAAATTTAAGCCGCGTCTCAACCGGAAAGGTTTCTTAATGTTATGGATCTTTTCTCGTACGTAGGTTTAATTCAATTTGCGGAAAGTTTAATTCAATTTGCGAAAAGTTTAATTCAATTTGCGAAAAGTTTAATTCATTTAGCGGAAAGTCTAATTCAATTCGCGGAAAGTTTAATTCAATTCGCGAAAGGTTTAATTCAAAGTGCGAATGCTATATATATATATATATATATATATATATATATATATATATATACCTCCATTTTGGACCTTGAAAAAAGAAAAATAAAAAAATTTGAGGAAGCATTTTAGACCATCATTTGTGGTGTAGACGTGATCAACATTAAATTTCCTTTAAACATCGTCCATTAGATGAAAAATCTGAAAAATTAAAAATATGGTGTTTTGTACCCTCAGCGTGAAAAGTTGATAAAATCGCAAAAAAGTCAATTATCTCACATCCAGAGCTGCTGTTGGTCTCATTTGACGCAGATATAGTCCAAAAAACAGCACAATGTTCTTTCAAGTTGCTAAGTGATGCAATTCGTACAAAAATTGAAAATTTTCAAACAACTATAGAAAAACCATCAAAAATCGCTGTAAAACCACGTGTTTTGCAACTTTCAGGCAAAACGCACATTATGGAGGCATTCAAGACCCATCATGTATGGTATAGGCGTGTTCAGCAAAACACGAATACCAAATTTTAATTGAACATAAATTATCCTAGAGTCATAGCGATTTTTTCAAAAATGCTGGTGCCGTACCTCAAAAATTAGACGTCTACATGAAAAACGGGTTTCGGATTCAGCAACCTTGAAAAACGTAAGGACCAGTACCTACGAGATTCGTGGGGGCACAACTTTAAGGGGGGGGGGGGGGGGGGGGGGGGGAGTGTTATCCAAGGAGTGTCAGTTGCTTCAATTATCACTGTGGTCGGAGTATTTAGGTACACATTTTAAACCACCACAGTTCTTGGAACATTTTCGGTGTAAATAATGAGCTCAACAAGTTCATGAATTCTCATGGAATGATCACTCATGTATTCACGTTTATAGTCCCACTTCTTTCAGTACAACTTAGAACTTTGAGTGTGAACAACAAGTAATCATCGTTGAATAATTATATGAATGAAACTTCGAGAAACTGTGTGAAGTTGCAGAGCGTCACAAATTACTTCGAGAGGTTTGCCATCCTGTCATTCTCCTCATGATGATGATACCACTCCAACTGAGTATCTTATCAAGTTAACTAGTTTAATGTTTTCCAGTCAGTCCGTACTTGACTAATTATGTACCATTCCCAACCTCCCTTCCGTCACTCATCACTACTTCTCTCGGGCAACTACGTACAGCCAGTAAACCGCTTGGTTCTAAACACGAAGTTGGGTTAGGAGAGAAACATCCGTGATTAGTCTCTGAAGGAGGGATTGAGGTAGTCGATGTGGGTTCCTCACTTGTATCGTACAAGTTTGAACGTTGCGGCCAGGCCCATTTCATGCAGCACTTTGAAACCCGGATCTGCACCCTAATTATGGCTCACGCAAGGCTGCAACGACATATATCTTGAACGGTTCTCATGTAAACTTGGCATTCGTCGAACTTGGCTAGAATTGGGTAATCAGTTTCAAGAAGTTCATTGCCTGAGTCATTAAGGGCCACTTTCACCCAAAACTTATGTAACGGAGTTCAGCCAAATTCCATTAAAAATAATTTCGAGGATCAACAATTAATCTTAGGGCCCTTTCACCAACCCAAAACGCGTTTGGAATAATCAAGTAGCCTTAGCGAAGTTTAGGGCAAACTGTCATTTAAAAAGTTGGTCTCTTTGAAGCTGGGACATGGATCCGCCACAGCATCACAACCACCACCCACCTGTTATTGTCCGGGTTCCATTTTAATTACCAGATAATAACGTATTCCAGACATTCGTGCACGAAAAGGGGAAGTCTTGTATCATTTCTAATCAAAATCGTTGGGACTCTGTAAGGGAATACATTCATCATCCTGTCAGAATGTTCCACCATTATTATCACCACCTGATATAGGTACATCATTTGCCTCATCCTTGTTCTAGCTGCTTAATTGGCTGCGTTCGTCTAAAGTTGATTGATTCAGAATCAAACCATCAAATCAAATTTCCTGCAATACGGTAAGACTATAAATTACTTTTGAAATGAATTGTAATGAAAGAAAATTCGCGTGATGCCAAAGGTAGTTTGTTGAATTCGAATGTTTGATTAGAAAACGATTGTTCTTGCTTCCATTCAGAAATTATATATTATCATCAACTAGCGTTCCCCCCGCGCCTTGCTGCGCCCAAATTAAATTTGTTTATTGATCGTAATTTTAAACTGTTATTAAGAGGTGATTGGATGGACGGAAGCTTAGCCTTTGGATTCTGCCTTTGGTTTCTCCCTCCTCCTCATCCTCCTCCTCCTCCTCCTCCCTCACTCCTCCTCCTCCTCCCTCCTCCTCCTCCTCCCTCCTCCTCCTCCTCCTCCTCCTCCTCCTCTTCGTCCCTCATCCTCCTCCCTCCTCCTCATCCTCCTCCTCTCTCACTCCTCCTCCCTCCTCTTCGTCCCTCATCCTCCTCCCTCCTCCTCATCCTCCTCCTCTCTCACTCCTCCTCCCTCCTCTTCCTCCTCCTCCTCCCTCACTCCTCCTCCTCCTCCTCCTCCCTCCTCCTCCTCCCTCCTCCTCCTCATCCTCCTCCTCTCTCACTCCTCCTCCCTCCTCTTCCTCCTCTTCCTCCCTCCTCCTCTTCCCTCCTCCTCCTCCCTCCTCCTCCTCCTCCTTCGGTCTTGGCTTGGGTAGTTAATTTTGTAAACAATAAATTTCTAAAACCTGACACTGCACCCTTTTATGCCCTCTGGGTCAGAGCCCTTTGAACGGATTTGCACCAAACTTTACAGGAACAATCCTTGAATCATGCCTAATAATACCTGAAAGTTTCATTACAATCTGTCGAGCGGTTTCGGAGTCTATAGGCAACATACATACATACATACATACATACATACATACATACATACATCCTCTTTTATAGATATAGATATTATATTATAATTGGCGTAATTCCAATATTCTATTACATATATTCGAAAATTATTCCGTTGATTAATGATTAAAATTGATCAATGCTTCAATCAGAGATGGAAAGTGTCGGATGGTGTGTGTTGGTGTGGAGTGTTCCCATTACAGCCTATAACATCAATGAGACCACACAGACACCTGTGTGTCTCTGATTTTGTTTCTCTGAATCTGCTTATCAAAATTTGAGTGATTGAGTGATACCAAATATTTATAAATCCCAAGAAACGTTTTTTAAATCGTGTCATCGCATCGCGACTGATAGTCGGAATCAATTTAACAACATTAATATGTTTCATGGATGGACCTCAGTCTGCGAAGCTCTAACGCTTTTTTGCGTCACATCACTTCCAACAAGTAACTTCTTCTACGTATAATTGAATGAATACGTATGATCGAATCTCTTTTGTTCAATCCTGGAATTCGAAATTTTATAGGGAGACTCTCTTGGTCATTAGGAGACAATTGAAATGAATCGGTGTTTCCTGACCATTGAGTTAGCTAAATTCTCTCTTGTTCACTCAAGGAAGTTGAAATTTGGGAGAGTTACCTTCTCCTTGGGACATGAAGAGGTGATTGAAACGATGGGCTACTTCCTGATCAGCTGGGTGAGCTAAATTATCTCCTGTTCTCCCACGGAAGTTGAAATTTTATAGGGTCCGGGTCATTAAGAGCAGGCTGCACCGTGCTAGGCGGAGAAAATTACAACTAGTCAATTAGGACCATGGGGAGCTTGTGAGGGTTATTAAAATTGATAATACGCATTATTTGATTTTATTTTAGCATGAATATGCTTTAGCCGTGACCTAACTACCGAAAAATGTCCCACGAGAGTGCAACGAAAGTAGCGCCAATAATTGTGATGATTTCCGCTTACAACCGAGTCGTTGCTAGGGATATGATACTTCGTCGTTTTTCATCCCACAAAATTCGTTGACCATTCGTTCGAAAGCTCTCGATTTATCCAACCATACTATATTAACTACTGCGAAGTGCGTGGCCAACAAGATGAGTTATGAGCATGGTTATATGAATAATTGTTTACACACAGGTGATCATTCTCAATTATTGATATTGTGAACATGATTGCAACCGCTTGTTAATTTCTGATGATTTCATTGAGCTGGTGTTTCGATTATGTGATTCATAGCAGGTGATCCGAATATTGCGAGAACGGTTAGATTTGTGAAGCGGTGGTTAAATTATTTTAATAGGTAATTTCTATACTTTACACTATAGGAAGCTGTAATTTCGTATGTAGCCTCTTTAGCCTCTTTCTATAATAAAGTGAATGTTTACTCGCGAGTTTCTATTAGGAGATCATCATCTCACAAGAGCTCAATCGTCGTGATCATTTCTATAATAAAGTGAATGTTTACTCGCGAGTTTCTATTAGGAGACCATCATCTCACAAGAGCTCAATGGTCGTGATCATTTCTATAATAAAGTGAGAGCGAGGAGCTAAAACATTTTTTTGTTTTGAATGATAAACAGAGTTCAGAGGCCGATGGGGGGTCGGGTTCAGAGAATCGACGAGGAGTGAGTCGTGTACGGCTAAAGCATATTCATGTTTTTTTAATTTTAGCCGTCAGGCTCAAAGGAACTGTGGCTTTTTAGCAAGACAATGAACCTTGTTCTCACCACAGCTTGTGTTCAGCCAACGACATTATATCTATTTTATATTCAAAACAATTATTTCATGTTATTTATTTATCCATTCATAATTGAGGAGCTGACATGGAAAACGAGTTAAGTCCAAAAATCCAAAGAACATTTTTTTCCGTCAAAGTGCAAGTTAACTGTCACGCCAACGGCCCTAGGTCCTCCCGTCCTTGCTAGATCGCACCCTGAATAAATGTGTGACCTTTACATGGAGAAGAGATTATGTCCAAAAAAATCTGATAAGAGTTCAGAGGGAGTTCCTATGAAATTTGATTTTTGGACTTAACTCGTTTCCCATGTCAGCTCCTCAATTTTATTCTATTTATTTTATCTGAATAGAACTATTTCAACTGTTAGGTACTTCTCCTTGTCATTTTATGATAGTCAGTGACAAAAGTTTCAGCAATCTCACCACAACGTAGTTCGGCTCATGAAGCAAAACATACCTACTGCTTTTTAAGCAGCGTTACTTTTTTCGAGGATTATTTTGCCTTCTAACTTTTGGAAGCATACAAACACAAGTAAACAATGAACCGAAGTACAAAGAACTGGAAATTAATAAATAACTTTTTTTTACGTCATAACTCTCTATACAGTCAATCCTGAGAAGTTTCTAATTTTCATTATCCAGTTGGTAGTCCCCTACAATCATGTACAAACTCTTCATCGCCAAAGTAGCTTGATAAGTAATCCAAAGAGACGAAAATCGAAAGCAATATCAACAAACCAAGCAAAAAATATCATTCCGAGGTAGATTAGATGTTCCCTTGGATAGAGGTGGGTTCTAACCACTATGAAGTCGAGAAATTTCCCATCTCATCTTCGGAAATCTTTTACGAATAGAGGCTTTCGAGGAGGCTTGGGGGGCATCCTTGGGATGTAACTACACTGAATATATTGAGTAGGCAGGAATCTACCACAACACCTACCTCAGCTCAAATGTGGGGGTCTGCCACAACTTAGTGATTATGAATACCGATGGCGTGAAATTCTCTCGACAACCCACCTTGAGGGTGTCTTAGCGTTGAAAAGTGACTATGAAATCCGCACTAAGCGACGATTGAAATACAAGGCTATTTACTGATCAGATAGGTGACCTAAATTCTCTTCTGTTCACCCGAGGATGTTGAAATATGATAGAAGATGGTCATTAAGCAATTACCCCCATTAATTATTACTGTTCATTCAATTACCTGACTGTAACCTCTCACAGTTATTCTAGCTAACAAGACATTTGTTCTTTCGGGTTTCACTCACCGAGGTACGCGAATCCCGCTGGTTGCGATTTATAATGTATCAACTACTTATACACTTAGCCTACCATTCTACTATACTACCTACTTAACTACACTAGCCCTGGCTAAGTGGATAACATACAACACTTCTTCGCTGAACGATACGCATTTCTTTAGCGACCAAACGAGTACTCCTTGACAGGTACGATGAAAATCATGATCCCTTCATACATCACAAAACACATACATGATTATTAAGTTTTTCCTTATAGAGGAAGACGTTGTTTAATGGTGAGTGGAGTAGTAGTTTCTTGAAATTCTTTCGCTCCGGGAGGGAGAACTGTTACGTAACATTGCCATAACCTCTAAATAGAGTTTGCGAGCTGAAAAAAACTCAAGTTTCCTTGATCACGTAGTTTCCATTAGTGTTGCCAGATTTTTTCGGATCATATAAAGTATATCTTGGCAGCAACCAAGGAAAAGTAAAGTATTTCAATGAAAGTTAGAGTATACATTAGAGTTAACGTTCTCGACTACTTACACACTGAGGTATTTTTCATTCAGCATCTGCACACAAGGGCTTGAATGTGTCAGATGACTGAAAATAAGAAAGTTCGGTTTGAGGAATTAAAAAAGAACCATGGATAGTAATATTTTTACTGTACGTAGGTCACAAAATTTTTATTCTGAAGAAAACATTACTATACATTTCAATCTTGAAGAGTCCATATTTCAGTAAGGTTGTGTTACATACATAAATGTAATTAGGAACATCATTTTCAATCTCGTTCTCACTAAAAAAATATCTCTATCTATTAGGGGCGCAAGGACTAAGGGCGTTAGGAACTTTTAGGAACTCGAAAAGTTACATTCATTCAGTCCCTCTTTCTTTCTCTGAAACACTGTACCTATAAAATATTAAAAATTCGGAAAAGAGCTGTGGAAATTGAAAATTCAGAAAAACTTTGAAAATTGACAATTTGAAAGAAATCTTTATACTTGACAAAAAAGTAAATTAGTTGTCCTTGACTAGTAAGACGGTGCGGGGGCTGAACTTTTCTTCTTCGTTTCAAATATAAAGTATTTTGGTCTACTTTAAATTTGTTATGAAGTACCTATAAGTACAGTATTTTGAACAACAAAACGCTGCAAATTATTTCACAAAGGTTTATTATTTTTTCAATTGAGTATGATCGTAGTTTTAGTTGGCTTGCGTACATCATAAGGCCCGTCCAGACTCCTCGGCGTGTCCTATTTCGAGTTGCCACAACCTATACTTCTATAATTATATACGCATGTTTATATTTCTCGATTTGAGCTCCTATCTATTCAAATAGTTATTGCCTTAATAATATCTTTATCTAAGTACGTACGAAAAGTCGAGAGGATAAGTTATTAAATATGCGTAGGAAAAGCATTGGTATTAACACACAAATATGACCTAGAAAAAAACATATATTCATGCCTCGAAGGAATGCCGTACCCACCTCAAGGTGCCTCGGTGTATTATATGGGTATAACACGTAAAAGTAATAAATATCCATTTTTCTACACCCCTCTGCTACGCCCCTGTCACTCCAGCCACCACTAGGTGCCGCTGCGCCTCCTCTCACTCCACCCCCCCGCTCACCCCCCTCACCACCCACCGTGACCCCCTGCCAAGCGTGCCAGGCGTGCGTCTAACACGTCTAACACTCGAAGCCTCGAAAAAGACACCTATTTCGCCCGTTTTTGGCCCATAGCATCTATGCGAGTAAAGCGATCGGGATGGTTAAACGTTAGGACCAACTAGACCCCAAATGGAGTCTATGTGCGAAAGAACGGGTTTTTTAAGTAAATTCTTAGGCCATTTATGGCCCGGACGGCGGACGGCGAACGGCGGACGGCGAACGGCGGACGGCGGACGGCGGACGGACATTTCAAATTTGGATTCTACGCACCTTGAAACGTAAAGTGACAAAGTTTGAGGGGGGGTTATAAAAATTTTTTGCTACACGATCACATAGACTTATTATTGGAAATA
Source organism: Adelphocoris suturalis (assembly GCA_030762985.1). NCBI lineage: Eukaryota > Metazoa > Arthropoda > Insecta > Hemiptera > Miridae > Adelphocoris > Adelphocoris suturalis. The sequence continues at coordinate 11,623,122 of CM061040.1, forward strand.
ATAAACCAATAAAGTAGGATACTTTAAATTAAAGTAGATCTGGCAACCCTAGTTTCCATGTTTATTGTCAACAACGGCCTCCTAGAAAATGCAGTTAAGATTGAAAAAGTACGGCTCAATCTGCCGATTGATGCTGTAATCATTAGACGGATGTCATGAATAGCTAGTGCGGGGCACGAGACTGGTGCGAAGAGGGCGACGTCCGCTTTTTCCACTCAAGAATCCCGAAAGTCCATTTGCTCCTGAAAACTTCAACCAAGATGACCCGGGCGTGCTCGCTGCAAGTCAATGAGCCCGTTTCCTAGAAGGATCCCGTTTTACATCGACTTGTTTTATTCTTCCAAGGATGTTTATTCGGAGGCCTCCTTCCTCCTCTTCCGTATGAAAAGGAACTGGGTGAAAGAGGATTACCTTCTAGATTCGTAATGAAAGAAAATAGAGTGGAAATGACTTTGAGGGTGGCGGACAAAACTTCAACTCTGATCTCCGTGCTTTCCTTACTCCTTCCTCTCCGTAATGGAAGTCTGAAAGAAGCATTTCCTCCGCAATAGCAGAAGCTCCCACTGACGAGTGCTTCAATGTCAATGCAAAAAAACTGGAGTCGGCTTGCAATAGCTTTACATAGCAAGACATGTTGAAAACCTGTTTTAGCATGCACATGCTTTAGCCATGGGTCCCCGCTCCGAAAACGACAGGAAAATTACAATCGTCTAGTACCGTTTGCTTACAAATACCTACTACTCAATAGTATACCTACCATATACCTAGTGCCTTTTTTTCACATCTTTTCACATCATTAGTTCATCATTTTTAGTTAATAACTTGGCGTAGTAAATCAGCTTTTCTTGACACTACAATGTCTTAGAGATCATGAGAAGTTGTGATAAAATGAGAGCATTCCAAAAAATGGAGAACGCTTTTCCTCCTATAAAAACTATGGGAGTTACATTTCGCTAGTAACGCATTGGTTGTACGTGAAAGCCAATAGAAATAGATAAACCTAGGTTTGATCAAAAATATCAGGAAAACAAGGTAGGTACCAACCAAACTACCGATGTGTGAGTGAAAACGATCATTAAGAAAACGCTTGCATACGAGTCTGCAACACATTGAGACATTTTATGTCTTTAGCTCCCACCACCAACCCCTCATTTCAACAAATAATTTTGACGAATAATGTTCAAAACAATAATTTTCATTACGATTGTAACAGTTTCAATGATTTCAATAAACTCTTGTAATAAAGCAATTATCTCTACCCATATGTTTGAGATTGGTAAATTGAAAACTGCCCGCCAACTAAGCAAAAGCTGATGGCATACCGATAGTACCCCTGGGGGGGTCTTCCCCCACTCATTTTGTGCGCTGCGACGCGAGCGTATTGTGTGTTGTCTCTCGCCATCTTTTACCACCGCGTGTGTAGCCGTTAGCAGTCGATTTTATTCATATTTCTATCACATTTATCCACATATTTCTCTATTTATCATCTCATCTGTTGTCAATTAATAAACTCCCCGCATTCATCAATACAGTATTTTTCTATATCTCGCAATCACTGTACATCTCTCTCTCGTGTGTGTGTGTCCCGCTCCCGCATTTTCAAACAATTAATAAATATAAAATGGCGGCATAAATACAAAAAACAACTACGAAAGAAATGCGTGATAAATCGAGAGCTTTCCAACGAATGGTGAACGAGTTCTCCCCGTTGAAAACTTAAGAAGTTTAATTTCCCCAGAAACGGCTTGGTTGTACGTGAAAATCATTAGAAATCAACTGTAACGTTTTTTTATAACGCAACGCTTTTTGAGTACATGTGCCAAAGTAAAGACATGAAATGTCAAAAACTTCCGATGTTTGGAATAAGGAAGCAACGGTGATAGAGATTTGTTTCCGTTTATGATTGGTACGTAGTCACTTCCTACGTGTCTCGTACTCCTTGCTCCTCTCTGATTATTATAGACCTCGAGTCGTGGTGACTTGGCAACGAGAATGAAACAATGATGAAGGACAATGATCTGTGTCACAAAATGAAGTATGATTTTATGTAATGAGTTTCGATCAATAAAGATAGTTAACTAGTTCAGTAAGTGCATTAATGACAGGTACCTACATAACGGTCTAGTTGAGCTTCATGAATAGTATTCACTAGTCTAAGGGACAGAATGGGACATTCCGATTCATCTAGAACTCTGTGATATTCTTAATGTTGTTCTTGAATTTTCTACGCAATTAAAAACATTTTTATTGGTTATAAAATATACTACAAGATTTATGGTAAGCAATTTTTATTACATCAAAAAGCCTAAATAGAATGGTTGAATATGATCAATGAACAATTTCGAATACAAAAGTGGTCTAGCCTAGAAACTGCGTAACTGACCGAGAATTCCCTAGCGATCTGCAAGGGGACTTTGAACCCCGTATGCCCGTATAAGCTCGCCTCTGACCATGATGGAGCACCAGACTACTGTTTTCCCGAGTTGTCCACTTCTATCTACAAAGCTTGACTCATCATCTCACCCTTAAAATTTCTGTGAGTGATCTGTTTTCCATCGATATCTACATTGCTTCTGTATAAGTACATAGTAGATGTTTTAATTCTTGAAGTACTTTGCTACTGCACAAGTTGCGTAGCTGTTTTCTTCTCTAAACAAGTAGGTACTTGCCCCTCATAAAGTACAGAGTTGCTGTTTTCTTTCGGGACATACTTAGCTGCTGTACAAGTAGGTATATCGTTAAAAACAGTGTTTAAATAACCAATGAAATCAGGAAATGGGTTTTTGATACAACACTTTGCTTAAAGAATATAGAAACATATTTAAAGGGAACGCGTAACCAGGGAGACTGTTTTAAACTGAACCAGCTCGGGCACCTCGTACTAGAGGAGTACTGGTCGTGTACTGGTGTAAATCATTGTAAATCATCAGCGCATCATCATTATCAAGGAATAAAAAGCTGTTTTTAAAAAAATTAGATAGGTCAATAACGACATCATGGAATGGCAAAAATTAAATTTTATCAACATCAATACTCCTAATTTATTACCTTCACCAATCAATCTTGGATTAGGGAGAAGAGGTACAAAAAAGATGGAACTCGTGGATCTCTTAATTTCAGAAGAGATGTATTTTATCACTGAGAATATACATTACGTAACAACAGGCAATACGTCGGATACAGTGAATTGCTATTTTTGAACAGCGCTAGATTTTCGAACTAGCCTCTGGGCTCGGGAATGTGGGAAAAGGAGGGGGGATGTAACCCTCTTCTGTGTAGTATATATTCGGAGCTACCAACTGAACATTCGTCTCTAATGAAAGTTCCACGAGCATACGCCGTAGCGTTTGGTCATCAAGTAAATAATTATGCGAGTTATTAGAGGGTTTTTTGTATTTCTCGTATTCATTTTCTCGTATACGAGGCCGTTTGGCCTTTCCGAAACGAGAAGAGGTTTTATTTACGTGGAAACACTTTCCGGAATGGCAAGAGTCAGCTTTAAGGTGGGTTCAAATCCATGCAGAAATGCGGTAAAAGCGGCTATCCGGTCATGCGTTCGGCCTTCTGATTGGCTAGCGGCAGTCGGAAGAGTGGAGTGAATCTTGCCCGACAAGCACTCTTGAAACGGACTGTCCACATCTGAAATATTATATATTTTATCGGATAGCCGCATTTACGCATGTGCGCAGTTGCCATTGCGCAGTTTTCTTTTGTTTGATAAAGAAAAATGAGAAGGTAGCGAACCTTTGTTTCTCTTCGTTGGTTTCTTTCGATAAAGTTTTGATTGTATTTGATAAAGATAAAGAGCTTGCGTATAATAATAACAATAATAAATTAATAAAACACTCAAATTAAACACGGTTTTATGCAGATGAGGCCGAGTTGGGTTAAATATACTTAGGTGTAGGTACCGATTTTGCGATCTCACCAACAACCTACATTCCTGATGGTCCTATTCCATTTGTGTTTCGGGACATTTTTTTATTATAGATTAGCAATTTCCTGCTTGTCGAATGAGTAGGCCAACTTGTCCTTACGAAATGGACAAATTAGCTACGTTAAGTATGTAATTACTTCTTATGGTGCAACAATTCACTTAAATGATTTGAAATGCGCGAAGCTACACATTTTTTCGAGTAGAAATACCCATAATGTTACCTTGGGAAAAGTACCTAGTTGATGAAAGGACCGAATAATTACCCAACTGGGGAGATTTCGTTTTAAGTACATTTTACACGTTTTAAAGATGTGTTCTTGACGTCAGAATCTTTTTTGTATGGTGTAGAGGTAATTGGTCGTTGTTTCTTACTTCATGTTTTATTTTGGAAATTGTCTGCTGTGAGTTTTGAGTAGTGATTCATTACAAGAGTCACGTAAATGTCTTTATAACAGTTCTCTTTCTCTCGGGCTTACGAAAACGCTACGAGAAATCAATGCAAAATGGTTAGCATTCATTGCGCTCGCTCTAACAGCTTGTTTTCGTGTTTACGAGTTTGGTAAATAAAGTACCTACCAAGTCACTGGTGCTGTTCTCCAATAAGTACATAGTAGACGTTTTCCTTCTTGAAGTACTTTGCTCTTGCACAAGTTGCGTAGCTGTTTCCTTCTCAAAACAAGTCTTGACCCTTGCTTGGTATACACACCTCTTTATATATGTATATTAACTGATCTGCGCATCAGAGCTATAAGCAACATAAACAATAAACCTATGTGCATAATTTGCAGCATTTTCTTTTCAATTTTGGAATGTTGGCGTTTTGAAACGTAACCATCAAATTTTCAGGGGGTTACAATTGACGAGTTACATTGTTCAAAGTCAAAGTCAATAGGAATACACATAAGCGCCGATATGGAGGGACCCACTGAGATAATTTCGCCGTTCAATCGAGTCCCGACGTTCCCGCAACACTTGAAAGGCGCTCCTGTTCAACCACCCACGGGTTCGGGGCGAAAGAATCCCACATACTTCTGAGGACTTGAGGAGTCCAACTGCACAAAGTAATCAAAGTTTGCGAAGAAAGAGCCGATGGAGTTAGCGTGTCGGATTCGTTCTAACCAAAGACCAACAAAATGTTGAGGGGAATTTCCTGCTGTCTTTTTTTTTTGCTTCATTGTGTTCGTGAAAGAAGCCGACAAAAATTTTGTCCTCCAAAATCAAAATTTCCACTTGCTAATTTCTTTTCAGAGCTTGCTGATCAATTTTGGTTCCGTGTCTGTCTGCCTAATGTCTGTCTGTCTGTGATAAATCTTTATCACGCCTCAAACTATACCAAGTTTCTGTCCGATTTCGATAAGATTGTGTGGATTATGTGGGTTTGCCTCTAGACGGTCCCCTATAATTTCCAATGCCATCGGATCAACATTGGCCTGTACGCATGCGCAAATGGAGATTTCTTATAACGTCGATTTATCATCATCTGTTGGTCAGATTTCGTTCGAACGCGGTAGGTAGGCGGATAAATGTTCCACTCCCTATAGATTATATCGTAATTAGTGTTGTGATAACCATTGCGCGTGCGCAAAACTAACATTGATTGATAAGGCAAAATCCCGAGTCTGATGGAGCGATTTGGATGACATTTTCAGGGATTGTGCCGGCTAGCTTCTTCACGGTCCTTCTGTTGGTCAGATTTCGTTCGAACTCGGTTGGTAGTTGGGTAAATGTTCCGGTAGACTGCCGTATAAATTATATCGTATTTAGTGTAGTAATAACCATTGCGCATACGCTAAACCAATATTAGATGACACTCCTAGAATGAATCTATTTTGATGAGATTATAAATATTGTGTGGGTTAACCTTTAGTCAATTTCCGCACATGCGAAAATGATTTATAGCCCTTATTTGCGTTCCAGCATGTATACACATGTATTAGATACTGTTTTATTTTGCATTCAAACTTTTCTACTCCCACTTTGTTCTTCAACTAATTTTATACTTCCATGTTACAATATGTGAGGAAGCTATACTGCCCACCCAACTTGGCAGACGTTTTTTCTTCTTCTTTAGGTGGTAAGTAGATATATTTAATCACAGTCATCTTCATTACGGAAATGCCCAGATCGATCTTCTTTATCATCAGCACATTCAAGCGTTTCAAGCTTAAACAAGCTGCTTTCTTGCGGTTGCTGGTATGTTATTGACGCGAACAAATATATGAAGAACCTTCCATGAAGCGGTCTGCATATCCTGTCAAATTTGAGGTCAGCCGACGCAGAGCTTTTTGAGTTGTTGAATGGTATACAAACGAACATAAAATTTTAAAATATATAGAAGATAATTAAAGTACCTATACATAAAGCTCTAAAGAATAACCTTACAGCAGCTAACATAGATTTTTAACTACCTACCAGTTAAGTCGGGATTGAAAAGAAGTTCAACGTCTATTTTTTGCTTCCTCACTACCGAAGGTCGGGAATCTGTGTACGCGCGAGAAGCCAAATAAATGTTTATCCTCTAAAATCAAACTTTCTACTTGATTTTTGCGTTTCAGAGCTTGCTGATCAATATTTGTTCCGTTTCTGTCTGACTCTATGGTAAATCCTTATCACGGCTAAAACTATACTAACAATTTGTCTAACGACTCCTGTAACTTTATTTGCCGTCGCACTGCTGGCCAGAAACCGATTCTAGTTGGACTAAGTTATTTTTTGAGCTATTCGCATAGGAAATTTTGCGCTGATTCCGAGTATACCCCATGACCCTATACGTAAATCAACATCTTTCACCCAAGAAATCGATTTTTGATTATTTTTCTCTCGTTCTGACCTTTGGAATGATTTGAAATGTTTTTCGTACAGAAGAAAAGTTGCAGAGGAAGAGATTGTTCGAACGAGACCACCGCCAGCTCTCTAACTCATTTCGTCGATTTTGATGAGGATTCCTCATGAAAGTGGTGAGTGGGAGATCACGAAAACTTTGAAAAATTGCCAAAAGTCGAGGAAAAGAGTTATAATGCTGGTAATGGTCTCGTTCGATGCAGGATTCCGTTTTTGACAACTTTTCTGTCGTATAAAAAACATTTAGGTCAGTTCCAAAGCTCAAAAAGTGAGAAAATAGTCAAAAATCTATTTCTTGGGTCGAAAAAGTTAATTTAGGTATATTTAGGTTAGGTGGGGTATATTTGAAGTCAGCGCAACATTTCCTATACGAATAGCTTATAAAATATTTCTGTCGACCTAGAATTGGTTTCTGGCCCACTTGCGTCGGATCAATGCTCGTGAGCATGCACAAACGTGAATTTCTTATATGGTTAATTTCTCTTCATCTAATTTTCGTTTAATCTCGGAGGGTAGTTGGGTTCATGTTCCGGGAAGATACTCTATGAATTTTATCGCGATTGGTTGAGTAAGAACTATTGCAATGCCCAAAATTAATTTCGGTCGACACTCCGAGACTAATGGGGTGATTTTGATGCAAATTTCGAGAATCGTGCGGGCAAACTCTCGACAATATCCTACCAATTCCATTGTCAATGATGGTGAACTTCCTTAGATTGATGGTAAGGTTTGAGCGCAGAAATGAATTATAACCCAATTCAATATAATAACATGACTGCATTGTATATTATTATCTACTCTCGTTATTTTTGATAAATTCGCCAACGGTAATCTTTACTGTTGGTTAATGCAAGCACAACTAAAGTCCTTGGGCAAAGGATATTTGAGGTAAATGCTTGAAAGCCCTGCAGGTCCGGTGTTGAATGATCAATCATTTGATAAATTGTTAAAACAGGTTTCAAGTGAATAAATGATTGAATGCCTGATATGAGGTCAGTAAGGGAAATTGATCGGATCCTTCCGCCATCGGTGAATAAAGTTACGCAGAATGTGCGAATAACTTAGCAAATGTCTCTGTAAATGGGAGGAACACGTTTGCGGGAAAGAGCTTAGTTCCGCTACACGTTTGCGGGAAGATTCGCTTCACGTTTGCAGGAATGTCAAAAGGTACGAAAACACGTTTGTGGGAGCTCGCAAAAACAGCCAACGAAAATGAGAATCACTAATTAACAACTGATTTCAAAAACAGGTACTAAATTTTGGGCTTCGTATTTCAATCTCCGAAACATTTTTAAACGTCATTCTGATATATTTGTCCAACTATTCTGTGTTTACTAAAAAGATTGAGTTAGGATTATTACAAATCTTCGAGATGCGTGCTTGAGAGCATCCAGACCATCAACTGTACAGTATATCTATAGCTACAACGTGACCCGCAAATGTGTCGCATTCATCAAGGCTCGTCGGAACCCAATTCCTGCAAACGTGTTTTATCCCTGTAAATCCAACATAAATACATTCAAACAGATTAATGCACTATCCACGTTTTTCTCTCTTCTGTTGTGGCAAATTTCGTTCAAAAATTGTATAATCAAAATTTTTGAAAAATGTCTTCATTGAAATCCGTTTTGAAGCATTCTGAAACCAATCCTAGAATTTAACGATTATAATTATATATATATATATATATATATATATATATATATATATATATATATATATATATATATATATATATATATATATATATATATATATATATATATATATATATATATATATATATATATGTCATTCCAGACGATAACTCTCCTTAGGATTGAGATAAAAATTACGTCCTTGCGCCAAAAAATCAAGCTTTCCAAACAAAAGGATGAGTTCGTTGGCCAGCATTTTATGAGCACATTAAATTGGTCAAATTTCAAAAATGTACTAAAAAAATCACCAAAAATGGCTTAAAACGGCTAAAAATCGTTAAATTTATCTTTTTTGATAGAACATTGCTCAAATAAAGTTCATTAACTACAGAATTAAACATTCAAGAATTTACGTATAAAATTATGCTGAAAAATGTACTTGAAAGTCATTAAAATTTACTTTACAAAATCGATAAAAATCTAAAAAAGCTATAAATTCAAGACTTTTCTTTGAATAGTAGATTATTATTCAGAATACGTTTTTTCTCACAAAATTAATAGTTAACAATGGCACGTAAATAGCTCAAATATCAAAATAATTTAACAGTATACAATACGATAATTTAAGAAAATTCGCTCTTACGATCATGCTGCATGAATAGAAATTTTTTATAATAGTAAGTAATATTGTTGATATCATCAACGGTCGATCGATCGACCATGTGTTAAAATTCCGTTGACGCCCGCTCTGAAATAGAATTTTCTTAATGGATTTTCTGTGAGGGTTCAATCAATGATTATTTATGAAAACTCGGCGCTCCGCACCTCTATTATAGCAGCAAATACTCATCGGATGCTGTCTAGTTAAAATTCAACAGCTTAAGACATACTTCGCCCTAAGAGCCGTCTCAGCTGAGGTGCCGAACTATCAAGACGGCTTATGAATATTATATAGACGGCTTTGAATCCCCAAATGTAATTTACTTCGAGTTTTTTTTCTCCATAAAATTTGTTTTTACCGATTTCTCAGTACTCAAGTTGCTCAGTTGTACAATTTAATTTATTATATACTTAACACGAAATGCAAGATTTTAATCCTCTTCGCTAAAAATATGAAGAGTTTTATTCATGTTCAGAAAGTTAGGTACCTACTGAATACAAACCACCCTAATATACTTATTGTGTTCTACGATATTCTCTATCTCAGGAAGTCCAAAAGCACGTCTCATTTCCACTCGTTGACAAGCCTAAAAACTGATGATGATCACTGCACCAAGTTTGATATGCATTAGAGTGCTTACTGGGTCGTTATGACCCGAGCTGTACAGTAGAAAGGTTGATGTTGGTACGCCATAACATTTTGAATTTCATCCCCCCCGCAATAGCGAAAATCCTTATTAAAAAAGGTCTATAGGGGATAGTCGGGTAAGAGTGCGCGGGCAACTAAGACTGCGCACAGCTTTTTTTCGATGTTGGCAGCAATGATTCGCTGGCAGAAGTGATGTTTTAGTTTGGCCTTGAGAGTGCACGTTTCCTGCCAGTTTTCGTCTTATTCCGACAACTCATTGCTGTTTTACAGGTAAGAATGTGTTTGGTTTGCTTCTACTATAATATTTTCACTGTAATACTTAGTTGATACTGTATATGAAATGAAATGAAATTGTTTATTTGTAAAAGCCTTCCGGCGGTACAAAAGTGATACTGTATATAGTTATTAGTCAAAAGTGTTGAATTTTATATCACTGAAAAGAATTTTATTACAAACACGCCGACATGGCGTAGGCTGTGAATGGACAATTTAGGGTAAAAATATTTAAGGTTATGTTTTTGTAAGTTATGGAGGGTAAGGTTGCGCATAGTGAGGGAGGCCAAGAGTGCGCAACATTTTTCGTGCGCAGTCTTACCCGCTTTCAGTAGGATCTCTTGGTTTTCTTTGCACCATTGAATTATTGTATTAGGGTTTCATCTGCCTACCTTTTACATTTGATCTAAGGTCTATCTGTCTATATTTCAGATGGAACTATGGGGAAATACACGCAAAAAACTGACACACATTGGGACATTTTCATGTGTGTTTTCTTATTGTATTTATCACTAGGCAGATCCCACCCGTGCATTGCACGGCGGGGCGTACAGATCAATTAAATGAGCCAAAAGAGAAACCGCCCACCCGTGGGTACTTAATTGAATTCGCGATCTTGTTCACTCATTGTTCCGACACCCGTCCAGCTGTCCAGTACCAAGACCCTAGGTATGATGTTGAAGGGGAAATTCGATGCGGAAAGGCGGCCCAGGGTGTGGGTGGATGGCCAGGTCCTCAGGTTTGTAGGGCATACTAGGTATTTGGGGGTGATTTGGGAGGAGGAATGGAAGATAGGTAGAAAGCACGTAGATCATGTAGTGGAGAAAGGGAGAAAAGCTGTAGAAAGACTGGCAAGATTAGCATCAAGGGAGTGGGGCATTAGAAGGAAGGAGCTGATGAGAATCTACCATGGGGTGTATGTTCCTATTGTGGCCTACGGTGCCGGGGCCTGGGGGGACCTGTTGACAGCCCACACCAGGAGGTGGTTAGCGAGTGGACAGAGGGGGGTGCTGGTTTCGATGGTTAGGGCGTATCGGACCATTTCTACGGATGCAGTATGTGTGGTGGCTGGTGCCTGCCCGATTGATATCGAAATTGGTAGATGTTGGGCTAGGTACTGGCTAAGAGTGAATGGAAGAGTTGAATGGTTGGGGAGGAATTTAATAGGTTGTAAAAGAAAGGGGATGCTGGGGAAAATGTTACTGAATGAATGGCAGAGGAGATGGGATGAGAGTATGAAAGGAAGATGGACGTATGAATGGTTACCTTGTGTAAAAGAGAGAGTGGAAGCTGAATGGATGGTCTTCGATTTCCACATGACTCAGATGATATCTGGTCATGGGGACTTCGAGGACAAGTTGTATGGTTTTGGATTGAGAGAGAGTAACTTGTGTGAGTGTGGACAGGCTGGTACTGTCCATCACTTTGTGTTTGACTGTGGGCTGTTTGTGGAGGAAAGGAGCTGGGCAGAAAGAAGGATGAATGAGATAGGTATGGAATGGGATAAGACGGTGGTGAGAAAGGAAGAAAGTTATGAGGTATGGAAGAAGTATGCATGGGACGTTTTAGGTAGGAAGGAGGAGTGGTCCGTGCGTCCGGCCATCGGGGCCAGCAGGGTAGAATAGGGTTAGAATTAGGTAAGACGGGAGGCTAACGAATATTGAGTAGCTAGCCTCCCAAACAACTGTGATAGTAGGTTAGGAATTTATATTAGTTAGGTTTAGGTAGGACGGGAGGCTGACGAATATCAAGTAGCCAGCCTCCCAAACAACTGTGATAGTAGGTTAGGTAGATACTTTTAGTTAGGTTTAGGTAGGACGGGAGGCTGACGAATATCGAGTAGCCAGCCTCCCTAACAACTGTGATATTAGGTAGGTAGTATGTTTGGAAGTAGATGAACGAATGTAATTTAAGGTATGAGTGTAAATTATTTGGAATGATTGGGTTAGGTTAGGTAGGACAAGCGGTGGGCCCCTGAGTCCAGACCTCTAGACTCAGGTGGCGATAAAACATTCGGGACCGTATCCATCATGGGACAGTGAAAGAGTGGCAAGTCCAAACCACACGATCACTGGCTCACGAAAAGCGGTAGGCCCTCCCATTGGGAGGGTCGAGCCTGCGACCATTCCAGGCTTAGGGGGCTTGAGACGGGGGGCTACTGGGCTTCTGTCCGGTGTCCTGCAGGCTCAAGTCACCAAAATGGTACCACGGGCGGAGGGAGCCCCAGGCCACAGGAGCATCGCCTTTGGCAAAGCTTCACCGGCCTGCCCTCCGATAGAGGTCGGATTCGTGGTGGCAGTGAACTCGCTAGAAGGTAGGCAGCAGTCCCCCTCCCTCCATCTGTTGTGTTGATGGGGCCCTCTGGCAGTAGACGAAAGTCAGTTAACCGGAGGGTCTCCATTAGATCAACATATAAACTTTCACATGTTCCGACACCCGTGGGTACTTCATTGAATTCGAGCCAGGCTACATCATTTCCCCCCCCTTCGGGGCTACTCAGCTGATCCGGACCCTGGGCATCGTCACGTAAATGTGCTAAAGAGACTACATACGAAATTACAGCTTCCTAGAGTGTAAAACATAGAAATTAGCTTTAAGAGCCACTCATCTGATCCGGACCCTGGGCATCGTCAAGTAAATGTTACTACATTTAAAATTACAGCTTCATAAAATTACGGCTACATACAAAATTACAGCTTCCTAGAGTGTAAAGTATAGAAATTACAAATTAAAATGATTTAACCACCGCTTCACAAATCAAACCTTTCTCGCAATATTTGGATCACCTGTTATGAATCAAATCTTCGAAACACCAGCTCAATGAAATCATCAGAAATTAACAAGCGGTGGCAATCGTGTTCACAATATCAATTATTGAGAATGATCACCTGAATGTACACAATTATTCAAATAACCTTGCTCATAACTCAGCTTGTTGGCCACGCACTTCGCAGTAGTTAACATAATATGGTTGGATAAATCGAGAGCTTTCGAACGAATGGTCAACGAATTTTGTGGGATGAAAAACGACGAGGTACCATTTCCCTAGCAACGACTCGGTTGTAAGCGGAAATCATCAAAATATTTTCGTGAGCCATTTTCCGTGACGTTTTTTTATTTTATGTGCCATTGCAAAGACATAAAATGTCAAAATGATAGCGTCTGTATCGGAGAAATAACTTTAATAGTATGTATAGTATGCTTTTCGTGCCTCCAAGAATAATAAAATAAATTCTTTATCCTACATGTCGTCACCTACAGTCCAACGTTAAAGGATTAGTTTACAACTCTCGAGGACAACCGTTATGAAATCCCCGATCAAAGACATATCCATGTAACATGGTATCTGCTTGTAAAGCAGATAGTGGAACTCGTTTACGAGTTTCTTTCTGAAACAAAAATAAGGAATTTTTTCTATGAAATCAAAGGGTTTTTGTGAAAAATGACCCCCTAAGATAATACTAGTTAGAGGTCGTTTTCTACGTATTTTATCTAGCTGAATTGAATGATAACACTCGCAGAACTCTCCACCTGCGTTACCATCGAGTTTTACACTTTAACTAACTTGTTTTTAGTTCATTTGTTATGCTCAATTTATGTGTTTTTAAGGGTAAATTCGGTTGTAGAAAATTTGGGGAGATCTGCGAGTGTTACCATCCGTTACAGCGTGAAAAATACGTAGAAACTGAACTAGTATTTTCTTAAGGGGTCATTTTTCACAAAACCCCTCGTTTTCATAGGAAAAAGCGTGCAAACATTTTTTTCTTCCCCAATCAACAAAGTAAAATACCAATAGACCACGCTTTTGGAATAACTAGGATTGTGATGCAACTTATAGGCTTTCAGCATGAAAATTTCCATCCAGGACGTAGAAAAACTTTAACAAAAGTGAAAATTTAAGGAATTTTACAAAATTTTCATTTTTGGATTATTTTTCACCCGTTGATTCCATTTAATTTTTTTCAAGTCATTAGGAAGATAGAAAATGTTACGCTATTTTCAATAATCAGATTTGAGTGTTAATGAAAATTGAAAGAGTTATGGCAGCTTTAGTGACACTAAGTCGAAAACGCGAAAAAAATCTTAAATGTGAAAAAGGTGGTTTTCAGCGTGAATTTAAAAATAAAAAAAAAGTCATAGGACAAAAAAGCCACAAATCAGTACATAGTAGAATCGAACCCTAGCCGTTGGTGTGCCCGAAACTGCGAAACCCTGTATAGAGCTCTGGTGAAAGACGATGAGATGGAATCTCCGATAATTAACGAATTTTTGTAGAAAATTAAGCTATTGCACTGTCTCCAAAAATTTTTGGAACTTTTCTTAATCGATATCCGTTTTGAGGCATTCTGAATCGAATCCTAGAGTTTAATGCTTTTTCATGCTTTCATTCCAGACGACAGCACTCCTTAGGATTGAGATAAAAATTACGTTCTTGCACCAAAAAATCAAGCTTTTCCAACGAAAGGATGGGTTCGTTGACCAAAACTTTTTGAGCACATTAAATTGGTTAAAATTCAAAAAACGTACTAGAAAAATCACAAAAAATGGCTTAAAACGGCTTCAAATCGTTACATTCATATTTTTTCATGAATGTTTAGCCAATAAAAGTTAATCAACATCGAATTAGAACAATATTAAATTTACGCAAAACATATGCAGAAAAATGTACTTAAATTTCATTTATATTTTTTGAAAATTGATTACAAATCTACAAAATTTCTAAAAATCAAATGTGTGTTTTGAATCGTAGAATATTATTTAGTACGAGTTTATTTGCCATTTTGTTGGTGGTTGACAATTTTTTGCCCTGAAAATGCTCAAATTTCAAAACAGTCTTACACAATATAATAGAGTAATCTACAAAAAATCGCTTATACGATCATGTTGCATGGTTGGAACTTTTTGAAATATTTTCGACCTTAAACTCGTTCATGTTTTTGGTGAAAGTGGCCCCTAGTGTTCATCTGCTACTGTATCTATAGATCAGCTGAATACATTATTGTCCGTGAACGGGGTTTCTCTGATACATAGGTTCATACAGTACCTATTGTGTACAAAGTTTTTAATAATAATGACAGTGATCTCCTTTGAAGTACGGTGATCATTCAATCAATCAATCAATTCAATTTTATTGTATAACCCTTAGGTATTACAAGGAGTTCCTTCAATACATATTAGAAATAGCGCATGATACCTTGCCTTCATTTCTGCCTCAACAAATATTGTTAGACTTTTGTGTATGATGTATCAAATAATTACTTATATATGTCTATTTAATTACGTATAATAAATTAGCACTGCATACTTAACATAGATCACAATCAATAATGCCTACACTCCAGGGCAAAATTTCAATAATGATCCCGAGTCATTGCCAAAATTTCCGAAGCGGTGTTGCTGTTCGTTCTATCTCTTGTGGATTTTCATCTTCTTCATGACCTGTTTTCTGGAAATGTTGGGAGACGACGGAGGAGGAGTATTCAGATTAATCTCCACTTCCGACCCAGTAGATGTAGAATCCTCCAACGTAATTCGTCTATGGTGAATGATAAGTTTTTTCCATCAACCAGTACTTAGTTCATTTCCAATCAAGACGGCATGTTTCCCGTCTTTTCTTGCTTGAAACGACTTGGGCAAGAGATGCTTCCTAAATTCCCGAGTTCATCTGTCGTAGAACTCGGATTTATTAAATTGGGATCCCTTGAACTTGTAAATGTTCTGTCGTACTTTAGATTTAGAGAAATTACTAAAAAATGAATGTGAACTGGTCTAATTCTAGAAGTTTGGATGGACATTATTCTGCGTGAACGGGCTTTCTCTGATGCATAGGTACATACCTACATAGGTGTACAATGTTTTTAATAATAATAGCGGTGATCTCCTTTGAAGTACGGTAATCATTAAGTATTAACCTTCAGGAACACAGGCGCTTAATAGCTGGTCAGGAGGCCAAGCGGATTTTTAAAAATTACTACTTACCGCACGTGGTGCGAAACGTGTTGCTCGGGGCTGCGAGTTCGCTTGTTCGTTTTATTGCACCCGGTTGCGGCCGCCGTCGTCGTAAAAACTGGGATTTGTAATGCAGCTGTGAGAGTTTTTTCTTGTTCAATAATTACAGAGTATGAGTGCAAATTATGAGTGGAAAGCACGACTAGGTTGGCTAGGTGATGGTTATTTAGTGGTTGGTAATGCGAAGTTGTTCTTTATCAAATGTGGAGATACGTCACCCGCAGTAATTAAAAATGTTTCAACGCTGAATACGATGACAGGAAATTGGGGTGAACATTTAGTTTTCCGCAACCAGAATAAAAAGATGTTAACTGTCTAAAATTAACTTACAAGAAATTTTTTTCGTTATAGTTCTTGGTATCGCCTTTTTTTAAATCAGGTTTTTTGGTATTGCGGGGGGGATGAAATTCAAAATCTTATAGCGTACCAACATCAACCTTTCTACTGTACAGCTCGGGTCATAACGACCCAATAAGCACTCTAATGCATATCAAACTTGGTGCAGTGATAACGGGGGCTTAGGATCATCATCAGTTTTTAGGCTTGTCAACGAGTGGAAATGAGACGTGCTTTTGGACTTCCTGAGATAGAGAATATCGTAGAACACAATAAGTATATTAGGGTGATTTGTACTCAGTAGGTACCTAACTTTT
The DNA here is from genome assembly GCA_030762985.1 of Adelphocoris suturalis. Taxonomy (NCBI): domain Eukaryota; kingdom Metazoa; phylum Arthropoda; class Insecta; order Hemiptera; family Miridae; genus Adelphocoris; species Adelphocoris suturalis. The sequence goes on from CM061040.1 coordinate 11,639,781, forward strand.
TCTGTACGTGGAATTTTCGTAGAAAATGAAGCTATTGCAAAGGATCAATATCGTACCTCTCATGTTAGGTATATAATATATCATATTGTACAACTGAACAACTTGAGTGAAAGAAATTGTTTAAAACCAATTTTATGGGAAACAAACTCGAAGCAAATTACATTTGGCGATTCAAAGAAGATTTCGGATTGTTAGATTTTTTGCAGTTTTTATAGATCTTTCAGCAAATATTAATGACATTTAAGTGCGTATTTCGGCATGCTTTTGTCCAAAAGTTTTTTATGGTTCTACTGAAAAATTATAAATTTAACAATATTTGGTCATTTTTAGTCATTTTTTTAGCGAATTTTTTGAAATGTGACCTATTTAATGTGCTCAAAAAGTGCTGGCCAACAAATTCATCCTTTCATTTGGAAAGCTTGATTTTTAGGAGCAAAAACGGGATTTTATCTGAATCCTAAGAAGAGTTATCGTCTGGATGGCATAGATATATTATTCACATACACTTTTTTATATTTTTATACGTACCTATGAAAAATTGCCAACTTCAGGAATCGTTCCAGAATGCCGCTAAATTTCTTCAAAATTTTTTTTTAATTTTCTGAGCCGTTACAATAGCTTTATTTTTTACGAAAATTCGGTAAAAATCCTAGGTGAGTGGGGCAGTTTCAACTAGTGGGGCAGAACCATCCACCTACCCATCTTCGGAAATTTTGTGTTCACGGCTTCAAATCGCTACACACAATTAAGAATGAGTTACTTCCAGTCATTTATCATTTATCATTCTGTCTGTCAAAGTCAATCTGTTATGCAGGCAAATAGATGAGTTTTTTGATTTTCCTAATTAAAAAAATTTCTTTATTTCATGCTCTTTCAAATATATAACTGCATCCTTCTGCTCATTATTATGTCAAGAATGAAAATCATCTCCTGTTTGCGTGAAAAAAAAAAAAAAAAAAAACTCGGCGCTCCGCGCCTCGCCAGGGGGCAAGCCCCCTGGACCCCCGGTTACCTCTATTTACATACTTCGGACGAAATTATTGAAACACAGAATGTGTTTGCGTTGTCGCGCAACCAAGTGACAACCAAACAAGCGTCATTGTTTACTATTCATTTATAACATCAATTTATATAGTTATAGTATGAAACTACGAAAAAAAATACGAAATAAATTCGTGATAAATCAAGAGCGATTTATCAAGTAAATGTCCTAAAGAGGCTACATACGAAATTACAGCTTCCTAGAGTGTAAAGTATAGAAATTAGCTTTAAAAGCCACTCATCTGATCCGGACCCTGGACATCGTCAAGTAAATGTCCTAAAGAGGCTACATACGAAATTACAGCTTCCTAGAGTGTAAATCATAGAAATTAGCTTTAAGAGCCACACATCTGATCCGGACCCTGAGCATCGTCAAGTAAATGTCCTAAAGAGGCTACAAACGAAATTACAGCTTCCTAGAGTGTAAAGTGTAGAAATTACCTATTCAAATTATTTAACCTCCGCTTCACAAATCAAACCGTTTTCGTAATACTCAGATCACCTGCTATGAATCAAATCATCGAAACACAAGCTCAATGAAATCATCAGAAATTAACAAGCGGTTGCAATCATGTTCACAATATCAATTATTGAGAATGATCACCTGTGTGTAAACAATTATTTATATAACCATGCTCATAACTCAGTTTGTTGGACACGCACATCGCAGTAGTTAACATAATATTGTTGGATAAATCGAGAGCTTTCGAACGAATGGTCAACGAATTTCGTGGGATGAAAAACGACGAAGTACCATATCCCTAGCAACGACTCGGTTGTACGTGAAAATCATCCGTCACACATTTCGTTACCATCCCGCGTTCCATTTTCGGCTAGTTAGTCCATGGCTAAAACACATTCTGTGTTTAAAAAAAAAAAAAAAAAAAAAAAAAAAAAACCTGTTTTAGCCACACATGTAATATTATGCAACAAGTGCTAGTGGGGTAGAATCAACCTTTGAAGATGGGGAACATCAACGCTGATTGATTCTGCCTCATTACTGCGCATCAGAGGCTAAAACAGATGTTGAATTTCAAAGCCTTAAATCCAGTTGCAGTAAGTGGGTCGTAAAATGAGCAACCACATCCGTCAGCAGCTTTCGAAAAACCTGTATTCGGCAGGTACCAAAGTGGGAATTCGCATTGAATCCCTTGAAACTTTCAGTTCCTCCGATGCCTTCAATGTCAATGATGCTGGAACGGTGCCAAAGCCTCGCCAAATTTAATCTCGTCCTCGTATTCAACTATTGCTGTAAAACTGACAGCAAGAAGAGGGGTGGCATTTTTTAGCTAGTAAATGCAGATTTCAAGCTTATTGGTCTACGAAGTTTTTCGAGTACTCTACGGGGAAGTGCTCGAATAATACGCCTAAATTAAATGCTCGTAAGCAATTCTCGTTTCAATTGGAGAGGTGGCTCATTACATTCTTGTAACATAACTGCAATATGAGTGGATATGAGATAACCTGTACAGAATCTGAGGCATTTGAACTGTATTTTGTCTAAGCATCTGAGCACTGTCCTGGATGCTTGACCATGAAGTGAGCAGCCAAAATCGAAAATCGGATCGTAGATCTGTAAAAAACGAAATGCAACCACGTGAATGTGTATATACTACTTTCAACTGGGTTTTGACGCTGATTTCTTGGTGATTCAACATATTATGCTTGAAATTCGAAATGATGTTTCTTCGGGATCGATGTTTATATTAATGGTGAAGTACGAAGGCCCCCCCCCTCCCCCTTCTTGATAAAATTAATTAATGATCTTATATGTATATGACCTCCTTTTACTTGGTCGCCATATGATTGGATAAATATCTTGCAAGAGTGCTAAAATGGAAGTGTTTCGCCAATTTCATTACATCGACCTCTCTGGTTATAATACGACTGGTATCTGAAAAGACGTCAAAGATTCAGCCGTTGATGGAAAAAGTTTGATACAGATTTCGAGTAATAGAAAACTTTGTTGACTCAATCTGGATGAACGAACATTTGAAATTAATGAAATGCTTATACAGGAAAAACAGAAAGTTAAGGGCGAGATCCCGACTTCCTTTGTCAAAACAAACTCAACGAATATTACCAGCTAGCTTTCAATGTCGATTGGGGGTTGAAATTGAATTGTAACATGCAAATTTCATTTTTACTTTTACAAACACTATATTGGGTATTGGATACGAGAGTATGTGTGAATGTGAATGTGAATGTATTTTGGATGTTGGGCCATTGTTAAACGATTCGTTGAGTTTTTCATTTGCTTATACGAAGGGAGGGGCGTGGGGGCTCAAAAGTTACGGCTCCTACGCTTTCAAAGCGGGGATACATTAAAAACTTCCAGTCATGTAGCATGATCGTATGAACTAATTGTCACAAATTACCAATCGTAATATACTCAATACATTTAAAATGTATTCAAATTTGAGCGATTTGAGTACAAATCAATTGTTAAAAACCGATTTTGTGGCAAAAAAAAAAAAAAAAAAAAAAAAAAAACTCCTTTGAGCCTGACGGCTAAAATTAAAAAACATGAATATGCTTTAGCCGTACACGACTCACTCCTCGTCGATTCTCTGAACCCGACCCCCCATCGGCCTCTGAACTCTGTTTATCATTCTGCCATCAATCCTAAAACATGGAATCATGTTTTAGCTCCTCGCTCTCACTTTATTATAGAAATGATCACGACCATTGAGCTCTTGTGAGATGATGATCTCCTAATAGAAACTCGCGAGTAAACATTCACTTTATTATAGAAATGATCACGACGATTGAGCTCTTGTGATATGATGATCTCCTAATAGAAACTCGCGAGTAAACATTCACTTTATTATAGAAAGAGGCTAAAGAGGCTACACGAAATTACAGCTTCCTATAGTGTAAAGTATAGAAATTACCTATTAAAATAATTTAACCACCGCTTCACAAATCTAACCGTTCTCGCAATATTCGGATCACCTGCTATGAATCACATAATCGAAACACCAGGTCAATGAAATCATCAGAAATTAACAAGCGGTTGCAATCATGTTCACAATATCAATAATTGAGAATGATCACCTATGTGTAAACAATTATTCATATAACCATGCTCATAACTCAGCTTGTTGGCCACGCACTTCGCAGTAGTTAATATAGTATGGTTGGATAAATCGAGAGCTTTCGAACGAATGGTCAACGAATTTTGTGGGATGAAAAACGAAGAAGTATCATATCCCTAGCAACGACTCGGTTGTAAGCGGAAATCATCACAATTATTGGCGCTAATTTCGTTGCACTCTCGTGGGACATTTTTCGGTAGTTAGGTCACGGCTAAAGCATATTCATGCTAAAAAAAAAAAACAAAAAAAACTCGGCCCTTCGGGCCTCGCAAGGGGCTCCGCCCTTGGACCCCGCCAGGGGGGCGTCGCCCCCCCTGGACCCCCCTTTTTGTTTTTATTTAGAGCCTGCTGCTACAAGTATAGAAACGTAGAATACGCTTTAGCCTCGATTGGACGCTGAACTGCTGAACGTTCAACGGTGATTATCAAACGTAATTATAATTTTATAAACATTTATTGGACTTCGGACGAAATTGTAGAAACACAGAATGTGTTTGCGTTGTCGCGCAACCAAGTGACAACCAAACAAGCGTCATTGTTTACTATTCATTTATAACATCAATTTATATAGTTATAGTATGAAACTACGAAAAAAAAAAAAAATGAAATAAATTCGTGATAAATCAAGAGCTTTCCAACGAATGGTGAACGATTTCTGTGCGATTAAAATGGCGGAAATTCCATTTCCCTACCAACGGCTCGGTTGTACGTGAAAATCATCCGTCACACATTTCGTTCCCATCCCGCGTTCCATTTTCGGCTAGTTAGTCCATGGCTAAAGCGTATTCTACGCTAAAAACCCGTACGAAATATAATTCGGCGATTCAACGAAGATTTTGGATTTGTTTGCAGTATTTACAGATTTCTCAGGAAATATTAATGGCATTCAATTACGTTTTTCAGGACAATTTTGTGCAACAATTTTTTAATGTCCTAGTTACTTGTTGATTATTTTATTTTGACTAAATTCTGCCGAACTGGGTTGAAGGGGTCTTGGGAATTTTGAATAACAGTTATTTTTGTGCTGCCAAGCTTTCAACGTAATAACATCATCTTCACGGCATATCTGTGACAAAGAGGCCTATCGTTAGAAATACTACGACTACGTGTGACTAGAAGGGTACCACTATTGAATATAGTTTAAATAAATTATAAATAAATAAATACCTCGCATGACACGAAGGAACGGTGGATATAACCCCCTTCTCTTGCCCAAGTGCCGCTGACCGGATGCTTTACCTGGTCGATCCTTCCCATCGGGTATGCCTCGCACTTAGGGTGTACCTACTATATTTACATATGAAAGGGGATTAGAGGAGGAATTTAATAAATTGATGAGATGTTGGGGTCTTAGCTATGTGAGGTGGGTATACCTGTTGGTTTGTTGAATGTGTTGGGTTTATAGAACGAGATAATCCGATGTCCCTGATTGTTACGTAAGGATGGGGCTAACTCCTAATAAATAGGTACGTCATAGGCCCTTAACGTGATGAATGGGCTGATTGATAAAACACAGCCAACAGTAATATGTGTAGGAAATGATAAATACTCGAAGGACCACTCCAATGAACGTAGTTAAGTGATCGGAGACCCTTGTGTTGATAATCATGTACCTACTCATTCTAACGAGACTCTCTCGAACGATCAAGTTTGTCCCCCACCCCGGCAACTACTTGGAACCGTTCCCTACAAGAAGAACTGTGAGATCTTCAATTCCGTTCAACCTGTATAGTGGACATGTAGGTTAGAATGAAGTGTATAGTTTGGTGGTCTGGATGCTCGCAAGCTCGCATCTCAAAAATACATAACATCAAGTAGCCAATCCCTTAGTAAAAATGCAGATTAGTTGGATATGTAGATCAGAATGAAGTGTATAGTTTCGTGGTCTCATAACACGATCACATAACAGTTTAGAAACGTAAATGTGACTTTTCATTTGTGACTCATGAGCTGCTCCGCGTTGAACGGAATTGAAGAACTCATAGTTCTTCTTGTAGGGAACGGTTCCAAGTGGTTGCCGGGGTGGGGGACAAACTTGCTCGTTCGAGAGGGTCTCGTACTCATTCTAAGGTACATATTCATTGTACCTTTGGGTACTAAAATTGTATGGATAAAGCAGACGATTAAATAAATGATGATCAAATGAAAATATGTAGCTCAACCAATGTATTAATGTCAACTGGACAAATAGGCTGGTCTGTTGCTGCCAATGCGTAGAAGGAATCTGTGTATTTACTTTCATTATAACTTCAAGTTGACAGATTGCCCTTTATTTTAATTAATATAAGTTATCCTAGGTAACACAATATTTCGTTTATATATATTTTTTGTCACACCGACTTTTTATTGGAAAACCCCTAAATAACCCATGTCATTTTACACGAATAAATTTATGTTATGTGGGAAGAAATATACAGGGTGCGGCAGAGAGGACGGACGGTTTTAAAAAAATCATAAAATAGTGAATTTTTACTCAAAAACAAATTTATTGATGCAATCAGGTTCACAAGGAAATAGCATTTGAGACAGTCAAGTGTGAAAAATCACATCAGGCATGTGGTGGCCGAAATTGTTGATGCAGTGCCGGAGGCGTTCTTGGGCGTTCTCTCCAACATAGCTCTCTCAACTTGGGCGACTTCCACGCGAATTGCGTCCTTCAATTCGTCCAGAGTTCGGGGCTTGTTATACTCTAGCCTTGAGGTGTCCCCATAAGAAAAAATCGAATATGGATAAATCTGGGGACCAAGGAGGCCAATGAACATCGCCAAACCAGGAAATAAGGCGACCAGGGAAGAGAGGGTGAATAACGTACATTGATGCTCTGGCTGTGTGGGCGGTCGCCCCATCCTGCTGGAACCACACACGTCGGGGTGGAACACGTCACCGTCGTAATTCAGGGAAAAAGAAGTTGGTGATCATTTCAAAGTAGCGCTATGTTGGAGAGAGTCTACGCGAACTTCCAAGAACACCTCCAGCACTGCATCACCAATTTCGGCCACCACATGCGTGATGCGATTATTCAAACTTGATTGTCTCAAATGCTATTTCCTTGCGAACCTAATTGCATCAATAAATTTGTTTTTGAGTAAAAATTAACTATTTTATGATTTTTTTAAAACCGTCCGTCCTCTCTGCCGCACCCTGTATAATTGGTGATTAAAAGATCCCTTTTTTCCCCAACACCTACTTATACGACCGTGGAAAGATTGAATAGTACAGAAGGAAAGTGAATAATATCTGAATGCACCTATGGTAATGTAGGCATCTGTGATAACAGTGGTTGTGTGATTATTCTACTAACTTTGATCGTATAAATGATGAAGTGCTCTAGCCTATGCTGAGTGAAGGTGTTTAGTTAATGGCTGACGTTAAATGGTCGAAAGTGGTGATGAAAAGGATTGTAATATGTGTCATGATGGATAATTATACATGATAGCTAACTCACCCAACATAATGAAAATGTAGGTATTGTTGGAAATCACAAAGAAACATCTCATCTCAGGTCCGAATTCCTTATTAAGGTAACTTTCCATAAGTTGAACGATATTCAACTAGGTTGCACCATACCTTACTCGAGTTGTCTGTAAAATCCACAATAAGCAAGCCGGCTGGCAGGTGGTCAAAGAAATGACTGAACCTTTGCATACCTAACAGGGCAAAAGAAAATTGAAAACACAGATCCCACAGCCCATCCGTTTGATGGCAATAATGATTTGTAATAAAGTCCACATTTCATAAGATAAAAATTAGCCAAGATGAAAATGGGAGGGGTAGATGAAGGTAGAATGATTGGTAGAAAAGATAGATGGTAGATGATATAGATTGATAGCTTATTTGTTAATTTATTTGTTTATTTTATTCATTTTCACGGGCGATGCCCAATTTACAAGAAGTTTCAAGAATACACCAATATACAACAAGTATAGATCATTTCAAAACTGCACAATAACATGATAATGTATAAATAATTTTAACAGAATATAGGCACAATGGTAACAATCACTTCACATACAATTAAAAACTACTAGATAACAATAAATGAGGGCAAATATAGGCAAAATGAAAATATATTAAGATACTAATAAACAAGGACGGTTAAATTAGGTAACTTGAAAATTCTTAAGTGCGTTGCGGCGAAAAGAGGGAAGGCAGGAGTTGAAAACGTCCACATCCACTCTGTTCAACTCTCTCTGCATCCGCAGCAGTGGGGAATGGTACAAGTAATTGGTCGCCGCTGAACGAGGGTAGAAAGTACGGCACTACCGAGTGTGATAGGAAGGAACCGCAAAGCTGAGAACCGTAAGTAACTCTGGAGCGTCGAACATGTTGTTTACCAGCTTATACAGAAAAATAATAATAACTTGTACAATTTAATAATATATAATAATATAATTATAATAATAACTTTAAAAATATAATAATAAAATAATTCCTAATGAAAAAGTTACATAGATGGGATTGGTAGAAGCTGATAGAAGTGGGAAATCATGCTCCTGCAAAAATGGCTCCAAGAAACCAAGGCAGCCTTGATCCCGGAAGACGGAGAATTGAAGAAAAAATAAAAGTTTATATAAAGGTGTAGAGCACTTC